>CM073732.1:8695000-9295000 GCA_037113605.1 Calophaca sinica | reverse complement strand
GATTTTCCACTATAATCAATCTGATTACAATTTCCTCAAGAGTATTCTTCTGTCACAACCTTGACAATACTCTCAACTTCTCAAAACGACTCAGTACAGTCGAGCCTTTGAGGGAACAGCCTTAATTAGGCCAAAACAACTTTTACAAAAGAGTTGAATACAAGTATGATTAACTCTCACAGAGAGGATAAAAATTAAGCTCAATATAGAAATGCTTTCTAAAAGAAAGTGTCGGACACTGAGTTCAGTTCTTGTAGTCCAGAGACTTGGCTCGAAACTTGATTGCTCACAGAAGCAGTGCTTTCAGAGTATTGACTCTTTGTAGTGTATAGCAACAGTGCTTGTTCTCAGTAAATGAAGTAATATACTCTTGTACAGTTTCGGCAATTTCGACAGTTTTTCGCTACATATTCAATGGATACCTTGAGGTATATATAGGAGTTATGAAGGATATTACCGTTACAGTAAAAATGGCTCCTTTCCATTGAGTGAGGTGATTTCAAAAGTTGTCTCTTTCTTCCTTTCCAGAGAATATCTCAGTAGTACATATTACCGTTTTCGTACTACCTTGCTTTTCACAATTGCTTGTACGATTTTTGTCTTTTAGTTAAAGGTGTCACCTTTGATACCTCGTACAACAATTTTGGCGCATAAGATCAAATTCGAAATCCGTTCCAGAGGCTTCTGAGAAGAGGAGCAATAACGTGACCATCACGTGATATAAAATGAAGTTCAGACGCTCGCTCAGAACGGAAGATCGGACGCTCATAGCAATTGGATAAGACTAGTGTCACAAAAGGATAATTCCAGACGCTCACTAGGACAGTATACTAGGATGAGCCGGATGCTGACACATGGAGTGTATCATTCTCTTGAGAGTTTCTTTCTTCTTGTTTAAGTGGCTTAGAAATGTATGTAATATTAGTATCTGCACACTTCAAGAATAGTTAGAACATAAATTGTTCTCTTGTGAATATTTTGTTATCATCAAAATTAATGAGGGTCTAAACTTCTCAATCGTTTAGGTTCCAACACATATCACAAAGTTCGATAATGAGATACTATTATCGTCATTCACAGAAGCTGAATTTAGAAGAACTGTTCATCAAATGCATCATGGCAAAGCCCCAGACCCGAATGGTCTTAATCTGGCATTCTATTAGAAGCTTTGGCAGCTGTATGGAAGGGAAGTCTTCGAGGCATGGTTGTTGGTGCCTAGAAAGTGGGTCATTTCCCATTATATTACTTCTATGTACAAAATTCTCTCAAAGGTTGCCAATATGCTGAACTTTCTCATAGTTGATAGAGACTCGAAAAGAGTCCCTAGCCAGTAGATAATAGGAGTTTGCAATTATAGACATGGAAACAAAATAAAACAAAAAACCAAAAGCGATTGCCAAATACATCTCAAAGCGACGATGGACAAAACGACAAGTAAAATGTTGTAACTAACATTACTAAAAACCAAACAGAAGGGGATAAAAAAAGTTAGGAAAGGGTATTCAGAACATGAGTTAAAGCTAGCTTGATAGGGGGAAAAATTGAAAAGGACAAATGAGATTGCAAAGATGTGAAAGCTCTCACACTTGTCTAAGTTTGTTAAATTTCCAATTGTTGCAGACAAAGTTCCTTAGAGAGATTAGCTCGATGCTACCCTACACCTTCTTGCTATTTTTTATTTATGAAGAATGAAGGATTTTGAGATTTTAGGGTTTTTTTTATGTTCCCCCAATTTTTGAATTAGTATAATGACATGGATATTAAGAAATTAATGACATGACATATTTTAATGATACGACATCAACATGTATCACTCAGTCAAATGCTCCCTTAAATTAATGAAAGTTCATGTCACTAACTCTGTTACATTTTGAATGACAACTTAACAGATAAGAAAAATGTCTGAATTTTAAAAAATGGGAGACTAAATGTCTGAGTTTAGAAATGGGGGGACGAAATCCGTGGATTGGTAAAAATAGGGGAATCAAAAATATAATTAGGCCAAAAAGTTAATATGTTATAATTGTTATTTTTACTCCATGAACCATCATCGCACACAATTAAAGAATTGAATGTTTTAAGTCACTCTGTGCGCTTGTTATCAAGTCCATCTGATCCTTCTTTGTTGAATTACCGAGTCAACCATTTTATTCTGTTTGGTAGTAAGCGTTGGAACCAGTCTTTAATTCGCCAGCACCTGAATCCTAACGAGGCCAAGGTAGTGTTGCGGGTGCCTCTCCTTAGTTCGGCTCGTGTTGATCGCTTGATATGGGGCCCTGATAATAAAGGTCTATACTCAGTCAAGTCAGCATATAATTTCTGCATGACCAGCATGTTGCAGGCGGATCATCTGAGGGTCCCAGGAGAGTGGAATTTAATCTGGCATTTGCAAATTCCTCCAAAGGTAAAGAACTTTATATGGCGGCTCTGTAGACACTGTGTTCCTACTCGAGCCAGGTTGCAATCTAAACGTGTGGATGTACCAGCAGCTTGTGTGTTTTATGATCGTGATTGGGAAACCGATTGGCATGTATTTTTCAGTTGCTCTGACAGTTTGGATTGCTGGGAAATAGCTGATCTTTGGCAAGTCATCGAGCCCCTACTGCTTTGTGAGTCTGTTGCTGAGATTGTGTTTAAGGCACTTGCAGTTTTAGATACACAGAAAAGAATGGAGTTTGCCATGCTTCTATGGAGTGTTTGGTTAAAAAGAAATGAGAAGTTGTGGAACTCCAAGGTGGAATCGGTCTCTGATGTGATATATCGAGCCAGAACTTTCCTTGATGAATGGACACAGGTGAGAGATAAACGGCAATGGGAACTTCATCTCGCTGAGGATCCTCCTAAATGGTCTACACCACCTCTTGGGAAGCTCAAATGCAACATTGATGCTGCATTCTTTGCCAACCAAAATCTCACCAGCTATGGCCTTTGTCTTAGGGATGAGTCTGGTATTTTTTTGGAAGCTAGAATTGCCTGGTTTGAGCCTTATTTATCAGTTAGAGAAGGGGAAGCTATGGCTCTTCTTGCAGCACTTCATTGGATAGCTGAGTTGGGGTTGGATAATATTATCTTTGAGCTTGATGCTAAGACTATGGTAGATAGCATCAACCAACACAGTGAAGATGCGTCTGAGTTTGGTTCCATAGTTTCTGCCTGTAGAGAGGCTCTTTTATCTCATCAAAATTGTTCAGTTCAATTTGTTAAGCGACAAGTAAATATCGTTGCTCATGCACTCACAAGGGCGGCTGTGTCTATGCCTTGTTGCTATAGCTATGATTATGTTCCTGATTTTGTAAGTGACCTTATAATTAATGATATGTCATAAGTTTGCTTCTGTCAAAAAAAAGTATGTACTTAATGTTCCTCTAAAAAAAATAAAGTAGTATGTACTTTTTTTGAGGAAATAAAGTAGTATGTACTTAAGTCGACTATAGAGTTATTTGAGTAATTTACACTAAATTAAGTTTTTAATCAAATATCAAACTTGTTTCATGTACTTTGTTTTATATATTCATATAATAATAATAAATTGATACAATAATGAGATATTTTAGTAGTGCTGCTACATAATTGAATCACGTCTTACGTTGCAAATCAATTAAACTCGTGATTTGAGTGCGGCGTTCGTCGTCTTAGTGCGGTGTTGTTTGGTTTTCCGTCTTGTTGCGTGTTTGATTCAGATTGACATATCAGCTTCGATCTATCCTAGTTTCAATCAAGACGTGAGCGTCAACGTTACAGATTCGGAGTGCTAATGGTGGTCACCGCCAACCTCAGCATCCTTTCCTCCCTACAAATGGCTCTTGAGCATGTGGTTCGATTGGTCATATCTGATACCACTTATAGTCGATTTGAGTCTATATAGAGTATAGTAATGACTGGTAACTGGATGAGTTTAAAAACTGTAGCTCCTCATTTCTCTTTGGCCATCGACCGTACTTGGAAGCTTTTTGTTTTGGCTGTTAGGATTAAGATGACTTAGTAATGTCATATTGGCTTCTATTCTAATTAAGTGTTTCATTACCGTGTACTTGGCTGACTTAGATGTTTCATTGTGGATGAGGAATATCCGAATATATTCTATTCAATCTGAGTATATTGATCTTTTTTTATAATTTTTTAATGAAGTTTGATTTTCAAATGTTATTTTAAAATTTTAAAATGTAAAAATCAGGGGTGTAACCACCGACATAGGGGGGAAAAATTGGGACAAATGGAGTTAATTTGGCACTTAGGTCACAACTCACAACTCATTCTCCAAAACAATTTGCCAACTAAAAACCCCACATTTGCATCAATGCAGCATTGCCGTTAAGTTCTAATATTTTTTTTCTTCCTTTGATGTTGTTCCAAATCTTGATTTCAAAAACATAGTAGGTTTCTTTGATTATTAATATAGATATTGATTCACATCACAGCAACCCATTTGAATCTCAGAGAGAACAAACACATCAAAATCATTTTTTTACCCTTGATTTTCTCTCTAGCCAAACACCAGAGAGAAAAGAGGGGTTGGGGTGTGTGGCAAATGGGGGCGTACAGAGCCGATGAAGATTATGATTATCTGTTCAAGGTGGTGCTGATTGGGGACTCAGGTGTGGGAAAATCCAACCTTTTGTCGAGGTTCACCAAAAATGAATTTAGCCTCGAATCTAAATCCACCATTGGGGTTGAGTTTGCCACCAGAAGCATTAGGGTAGATGATAAGGTTATCAAGGCTCAGATTTGGGACACTGCTGGCCAGGAAAGGTGAACATTCCTTTCCCCACTCTCTCTTATTTATCTCATTCATGCTAGATTTGGGATCTTGCATTTTGGTTGGATATGTTAGGCTAGCCATTGCCCCAATTTCCCCCCTTTTGATATATGTATGAATGTCCATGATTTGATTGTAATGGGTATGTGACTTTTAAGCTGCTTTAGTGTTCCTGCAACCTTTATGCTGATAATCAGATAAGGAGATGCATGCATAGGAATTTGGAAGCCTTCTAGGTTCCTGTTTTACACCCTTGTGTTTGGGAAAGGGAAAATGTCAGCATTATTAAGAATTTGATTTTTTTTTTTTGTGACATAGAAATTTGAGTTTTATTTGCAGTAGCCATTGTGTTACTATATTATTAGTTTTCCTCAATTCACTTTTTATTTCAAATTAACAGTCCTAGCATTTATGCATTTATTTCCTGTTGATTATGGCATTTACATAAGCAGATACTTCTTTTGTCATGCACTTCATATCGATATGTAAACACATATCTTGCACTCTTGGCATCCTTGAAAAAGATGTTGGAGTTTCTGGTAACCGTCTTTGAAGTTATCACTTGCTTGCCATGGTTACCAATGTCTCAAGTTTGCACTTTGTAATATTAATATGCTCTAATTAACTTTAAATCAGTTTGGTGGTATGATTTACTCTTATTTGACCCGGGCTTGAAATTGACTTGTTATATTAAAATGATTTATAAAGTCCATTGAAGATTTCGGGTTGTAATAATTTGATTCTGGCATTGATAAAATGTGAATATTTCCTCCCTTGTATTTAAGATTGATGTGTGAACATCTTAATATTTTTGTTAAAGCTGTAGAAGGCATGATGAACGTTTAGGAGTTGCTGATAATTGCTTATGGAGCATATGCCATCTTACTGCATAACAAGAAATAGAAAAGGTTAATTCATGACCGGGACTAGTATTGTTATGGCAACTATAACAAAACCTCTGCCAACCAAGCCTTATCACAACTCAATCCTCACTAGGTGGGGTTGTTATTATTATGATTACCCATTACTAATGTCTGAACTTTGTTGTAATATGGTAAAAGAAAGTCATTATGATAACGTTGTTAACAAATTTATTAGCTGAAGAGTCATAGATTTGAAGCCATTTGCAAAAGTGGATTTCGCGGTTCCCTGAGTTGGTATCATTCTAATGAAACACCAGTTCAGTGTAACCTATAAGCAACTTATATTTCCTTTATTTGGTTACATTCTGCGGTACTGGAATGGAATTTATTTTCTATGTGCTTAGTTTTCCTGCATTGTCTAATTTACACATCTGCTGTGTGTGTGTGTGTGTGTTCATTATAGCTTCCTTTGTGTTAATTTTTGTTTTCAGAGATCCAATGCTTTTGGCAATGTTGCTTTATTTTCAATATGGCACCTTAAACACTTCTGTCCATTCTGCTTTAGTATATCTTGTTGAAACTTGCAAACCGATATGCTTTCTTTGATTCATTAATGTTTTCTTTCCCTATAAAATTTGATTTTTTAAAGGATAATGGGAGATAAACAAATTGCTTGAGGAGGATAAATTTATGAGGATAGCTCACAAAAACAAATAAAAAAGTTAGGATTTGTTTGTTTGAGGAAATATTTTCCAGTTTTATTTTTATTCACAAAAATTCAGTATTGTTTTCACTTTATTTTCTAGTTTTGTAAAGATTCGTATAAAAAAACATTGAAAATGATAAAAAAAAAAAAAATCACTGTTTCCCACACACACACACACACACACAACTTTGAAAGTAAGAAACAGTTTTTTTATAAGGAAAATAAGTTTATTATAAAGAGGAGTCAAAGGGATACTCCAAGTCATAAACAAGATAGTGAAATTATTTAGAGACTACCACAGAAACTACAACAATATCACCTTTTAGGCAAAGAGAACAAACAACAATTTAGATTTATATCCCAAGCAATGAAAGAAAAAATTGCACCTGTAACCTTTGATGTGATCCAACTCCAAGCTCGGACTTTGATTAATTCTAAGATAGTGTGCATATTTGTGCTGATAAGCTTGCTTATTTTGGCACCTTAGCTCAGGGGTTTGTTCGGTGGATCTTATCCCTGATTTTGTAAGAGAAGACTTCTTCCTTAATAGGTTAGGTCTTTCTAATTACAGATTCTCTTGATTCTTCCATGGGTTAGGTTCATCTCCCCCCATGTTTTTTGTTTTTCTAATTTTGATTTTTAATAATATTGCGGTGTGCTGCAGATGATTGGTGATGCCTGGGGTGCCAACTTAGTTAGGATTCCTTGCACTACAGTGATGCTTTTACATGCCATTTTCTTTAAAAAAAGAATAGAAAAGAAAAGATAGTGTGCATATCAATTGTAGCACTCTTGGCTTAGGCAGTCCTCACCTTACAAGCCGGTTTGGAGATGAGTTAGGCCTAAAGCCCAAATTCAAGATAGTATCAGAGTCTATACTAGATCTGTTATTCCACCTATATTTGTCCACGCTACAGATGTCCGGTCCTGAGCGTGAGGGGGTATGTTGAGATCCCTATTATTCCACCCGCATTAGTCCACGCTTCAGATGTCCAGTCCTGAGTGTGAGGAGGTGTGTTGAAAGTCCCTCATTGACTAGAGATATGGCCTGAGTGGTGTTTATAAGGCTTAGACAGTCCTCATCTTACAAGCCGGTTTTGTGGAGATGAGTCTAAAGCCCAAATTCAAGAGTAACCAAATAGACCAAATGCAAGAAATCAATTGCCAAGAATCTTTGAGGTGCTTCCTTGGTTGTAAACCAGGATGTTGGAGAAAATGCACCTCTCTGTCAAGCAGAAGCACTACTTTCAAATCTTGTCAATCATTGATTTTCATCCAAATCATATAAGAAAATATGCAAGAGCAACAAAAAAAAAAAAAAAAAAAAAGGTGACTTGAATCCTTCAAGTGCTCTGGAAGCAAGAAATAAAGCAAAAAATATAACATTTTTGTAATTAAAAGCAAAAAAAGAAAATATATTTTGCAACCAAACATCCTTAATCTTCCATTTTTGGTGATTTACATTAATCATTTGATGCATAATTTAGTTTCTAAATCAGGCTTATAGTTAAATGTACGAATAATGTGGATATCCTGTAACTGAACTTGGTAGTCTTGTTGATTCATAATCCCAACAAAAATCTTTAAAGTGATGTCACCAAATTATCTTCCACAAGAATAATTATTTTTCAATGCTGTATTTTATTGAGTTGACAGGTAAGATAGCTTAGTTTACTTTTCCTTTTCTAAAGGTACCGAGCAATTACAAGTGCTTATTATCGAGGAGCTGTTGGTGCTTTACTAGTCTATGATGTTACACGCCATGTTACATTTGAAAATG
Source organism: Calophaca sinica (assembly GCA_037113605.1). NCBI lineage: Eukaryota > Viridiplantae > Streptophyta > Magnoliopsida > Fabales > Fabaceae > Calophaca > Calophaca sinica. The sequence continues at coordinate 9,286,895 of CM073732.1, read as the reverse complement.
TGGAGAGATGGTTGAAGGAGCTTAGGGACCACACAGATGCCAACATTGTGGTGATGCTTGTTGGGAACAAAGCAGACTTGCGACACTTGCGAGCAGTTTCAACCGAAGATGCCACAACTTTTGCCGAACGAGAAAACACATTTTTCATGGAAACATCTGCCCTCGAGTCCTTGAATGTTGAAAATGCCTTCACGGAAGTGCTGACACAGATCTATCATGTTGTGAGCAAGAAGGCCCTTGAGATTGGTGATGATCCAGCAGCATTACCAAAAGGACAGACAATTGATGTTGGATCCCGCGATGATGTATCAGCTGTGAAGAAAGCTGGATGTTGTTCTGCTTGAGCATGCATGAAAATCTATGTATTTTTACCGTCAAACCTATGCTCTGTTTATATCCTCATAGAGATCATCCTTACATCATGAAAATGATTGTCTAGAGAGCATCGCTCTCTGAACTTTTTGCTTTGGTGTGTAGAGAAATCTGTTCTCTGTTCAATATTAGTTAGATCATGGATGTTTAGCAAATATGCACTTTCACTTTTCTTGATTTCTATTTTGTTATGTTTAATGAAGGTATTCATTTATCTTATTTTAGATTTATTGAATATTTACCTTGATTCATTTTGGATTAGTTTCTAGTCTGAGAGTTTTTTTTAACTGAGACAAATGGTTCTGGAGTGGATAAGCGAAACATGTGGTTCACGTGAACCAGTGCAAGAAAAATCACTCGAAATTTCAAAGATGACTGACGCCGTGTCAATGGTCCCCTTAGTCATCACAGCTGAAACAGTGACTTAATCGGTGTTCGTTTGAAAAAAAAATGAGAAAACGAAGTTTTGAGGCACTTAAATACGTTATCTCATATTTTTGTCAAATAAACATCGATCGGGTCACCGTTTCAGCCGTGATGACTAGGGGGATCATTGACTTCTACTTTTGGGAGGCTTCGGTCGTCGTTGGAGTTTTGAGTGATTTTTCATGTACTGGTCCACGTGAACCACATGTTTCACTTGTCCACTTTAGAACCCACCTCTAATTTAAGAAAAAACATTATACTTCGGGAGAAATAAGGAAGCTTCTCAGAAACCGAGGTTTAAAAGCTGATTTCAAGTTATTATACAATAAGTTCATATTCAGAAGATTCATTGTCATTATAAGATCATTTTAATATTTCTTTTTTTACAAGTATTAGTTGAATATATTATCTAGATTAGTTCAATGGCTTCTTCATTTTGTTTGTTCTTGTCTACGCATGCATATTCTTACAATGTAATTTTATTTTTCTTGCTTTACTGCTCATAAATATTGTGCAAGAAGTAATGTGATTTTCGCATGGTATCTGCACGAGACTCGGTTCGGATTTTAGAAGTTGCAAAACATAATGTGGTAAGAAGAGCTCGAGTCTTTTGTTACTTACATTTGTAGCTTAAAACTAAAGATTCTTAATAATAACTCCAAAAACAGAAGAATATTATTTTTCCCCCTTTTTTTGAGAAAATAATAAATTTCGCTTCTCGTGGTCGGCAAAAAAGCTATTTTTTTTTATAGTAACATACTCATTGCATTTCATTAATAATAAATTCCACAATACAGGTTGGTGCTATGTCAAAAACTTGGTGATTAGCATAGAATTTTGCCGCCCTCGCAAAGCGTATGAGCCACAAAATTTGCTTGTCGCCTAATGAAACTAACCTCACAGTTTCTTTGAGTAACTAGCCTAGCCTTATAATAAGAAAGAATTTAACTCAACTCAGTGTTTGAGAAATGATCCCCAAAGACACCATCTACTACTGGTTGACAATCCAGTTCAATGATAATCTTGTGGCCTCCTAGCTCACTGAGCCAAGAAATTGCTTCTCGGAATCCTATGGCTTCAGCTTCCTTTGGTTGCGGTATCTCTTCAAAACGCTTCATAAGAGCTCGAACAAGCTCTCCCTTATCATTCCTAATGCACATACCCACTCCAAAGCATTGGTGGTCTTCAAAGATAGCAGTATCAACATTACATTTGAGTAACCCTTGCCCAGGCTTCTTCCATTTCTGCACAGTGTCACGAGACCTATTCTGAGTCCCTCCTCGATTCGCCCTAGCTCTTCCCCAAGCATCAAGATACTCCATTGCTAACCTCACCGCCAGCATTTCTGGTTGAATTTCATCATCCCATACCTTTAAATTCCTACGGCGCCAAATACACCAGAAAATCGCAGCAACCTTGCTGCTCTGTTGCGCCGAGAGCTGTTCCAGAGCTTTGAAGATGAAATCTTTACAATCCTGCGCGGCCTGTTGGATCGGGTCTATGATTTGCCACAACGAAGCTATTTTCCACAACTGAATCGCATGAGAGCATCCCAGAAAGACATGCCAGTCGTTTTTCGGAAGTCTAGTGCACATAGGGCACAAACTTGAACAATCAACCCCCTTTGAGAGGATGCGGTCCCTCGTTGGAAGGATCCCTCTCGCAATTCTCCAGAGCAGATGCTTAATCTTCTGAGGGATCTTCAGTTTCCAAATGAGCATCCAATTACCAGGGACACGCAAATCTTCATTACAAATGACATGCTCCATCAAGTGGTGATAAGCCGATTTCACGCTGTAGTGGCTGTCCCTGCTGCAACTCCAAAAAATGCTATCCTCAGTTTGACCCATCAATAAAGGCATGCTCTTTAGCTCATTAAATCTTAGTTGATGAGAATGCTATGGGCCAGGCCCATGTTCCACGAATTGGACTCACCATGTATCAGGTCCGCTACCAACAAATTCTCAAGGCCATGACTCGGCCTGCTCTTTACATAAGGCTCCAGTGGATCTCTAACCAGGGATCGGTCCAAATTTTTTTTTACCATCCCCTACCCGCCACCTTAGCCCATCTTTAACTACTATCTGTGAAGAGTGGATGCTATGCCATACATAACTTGGGTTAACCGAGCCCCCAGAAAATCCCCTCTGGGGAAATATTTGGCTTTGAAGACACCCGTTACTATAGCATCATGGTCAGTTGATAACTTCCAACCCTGCTTCCCTAGCATAGCTAAATTGAAACCATAAAAATGGCAGAAACCCATACCTCCATATTCCTTTCGCATAGAAAGACAATCCCAACTCATCCAATTAATACCTTTCCCAGAACTTCTACTCGAACCCCACCAAAAAGAATTAATCATTCTCTGAAGCTCCTCCCCCCAAAGAGGTTGGGATTAGAAAAGTGCTCATGCAGTAGTTGGGTATTGCTTGTGCTACAGACTTCACTAACACCTCCTTTCCAGCTTTGAAAGATGCTTACCCGACCAGTGTTGAATTTTCTTCCAAGTACGGTCTTTGAGATAATTGAACATAGCCTTCGTATTCCGCCCAATCATGGATGGGAGTCCCAAGTACTTGTCAGTGCCCAAAACCTCCGTCACGCCAAGGATGGAAGACACCTCTCTCCTCTTCTCTTGAGAAGTGTTCTTGCTGAAGTAAACCTCTGATTTTTGCAAATTAATGGCTTGACCAGGTGCCTTCTCATAAATGGTTAAGATCTCCTTCATTTTGACACTCTCTTGGTCAGTGGCCCTGCAAAATAAAAAACAGTCGTCAACAAATAAAATGTGTGTAAAGAGCGGGGCTCCTGTACACACTTTTAGACTGTGTATATCTCCTCTTACTTCCGCTCTTTTAAGTAGCAAAAAAACTATTTAAAAATCTGGTTGTTTTGCACAATATTGTTGCAGTATTTTAATAGTTTGGATGGTCTAAATCCTCTCCTGCTAGTTTGACAATTTTAAACATTTTTTTAATCCAAAAACAGCCTCTCTGCATAACGGAGGTAAGGCTGTGTACATCTATACTCTACAGACCCATGGTGGATTCAATTAGGGTCAAACATGCTAGTCTACCCGATCAGATTTTTATCTTTTGAGATGATGATTACATTAAACAATGACGTAATCAAAGTGATCTTACAAACCCAAGATTCAAAAGGAATTCATAATACTAGAAATCTCACATTGCAACGCGTATAATTATTATTATTATTATTTTTTTTTTTTTTTGCCGTGAACTACACACGATTCATATAGAGACCTAAACATATCGTATTAGCACGAGCACCAGATTGCGCCCATCAGAAGCTGCAATAAAGGTGTAGGATATACTCAACATTAACCAAAGGGAACAATACATGGTAGCACTGGTTGATACCAGAAACGTTTGCATACATATGTACAAACTTTTGTCTTGCAACCATATCAAAACAGTGACGAGAGCTAATTTAAGAAAAGCAAAATAACAGCCATGTCACGAGACTCTTACAAACATTAACACCTTATTTATATCAAGAAAATATTTTCTATTTTCAAAAGTGAAAACAAAAAAGTGATCTTTAACTTTTCTCAAGACAAACTGGTCTTGAACTTCCATAGAGCATTGCAAATTTCAGGGCACTGTCAACAAAAAGCAGCTCTTATGGGGCTTGATTCCAGTGAATGGCGCCTGCAATTTAATGTTTTTATGAACAAATAAATGACGTAAATCAATCTAACAAACATGAAGGTTATAATAAGACAAAAGCCAATTCTTAGGAAATTTACCCCTTCCCAGGCATCATCATTTATCAATCTAAGCTTATACACTATATTTCAGGCTTCTAGCCTGAATTGAAAAATTATTTTCAATTCTACTATAAATTCATTATATAAAATTTATAAAGTGGAACACCTTAGGTTTGGCCAAAAAATGAAATGCCAAGTAGTAAGCAGACTTTGAAGGGGAGCCTTAGCACAACCGTTAAGAGTTGTTGCCGTGTGACAATTGACGAGAAGGGTCACGGGTTTGAGTCTTGGAATAAGTCTAGCAAATACAAGGTAAGACTACCAACATTAGATTTGCTATGTATCTGACCCATCCCTGGACCCCACCATGCATCGAGCTGTAAATAGATTTACACAGTCCAGCAAGACAAGAAAAACATGAGTAATTCAATATGACTTATGCGTTAGTCCATTCTATAATATCTCTTGAACGGAGATAAGATAGATAACCATTCATCCCGATTTGATGGGAAGGAATATAGACATAAAGGTCAACTATGCAGATGCAGTTATGCTAAAAGAATCAAAATATCCATAATTGATCATTTTTCACCAGCCCATTCAGTTTCCAACCAAGCATAGTCTAAGCATGCAATTCTTCAAGGTATTTTCAAATAACAATGTTATGGTGATTGGTGCATCAATCCAGAAACCGTAGGTCACTGGGACATGTTTGCAGTAGTATCATCAAATTTACAGACAGTAATGTCACAAGGTAAGGCTTATAATAGACTCAAAATGGAACCGATATTTTCCTAGACTCCACCATGGCAGCTCGGGAGGTTTCCCTTTTTTACATAGTGTTGTTCATAAACAAAAAGCACCTTATATAATTGAATTGCAACATCAAGTATCGCCTTTATCTTCTTAGACCATAACGGAAACCACATAAGCCTTGAGACTTTAGACCAGAAGCATAACTCACAAGCCATGTCGGGAATCCCGAATATAAAATCTAACACTATGTTTGGTATCCAAGAAAGTGGGGAGAAAGAAAGTTTATTGGTTAAAGTGTAAAATGCCTAATGTGTCATACTATGATTGACATGGCACACTTACCCATATCCAGCATTTGGGTTTTCCAAAAAACTTTCCATCCTCCCTCCTATCTTTCCTCTATTCCAAACAAAGTGTAAATGTTGGGAGTCCCGAATATAAAATCTAACGACAGTAGATAACAGCATTGGAAGAAAAGCAACACTCACACCCATCAAAAGCACTTTTTCGTCTTCAACTTCTTCCTATTCTTTTGGGCCAACAACCTACCTCACAGCTTCACTTGAGAAGTTGTTTCATTACTTATGGGGCGTTTGGAAGAGCTTACATCGACATATCCTCTGACATATAAGTATTTGGAAAAGCTTATAAAAATAGTTTACGGTATGTCTATAAGCCTGCCTTTTTTCAGCTTATTTCCATAAGCATCTATAAATGTCATAAGCTAAAGCCTACAGCTTAAACGGAGTTTACCCTCATTCTTTCTTTAATTGTAAAACCAGTTTTTATAGGAGTTGTATATCCAAACGGCCCCTTAGTGATCTATACTTGACGCTAATAGGACCAAACCAATTCAACCAGAAAAGCCTAAAAATTGAATGACCGAAACAAATCAAAAGACTACTAGACTAACTTCAATAGTTTTCTGACTCTCAAAAACCTAATTCGAGTCCTGTCTATAATTCCCAATAATCAAAACGACAATTTAAAATTAAAATCAAAAGGCCCCAAAAAAATGCAAAAAAAAAAAAATAATAATAAAATTGAATGAGAGAAAGTGGAGGAACTAACCGAAAAGAAGGGAAAGGCAGCGCCAGCACGACGAGAACGGTAGAACGGTTGCATCATTGGGGTTGGGGAGGTTTGTCCTTGTCAGAGGAAGAGTCGTTGGAGTGGAAAGAGGGTAAGGGGTTTTCTCCCTTGATGAACCAGCCAAGGGCAAAAAAGGCAGTTCCAGCAAGAATGGCGGTTCCCCAAGCGTGAGAGTACCATTTGCTGTACTGCCTGATGGCGTACTTCCATTGATCTCTCAGAGTTGCCGTGTCAGGAATCGATGTTTCTGGTGGGTTGATATGGCTCTTGTGACCTGAATATTTGGTTGAGCCATGATCTCCACTTGATGATGAGGATGATGATGATGATGATGATGAAGAAGGTGGAAGAGGATTTGGGGTTTTGGGGTTAGTCTCACTCTCACCCATGGTGGAATGGAAGCAACTGCACTGCACCTCACCGCTTGCTTTGCTCTCTCTGAGTTCCTTTACAATCACAACAACCTTATGAAATGAAAGCGAAATGAATTGGTAACTGGAAGCGATTCATCTTAGCTAGGTGTTCTTATTTTTTATTTTTTTGGGTACAAAACTAGGTGTTCTGATTTTATTTTGTTTTATTTATTGATTCAAATATAGTTTCAGAACTCGTAAAAAAAAAAAATTGTTTCAGAATTTTCAGAATTTAGATGAATTCACATCCCGGTCCTTTAATTATTTTTTTTGAAATAAAGAAGCAAATAATAGCTTTTATAATTTTTTTGAATTTTTAAAAATAATATTAAGAAATTTTAAGAAATAAATTATTTAAGATTTAAAATAAGATATGTATAACCAATGAAGTATTCAAGTAAAAGCAAAAGAGAAGAATTTGAGAAACTTGAGTTCAAAATAGTGGCACCTTTACTGAGAGACAAAGAACCAAGAGGTAAAATTTTGCTTAATCTGACCAGAAGGCTTAAGCCTTGTGGACACTTTGGTGGATTCACTTAATTCAAAGACTAATTAGGGTGGGTTTCAAACCAAAAAATAAACAAAAAAAAATAGGCATAAATTGTGAAATAAACCTTTTTAGACTATAAAAAAGCTATAAAATTAAATTACTTAAATTAAGACACGACATCATTAGTGTTTATTAATTTTACACGGTATGTAAAAATTTAAAAGTTAAACTAATTATGTAGGTTTTATAGTTTTATCAGATTTTTAATTAAATTCTTACAACTCAAAAGCTTTTGAACTTAGTTCTTCCGATTTTAAAATTAAATAAACTCTCAATTTAGTCTCTGAACTAACACTTTATGTCTTATTTAGTCTCTAAAGTATATGAAAATAATATGTTGTCCCTAAAGTTTGTGAAATCCGTCAAATTAGTCTCTAAAATTTTGTGAAATATGTCTCATTAGTCCTTATAAGAGATTACTTATAAAATTTTAGGGGACTAATTTGATGGATTTCACAAACTTTAGGGACTATTTATTATTTTCATATACTTTATGGATTAAATAGGAGAGATGATATTAGTTTAAGGACTAAATTGAGAGTTTACTTTTTAAAATTTTGTAACAAAGTCCTTAAAGAACAATACTAGCATTCAACTATATATAGTTAAAAGTCCACAATATGTTTTAAGTTTTACAAAATGCTAGAAAACATTTCAGAAAGAATTTATAAACTTGGCATTCTAGCCTCGTAAATAATTGGACAACATTGAATCAAAAAATAATAATAATTGGACAACATGTGATTTTTATTTTTTCACTTGTACATAATAAATCTTCTACCATAATAATTTTTACTTATAGGTCAAATATTCTTAATGGACCAAACTGATTCGTATACTCAATTGTAATCTTATGCTATCATATTAGTGAAACTTTTTTTGGACAAAAACAATTACATTCATTAGAATAGAGACAAATAGAGAATGTACAAGAATTCAATTGTCAACTGCATGTTAGTAATTGTCAGCTGTTAAAGTTTCCTCCGTTGAATAAGGTCCTCAACTTGAGTCAAAACTGCAAAGAGTAATTGTCTTTTGTAAATTCAACGTTCAATAGTATACTTGCATTCAAATATATTACAACAATGAGAACATATACAAATACAATTGGGAATCCATTCTTCTTCTTCTTCTTCTTCCCTTCAGACAAAACTAACAATACACATTCCAATGCAATGAAAGCCAATCAATTTAGAAATTCGGGTTGAACCCACATCATTTTCTATAGTGGATGAGTTTTTCTAAAGCACCTGCCTATAAGGGATCCTATGGGGATTCAATCCAAAATTAACACACCAGACCTCAATGATTGCATCTGAAGAGGGGAAAGCATTACAAGAAAAGGAAATAAAAAAATACCAAAACTCATTGAGGTTCTACCTTAATTGAAGGAAAAATTCCACTATAGTCAAAATCATCATTGACATAAGGATGTTTGACATTCTCCCTGCCTGCTTCCTCATAAGTTTCTGTTGTTGAGGCAGATTCAGAATCGGGGTTAACTCCCGCTAGCTCGATTATGCTCTCAATCTCTTTTGCAGCCTCTGCCATTGTAGGTCTATCAGCTGCATATTCTTTGACACACCTCAATGCCAGTTCCACAAACCTTTCTAAACCTTTTGGTCTTGTCGCTTTGATTATAGTTTGATCTAGAATGGAATGAAGGTTGTATAAATCTTTTGATGTATCCATTACCCTCATTACCTCTCTTACAATGTATTTTCCTTGCTCTATTGGCCTTCTTGCTGTTACTAGTTCCAGCATTAGCACTCCGAAGCTGTATACATCGCTCTTTTCAGTCAATTGCTGAGTCATGTAATACTCAGGATCCAAGTATCCCTGTGAGAATAAAAGGAAACATATTTTTCATTAGCTACCACTCATGAAAACTATATCAAGCTTAAGGCTAAAATTCAATCAAAATGTTGATTCAATTAAACAGAAATTGAACTCATAATTCTGTTGTGCATCAGCTTTTCCGACATTCGCAAGTATCCCCCCGAAACTACTCAGTTTCTTTTCTTAAGAGATATTAGTTTGATTGCAAAGCTGCATAGCAAAAGATGGTTTTATGTGTACAAAATTTTAAAGGTGAAACATTTGAACTATTAAAAGTTTTGTCACTATTAAAAATATCCGTCTTAAATAAAGATATATGTGCTCTGCTTCTCAAGGTAGGAGTGAAATGCATATTATACAAACCATTGTCCCTTTGACTTGAGTAGTGACATGGCCCCTTTCACTATCAACAAGAAGTTTGGAGAGGCCAAAATCGGCAACTTTTGCATTCAGGTGATGATCAAGTAGGATATTGCTCGATTTTATGTCTCTGTGTATGATTGGCGGGTTAGCAAGTTCATGTAGATAGGTCAGACCCCTGGCAGCACCCAATGTAACTTTCAGCCTCCTTATCCAATCCATCCAGATCCCAGACTTTCCTGCAGTGACAAAGTCAAATAAAAAAAAAAAAAAAAGCTAACTAAGAAATGTGCTAGTCAACTTCAAAGACTTCTGCTTTATTAGGTCCTTGAATTAATTTGTCATCACTCCATTCCCATACGGTACATGCGGAGTGTTGAAGGAGTTGACGTACCTGAAAGACTATCCATTACAGTGCCATTTGGAATGTACTCATAGACCAACATTTGTTCACCTTTCTCATAACAGAAGCCCACAAGACCAACCAGATTCTTATGATGGACCCTTGATAGAAGTTCAATCTCAGTCTTAAACTCAACAGCACCCTGCATAGATTCTTGTGCAGCCCGTTTGACAGCAACCAACTCCCCAGCAGGGAGAACACCTTGGTAAACCTTGTGAAGGAGGACTAATTAGATTTTTCAGAACAGTAAACAAAAAGAGAATAATTTTGAAAAATAATTGAGGTGGATGTTAATTTCTGGCACAAATTGTAGCAACGAAATTCTTTAATAAATATGAAAAACCTTTCCATAGCCCCCTGATCCAATGGTGTTGGCTTCTGCGAAATTGTTGGTGTATTTCCTTATCTCTTCAAAGGAAAACCATCTTGCTCCTTTCAACTGAGGAGCAGCTCCACTATTCACGTTCTGTTCCCAGTTTACTGCATTTAAAATGACATTGAATCAATAAAAAAAAAACTACTAGAGAAAGTCCTTGAAAGGTACAAATTAGGCCAAGCTTGCATTAATCGTTTCTAATTCTAACCAAAAGGGTTCGACTCGGAAGATCTTCTCGCTCTTCTGTTTTGTCGAATGGCATACATCCCTGCAAGGATTGCCAGTGCAAGAAAGACTAATACAGCAAGTACTGCACCAACTATAACCCCTGTATGTGACTTTGATTTTGATCCATTAGGTTCTCCTAAGTGACAAAAAAGGGACAGAGTCCGAGAGAGACAGGAACTTTATAAGACATAACAGACAAATAATTTAGCATTTTTAGTTAGTTCATAATGAGAGTATGAGACACTGAATCACCTCCGTAGTATTCATAATTATCACCAATGAAGACGTAAGGGGAGAAAAATTCTGGAGGTTCGTAAATCTGATTGCTAAGCACAAAAGCAACAGTTGAAACTCCAGTTGTATTGAATCGATCAATTTGAGATGGGAAGACATCCAGAGTCAACTGAAAATTATCAGTAGATGGACTCTTGATGGGATTCCTGAGAGAAACTGAATCCACTGGAATCTTTTGTTTTCGAAAAGTGTCCATTAGAGTCTGCTCAATTTCCTTGTAGTAACTTGTGTTACTATAGTTTGAGAAACTCAAAGCTCTGGATGATAGATTTCCAATATAGGGAAATGCACATTTACAGTTGGGGCTGGCAATCTGATTGTTACTGCAAGATGGAGTTGAACAACTATTTGTTGGTGTTGAATATGCGGGAATGATTTGAGGCGCTTTGCAGTAACTCCGTTCAGGAGCTCCATATTCAAGACAAATTTTGTTTCCAGCCAGTCTGCAAAAACATTAGATAACTGTCTCAGAGAAGAAAAACCAGACTCCAGTAGTTTGAGTCCTGTAGATATAAAAATTAACAAAAATATTTTCGATATCATAAATAATGAAACTTACCTCAAGTCAAATTTAAAATTTTGGTTTCCTGTCTGGAGGTCGGTTATATCATTTTCCTGCAAATCAACGAGTTGCAGACTGCTGCTGAAGCCATTGCTGAGATTTAGTGTGCCACTGAGCTGGTTGTTGCTCAGTATCCTGTTAAGCACATTTTAGTAAATTCACCTCATATTCATAACCATCATTTATTCATATACCCAAGAATAAATTAGCTTCACATTGGCAACATCTTTTTTTCTGCTCTTATGTTTTGTTCCACAAGATAGTAGTAATACTTACATACTCCAATTTGAGTACACCTTAACAGGAATTTGCCCGTGACAATTGGTTTGGTTGCATGAGTATGGTATGCGTACCCATTTAGGTACTAATGTACTGTATGGGGTGGGACTTTCAAACAAAGAGAAATGGTAACAACATTCTCTCTCATACATCTCTTTATCATGTGTGTCTCATAAAATTATGTGGGTATTTCTGCTTATTTAGTAGAGTGCACTCCCTATTTGGATCACGATTCGATAGACTGTTATGTATTGATTTAATAAGCACATGTAACGTGAGAGCTTGTATTATAAGCGCTTAAGTATAAGCTGATTTCCATAAAGTTATATGAGAAACTTGTTGAAATAAGTTCAAACTATAAACTATTTCGATAAGTTTACCTAAATATATGCTTAAATACTTATATCATGAGATAAATTAAGATAAGCTCAAAAGTTTCTCCAAATACTTTTTTTAAGATCGACATGGATTTTACTTAATAAAAAGATGTGTCTCAAAAAGAGTGTGTTAACAGTTACATTGCTAGCATTCCTAGTCCTACAAATTTTCTAAAACTATGGTTTCTTCACTAATCTTACTTTTGTGTTTAGTATACTCTTCTAAATATTTGGTATAATTTGAACTTAAACATGTAATTTAGTACCTATCAATATGTCCCAAATTTTTTGAAGTTTTTGGACTAGACCTCTTGAAACACAAACACAACTTGCTCAAAGATGACAAAAAGAGTAACTATAGAGACAGGTATAATGTGGGAAGGAAGGAACAACATACACTGTTGTTAGATCTGGCAGACTCAAAACCCATGAAGGAATATCAGAAGAATTGAAACTATTGTCGCTCAGATCCCTGCAGATAGTTTTCCATAATAATATGCAGATTAAAATCATTGTATAATGCATAAATTATATGCCTATGCAGATTAAAATCATTGTATAATGCATAAATTATATGCCTATGTTTTACATGTAATTGTTGCATGAAATGTCAGTGGAAGCATTTCTTCTAGGTTATATGATAAAAATTACGTACTTGATCTCCTAAAATTTATATGCAATTAATAAAATATAACAGAATATCCCTATTATACTACTTACACGTAGATGAGACTATTCATTCCAGTAAGATCCGGCAGAGAGCCATTCAGGTCATTGTGAGATAAATAGCTGCAAAAATATATTCAATGCCTTCTTTCAGCAAAATTTGATTCTTTAGGAAAAAGGTTAATGATAAATATGAAGTTTAATAGGAGATGTTTCTTTTGATTTTCTTACAGCTCGCTAAGTTTTTCGAGATTTTTCAAGTTGGAAGGCACTCTCCCATTTAATTTATTCCTATCAAAGCGGCTGCAGTCAAGAGAAAATATTCAATTCAGCCAAAGAAATTCATAGACAGCATAAATTGCGTGTGTGAGTGAAATCACTTAGCCACTGGCAACAATATACTTACACCACTTCTACTGTGCTCACAAGACCAAGGGTGCCAGGAATGCTGCCTGTTAGTTGATTACTGTCGAAAAGCCTGGCAAAAAGAATATAAGGGGAGGATTAAAGACCAGTTTATAAAAGTTATTCATTTAAAAAAGGTATGGTTTTTAATTTATGAAAAAGTCTTTACAAGTTTATAGGTGTTTATGGAAAAGTTAAATGAGAAACGCTTCTAAAAAGTTGAAATGCAGAAGCTAATTTTAACTTCTATTGTAATATTTTTTTCTTTTTTAATATTTTATTTTACGTAAATGCTTACAAATAAGTTTATCAACTGGCTTTTAAGTCACCTTACGAGTAAGCATAGATGTTTTAGAAAATTTAGTCTCTTTGACTTTGTGGGAGGAGGAAAGTCTCTTGATTTTCAATGCCTTTATATAATTCTGAAATATCATGAAAAATAAATACTACAAGATTTAATGAAGCTTACACGTGTTTTAGAATCATGCTGGTGTTAAAAAGTTTTGGTGGTATTGGACCTGAGAGCTTATTGTTCCCCAGATGACTGCAGTCAGTAGGCAGATATTAGATTTAGAATCATTCAGCAAAAATGAAAAATATCAACTGGGAACTGAAAATGAGAGTTGACATACAAGTGTTGTGCCTTAAGGAGCAAGTCAAGACCTGGTCGTCCTTGATCATCAGAGACAGGAATAGGCCCTTCGAGCTGGTTATCAGCTAGATCTAGCCAATCAATATTGGCTAGATTGCCAAGAGAGCGTGGAATATTTCCATTGAACTTATTAGAATTCAGTGCTCTGCATAAAAAAAAGCAATAAGGTGATAAGTTATTCATAAAGCACAATTTATCATATGTTAGTTAGTCCAAAGATGAAACATTGAGCTCCAACATTAAGTAGGATAAATTTAGAAAGTGGAGATGATATGAAGGGTTAACCCTCAACAAAATATGTTAAGTTGAAGTCCTTACAGAAAGGTAAGCTGCTTTAAAGCTCCTATGGAATCTGGGATAGGACCAGAGAAACCACAACCAACCAATGCTCTGGAATACAGTTAAAAATGGAACAGATCATAAAGCATGCTATACTTGGTAATAGAAAAAAACTAAAAGTGACAGAAAAAAATATTAGATAGCAGGAATTAAATCAAAAGAAATGCAGTTTGTTTTCAAATTAAAATAAACTTCCTTTCTTACAGGGATTTCAGCTTCATCAAATTCCCAATTTCTCGTGGAATTGTTCCTGTCAAGCCTGTGTTGTAGGAAAGATCCCTGTATGAACAGAAACAGTATGTTATGAACATAGCTACAACTGAGTGTGAGTAATGCATCCACAAAAAATAACCTAGTGAAAATAAATTGTCCTTTTTGAGTGGTTATTCTGTTGGTGAATTCAGTTAAAGGAAATGATTTAGCAACTTTCACACTCCAATTCTCCATACCAAATCAGACAAGACTCTTAAAAGTATATAATGAGGTATGTGTACACCCTTTAAGTGGATTAAGATTATAATCCATTTTAGATTAAATTATGGGGGTATATATATAATCCATCCTTATTCATTTTAGAGTCAAGCTCAACTTAGAAGAGTCTCTTTCTGACAAATCATCAGTTCAGAAACATTTATGGTCTGTTTGGGAGAGAAGAAAGAAAATAGGGGGGAAGGAAAGTTTTTGGTAAAGCGTGAAAAATATGCATTAATAAATGTGACAGATTAATAATAATATAACACATCATCAATTTTACACTTTAACCAATAAACTTTCTTTTCCCCCACTTTCTTTCCTCCCACTTTCTTACATATCAAACATACCAAGCATCTGAGGGTTAGAAGAAGAATTTCAGCTTAATGGTCACATATGTGTTTAACTCATATGAGAAGTAGAAATGTACAGTGTATCAAGTTCAGATAAGGACTGGATTGCAGAAGACAGCTGGCCCTCCAAATTCAAGCCTGGTAGTTTCCTGATAAAGATAGTACACTCTTTTCAGATTCATATTTTACAAAATAGAAAGTAAGAAGCAATTTGAATAGACTAAAGGAACCAAGATCTAACAATTCTGTAATTCTTGAATTGGCACAACGAATTCCATCCCAATCACTGCCACAAGGATCCGAACCCACCCAACTTAATGGTTTATTCTTCCAGGATTGTGTGAGAGATGATAAGGCAGTAACTGCAGCAGTACAACTTATATTAGGCCAAAAAAATTGTCATAAAGAGACTAAATTCTTCAACAAAACCACATATAACTTTTCAGTATTCTATATTCTACCTCTGCTGAGAGTGGTTGCATTTAGTTTTAGAATTTAGACCGCATACTGCTATGTATGAACTATAGAATACAAATACAACCTTTATAGTCAATTGACAATGCTATATCAGAAATTAAACAAATAAATAACAAAAAGAAAACCTATTATAAGAGATGATGCTCATTTTTTATTAAAAAAAAAAAAAAAACTAGTGAGTAATGAACATTATTAGCAGCAAAGGAGGTTCCGGTATAGAAACTACAGGTTTGCACATTAGTCAATGATATAAACAGAACAGGTCAACTGCCAAATTTTTATTAGCAAACAAAATTCTGTTTTTTGGATCTTGATGGTAGAATATGTCTTTCCCCCACAAAAACTTTCCTGACTTACATGCATAAGCATAGATTTTCCCTTTCATTATGTTGAGGTGAAGAGAGAATAGAACCTAAGGCCTGTTTACTTTGTTTTCAAATTTTTATTTTCTGTTTTCAATAAGATACACATAGTATAATACACATTGTCAAGGAGATGATATACAAAATGGGGATTTGTGGTCTAAGAAGCAATAGCATATTTGGAAATGGTGAAAACAACTTTATAGCATTTTCACCATTTCCAAATATGCTACTCCTTGCCAATATATATCATCCCACTTTGAATGTCATCTTCATAGTATGTGTATCTTATTGCAAAAAAGAAATGAAAATTTGAAAACAAAGTAAACAGGCCTAATTTTAACTACATATCTATATGATTTGTTTTTTGTTGTAATTTTTGAGGTACACTACTCCCTCCATCCCAGAATATAAGCACAAATGGGGTACTTACTACCTATACTGAGAAGTGGGAGTTGGAAAAGCACAATATTCCTTGCTTCTATTTTTTTGGTGAGATGTGAAAGAAATATAAGCAAGAAATGTGATAAATGTACATCAAACTCCAAAGAGAGAGCAAAATATATCACAAAAGTTGAATTGAACTTACAGTCTCGACTGTCTGTCTGTGCTGCAACAAACAGAACTTGGAAAAGAAGCAGTAGCAGCAGCAAAAGAAACACTTTATGTTGTTGTTCCATTACTCAAAAGATCTTTCCAATGTTGGATGGAGAACCAAATATTAAAGCTTTGGAGGACAACGAAATAATCAAAGCGGGGCAATAGTAGTCTATACTCTTTCAACGAGGAAACAAAACAAAGCCTCTGAAGTATTGGAAAAAACACAAGGTAGTAGAGCAGACACGTCTTCAAGATGGCTGGCTAATTATTGCCTTTTACCAAGTCAATGCCTTCTTTCTGCATGCAGTTTTCAACGATTAAACTCCAAAAATAAAAATATTATCACGCGATGCCCATAATCATAGTAATTAATACATTTCAACTAGTATTGGCTCTGAATAATAAGGGTGGCTAGCTAAGAACAAACTTAGTCTTTGTAATTCTGGTCACCTCCCTCGTTTACCTTTTCATTCAAACTTTCGAAAGAAGAAAGCTACAAGAAAAACTTTAGTGTTGGAATCAACAACTACATAAACAAGTATTTGTTTTATTATTAAAAAAAGTGGTAGTTCACACAAGGTGAAAATAACAAGGGAAGGGATATTTCGCTCTCATTTTTTAAGAGTGTCTTGCTATTTGAAAGTGTTTTGCTTTTATTACAAATTAACTCGGTGAACTCGTGCTAAACTCGTACTCGCCACTAGTGGTGAAGGAAAACAAAACCTTGTGGAGTTAAATTTTTAGTGAAAAAATGGATATCTGAGATTTTATCACGTGTCATTGATGTAGTTAAGTTTTATAAATAAATAATAGAATAGATAATAGATAAATAGAAGATAGATAAACTCTCCTTATGCTCTTTATGCCGTGACAAAATGAAAATTAGACAATTAGACAATTGACCACATAGCTTGCCGTCCGAATGGATGATGATGTTGATGATACACTAATAAAATAATAATTATTAATAATAACTGTTATTATTATCACCATGATCCACCTCAGATATTCTAATACGAGTAGGCCGGTTAGTGTCAAATATTACGAATAAGTTAGCGTCAAATATTCGTGTTATGCACAACTGTCAAGGAGGAATGCAGGGAATGAATGAAAGGTGTTGGGTTTTGGAGATATTAAATTAAAAGCTTCAACAATTGCATAGTTGTTTGGACAGGCTTTCAGCAGCTTTGGATCTTTGTATTTGAGCATGTTGGAGCGGCAACCGAAGTGGATGCGGCAGAGACATAGAAGTTCCGTACATGACAAAAGCAAAGAAACAAGATTTTTTTTTTTAACGGTGAAATATGCTCCTGTTCAGTTTTTACGAGAACTCGAATTTCTCTTTCTGAAAAAAAAAAAAAAATCTCCCAATAACAACAAAGTTGGTAATGGTACTTCAGGAAAAAAAAAATTGGGAACGTTGACTTTCTCTAGTTTCCTTATTGGATGGCTGTAGCTATTACGGTGGAACAGGTTGCACGGCTGCATGTACCCTCGGCCCTGGCTCTTGTTAGTTGTTAATGTGAACTCTACCACAAGTGGCCATTAATTGTTTAGTTTTGATGGTGTATGGTGGTACCAATTCTTATTCAAAATATGTTGGCAAAAGGACGTAGTCAAATCTACCGGTAGTAATTATGAAAAGGACAAAACTTATCAAGTTTTATTAGTCTATTTCGTCATATTCTTTGTTAAATATATATAAATATTCATGGAACATTTTGACCTTATCCATCCCTTAAAAAATGCTCTGATTGTTACGACAGTTTTTTCTTCTTCGCGTTTCTCAATTAAAAACAAGACGAACTCGATAATTAGAACTTGATACAAGTTTTTTCCTTACAAAAAATCCAAATTCTTACAAGGTTACTTGTGGGTGTAAGTTGTGATTAAAGAGATCAGACATTTTCTAATTCTATGCTGATTGGTAACCATGGCTTCTATAGTCACGTTCTTAAACACCTCATTTATAAATTATTTTGGTGTAGACACCTCATTTATAATTTTTTATAACGAAAGAGACATTTCATTTTTATAAAATTTCTTAAAGTTAAGTTCATTTTAGCAGCTTAATTGATAAAAAACGACGATATAATATAAGAACAATAATATTTGATATCTACAAAATATATATATATATATATATATATATATATATATATATATATATATTGCAAATTTCTTTCATCTATCTCTGCTTTTCCTTTGTGGGTCGCGCTGGGCTCAGGAATTAGACATCCATAATGTAATTTTTGAACTTGATTTAAACTCGTAGTTGATGCTCTTAATCACCTTAGGGATGATTTGTTTGGGTTTGGCTCTATTATTGAGTGTCGTCGAGTCAACTTAGCTAGTTGTTTAAACTCTTCGGGGGAGTTTTGGCAGCCACAAGAAAACTTGGTTGCTTATATCTTTGCTAGGGCAACCACAAATTGGGCTAATCGTCATAGTTTTGATTTTATACCACCTTGTATTAGGGATATTATTATTAGTGAAATGATATGAAGCTTGGCTTTGTAACCCCAAGGGACATGGTTCAAATCCCCTCAGGGACAGTTGTAACATGGCCATTAGTGCCACTGAAATAATAATACATATAAATTTTAAAAAAAAAGATATGAGTTTGTTTTCGTAAAAAAATAAAAATAAAAATAAGCTCTGCCTTCAATTTCCTTTGTGAATTTTATTGATAGCCTATTTAATGACTCCTGGTCTCTAATGGCCAAACTTTTTTTTTTTGAGGAAACCAATAGCCAAACTTCACATGCTCATTTGGTGGTTTGGATAAATAAGATATCATATAATAAATTATTTTATTTTATTATAATTAAAGTATTGTTGAGCCAATATCATAAGATAAGTTTATCTGGTCAGATTCTTTTTTTGACTCAATATCTGGTTAGATTCTATTCACTGGTGTAAATTTTATTCTAAGGAGGATTTGGGTTAAAAATGAACATGATAGTTTTATTTTTTTTACCTTTACTCTTGACCTTTTCTTTTTCTTTTTTCTTCTTTTTTTCTCCCTTTTCTCTTGCTCCTCACATGGCGACAGTTGCCGCTTGACACTCACCACTATCTCTGCCACCTAACACTGTCACCACCATGTCTACTGCTTGACACCCTTCACGATCGCCACCAGATATCCTCCACCACCTCAACCTCAACATATGTGTCACTACCACCACATTTGCTACTCGACACCTCCTCATCAACTTTCTGAATATTTATTGTGTAACTGTAAATCTAATTAGCTATACTATAACCAACACACTATATAGGTGTAGAGAGTAGAAACCAATCTAACTGAAGCAGTTACATAAGCTGTTATAAGATAAAATGAAAACTAAAGAGTATGTTTGGATGGAGGGTTTTAGAGGGGGAAAGTTTTGGGCTAAGTCTATATGTTAACATATATTTGAGATTTTAAAAAAACTAAACGAATAACATGATAGGTGATCATATAACAATCAAATCACACTTCATTCGTTTTTAGAAACATTTTATAGCTTCTGTAATTTAGAAAAGAAAAATAAGTCCTTCTCTTCCCTCCAAAACCCTCCATCCAAACATACCCTAACTAAAATCATAACAAAAATAAATATAGTTAATAACTAAAGCTAATAATAAGCTAAGACGGGGGTAATAGTGTATGTAATAGTGCTGAGTTGTAATAGAATAAGTCAATCTAATAGTGTTGAGTTGTAATAGAGGTAGTCAAACTGACGTGGCTTGGTAGTGCCAGCTAGTGCCAGCTGTATCCAACGTGGCAGAGTTAGTTATGCCACATGAACTGTATAAATCTTTGTGCTTATGGCGAATTGAATCAAGGAATCAATTTCTATCATACTCAGTTATGAGTAAACTCTAGTTTCCCTTTCTGTTATGGTATCATTCGCTCAGTCGATCCTAGGGTTTGTTCAATTCGTTACGTTTCCGTAGCTTTTCTGCGTTTTTCCTTCATTTTCTGA
The DNA here is from genome assembly GCA_037113605.1 of Calophaca sinica. NCBI lineage: Eukaryota > Viridiplantae > Streptophyta > Magnoliopsida > Fabales > Fabaceae > Calophaca > Calophaca sinica. The sequence continues at coordinate 9,266,539 of CM073732.1, read as the reverse complement.
AGAATTGACAATGGCGTCACCTTCGCCGAGTCAAGTTACGTCTTCGTTCAACAATGCTTCTAATGCTGATTCGCAGAATTCAGCGATTTTCACCAAAGTTCCGAAGCTTTCAATTAAGCTTGATGATAAAAATTTCCTTCTATGGAATCAGCAGGTTAGTGGAGTCATTGCAATGCACAAATTGCACCGATTACTCGTTAATCCTACGATTCCACCAAAATATGGTTCAGATCTTGATCGGCAATTGGATCGTGTTTCTGATGCTTATGAGAAGTGGTTTGTTCAAGATCAGTCTCTCTTCACATGGCTGTTATCTACTCTTTCTGAATCGGTGCTACCGCGAGTGTTGAATTGTCACCATGCGCATGAGGTTTGGGACAAAATTCACAAGCACTATTATGCGACACTCAAAGCGAAGGTTAGGCAACTCAGATCTGAACTGAAAACCACAAAGAAAGGTAACCATTCGATCTCTGAATATACTCTCAGAATTCATGCATTAGCCGACTCGCTTATTGCTATAGGAGAGACTATCTCAGATCAGGAATTGCTTGATGTTGTCATTGATGGTTTACCTGAGGAATATAGTAGTTTTGTGATGATGATGTATGCAAGGGTTGATACACCGACTTTGTCTGAAATTGAGTCACTACTTTTGATTCAAGAGTCACATCTGGATAAATTCAAACAAGAATTATCTACTTCTATTGTGTCGGCTAATGTTGCACACACATCATCTAACTCTCAAATTCAAGGAAATAATCGTGGTAATCAGAATAATAATTTCAATAATTCTGGTCAATATGGAAATGGAAATGGCTTTGGTAATTATAGAGGTCGTGGCCGTAGTTTCAGAGGCAGAGGCCGTGGTTTTGGTGGAAGAGGCCGCAATATTGGTAACAGACCTACTTGCCAGCTTTGTGGCAAATTTGGTCATGCAGTCTTGAGTTGCTGGTACAGGTTTGATGAGAGCTTTGTGCCTAATCCACCCGCAGTGGCTCACTCAGTGAAAGCTAACACTGCAAATGCTGCAGCATCTACAAATACTGCAGAGGTTCAAACTGATAATTCTACAAAGGTTGCTCCTCAAGTGAACTTGGCACAGACTGGTAAACAATTTGATCTATCAGTTCCCTCTGATTTGGAGTCTCAAGCGTGGTTTATTGATTCTGGTGCCTCGCATCACCTCACAGCCAATCCATTGAACTTGCAACAAAGCTCAACTTATGTTGGCAATGAGCAAGTTCACATGGGAAATGGTCAAGGTGCTCACATCAAGTCTATTGGTTCTGCTTCTTTCCATTCTTCTTTACAACCTCATCTCACACTTTCACTAAACAATTTATTGCTTGTTCCTTCAATTACTCACAACCTCATTTCTGTTTCTAAGTTTGCCAAAGATAATAATGTGTTCTTTGAATTTCACTCCAATTCTTGTTTTGTCAAAACACAGGACTCTAAACAGGTTGTGTTAGAAGGATCATTAGGAGATGATGGCTTGTATAGTTTCAAAGGAATTCCACTCATTCATTAGCCAGATGTTAAGTCTTCCAAAGTTTCATCAAGTCTGCCTAGCTCTGCACCTACTGTGCATACCAGTGTTACTACATCTGTCAGTTCTAGTTCAAAAGTTGTAACTGATCCTATTCTTTGGCATAGTCGATTAGGACATGTCAATTTTCATACTGTTAAATCTGTAATGAAACTATGTGATATTCCTCTTACAAAATTCAATAATACAGACTTGATTTGTAAAGCTTGTTGTTTGGGCAAGTCCCATAGAATTCATTCACCTCCTTCCCCTACATAGCACTGCACTCCCTTTGAGTTGATTCACACTGATTTGTGGGGTCCATCACCAACTCCCTCTAGTTGTGGTTATACTTATTATATCACTTTTGTAGATGCCACTACTAGGTTTACATGGATATATTTTTTGAAATTTAAATCTGAAGCATTAACTGCCTTTATGCAGTTTCATAAACTCATTCAAAATCAGTTTTCCACAACTATTAAAGCTGTCCAATCTGATTTTGGTGGTGAGTTTAGACCTTTCACCAAATATCTTAATGATCTAGGCATTGTTCATAGATTTACTTGCCCACATACCTCTCACCAAAATGGAACCGTTGAACGCAAACATAGGCAAATAGTTGATATGGGCCTCACTATGTTAGCACATGCCTCAATGCCAATTAAATTTTGGGACCATAGCTTCACAACCTCAGTTCATCTCATAAATCGATTACCTACCACTTCACTTACAAATTTTACCTCTCCCTACCATGCTTTATATAAGACACTGCCTGACTACAAAAACCTTAAACCCTTTGGTTGTTCTTGTTATCCATCCTTGAGACCCTACAATAGGCATAAACTTGAATTTAGGAGTGCTGAGTGTGTCAATCTTGGGCTGTCTCCACAGCATAAAGGCTTCAAATGCCTTAGTGCTGATGGAAGAATTTTCATCTCCAAGGATGTCATTTTTCATGAAACATCATTTCCTTACTTGCAGTTATTTTCTTTGGCATCAACTCCCGAGTCTCTTTCCACTTCTGAGTCTTTTTCAGTCCTACCAGTTTTGGCTCCTTATCCAGTCTTTCCCTCTGTCAGTTCCAACTCTGCAGATCCTCCTGTTTTCACTCAGAGTCCTAGTTCATTGGCTGATCTCTCTGTATCTGCCTCTTCTCCTGCAGAGTTGCCATCTTCCAATGAAGTTTCTGCTCCAAATTCCAGTGCAGAAATTGCTCCTTCTGCACCTGTTTCGGTCAATTCTCAGCTGGAAAACAATTTAAACATTCACCCCATGCTTACTAGATCCAAAACAGGTCATTCTAAGCCCAAAACCTTTCTTGCCACTGCAGAACGTAAGACTGTGAAGCAGGCTTTAATTGATTCCAACTGGAAATCAGCTATGCAGGCTGAATATGCTGCACTTGTCAATAACAATACTTGGTCTCTCACTAAATTGCCATCCCACAGAAAGGCCATTGGTTGTAAGTGGGTTTTCCGCATCAAAGAAAACCCGGATGACACTATAAACAAGTATAAAGCGAGACTTGTTGCCAAAGGTTTTCACCAACAGGCGGGCCATGATTTTACTGAGACTTTCTCACCAGTTGTCAAGCCTATAACCATTCGAATTTTGCTGACCTTAGCTCTTACTTACAAGTGGACTATACAGCAAATTGACATAAATAATGCTTTCATTAATGACTTCTTGCAAGAGGAAATTTACATGCAACAACCTCCCGGGTTTGAAGCAAGTGACAAGACCTTGGTATGTAAATTAAATAGGTCACTCTATGGCCTAAAACAGGCGCCTAGGGCCTGGTATGAAAGGCTGTCTAAAGCACTTCTGCTGTTTGGTTTTAAGATCAGTCACTGTGATCCTTCATTGTTCATCTACAATTCCAAAGGAGTCACACTTTATGCATTGGTTTATGTAGATGATACTTGTTAACAGGTTCTTCTACTCCAATGATTTCAGACTTGATTTGCAAACTCAATTGTACCTTTGCTCTGAAGCATCTTGGGAAGCCTGATTATTTTCTTGGAATTGAGGTCAAGTATCAACCGAATGGTTCTATTATACTCACTCAAGCTAAGTATATTCGGGACTTGTTACAAAAGGCCAATATGTCTTGTTGTAATGGTATCTCCACTCCCATGGTTTCAAGTTGCAAGCTTAGCAAATTTGGGACAGATTCATTGCCCAATGCTTATCAGTACCGCAGTATTGTGGGTGCCCTGCAGTATGTGACCTTGACTAGACCTGACATAGCCTATAGTGTTAATAAGGTATGTCAGTTCATGTCATCCCCTCTGCTTACTCATTGGCTTGCTGTTAAGCGAATTCTCAGGTATCTTAGTGGAACAATCACTCACGGCCTGCTACTACAACCAGCCAACATGGATGCTAAATTTTCTTTAAGAACTTATAGTGACTCTGATTGGGGTAGTGACCCTGATGATAGGCGCTCCACTTCGGGATCTTGCATCTTCTTTGGTCCCAATCTTATAACGTGGAGCTCCAAGAAGCAAACTTTGGTGGCGCGGTCTAGTGCAGAGGCTGAGTATCGCGGTTTGGCTAACTCTACTTTAGAGCTTTTGTGGGTTCAATCGTTGTTACATGAGCTTCATGTTCCTTTTCAGCAACCTACCTTGCTATGCGATAATCTGAGTGCCGTTATGATTGCACATAATCCTGTCCTTCACTCTCGAACTAAGCATCTTGATTTGGACATACATTTTGTTCGAGAAAAGGTAGCAGCGAAGTCTCTTGTGATTCATCATATTCCAGCCAGCATGCAATTGGCAGATGCTTTGACAAAACCTCTCCCTACTTCACAATTTCATGACTTAAGGTCCAAACTCAAGGTTGTTCCATCCTTGAGTTTGAGGGGGGGATAATAGTGTATGTAATAGTGCTGAGTTGCAATAGAATAAGTCAATCTAATAGTGCTGAGTTGTAATAGAGGTAGTCAAACTGACGTGGCTTGGTAGTGCCAGCTAGTGCCAGCTGTATCCAACGTGGCAGAGTTAGTTATGCCACATGAACTGTATAAATACTGTGCTTGTAACTGAATTGAATCAAGGAATCAATTTCTATCATACTCAGTTATGAGTAACTCTAGTTTCCCTTTCTATTAGGGGGAAATCATATTCTTCTATACCCCCCAAAAGCTCAAGTGGGGGAGGAATTGTAGGGAGCTCAAAAACATTGAGCTTGTCCCATGAAGAAATTTGGTAGGTAGCAGAGGCTTGGTTATATCAGCCCACTAATTCTAGGCTGAAACATGGACAACTATAAGTTGTTTAATTAGCATCTTTTCACACACGAAGAAGAGATTCAGCTCAATGTGTTGGGTGCATGCATGGAGCACATGATTATGAGTTAAAGAAACCAGAACTTCGATAGTCACATAAAATTGTAGGTGTAGAGAAGGGCATCACAAGTTTTAAGAGAAGGATTTGAGTGGGCCACAATTGTTTGTTTCCTTGACCATCAAGGGCTAAGAGTAAGCAGGTCTGGCTGACAGGCCATGCTGAAAACACAATTCCCTCCATCTTCTTGTTCCTTGACCACAACTTTTTGTTTGACAACTCATAGAAGTTGTCTTCTAGACTTCGGTTTCCTATCTACCACCAGTCCACCACTGATCTCATAATGCACTGTGTTACATCCTCCCGTCCTTCCCTCATACTGAATGATAAGAGCATGCCTGGCTTTTCCCCTACATATAGCCTTAGGCAAAGGGTCTTTTTGTCCCCTTATCTTTTTGTAATTTGCATGAAGATGCTTTCTTTGGCTATTTCAAAGGTTGTGCAAGTAGGGAGTGAAAGCCTATTTCAGTGTCTTAGCATGGCCCTTGGTTATCTCATTTATTGTTTGCTAATGATGTTAAAAGGAAGAATTGGGAACTCTGATCAGGCTAGGCTCATTGCTAAGTTGTTTGATAGTTTTAGTGAAGCTTCGGCGATCAAGGTCAATCTGGCTAAATCTAGAGCTTATTATTCAGAAGGAGTTTGCAGAGGAAAGATTGAAAGGCTCGTCAGTATTTCTTCCCATTAGAAGTACAAATCAATGTTTTAAAAACCGAACTGGAGATCGAACCGGCAAGACCTCCGAGTCATGGTTCAATTCCATTCCGAATGACTAATAAATTAATTAATTAATTAATTAATAAATAAAGTATATTTGGGGGGAAAAGTAAATTTAAAAAAAAAAAAATTTCAAACGGTTCAACCTGGTTTTTGACGGTTCAACCAATCCGCAGTTCAAATGGGTTGAACAAACTGCTGAACCGGCCGGTTCGGTCCGGTTTTTAAAACACTGGTCTAGAGAAGTACTTAGATTCCCTATGCTAAAAGGGAACTCTGATTTTGACTTTATCATGGAAAATATGAACTCCAAGATGGCAGCCTGGAAAAAAAAAAGTTGAATAACCCAGGTAGACCTTCCATTGCCTCTTTTGTGATATCTTGTCTCCCAACATATTTCATGCAAGTCTTCTGGCAGCCTAATGGTATTTGTGATCGTGTAGACAAAACCATACATGACTTTGTATGGAAGGATGCTCAAAATGGAGTTCTTAACCTAGTAGGGTGGAATAAGGTTGCTCTCCCTAAGAAGGCTGGAGGCTTATGATTTAGGATGGCTAGGGAAGCCAAAGCTGCTCTTTTGGGCAAGCTAGTTTTGGATATGCAGCGACATGCTAACTAAGTATGGGTCCATGTTTTGCAACAAATGTGTTCCTTAGGATGAGTTTTTGGACAGTGGTATGTCAAATGGCTCCTTCATGGCAATCTATTTCTAAAGCCAGAGAAACTCTGAGAGATGGTTTTCAAATGTGTCGGGAGAGGAAACTCATCATTCTATGATTCTTCAACGACTAGATATGGCCCTCTATGTAACTTGGTGGATTATGTGACCATTCATGACATTAATTGTATTAATTAAATTCAGAGATAAATCATTCTCTTAATTGTTTTAACTTCTAGTTTTTCTTAATCTCCATCTACATCTAACTATTAAACTATTCTCCGACTTATCTATTTTCCTTACCAATACTTCCACAAGTATTCTCTACACAGGTTCATATCATCCAAGTCAAAAATATATTGCAATCTCTACAATGAAGACTATTTTCTCTAATGATTATATTCCTAATCCTATCTTGTCTTGTATAATCACTCATGCATTGCAATATTCTCATCTGCAACACTAAATTTACTTTCTTGTTAGCTTTTTACCGCTCAACGTTTAGTTACATACAATAATACAAATCTTATAGTTGTGCAATAAATTTTCCTTTAAATTTGAGTAGTATTTTTCTATATCATATCACATCCAAAATATCCCTTCATTTCATCTACTCTACTTCGATCTTATGGGTGACATCTCTATCTATCTCCCAATCATTTTGTATGATAAATAAAAAATACCTAAAATGTGAGACATGCAATATTGTTCATCACTAGTTACTCAACGAGGAAAAAAAGGATAGGAAATGACCATAATGAAGAAACTTGTAAGGACAGCAAATACCAAATAGCAACAAGCACAAGGAAAAGCTAACTGGATAAACTACTCCTTATAGGGCCAAAACTATCACCACTAATGTTGAAAAAGAATATGAAAATGCAATTTAGAACACCCCCACTTTCCCCAAAAAATTGCAGTGCTAAACGCACTACATTCGACACTAAATAAAACGGTTCCCTCGCCTCAATGTGAAGAAAAGTGTTTATGTTAGGAACCGCAGAAACGGTCCAGCAGCTGAGAAAAAATCAAATGGGAGGGGTTGTAACTACTTCTGCATAACTGTAACTAGCAGTTATTGTAATTGTAATAGTATAAGTAATGGGGTAGTGGGTAGTTTTGGGTAGGCAGAAATTGGGAATGGACTTGGGAGAGACTAGGCACTCTCGAATTTGCTTAGGTTGTGTTTCCTTCTATTTTTTGCATTTCCTTTGTTAATTTCTGAACCCAAGATCTTTATCTTCTTGATACAGATATGATTTTCAGTAATAATACATTGCATTTTTCCTATTTTGTGCTCTATATTTTCTGGTACCTATCAATTGGTATCACAACGCACAATTCCTAGAGCGTTCTACTGTCACTACACGAACTGCAATGGAGTTTATAGCGGAGAATTTGGAGAGAAGATTCCTGGAATGGAATAAAGAAAATAAAACCCGGTTGGAGGAGATCAAAAAACTCTAGAAAAGGAGGAAAGAGGACTACTCCAGACTTCGAACTCGACGCGGTCATGCCCGACTCACCGCCGATGTACTTCGACAATAGACGCAGAAGAGGGAGGCTATGGAAACCCAACGAGTGGAAGTCGATGTTTATAAACACCTTCATCACAGAGCAACCTTGCGATAAGGACACCAGAATTCAGAGAAAAGGAGAAACCTGGTGAAGAAGACAAAGGTAAAGGAAGGGAACAATCCTTTAAAACAATGGAAGTAAGGAGACAACAACTTCTTCATATTCAGTATTGTGTGCCCATCGAGAGCCACCAATTTTTCATGCCAATCGTTGTTCAACATCCAACCAAGACCGCTTCCATAATATTTGGAGGAGTGGTAGACCACAAACCATGAGATCCTGGTGGAAGTTACTGTGTCATGCACATGTTGGTCCTTATGTTTCAAGCAGTGGGATCCTGGAGAAAGATCTTTTGCTGTCTGGTTTATATACCCTCACCTTGAGGACAAGGTGAATTTTGAAGGAGGGGGTATGTTAGGAACCGCAGAAAGGGTCCAGCAATTGAGAAAAAATCAAATGGGAGGGGTTGTAACTGCTTCTACATAACTATAACTAGCAGTTATTGTAATTGTAATAGTATAAGTAATGGGGTAATGGGTAGTTTTGGATAGGCAGAAATTGGGAATGGACTTGCGAGAGACTAGGCACTCTCGAATTTGCTTAGGTTATGTTTCCTTCTATGTTCTGCATTTCCCTTGTTAATTTCTGAACCCAAGATCTTTATCTTCTTGATACAGATCTGATTCTCAGCAATAATACATTGCATTTTTTCCTATTTTGTGCTCTATATTTTCCGGTACCTATCAGTTTATTTAATCAAGATTTCAAGCCACATGATGCGGTAATAATAGCATTACAGATTACCAACTTGGAATGGTAACGCCTTAAGATCCATTACAAAGCTAAATGGACACAATATTTGAGAGTAGTGAGAGTATATATTCGTCCTACTAATCGAAAGTAAGGTTTGGCCACACGAAATTCACTTGCGTGCTTCTGCCTTCTTCTGCTCTTTGGCTGAAATAGATTCATTTAATCATCAGTTTCCAGCTTTTGGATATCTGAATAGAGCAAGCAAAACAAACAGTATTTAGAGCTTACCAGCTTTCTCTTCATCTCGCTTTTTAGCAGCTTCTGCCCTTTGCTGACGTATAAGAGCTAATCGTTCTACACAACAAAGAAATTAAACATTAATCATTAAAGGAAAACTTCTCCCAGTAAAGTCTGATTGATTTGGTTTAACTCATACTGCTTATGCTTTATACCAATCAATCAATAGTTTACATATGGAATAATATCAAACGTAAGAGAGTAGAAGATAGATGTACACAAGAAGCAAATAACAGGAGACAATTTCAAAAGCTACCAGTACCTAAATCTTTCTTCGCTTGTTCTGTTTTTCCTTGCTCTTGCAGCCTCATATAGCGCTCATGAGCTCTTTGTTTCTCTATCTCCTCTCTGCAAACAGGAGGGAAAATTTGAAGATATTCAGAAAACATGTTGATATAAAGGTTTCACTTTCAATACTTCCCCAATATAGAACAGAAAAAAATAGATGAAAAAGAACATTCTGCTCCCCTTTAACAACATGCAATACCCTCTTTAAGTGCATGATTGTATAGACCCTTTTAAACAAGCAAATGAAAAGTAGCAAACCTTTCACGCCTTGAAAGTTCAGTTGTCTTTCCAACCTGAATCCACACGAAAATAACATTATTCTTCCAATCTACTGTAAAGATGTCTATGCAAGTATCAAAAATGAAAAGCTGAACTCACATCAACGTCCCTAGCTTTCAAGCTCTTGGGCTTTACCAAGTTAGGATTTTCAATCTCAATAATCCCTTGAGTTCCTTTATTCTTCTGTATATGTTAAGTAGCAACAAGACAGTCAATTTAATGTTGATGGGAGCAGATCATAGAAACAAACAAAAGAAAAAATGCAATCCATCTAAATTAGTCATGATTGTGAGATACTAACTTTAGTTTCTTCGTCAGATTCTTCTCCAGATTCATCCCCAGATACTTCCTCAGGTTCTTCCTCTTCATGTTCAGCTTCTTTCTAATAAGGTTGTGAAGAGAATCACCATGTAAAATAAAGTAAAAGATATAAAGGAAATGGAAAACTTCTTAAAACGTACCATGTCCATATAAAAGTGAATTTTCACCATGGATAATATAAACAAAAATATCATGTGCGTGAGTGATCACATGCGTGCTTGAGGAGAAGGAGCAAAAGGGGGAAGAGGAAAGGATGTAGAAGAAAACCTGTCTAAAAGTTCGAGGACGGTTAGAGGTTCCAGCAACTGCAATATTAGTCAAAAGAAACATCAAGTTTTCAGAGGTGCTTTCTGATTAAGAAATATCACTTTTCTGTTTCTTTTCTATAGAGGGGAAGGGAGCCAAAAGGGTTTTTTGGCATTAATAAGAACTTTTACTTCAGCTAAGTTTCAACATCAGAGGATTGGCTTATAATTTAACTAATCCCTCCAACCTATGATGAGTACCGAGTAGAAGTCACAATACAATACCAAAAACATTGAATTGCCAATATGTAACTATCTCAGCTTCTAGAGATACTAGAAAGAGAACACATCTGGCATTGAACTGAAATAGTCTTATAAAAGCAATCACAGGGTTGAACAAACACAGGCAGTATACAAGCCCCTCCCCATATTTGCCTTTGTCAAGCCCACTAACATGTGTAAACTAAAAATTGTAGGATCTACCATCACTTTCAAGAACTGGTTAAATAACTGGCATTGAGTCCCTGTCTGATTTATCAGCCTCACATCGACAATCCAAGCCATTTCTCTCCAATATTATCGAATTTTGAAATGGTTAACAACTCTTAAAATAAATTGTATCAACAGAATAGGATTTTTAAGGTCTCTACTCTTTTCTCATGTCTACTAAACCCGAGAACACGACACATGCATGTATCTATGATTTATATAGTCTATAACAAGAAGTGAGACTGTTTTGTCCTTTGTAGCCTAAATGGAAAAGAAATCCACTGAAACCGTAGACAGAAAAATATCAATCTCAGCAAATTGCAGAGGCACTGGTTTATAGCTATTTTCCGTTCCCCCACAAAAATATATAAATTTTCGTGTTCGTCTAAGGAGCTCCTAATTCATGTCTACTCCAACTTTTGTAACATCAGAGGAAAGAATCAAACACAAAGGTACAAAAAACTCAATAGACTAGTTTGATAAGATGAGTAGTAATTTGAACTCAATTCAAACAACAAAAGAAGATATTCAGAAGGTTTCCAAGCAGGCAGTCTCTACCAGATCTAAAAATTCCAACAAATTTTCATCTTCACATGAAAACATATGTGCACCACCCACTCTATTCTATTATACTACTGCTTCAACAAAACATAAAAATAAAATAATAAGCTTTAGCTAAAAATCAAATTTTGCAACAAAACGTTATTGGATTTAGCAATTTTGAGGGAAATGGAAAAAGGGGGCTTACGGATGTCTTCCTGGGTGGAAAACTGGCGGCGACCGGTGGGCTTGCTCTTGAATTTTCCTCGTCCCATTCTCAATTCAATTTCACCCACCAACGATCTTCGAATCGAATTTTCCTTACTTCTATTCAAGTTTGCGTTTTCACAACAACAAAAGTGGTTGATGCCCCTTCACTTTATTCTTAATTCCCAAAACCCTACTTAAACTCCATACAAATTTATCATTGACTTTTCTTTTCCTTTAAAAAAATATCTCGAATGTTTTTTGGTCCTCACACACTCACACACACAGAGTGAATATCCAAAATAGTCTCTGATAAAAAAATGTGGTGCCTAATTCAGTCCCTCAAAATTAATAAGTCTTGTAATAGTCTCTGATAATTACAAATGAGAGATACATTAGTCCCTCTATTAGGCTCTGTCAAAAAATGTTCATTAAGACGTTGATGTGTACCGTTATTTTGATGATGTGTCCGTTAATTACTGTCAGCGTGTAAAATGATGTCGACGTGTGAATTTTTGGAGCCAAATTAGTCTCTATCTGCAATCCATTTCAGACATAACCAAAATGACTCAAATTAGTCCCTCTGTTTTCGACCCAATTTAGTCCCTCCTTTCTTTGTTTTTAAATCTCTTTCAACCTCCAAACCCTAAACCCCCCATTGTAGGACCTTGGTTCTACCATCTGATTTGAGACTTAATAGGACGAAATGTCTACTATTTTATCTGCCAAACTTTCTCAATGAATTGCAGAGGCAGTTCTTCAATGCTTTTAGCAATTCAAAAATTGGTTTGAAACTGATAAAGGTTGATAGATCTGCATGTGTCTTTGATTCTTTCAATTTGGATGCTAGTGTACTGAATTTGGTTAATTTGCCACTGTGTGTGTTGTTATCAACTCTTATGCCTGTGAGCAATAATCCTTTTCTGATAGTCAACATCGTTGTGTTTAGTTGACAAAATCTTCCTCAAAATTTCAAACAAGTAAATGGGGGTTTAAGGTTCCGAGGGACAAAATCTTCCCCATATTTTAAACAAGTGAATTTCAAGTAGGAAGGGAGGAACCTCCGAATACTCCACCACCAAGGTACTACAATAAGGGTTTATGGTTTCGAGGTTGAAGAAGTAGGAGATTTAAAAATAAAGAAAGGAGGAACTAAATTGGGTCGAAAACGGATGGACTAATCTGAGTCATTTTGGTTATGTCTGAAATAGATTACATATAGGGACTAATTTGGCCCAAAAAATTTACACATCAACATCATTTTACACGTTGACATTAATTAACAAACACTTCATCAAAATAACGGTACACATCAGCACCTTAACAGACGTTTTTTGACGAAGCCTAACAGAGGGACTAACGTGTCCCTCGTTTGTAATTATCATGGAGTATTACAAGACTTATTATTTCTCAAGAATTGAATTGGACACCTCACTTTTTGTCAGAAACCGTTTTCGGTATTCACTCTATATTTATTTATTTTTCCTTGTTTTCCAAATACCCCGCTAAAATATATCACTCTCTTTCGGGACAAAAAAGCTATGAATTGATCCATCCACATAAGTATTGGGTAAAATATGTTTGGGCTTATCTAAGCGGACCCAATAGGCCCAAACTGTTAGCATAGGCCATAGGATTACATGACGCCGTATCATCTCATCTCAACCGATATACCTAAAACCTCTTTTCTTCCATCGTGTCGCACACTCCGTGATTCCGAGGAGTATCGAAGCTCGGGAGTTGAACTGAATTTCTTTGCCCAGAGTCTCCAAATTGTTTCCAGTAAGTGTTCAAAACCTTTTTTTATTTTAATCATGAACTTGCAATTTTACTCCAGAGCTCATTTGCATGTTTGATTGTAATTGTTCGTGAAAAGCGAAAATTCATTTTTTTTTATCTGGTCACTAATAAATTTGTTATCTTTCGGCCCGGCAAACCGGGCCGGCCCGAAAAAGCCCGATAAATGATATGACTTAGGTAGCATATTATGAGGGGGTTGTGTTCCAGCGCCCCACTTATTTGCTGTCAGCACCCTTCACCCCACTAATAATTATGCAATCCCGAAAATACTCCCAAGACTTTAAAACTAAAAATATTTTTTCCCTCCCATTTATTCTTTTTCTTCGTCCCTCCCTCCTCCACCACCAATCACTGGAGCACCACCCCTCAACCGCCATCACCTCCCCAAAATATCTTCACTGACTTAAAACTCATATTTCTCTTCTTCCTTCTTCCTCCCATCCCCCCTCCACCACCCCACCACCGGAAAATTCGCCGAAGCCACCACCCCCAACACCGGAACACCTCCCAAGGGGCCACGCGACCAACCCAGCGGCCACCAGAGATACTTATGTTTGTTTTCACGTTTCTGTTATTTTTTTTTTCGCAGAATTACAGGGCTGAAGCTTTTCCGGCAATTCAATTGCTGGTATATATCATAATTTTAAAAAAATATGCTTCTAGTAACTGAGTTGCAGGAATACATTTTCATTACTTGTTTGAAAATATATTCCGGTAACTCAATTGCCGAAATACATTTTAAACAGCTTTCGGTAATTAAATTACCGGAAGCCTGTAATTCTGCAAAAAAATAGCAGAAACGCGAAAACGAACAGAAGTACCTCCAGTGGCCGCTGGGTTAGGCATGGCAACAGAACCCGAACCCGCGGGTACCCACCCGACCCCGACCCGATTTTGACGGGGAAAACCCGCTTTGACCGGGGGTGGGACGGGGTTGGGGATGTCGATACCCAACCCGCCGACTAACTCCGCCAATTAAATATAAATTGTTAATTTTTATTTTATTTTATGCATTTATACTCATTCATTTTGTTTCATATATTTTATTTATTTTTAATTTAATCTCTTTTCAATAGAACATTTTATTTTAATGTTTTTTTATTTTATTTTATCATTGTATAATAATTATGATTTTATTTTATTAATTATCATAACTATAATTTTTCAATTTTTCTACATATTTAGAGCTGAGTTGGGGACCCGCGGGAAAACCCGACCCTATCGAAACGAGGATGAGGAAGGCAAAACCCAAACCCGTTGGAAATGGGGACGGGGACGGGGGAGGCAAAACCTGCCCCCTTGCCATGCCTACGCTGGGTTGGTCGCGGTGGCCCTTAAGAAGGTGTTCCGATGTTGGGGTGTGGAGGGGTGGTTGCTTCGGCGAGTTTTTCGGTGGTGTGGTGGAGGAGGGATAGGAGGGAGAAGGAAGAAGAGATGGGAGGGGAAAAAAAAGGAAAAAAAAGTGAGTAGGAGTATTTTGAGATTTTCAATTTTTTTTTAGGATTGAGGGGTGCTGGAAGCAAGCCCCTATTATGATAGAGATTTTTTGGCCTGACCCGATAAAACTCTAGCACGTACCTGGCTAACCCGATTGGGCCGCGTGCGGCCCGTGTAAAAGACAACCGCATTTTTTCATTTTAAGTTAATGGACTGGGCTTCAAACCATCGTGTCGCTTCAAACCAAAAAATAAAAAATGGGTTGCTTTTTTTTTAATGTTGAGAAAAGAGAAAAAGGGTTGGGAAACAGCTAAACCTAAAATCAAAATAGTCTGAACCTCTGATAAGTAGTGCATCACGTCGCAGTGCCGTCGTGAAGCTCCAGCTGCTCCGCCGTTCTCCGTGTCTCTCTCTCGTCGCAGACTCGCGGTCACCGGCGCATCGCGTCGCAGTCTCCCTGTACCGCGCCGTTCTCATTGCTCCCTCCTTCGTCGCAGTTCTCATCTCGCCGCGCCGCACTGTTCTCATTGCTCCCTCCCTCGTCGCCGTTCTCATCGCGCCGCACCACGCCGTTCTTCTCCGCACTCTCCTAGTCACCGTTCCGTTCTCCTCCTGTCACCGCTTTTGATTTCCATATCAGGTACCTATGATTTGAGCTGGAGCTTGTTACTTGGAATGAAATCAGTGTTAACATTTTGTTAAAATCAGTGTTAGATGGAATGAAAACATGAAATCAGTGTTAGCATTTTTTTAAAATCTGTTCAGATCTTAGTTTGGGTCTAATGTAGTTTTAGTTTTTGGGTCTAATGTATGTAGTTTTATGATCGTTCAGGTTGCTAATGTAGTCTTCGCTTGCTTCTGTGATTATTTTCTGGTTCTTTTCTGGTTTTATGATCGTTTTAGATGTTCTGGTTCTTTTCTAATCTTTGCTTCCCTTCATTTATTTTTAATCATGGTGAGCTCTTGTGTCTCTTTATTTTTAATCAAATTTTGTTTTCATTTCCATTCATAAATTCTCTTTTTCTAAAACTTTTATATATACTGTATTGCAATGGACATATCAAAATGAATGAAGGAAAAAGGAAGGTTCTCTGTCAAGTTAGATTCATGTTAAATATATACTGTATTGCAATGGACATATTCTATGAAAGATTCAGTCATTATTATTATTATTATTATTATTATTATTATTATTGACTCAATTCAGTCCTTATTCTCGGTTGCAATAATCGTTTTTATATAATCCGAGCCAGTCTGAAAAGCCTGTGTAGGGCTGGGCTGTAAATTATGAGCCCGAATTACACCTAGGGCTTTTTGGCCCGGCCCTATGAAGCCCGAACCCGATGCGGGTCGGGTAGCCCGTTTTGCCAGCTCTATTCAATATCATTGCCGAAAATTATTTTTTTCCTCTATTTTTGCATTGTTATTTTTAATTTCAAAAATAAATTTAATTTTCGTAGCCTAGCCTACAAAGTGTTTGATGAAATGCGTGTGGTGTTGATGGGGTTTTAGATTGACAGGAGATGAAGAAAGGAGTGCATCCACAGAAGCAATGGATATCGTATGTTACTCAAACGGGTAGATTGATGCATGTGATGATGACAAAGATACATCCTGTTGGTAAAGTCTACCACTTTCGTGCTAAGCGTCAAATGGCCGAGAGTTTGGGACAGATTGCCAAATTCAGACGTCGTTTCGGGCTAGAAAATCCGGATGCCAATGATAAATGATTTCTCCAACGACTAGAGGGAGGTTGGTTTTTTATTTCTTGCATGTTCCTGGAAAAAACCAAGGGAAATGGTCATGCTCTGAAGCAGGATTTTTTGTAGTATTCATTATATCTAGTTAAAGTGTTAAACTGCTGAGATGTTTCCCTTTTCAATTCATACTAAGTGATGTCTTTAGCAGTTCACTTTGTTTGTGGGTTTTTTCAGTACTACTTGAAGTTGGGATTCTTTGTTAACACTTTTAGACATTACAGATAGAGAAAATTTGATGTTGTGGACTAGGATTCACTGATATTTACGTTGAAGGAGCAAATAACTACTTTATATTGAATAACCACATCGAGCGATTGTTTGGTCCGTATAAATGTTGTCGGAAACAGGATCCACCATCAATATGCCCTTACTTGTTCATTTGTTTTTATAGTTTGCTTTCCAATCTCCATTGCATGCCTTTGGTCTGGTCATGTGCTTTTAAGAAGTTCAAGAACACGATTATGCTACAACTCTTTCTTCTGCCTTTATGTTTATTTTACATGGAAACACTATCCTATTATAGTTGAGATATGAGAAAAGTATTAAATTTGTGTATGTCATTTATAGCTCAGGATAGACTTTCCAGCAGCAGAGTCAGACTTTTTCAACTGTCTAGACACATTCAGTATACCCCAAAAACATAAAATAAAAAGAATCACATGCAGCCATGTGATTATCATCAATATGCATTTTGTTGTCATACTTAATGCTTTTTAATTACCTAGAGACTTTCAAAATTTATAGTACTTTCTGAATCAATACTTGAGCAGACTGTGCAGATTCTGAACCAAATTATCCACATAGGAGTCTTCCAGCTCCTGACTGAGCAAAAACTCCCTCCATTTAGCATGATTGTTTCTCACTATTTGACCCACATCACTCTCGTTGTCCATTACGGCTGTCACTACCTTGCACACAGCTTCCTTGGTAAATAGTCCATCTTCTTCACTTTTCTCAACCTCTACTCCTACTTTCAGATCTCTGCTCATTATTCTTGCATTAATAAATTGATCTCCTGCCTGTGGAAGCAGTACCAATTGGCACTCATTTACCATGGCCTCTGTTAGTGACCCAGACCCACAATGAGTCACAAAGCAACCCACAGATGGGTGGCTCAAGATCAATTGCTGCTGAACCCAATCCCCATCAACTACCCCTCTTCCCTTTATTCTCTCATTAAATCCATCAGGCAAAGCTGATTTCATTGTTTCAGCTCCTATAGGTGGTTTCAAGGCAGCTATAAAAGGCATTCCGGTAAGTTCAAAACCCAATAACAGCTCCTTAAATTGATTACTCTTCAAAATGCATTCATTTCCAAAGGCACAGAAAATCACTGATTTGGGTTTGAAACCTCCTAACCAAGTCACCCATTTTTCTTCTAGAGGAGAGGTTGGTGGGTCTGGTAAAACTGGTCCTGCCAAAAACACTTGCTTTCTCATTTGCCTTTCTAGATAATCACAATAAGGGCCTTCCATTTCTCGGCAAGTTTTGAAAACAATAGCATCGCAGCTGGTGAAAGAGATCAATTGGCGTTCCATAAATGAAATGCCTTTGCCATAACCCTTTACGGTGGCAGTGGCTAACCCTCTTGCTTCATGAGGTTGTAGCCTGATGGCTGATGTTGGAAAGTTTGGTGGAGGGTCAATCAGATCAGCTTCTGTTAATGACTTTTCATGGAGTTTTCTTTCCGGGCTTATCAGGTACCCGACAGTGGCAGGGCTAATTGTGCAGTAGTGTAAAGCCTTGATGCCTAACCGGCATGCTAATGCAGGCAACCAATATGTGAAATCATAGAAAACCATATGGGGTCTGAGCTGTCTTAGAGAAACTTCAATGATAGGCTCAGTGAGGTCCATTGCAGTCATGAGAAGTGAATGCAGTGAGAAAGGAAGGTCTGCAGTTGTTTCAGAGCCAAGAGGGAGGCCATTGACATGTGGTATGGTGATTGGAATGAAGGAGATGAGATCTGGGTGGAGATTGAAATGCTCCAATTTGGATATGGTATTTCTAGGCATGAGAAATGAAATCTGGTGACCCCTCTCAGCAAGTATGTTGGATATGTGAAGGTATGAGGTGAGATGGCCCAAGGCAAACCATGGATAGATTGCAACATGAAAGGTGTTGGCATCCATGGTTGATAAAAAGGAATCAAGGCTATGTAAACAATCTGAAATCACAAGAATGTGACATTCCTGCTAAGTTATGTGGGGAATAGCTCAAGTGGTATGGATGACATGAATAATTCATTGATAAATGAAGCAAATCAACTATGAGATGGGAATGCGGCTTTATGCCTTTATCGTTTTAGACAAAGCCAATGTTTTTGAAAGTCATGTGAAATATATGGGGTTCTATGCCCCGGGTCTTTCTCCATCCACTCTGCTAGAAGTGGTTTCGTCATAATCTTTCTCATTCGTTTGAGAAAATTCGCTTCTAAAGCTGAGTTATAGCAAATTGGCAATTAAGATTTCACTCCAATAACAAGAGAAAAAACCAAATACTATGTAGAAGATTGAGAAATTTTTTAAGTTATCTAGTACAGTATTTATATCAATGATATCAGCGTAACGAATTCGAATGAAATATAGGCTCTTGTAAATTGTATGATCGTCTACCTGCCTTATATTAAGGTTCAGTATTTAAAATTAAGGTCTTTTTTGTGCCTCTGTTCCAAACCTTATATCTATGAGTCTCACGACATTATATTTGCTTTATTTGTGGCCTCATCATATCTACTCATTTTCGTCAAGTAACATAAAAATAAAATTCCAAAAACACAAAATATCACCATTTTTTTTTTGATGAAACAAAATATCACCATTAAACCAGAACAATAGATGTATGCACATTCTTTTGATGTAAATATAATTTAACTGATGCAAGGTGTGTTTGGTTTCACGTTAGCTTGCGTTTCAAAATACAGAAATGATTTTTGAACAATTTCTGTTGTCCCACACCGTATTTTGATACGGTTTCCCTTTTTTTAATTATTTTTTTCTCTTGCCCCCATCACATCATCACCTGAACGCAGTGCTTTGCTATATGGTGTCCAATACTGTTGTCCAATTTCTGTTGTTCAACTATCACAACTCTTCAAAATATACAAATGACAACACAAGTATGTATTTGTAGCTTATTCCAACAACAAAAAAAGTATGTATTTGTAGCTGTAAGGTAATTGTACGTTTCAAGGGTTCCTGATGAAAACACAATATTGTTTTTGACCAAGTGAAAACACTATAATTAGTTATACAAAATCGTTCATATTTATTTTATATTTTTATGTTACTTTTTATGCGAATTAACCAAGCTAGTGCTATCCACTTAATAAATAAATTTAACATATCTTTAAAAGTGTCAATGGCCTTCCAAAGCTTGTCCATACATTCAGTCAAAGAGGAATTTTCCTCACCACTGAAAAGTCAAAATGTAGTCACAGCTGATTTTAATTATTTCCTCACTGGTGTCCCAATTTATAACAAAAAGCAATTAAAAAAAATAATGTATTGACGCCATGACCAAATACAAAAAAAAGTTTAAAACCTAAATATATTGTTATCTTGACATGAAAAAAAATATTAAAAAATGGCATTGACCCTGATTTTTTTTTTTGAAACAATCTTTGACCCCAATTATTTAAACTTATAAAAGTAATTTTAATATTGCGTAAAAATATTATTTGCAGCGTTTATGTAGAACCATTTATTACAATGATTTAAAATAATTTATGATGTAACACATTATAACATGGTTCGACTCTATAATTTTGGGGGGGGGGGGACACTTATCTTCGTTCGTCTCTCATATATGGCAAGAGAAAAAAAGGGGGGGGGGGGGATGTATCCTCATCGAGATGCACTGATGTGATCTAAACAAATTTAACTCCTAATTTATCTCAACATATCCTTATTTAGGATTATTTTTGAGACCCACAAATATATGCAACTCCTGAAAGTTTTTTTTTTTTCTTTGAACTTTTATCTATCCATAACCCATCCATTACTTTGAATTCTTATTTTTTATTCTCTCCCTTGTTTCGGATTTATGCATTTTCTTCTACCTCTCATTTTTTACGTATTATTTTTTGAATTATTGGGACAAATATTTGACTTTTCAGAAAGGACAAGACAAAATTGTTGACAATACGTGTTAAGAACCAATACGGTAAAAGGGGATTTTCAATTTTTCACCAAAACAATATGCCAAAAAATTTAGGACACCTTTATAAAAAACTGATAAACACAAGGCATGGCTTCTGGTGCCTGAAAGTTTTCAATGGGGAAAAAAAAAATTAAATCTACAATATTGCGAATAATTGGTCAAAACAGTATACTATGGAGTTTCTAGCCTTGCATATATACCAAGACAAGAAGAGGATCACCGAAATGGCCTGGCCAAAGCAAAATAGGCATCTGGTTTTACTGACATGAGCAACTCTACAACAATAACCTTTCCTGGAAGGGGGACCCTGAGACCTGGTTCAATAATACCTGCTTGACAATATCCAAGAGAACAACAGTTAACAGCTTCAACAGCAGTTTATGCTAAAACATCAAGTATCAAAGGCAGTTGGAGCATACCTGGGGACAGCTTTTTCCCTCCATACAGCTCCCTTGCTAGAGGATTATCAGCCCAATGATTAACGGCCACCCGACTCAAGGGTTGAAAACCAACTATCTTCCCATCGCTAGAGAAAACCACCTGAATTTCGAACAATTGCAAGAGCAAGAAAAACACTAGGTTGAATAATACTAACCAAACAAGACACACATAAGACAATTTTTCCCCCATGTACAGAAAAACCATGAGATTAAAATCCTAATGACTAGTCATGCCTTAACTTTGCAAAAAAACCATGGAAGCCAACAATGAATTGTGTTGGTTACAAAATTCTGAAAGTACCTGGTAACTAGCAATATCCTGCATGGACACTTTTGCATCTGCATCTATATCCTCTGAAGAAGTTGAAAGAGTATCAACACCTTCACCTCTCAAGTAAGCCGGCAATTCTCCAATCCAGGCACCAATACCATCTTCTACCTTAATTTCATCTGACCAGCCAAAATCATCCTTTACCTTAGCAACAGCTGACATGCAAAACTCTTCCACCTACCCATGTAAAATATCCAAGAAAGCACTTCTCAGACAGAAGTAGAAGGCATGATAAACCATTAAACAAACAGTACAAATTATGCCAGGAGGAATGTGGGAACAAAGCACCACTGAGCATGACTTTTGTACTCCAGAGCCAGTGTCAACCAGTGCCAAAATTTTGACAGCTTTTCAACATTATAGACTTGCCGAGATCAATCCATTTAATATGGCAAGCCTGTTCCATACTGTGTCTTCATTGTCTCAGGTATTGGTTCTTATGTATATAATTTAGACTGATTCATGAACATTCAAGCCTATACCTGAAACATCATAAAACCTCATGGTAAAGTTCTAGCATTTGACATCAAGACACTTTAGAGTCATGCACTTTTTGCTGGAGCATGGTGCATTACGCTGACATGTAATTGCAGATATTTTAGCCACAAACTTCTCCACAACTTTTACGGGATAGGCCTGTTGTCTAAGCTTCCCTTTGGTTTCAGCTCATGGACTCTGGAAGGGTGTTCATTTGTGTGATATGCAAAGGTACCGTCTGGCTCTTTGAGCTGATATGGCTATGACAGAGCTATGATTCTAAAAAGCTACAACAGACAATTTGGAAGTTCCAATAGAAGGAAAGGAAGCACAAAAGAACAGCATGTAAGGAGCTAGTTTAATAATAACTCTGTATTTTACCCATTTATAAACAGTACGCAAATTTTGCATAAATTGCTTGTGAATATTCTCTACATAATAATCAATATAACATAAATTAATAAAAGAAAAAGAACACAGACTCACACCTTTGTTGTATCCAAAAGGTCATGCATAACGTTGACTTCAGATGTTGGTAGAGATCTATGTTCGACAGGGTGTCTCCTTTCCTTGCTTAATCGAGGCAAACAAAATTGACCCAGAGCACTGACTGCTACAAGAAACATGCCACTTGCAAGGGTGACTGACAACAATTTTGATAAAGAATTCCCCTGCAAACAAACAAACCAATCAGCTAAATGCCAACATACTTTACCCAACAGAATCATATAACACCACCAATTGATGAGCAAAAAATATAACCAATGAAAAAAATTTAATGAGAACTGTTCATGATTCCTTGTTTGTATGAAAAAAAAGAATTACAGAAAACCATATCTTCCCTCAGCATCAGCAGCTAGGTAAAATGTCTACACTGTTCTTTTGTAAAAAAAGGAAATTAGTTTCCCCTCTTTTTGATCCATAACAAGGGAAGCCACAGCCAAAAAATAAAGTTTTGTAGTAAATTTGAACAAAACAAACAATAAATAGAAAATGGAAAAGAATGAAATTTGGCTTTGATTCTCCTGTTGACATTTGAAAGATTCTACATATGTTTTTACGCCATGATTTTGAACAGCAAGGAGATTATTCGAAGACTAATTTTTTATACAGAAAGACAGCTTATCACGAAGTTTTATCTCCTCTCACGCCTAAGAGAGCTGAAACACTTTTAAATAACAAACAGAAGAAAGAAAACTTGATTACTTTTTATTGGACTTTGGCAAGTTTGGCAGCCGCACCACAGGTCCCATGAATTTTATCATGCCACATAAGATCAAGTCTTTTGAAAGCTAAATTTAGTGAAAGTTTTTAAGAGCAAACAACAGACATTTGATTACCTTTCTACTGGACACATTGGCATACTTGGCAGCCATTCCACAAGATAGTTCCTTATCAGGTAGCGAATAGGGATCCACATAGTACATATCTAGCGCTTCTGCCAACCCAACCTGCAATTTTGTGAAACTTATAACATAATGAATATCTATTGTATACATGATACTGATAACACCGTTGTCACATAACTGCGGGTGACCCTATGCAGTGCACCCTTTGAAAGCATAGCAGTATAGGCAATAAGTAAATGTAAATCTAATAAACAGTGGAATAACGAAGTAATGAACTAAAGCTACCATATTCAAACTTACCATAAAAAAACATAGAAGTTAGCACTAAGGTAGCTTTTGGCACGCGGGTAGAATGGAACAGAATGACCTGTTCTGTTATGTTCTCTATGGGGTGAAACCAAAATGTATCACTTTTTCTATTTTACACTTTTAATATTCATCAAACATAGAACAAAACATACTGTTATGTTCTATTCTAATCTATTTACCAAGCGCTACATAAGTTAAGAACCTGATCAGTTAGAAAGTCTTCTGAAACTTCCCAGATTCTTTTATATTTCAGAACATTATGATAAATCTTTTAGAAAATTTTAAAGGATAAACAAGGTTCAATTAATTGTCCATCTTTCTCGTTTTTTCTTTTTCGCTCTTTTGACAAGTAATCATAAATTATCATTTACCAAGACAGGTTCTTGTTGTCTCTCCCCTTCATTCTTTTTTCTTCTATAATTATGTTAACCCTTACTATGTAAATTTAGGTGGTTAAGGCACTATCAATTGGCAATCTAGCTACTTGAAGTGAGAAAGAGGGGAGACCACCCACAACTCGTAATCATGAATATTTGACCAAAGCCTAAGGTATTACTCTCTTCTTTTCCGTCTCTTTTTCAATAAAACTGGGACACAAAATAAAGTCCACTACTAAGCTTACTTAAATAGTTGAGCCACAGCTACCACTAATTAAAATTAAAAATCAACCTTAAAATTATAAAGGCCAATGCAAAAGGAAAAGATAAAGTACCATTTGAGAGTGGGTCAAAAGAACTTCCCACCTATTCTCTGCAGACTTCTTCCAGCCCTCAAATTTTGCATCTCCCATTATCTTGGTGTCAATCTCTAACCGATATGCAGGTACATACTCACTTGTCCAAGCACTGAAATCAGAACCCCCGATTTTCTCTAATTTTTCATAACAGGAAGGCTTCCACCAGAAGCGCCCTGATTTTATTTTCACTGGCTTGAATCCATCCTTCATTAAGTGATAGTTATCTAATAGGCTTCTTGCATTTTCAACTATGTCATCTTCAAATAATTTGTGTAAGATGACCAATGAATCTTTTGACTGTATCCTTTCAGACTTTTGAAACCAGTGAAAGAAACCACTTCTGCTACCACCCTGTGATTTATCAAGAAATTGCCTTTGAGTGCTTTGAAGAGCAGAGATACAAACAACTTCTGCAAGCACGGAGATAAGATATTCATCGGATGAGCTGAGAGTGAAAGATGCAGGAACCTGCTCATATGAAATGCATAAAAAGAACCGAACGTATCAGTAACAGGGCCACCTGCAGGATAGACATTATAATATGACATTACGATTTACAAAAGCAAGGGAGGTATAAAAACTCAAAAAGGTTTCAAAAGAAAGAGGAGGTACCAAACCTCTCTCGGGTTTTCAAGATCCTCCAATTTTCGTTCTTCTCCCGGTTGAAAGACAATCAGATCATAGTTCCAAATCTGCTCCAAAACCACTTGCCTAAAGGTCATAGCCAGTACATTCCTAGATGCTGTGTTGGAAAATATATCTTCTGAGAGAGACTTCCTGAGTTTAGCAGCTTTTTCTTTAACTTTCCTAGCGGGTAAGAACTGCCAAAACAAAAACCTTCGAAAATTCAATCCTCAAACTGCATTGCTAAAAGCTTCTACTCTCTACCAAATACACCACATATAACAAACACCAAAACGTTTCAAAAATGGACTACCAAACATATCCGACAACTGCAGCCTGCACTCCTGTGATGATAAGCTACATAAAATGCATGATGCAACACATATATGAACCTTAAATGTGTTTTCATCACTGTTTCCTCATTACAATGTTTTTTCATCTCTAATACACTCACTTTTCCTCGTAGTTCAAGATATAATATTAAATTATCAGCTAACAAAACCTATAAGTACATTTTTCAAGGGCATGAAAGCCTAGGAAATTTAACATTAGCACAGAGCCATGGGAAAGAATAAAAAACAGAACCCCAGAATCATAGAAAGTTTCAATTTCAATTTCATAAGAACAAAGTGGAGAAAAAAGGAACCAGTCGAGTGGAGACGGTGCCGTGGTTGCTGGAAGGAGCAGGAAACACGGTTTCTACGACCATGGCATCCATACCGGCGTCGATGTGTTCGGAAGCGACTTCGCCGCCATCAGCCGCAGCAGCCGTTATGGCCTGGCGTGAATCAACGGCTCCGACGAGAGTAAGCTGAGCCAAGTCATTCTCGAAGGTTCTGACACATGGGAGGCTCTTGTCGTCTGACGACTCGGCTATGGCTTGCAACACTTGCTGCTCCGTCACTGGAATGGCCTTCGGAGGAGAACAGGAGAGGACAAAGACGGAGTCTTTGGAGTTCGTAAGGGGAAGTGTTGGGAAGAATTGAGGGAATTTGGAGTTGGGGCGAAGGGAAACAAAAGGGGTGAATAGTGAGGTGCTGCTTGCGACAGCAGCCATTGCCATCGGCATCGGTGACAGAGTGAGAAGGGGAGCATCTCATTCCAATGCAATGGACTTTACTACTTATGTTGTTCTCGGCCCAAACAAAAGTTTTCCCTTTTGTAATTTCGAATTTAAAATATAAATCAATAAATAAACTCTCAACAAATCTTTAATTATATTTAATTTTCTTATTAAAGTATAAATAAATTTAAAAAAAATTTAAAAAATATTACAATATAATAAAGCGGAAAAATATGACTAAGTGTGTAAAGTTTATGTACATTCGGCCATTCGGGTAGTTATTGAACTCTTAAAGAAATATTTTAATAGTTTTATGTTTGGATTTGTTAAAAAAACAATAAAGAATTCTTTATTTTAGATTGTAAAAATCATTGCTGCAATTTTTCGAGTTATTATTTAAACCTAAAATATGAATATTAGTTGAGATATGCGATTATTAGTTTTTTCTTAAGTATGATGCATATTTTTTTCTTATCGACAATAATCATTTTTTTTTTGAACGCGACAATACAATAATCATTTTTCTCGAGTGTTTTTAATTATCGTTTCGATTAGATAATCTTTTGACTGAATTGTACATATTTTAATTAATTCATTTTTTTTCAATTCGATCATAAACAAGTTATTTATGTTTTTTTTTTGGAACAAGTTAAGTATGTCAAAATTTAAAAAATTATTACAAAAAATTATTCTTATCTAATTCCTAAAAATTATTTACATTATTAAAATTTTATAAATTCAGACTTATCCTTTATTTCTTTTTAATATTACAAGATTTGATTGTTTGGGAGTGTTTAGTTTTTTATTTAAGTTTAATGACTATGCAGTAATTTTATTATGACGCTACTTTGTTATATGACGTTTTAAAACATCTCTACACATATCCATATAGTGAGATATGATCGGATATATGTGTAATTTTTTTGTGCTATTAGTGCATAGTCATTGAATTATTTTTATTTGGTCAATTTTTTATTTTAATTCGTAATTGATATATTTTCAATAAAATTTACAAAAAGATCATATTATTTTTATCTTATTTCTTTTTTATAAATGTTACCTTCATCTTTTTTATAAATGATTATTACTTTGATGATATACCTAGTCAATATAAATATAAAATACAATATAATGTCAACGTTCAAATCTTTAAAGTAAGGACCAATAATGCATTAATAAAATAGCTTGAAATTGTAGATACATTAGACAAAAATATATTAAAAGGGGGTTAAATATGTTTTTATTCTCAGTAAATGAGCGAGAATTCGATTTTAATCCCTCCTTTTAAAAATAATAAAATAGCTTGAAACGGTAGATACATTAGACAAAAATATATTAAAAGAGAGTTAAATATGTTTTTATTCTCAGTAAATGAGCGAGAATTCGATTTTAATCCCTCCTTTTAAAAATGTTTCTTTTAGATTGCAACCAAAAAGAAAAATGACTCCTTTTGATTTCTTGCTTTTCAAAATAGATTGACTCTATCTAGTTAACTAATGACATGTGAAATCGAGAGACAATTGTGATGCTAACATGGCCAATTAACCCTAGGTGGACGTTGATGTGGCATTGTCAATGAACAACTTGCCCACCCTCTTCCCCCTTCAGAACTCTCTATCTCTTCCCCTCTTGACCGAACTCCTCCCTTTTAGCTTCCTCTCTTTACGTTCTTGTCCAACCGCCCTTTCCCATTCTTTGCTTCCCCTTCCTCTCCCCCTCCCCGTTCACCCCTTTGCCCCTTTCCATAACCCCTTAAGCGTGCCTCATAAATGATGCAGAAACAACATCAGGAAAATGGGGGAAGAGACACGTGGTGTGATCATGTGAGATGAGAGGAAAGATCAATGAAGGTGAAAAGGAAATAGGGATTGATGTGAAAAGGTTGAAGGGAATATGGGCTAAACGACAATGTTGCAGCCAACTGTATGCGAACAGAGGACTGTGAGTCCTTTCGCAGTGGAGGAAAAATATGTGACCGAATGGAGGAATAAAGAGTAATGGTGCAGGGAGGTCAAGACCGTGTATGGTGATGCATCATACTGTTGTCCATGTGCAGTTTGCGAGATAGTGGTGTTTGCCGGAGTAAATGCAGAGAACATTGGCGGAGATCAGAGCAAGATGGAGGTCACTTGGTGTCTGGTGATGCAATGGCGGCAGATCCTCCGCAGAGGTGTTGGGAGTCAGCATTGTTCTATAACTTATGTTCCATGAAAGTTCTATCTTTGTATTTTTTTGCCTCAGTTCTTTGTTTTTTTTTTTTACTGGGGCTTTGACAGCCACACACAAGGTTGCTAGAGCTATTGGGTACTGGGAGGGGAAAGGGTGGGCTCAAGGGGGAAAGGAAGAGAGCGAGGGTTTTAAAAGAGGAAATGGGGTGAGTGAGACGTCGCTACCACATCAATGTCTACACAAGATTAGTCATGTCAGCAACGTGGCACGCCTCTCCATTTGTCAGGACAATTAATTGGATGAGGTTAACATTGGAGGACTAAAGTCATGTACTTCAAAAACTAAAGGATAAAAAAGAGATGATTTCTAAATAAGAGAGTAAATCAAAATTCTCTCTATTTTATAAAGATTAAAAACATAATTACCTTTATTGGGAGACTAAATCAAGATGTAAAGCCATGCTCAATAAACCGAACTTGATATTAGTCACATAGCAAGTTTGAATGACCTACGGGAATACTCTGATGAACTACTCAACCCAACGGGTTAATTAGGATGTGTTAAAAAAACAACATGTTTACCCCTTAAAAAAATTGTACTTGAATTTCATAATAATTAATTTTTGTATTTATTGCATTTAAAAAACAGTTTTTTTTTGGTTTGGGATAAATCTTTCAAAAAAGAAATAAAAAAGAAAAATAAAAAAAACGTGTGAGATGAATTTGAAGTTTGCCCTATTGCCCTTCACACATCATATGCTCTCTATTCTCTAATCTCTCTCTCTCTCTCTCTCTCTCTCGCCCACTTTTTGGCTGCCTGTTCTTCCATCTGATCAAGGTATGTTTTCCCTTTTCTTTTGTGTCGTTTAGGACTTTAGGGTTTGATTTGATTAACGTTTTTCCTTTCTACCGTTTGGCTGCCGTTTGTGGGGGGGGGGGGGAATTGAATAAAGGGCATAACTCTTCTGCAAAATTCTGCGGTTTCTTTATATAGGTGACCAAAATTATGAAATTTCGATATAAACTGTTTATCTGCTGTTTAGAGATTTATGCTGCATAACCTTTTCCCATGTTGATGCGGTTGATTAAAACTTTGATATTTTTCGTCGAATTGATTGTATTCAGAAAATGCTAACAAATTTACATAGAATTATCTCCTATAGGTTTCTATTTCATATTCATTTGGCATATTTTTTTTTTTTTTTTAAATTTGGAGAGCCATTAGTATTAGCAAGCATTGATAGGTGAAAAATGATCACTCACTCGAACGAATTGCTGGGTTAAGTTTAATTGTTTTGTGGAACTGTGGGGTGTGTGTGTGTGTGTATGTTTTCCTGCATTTTCAAATTTGTGGAATGCTGAGAAGTTTTCATTTCACTAATTTGTTTAACATTTACATCAAAAGCAGGATTTGAGCTATGGGAAAGAGGAAGGCAAAAACAAAGCCTCCTCCAAAGAAACGAATGGATAAACTTGACACCGTCTTCAGCTGCCCTTTCTGCAATCATGGCACCAGTGTGGAATGCCGCATGTAAGCTTTCCTTAACTACTTTGTAATTGTAAAGGGTGCGTGCCTTTTTTGTTTTTCAATGTGCATCCTAATAAGACGTTAGGTCATATGTTTCTCTGAAATCACTCTGGAAACCTTCTCATTTACACTGTAAAGATGGATATTATTTGGTTTGAAGCTCATGTTTGGGGTTCTTTTGACAGTGACATGAAGAACTTGATAGGAGAAGCTTCCTGCAGGATTTGCCAAGAGAGCTTTAGCACTACCATCACAGGTTTGTTTTAATAATCAATAGGACCTTATTCAGATTTATGACATCGATTCTTAGTGAAGCAGTTAATTCCAGTTGGTCTATCATGGTCAGCACTAGATATGGAAATTGGAAATAGCTAATGATTGCATAAAACATACTTTGCTGGTCTTTATAAGAAGCAACTTGATATAGATCATTTTCCCTTGATACTTGCTTTTTAATGGTGCTTTTTAAGTTAATAAAATTGCTGGCATATGTGCTGCCTAGCTCTGTAGACCGCTTGCCCCCATGACATTTTGAAAACGTGCAAAAAGAAGAAAACATATTTACTCCTACTGGAAGTAAATGATCATTTTTGCAGTGTTTGGCAGAACATGAGGAATAAATCTCTGTCTCTTCCTTTCTTGTTTGTTACTGTTCAAAAGAAAATGAAAATGGTTTTTTCCCTTTTTGTATTCAGGTTGAAAAAGAGGTGTTTTGCATTTTTATTGAAGTGATTTGAAAAGTCAGACATTCACAATTTTATATATTTGTTGAGAGCATATGCATTGCAAATATAGCTAATAATTATTTTTTTCTCGTGTTTGCAGCTTTATCTGAGGCAATAGATATGTAAGTTCAATCTAATTTTGTTTGAAACATCTTCCGTCCTCCACCTCTCTTTCTCCGTCTCTCTAATATTCATGACTCAATGAGCTTGTTTGCAACTTTGCAGATACAGTGAGTGGATTGATGAATGCGAACGGGTGAACACCCTGGAAGATGATGGTGCTTAGTGGTGATGCTCGGAATCCATGTTCTAATAGTAGTGGATGCTGTAACTGGCTAACGCAATATCTTCAACATGTAATTATCTCAGTTCCTGTCGTGAGCACTGGTGCAACTATGAGACTAGTTCGTATTTAGACTGATAGAGTTTGTAATAAATAGCATGTAAAATAAAACACGAGGATAATTTAAGTTTGTATTATTGGAGATTGTGTGCTGGTTGCATATGTAAAACTCTTATTTCGTTCTTTTCCTTTGGAAGTAAAGTGACCTGGGAGAAAGGAATTGAACATGAAGCTTGATGAGCTTGCCTTCTGATTCACCTACAGTTGACAATTTTTCCCTTAGTCATGCTTAATCTTTGATATCCTTCCCGCTCTAAAGAGGGGAAAAACTACTTATACTATAAACTAGCTGAGAGAATTTGTGTTTAGCACGAGTGACTAAGGAAAACAGAACCTACAGTATAGTGAGAAAATAGTTTTTGGCGGGAAAATAGATGAATGAGCTTTTGTCACATGTCCTTAATGTAGTAAGTTTCTTAAATAGATAATAGAATATTAAGCATTTTACTAGATGAGTAGCAATTCTAACTTGAAACTAGTTAGCATTTTCCAAGAGCTGAGGTGAGATTCTTGATTAGAGCTAACTATGCTCCTGGCATGGTAGTAAATATCGTACGATTCGTGGGATACGAATTGCAATTCAATACGAAATCGGGTGCTGTTGATACATATCGCATGTTGAATCGAAAACGACAATGAATAGTGTCTGAATCGGTGCGAACCACTTCTGAATCGTGGAATCGTGAAACAGCTTCTGAATCGTGCGATTCTTTTTCACGCGGTGTCTGAGTTGCGAACTTGGTCTGAGAGTCGCGAAACGGCTGTAGAAACGTGCATGATAAATGGAGAATACCAAATACTAGTAGTCATTGACCACAAGACAACTTTAGTCAAGTCTGGCGTTGTCTCTCTCCCTCTTCTTCTCAATTTTTATCAGTTAAAACAGCCCTTTACAAGCAAATATCTATTAACCTAAAATGCTTAACACATGGAATATTGGAGCACAAGACAGATATCTAATTTATGTGTGAATATCTAATCTAATAGATTAAAATGAAACAAAATTAAATGAAATGAAATAAAGATACTATTATATTATTTAGATATTTTTATGATAAAATGAAAGAAAGGAAAAAATAGTTTCATATTATTCCTTTTAATTTGAGGGGAAGAAAAGGTAAAATATTAGATAAAACGAAATACATTTTATTAAGTATCATCTCATTTCAAACTATATGAAACAATCCAAAAAATAAAAGTCATTCCATTCATTTTTATTTTCATGAATCCAAACATGGTGGCTTCTAAGGTGAGACAGTGAATCATGTGGTCTATGGTGGACTGATGCTTGAAAATAGCTCGAAACTTCAACGACGACCGACTTTGCCTTCCGTATGTAAAAGCTCACGGTCCTCCACGTCCACACGACCGAGACGGTGACACAATCGGTGTCAGTTCGACAAAAAAAAAAAGGAAAAACGAATATGTTGAGTTTTGAGGCACTCATATGCGTTTTTTCTTTCTTTTTTTTTCATTTTTTTTTGTCGAACCGGCATCGATTGGGACACAGTTTCAGTCGTGGGGACGTGGAGTACCGTGAGCTTCTATACACGGAAAGAGACATCGGCTACCATTGGAATTTTAAGCTATTTTGAAGCATCGATCCACTATAAACAACATGATACACTTTCTACCCTAGCCATAGCCAACAAACATAGACATTGAGTCTTTCCCAGATCACTAAATTAAAAGGTTCAAAAAGGCTGCTGCTACTGTGACGGGGTAGATGAAATAATTGCCCAATGGATGTAGAAGATCGATCTCCAACTTAAAACATTTTTAAATTGACAACAGAAACAGGATTAAAGCATAAATGTTACGCTGAATCGCTGATAGTGAATAATCTCCATTCTCCACTAGAATCATTTACATTTTTTTTTCTCAACTATTGAAATACTAATTTTATATTTCAGAACTCAAATAGTTAAAAGGTATGTTCAACAAGGCCTTTTCCCACTAGGTGGAGTCGGCTACATGGATCAAACGACGCCATAGTGGTCTATCATGAATCATATCAATAGTGAAGCCATTCACTTCAAAGTCCTTCTTGATAGTTTCACTTATAGTTTTCCGTGGTCTTCCTCTTCCTTTAGCAACTGGGTTAACCTCCATCTGATCAACTCTCCTTACTGCTGAATCTACCAGTCTCCTCCAAACATGCCCAAACCGCCTCAACCTAGATTCAACCATCTTTTCCACAATAGGTGCCACCCCCACTCCTTCTCTGATACTATCATTTCGGATCTTGTCCCGTCTAGTCTTGCCACTCATCCATTGCAACATCCTCATCTCTGTCACCTTTAGCTTAGTCTCGTGTTGACCTTTCGCCGCCCAACATTCAGTCAAATACAACATCGTAGGTCTAACCACTGTCCAATAAAACTTACCTTTTAACTTGAGTGGGACCTTGTTATCACATAAAACACCTGATGCCTTCCTCCATTTCAACCACCCCGCTTGAATTCGATGATTCACATCACCCTCTATTTCTCTGTCGTTTTGTATGATGGACCCCAGGTATTTAAACTTAGTAACTTGTGGTATGATATGATCCTCAACTTTCACCTCTATGCCAGGGGTGTTTTGCCTTCTACTAAACTTGCATTCCATATACTCCGTCTTACTCCTACTCAAGCGGAATCCGTGTGTCTCCAAAGCTTGTCTCCAAGTGTCAATCTTCTCATTTATCTCCTCTCTCGATTCCCCGACTAGGACAATATCATCTGCAAATAGCATGCACCGCGGTGCAGGCTCTCGTATGTGTTCTGTGAGCACATCTAAGACCAATGTAAACAGATAGGGGCTTAAAGCCGACCCTTGATGCAGCCCTATAGTGATCGAAAAATCTTCTTTGGATCCGCTTTGAGTCCTCACATTAGTAGTGGCATTATCATACATATCCTTGATGGCTCGGATATAGGCCACACGAACCCTTTTCTTTTCTAAAGCTTTCCACAAGATCTCTCTAGGCACTCTATCATACGCATTCTCCAAGTCAATAAAAATCATGTGCAAGTCTTTTTTATCCTCCTGGTATCGCTCCATGAGCCGACACAATAAGTAGATTGCCTCCATAGTCGATCTCCCAGGCATAAAACCAAATTGATTCTCCGTAATGTAAGTTTCCTTTCTCAACATCTTCTCAATCACTCTTTCCCATAGCTTCACAGTATGACTCATGAGTTTAATCCCTCTATAATTAGCACAATTTTGTATGTCTCCCTTGTTCTTATAAATCGGGATTAAAGTGCTTCTCCTCCATTCATCTGACATTTTCTTTGACAACAAAATCTCATTAAACAACTTGGTGAGCCAATGAATACCTGTATCTCCCAGGCTCTTCCAAACCTCAATCGGAATATTGTCTGGTCCGACTGTCTTGCCATTGTCCATCCTTCTTAAAGCCTCTTTAACTTCACGCTCTTGAATTCTTCGATAAAATGTATAGTTTTGGTCCTCCTCTCTAATGCATAGCACATTAGAGTATGAAGAAGTTCCATGGCCCTCGTTGAATAAACTGTGAAAATACTTCTTCCATCTATCTTTGATATCCCGCTCCATAGCCAATACTTTACCCTAATCATCCTTGATACATTTCACCTGATCCAAATCTCTCGTCTTCCTTTCCCTACCTTTGGCAAGCCTGTAAATAGATTTTTCTTCAGCTTTGGTGCCTAAGGATTGATAAAACCCTTCATAAGCTTTAGATCCCGCTTCACTCACTACCTTCTTGGTCTCCTTCTTAGCTTCCTTGTAATTATCCCAGTTTTCCGCATTTTTGCACAACGACCAAGCCTTAAAACATTCCCTTTTGACCTTAACTTTCTCTTGCACACTATCATTCCACCACCAGGATTCTTTATCCCCATGACCAAAACCTCTTGATTCCCCAAAGGTCTCTTTTGCCATCTTCCTGAGCCCCTCGGCCATCTTGTTCCACATGACATTGGCGCTACCGTTTGCCTCCCAGAAACCTCCTTCCAGGACCTTGCGTTGGAAGATCATATGTTTTTCACCCTTCATTCGCCACCATCTGATCCTTGGAACCTTATCGTGGCATCTTCTCTTCACTCTCCCCTTAACTCGTACATCCATAACCAAGACTCTATGTTGAGTAGTCAAGCTCTCGCCAAGTATAACCTTACAGTCCATACAAATCTTTCTATCCGCTTTCCTAATGAGGAAGAAATCAATCTGAGAGTGTGTTGCCCCACTTTTGTACGTGATGAGATGCTCTTCTCGTTTCTTAAAACATGTATTGGTTATAGTGAGATCAAATGCTGCCGAAAAATCAAGGATAGATTTACCCTCAGCATTTACCTCCCCTATGCCAAAACCTCCATGCACACTCTCATAGCCTTCAGACGTCCTCCCAACGTGACCATTTAGATCCCCCCTAGGAAAATCTTCTCTCCTGGAGGTATATCCTGAATCAGACCTTCTAAATCCTCCCAAAACTTTACCTTGATGTGCTCTTCCAACCCAACTTGAGGTGCGTATGCACTGATCACATTAAAGGTATCCTGTTCCACAACAAACTTTAGAGCTAGGATCCGATCTCCTATCCTTTTAACATCCATAATGTCCTTCCAGATCTTGTCAACAATTATGCCCACACCGTTTCTAGATTTAGTTTTGCCAGTATACCAAAGCTTGAAACCCGAAGTGTCTAATTCCTTTGCCTTTTCTCCCACCCTTTTAGTCTCCTGAAGGCACATAAAATTGATCCTCCTTCTGATCATAGTGTCAACTATTTCCATAGATTTACCTGTAACATTCCAAGTTCCAAAACGAATCCTTCTCTCGTGAACTAGCTTCTTTACCCACACCCCTTCACAAAAATGTGGGAACCCTTGCTCATTTTTCACTGCATCCAGGCAGCGATGCAGCAGCTCTAGCTCACTGGACACTGTACTCGAGCGATACAGCGCGTTGCTTCCGGGCAACGATCTAGCATTAACACTATTCCATCGTTGATCCAAGCTATGTTACAATATGTACCAAAAAAAAGGTATGTTACGATAGTACTCTAAAGAAAGCAGTCATACTTACCTAGCTAGTGATAGTACTAAACAATCATAATTCTCAAACTCAAATAACACGACAATTACACGATGGTAAATTAACTTCTTGCTTAAATAACACAAGGAAGATCATATTGCAGTATCAATGCTGACTAAGAGTTGGATTCCATTTATTTTTCTTGAAGTTATAGATAAAGTGCTCAAAAAGGGTCTGAAACATTTATTACACAGCCAATACCATGTAGCCTTGAGGGCATCTAATGCTTTCAAATAATGTTAATGACTTACATTAGCATGATTTGGAAAATAAAGAGTCAGGGCTGAATTACAGCAACTTTGTACCTTGATAATAGGTCAATTTCTGTAATGGCAATTAGTCCCAGTACTGACCCAATTTCTAATTTCTAATAATAAACATTTTACAGAAACTTTTATTTATTTATTTTTGTAGATGAGCTCCCGAAGTTAAGAATCTAGTATCAGCAGCCTCTAGTGCAGCACTCGTGTGAGAATGAGCTATTTACAATGTCTTGGCAAGGAAAAAAATTACCAAGCGAAAAGACCAAATCACAGGAAGGAGGAGGGCGAGAAAACATAACCCAGCAAAGTTTAATGTACAAGCAACTTGAATGCAGTGTCTTGCACATTCCCTCAAAGATCAATCACGCCACATAATAGTCACTTGCGCTCTCAACAAGATAGTCATATGGTGATGGTGCAGCTAACCCGTATTCATATGGTCCATTTAGTGGAGTCGATCTGTTTGAAGCTGAATAGACACCACCTATGCTAACCTTGGCATTAAGTTTGGCTCTGCCTTTGGCAGACCGTTTGTTATCATAGGGAAACTCGGCAGAGAGCCTTCCTATCCGCTTCTGCAGATCGGTAACTGAATCACTTGATATCTTTGCCCTTGAGCTCTTCTTTCCATCAACAAGCTTTAGTTCCAACCGATACAAGGCACATGCATCATACTTGCTAATTTCATACTCATATAGGTGCCACTCAAAATGGTTTAGTGGTTGCGGGTCCATATAATAGGATCTCTTCAGCCCTCCAAACTCATTCATCACTTGCTTTCTAGATTCATGCCATCCCCGCCCATTATAATCTGGCAATGACCTCTGCTTTCTGTTTCCACTCTCAAATGCTCTTCGAGGCTTATCAAAGAAAAGCCACTCCCTAATAGTCTCACCCTCAAGAACAGAAAGATCAAAAAGCTCTGCAATAAAATAAGGAATTATTTAATTACACAGAAAGAACAATCTTCTCAACTTTCATACTTCATACATCATAAAAATAACAGCTTAACAGGTAAACTAAGAAAAGAGGAATCAACATCAAAATACCAGGTGCATTCCATGGAGACTTTGCAGTTGCTGCTCCCTCACACTCTGGGATGCCAACATCTTTTCCTTCTGCCTTTGCACTAAGAGCAGCAAAAAGTAAATTATCCTTCAGTCCAATTCCCCCAGGTCGTAGAACTGGGACCATGCCTGGTGGTCCTTCATTTAAAGCTAGGGCAGCATGAAAACTACTGCAATAGTCTTGACACCAGTCCAACCCTTGCACAGGCCTTGAACAGTCCCAAAGTGCACATTTTGGGCCTAAGAAAGCAGAAGGAGGAGGGAAGAGACTTGGTAGATAGCTAGATATATGAGGAACAACATCCTCCTCACAAAAACCTGTACCATTAAAACCAGCATAAAAGCTGTGATTGAAGTCCTCATTTAAATCAAATTGATGACCCTCTGATTCAAAAGCAGGCCGCCGATCCGAGTTGTTAGTTGCTACATTGGGAACTCCTAAGGTGGAGTGTTTGCATTCATCAATTAATAGGAAATCACGTTGATGTTGGCCCTGATTCACATTTAAACCAAGAAACTCATTATAGTCACGGGTGAGATCCAAGATATTGAAAAGCATTAAAATAATGACTAAAACTATAATGCATAAGAACAAGTTAGGCATTGGGTTGTTCGGAAGAAAATTGGCATTAACTCCAAGGAAAGACTGAACCATCAAAGCCTCACTCTTCATTTCTGTCATTTGAAAGTAAAAGATTCATTTTTTTGTGGGGAAAAAAGCCTACCAGATGTGAAAGACAATATGCCACATTATAATCTTTTTTCCAGTTTCCATTAGAAGAAGATATCAACCATACCGAAGCATCCATTATTCTACATATGAATTAAAATAATGCACCCAACAAAAACAGAGAAACTTCAAAATCAATACTTTAGACTGCTAATGCCACACATCAAACAATTACACTACTATAGCAGTTGTGATCAAGTCGCAAAGACAGAAGAGAAAGTAAAAAAGGCACACACCTCTTGGAATATCGCCTTAGCATCAGCCTGCACAGTCTGATCATTAGGTTCAGGCTTAGGAACAGCTAATGGACTAGTGGCATCATCTTCCTCCCCACAAAGCTGCAGTAGCCTACAGATATCAGTCGAGAATGATCCATCACTGCCACCCTATAGTCACCCATAAACATCACAACTCAAATCATTCTTTTGCCACAAATATTGCCATTCAAGTTTACATGTGTCCATCACAAATCAACAATTGGAAAACTACAGGTTACAAGCCCCGTGAAAATCAATTCTGCAAGTTACAGTCAAGGAGATGTATTACATCATGAGCTTACCTGCTGCAGAGATGAAGCAGGAGAGGGCTCATTGAGCTCGGCCTTCCACTCCCGAAGCATCTGATGGACTTGCTCCTCAAGAAGTGCAGCATCGATCGTACGGCTCTCCTTCCTAGCAAACTGCAGATCCAGGAACATCACCTGCAGATCATCAACATGGTTCTTTGCCTTGTCCTTAAAGAGCCTGTGTGATGCAGACTTGCAGCTGCCCTTTGAAATCTTCTTCATCTAAACCCCGAGTCCTTCCTACAAAACCCTAAACTCACCAATTCAACAGAGTTTCAATCTACTACAAATGAAAGCACAGGAGGAAAAAAAAAGATAGATAGATAGATAGATATAGAAAGAGAGAATCCAGAACATGCAAAAAGCTTCCAGATAAGTTTATCATAGTCTTTGATCAGAAGCATATTCCAGGTCATTCTCCACCCCGAAAGTCCTGTAATTCTAAAACCGAGATTCCAACATCCCCATAGCAAAAGATTCACCGCATTTCCAGTTAATTAACTAAGAAAAATGAGGGTAGGAGCACAAACCCAATTTCTGATGAAAAACAAAAACTTAACGAAGATTAAAATAATCAAATTATTTATAAACCACTCTAACAACAAATTGGAGCAATAAGTCAAAAAATTTAAATCAAAAGCATAGAGCGAAGCACTGTTAAAACAAATTCCAATTTTGAAACAAATGATAATATAAAGCTCGAAGGAACACAATAAGGACATTGGAAATCAGAAACAGCCAAAGTCGTGATCACTGTATTCTAACAAACGCCTAATTTAGAAAAGAAAAAAAGAACTCACATATGCTCACCTTAAGAGTCCAAATTTTCTATTGAAAACAAAGCGTTCAATTTTCTCTCTCCCCCTCTCTTCAAAAAAAGAGTGAAGACCAGAAACTCACATATAAAGAGATGAGAGAGAGAGAGAGAGAGATTCCCTTTCTGCAATGCTGAGAACTGAGATCAGTGTGTGGAAGCGGGAAAGAAAATAAAAGCAGAGGGACATTAATACAGTTAAGTGAAGATTGTAGAATATATACCCTCTGTCTTACCCAGAATAACTTTTATACCTATAACCTCCTCCTTTTATTTTCTTTATTATAATTTTAATATTACAAAGAAAACACTTACAGAATTTTATACTTGTTGAGAAAAATTGTTGTAGGTTCAAGAACATAATTGAATTATTATATAATATGGTGAAAGTCATAATAATATGTGGTAATGTTATGGCAATGCTATTTACATACTGTTTTTATGGTGTATATTTTATATCTTTCGATTGTAGCTTATGCTTGTTAGTAATTTGATATCATATTTTCATAATAAACACTATTAGGTATTATCTTACATATATTTCAAAAAAAAATTGAAATATATTTCAAAATTTACTAATAGTAAAACACAGAGTATCCATTATAACCAATAGTAAAAAAAAGTATAGAATTTATATAAAAAAATGTGCACAACAAAATTCTAGACAAACTTTTGAAAATATTTTTTTGGATATAGGGAGTCATTGTATCACAACTACCCCCAATGTCATTAACGACACCATATATCCAAAAGAGTGGTCCTTCACCCCAAGAAAAAAAAAATGTTGTACTACTAGTTTTGTTGTCAACTTTTCTTCTTCCCAATAAAAGAAATTTAATTGGGAATTTATTTTTTTTAAAATATTTATTCTCTTAGTCATTATAAAACAGTTGCGACAGTGAGGAAATTGCAATTATTCATTTGTAACGAAATTGACATGGACGTCAGTGATTATAAATAACAAATAAAAAGAAATTCGTCTATTGGGTGAATGGGCGATAAATAATCACGTTAAGGAAGGAATCAATAAAGCACACTTCCACTACCATCCAACATATTCCCGTTTTGATGCTTCTCTTAATGGAAGAATTTTTCAAGAGACTGTTTAATGATGACCTACATACCATGGTTTATGTCAATCAGACCAGCCACATGTCATGGCCATAATCCTCTAGTATATTTTCTCTAAAGAAAACATAAAAGGGGGTGGTGGGTGAGTGGTTGTGCTA
This sequence comes from Calophaca sinica, assembly GCA_037113605.1. Taxonomy (NCBI): domain Eukaryota; kingdom Viridiplantae; phylum Streptophyta; class Magnoliopsida; order Fabales; family Fabaceae; genus Calophaca; species Calophaca sinica. The sequence continues at coordinate 9,226,237 of CM073732.1, read as the reverse complement.
GCAACCAATTGAGGATCAAATGCTGTGGATACCTTGTCACCAAACTTAAGATTATCACATGAATCACTGCATATTTAATTTTAATTACAGGCTAAAACAACCCCAAGGTTAGGTGTGAGTGGTTAACGCATTCTGTCTAAAAGGGCGGACTCGGCTATTATCTTAGTTCGATCCCTGGTGATGGAACAATTTGGGGCTAGACTTTACTAACAGGACCCTTTTCCCCTGGACACCGGAAGGGGTCAAAGACCTCTAGACCTACCAAAAAAAAATAAAAAATTACAGGCTAAAATGGTTACCATCATCTTAAGCACGAAATTGCCTTCGACAGAGATTCTATAGCCATGCTTAAAATGAATAAGGACATGTGGCCATTGCTATTCAGCAATGCACACAAGCAATCACCAGCTGTGTATTCATTCATGCTGAAAGTCAGAGAGAGAAAGTGAACACATGAAAAATGTTTTTTAAGGAATATAAAGTGGACTTGAGAAGGCAAATGTTACATTTTATATGACGAAATTTCCATTCATCTGATGGCGTCACGTCATTGCCGCCATAAATTGCACAGTCTCTGCATTTTATCTTGTGTGGCTAATACAATAAGATCTTTAGCCAGTGAGATGTCCTCAATACAGATAAATAACTTGAAGTTTGAAACCAAAAGGCCAATGAATGTAGTCAAAAAATTTGTGCTTGTTGAGGAGATCCTCAAATGAATCAGAAATTCTGTCAGATTTACATTTGTGCCAAAGATAAATGGAAAAATAAAAATAAAAATGTGAAGAGTAATTATCCTCTTCATCAGTTCAAGCAGTTTTCTCTGCCTTTCCGTTTTCAGTATTGGCGTGCATGAAATTTAGAATGCCAGTGAGTCCCCGTCCCCTAGCCATCTGTTCTAGTTCTTGAAGTCTTTGCTTAAGAAGTTCTACTTCTGCTGCCAAGCCATCATTTTTTTGCTTCATAGCCTAAAGAAGAATGAACAATGGTGACTTATATATAAAACCTTGACTAATAAATAACTTTTCTCAGTTACACTAAATTGGGAATCAATGACAGTGATTATAGTTATACAAAGTTGTTTACTGTGGTTTTATATTCTATAACAAGGAGGAGGACAAATTGCATGAAATCTTGACGTAAAACACTATTTCTTCAACAGTAATGCTTTGCAAAACCCCAGTTCAGATAGCTACAGTAAACTGTATGGCCTTACATCTATATTCTATCCCGCAACTTAAACACGCTAATCCAGACTTGTAACAATATCCATTTTAGAGCACATTGACAAAAGCCTTGATACAGTCCCGTTGCAGCTTTTTCACAAATGGTCTAGCAGAGGCCACTAATAGATAGAAATTTTCATTCTCAAATTCAACATGACTGTCAATTTAACAATCGCAAATAGAGTTTTTTTTTACATAAAATACATCACAAAGCATCACACAACCTTTGGGCAGCAATACTAATATAGGGAGTAAATTAATAAGAAGTTGAAAAACTAAGTAATCTTGTGTCCTGGTATCTTCAAATATGAAGCCCTATGCATCATAACCTATGTTCAGTGGCTCTAGAAATCAACTTAAGTAAAACCCCCAATTTAGTCCCTAAATTTGTAAAGGCGTGTCAACTTAGTTCCCGACACTATCGAAATTCCAAATTAGTCCCCGAAATTGTTAAACGTTGATCAAGTTAGTCCTTCCGTGGTTTGGGTTGGGACACCGGAAGAAGTATTAAGTAGGAGGTGCAAGGCTCGAATCCTGTTGCTAACAAATCCCCCTCCCCCTAACAAAGCTAATCACTAACATTTGCCTATAAAAAAAAAAAGTTAGTCCTTCCGTCAGCTGTTAACGAACAAAAATGGTAATGTTGATGTAGCACATTAAGTGCTAAGTGGCACCCATGTAAGCATCCACATAGCCTCCACATGGACCACGTCACACATGACCAAATCAATCCTCCTTTCTCTCTTCTCCCTCTTCCCCTTCTTCTCCCGCAGGCCACCTCCCCTCTCTTCCCCCCCCCCCTCCTTTAAGATTAACTCACAACATGGAACCAAATGGTTGTCAGCTGCATTCCCTGGTTTCCTTGAAAATGGATATTTTGTCTCACAAGGCTACGTCGGTGAAGGGTGTTGAATAGATGTTGGTGTTGTCATAGCATGAGGCAGATGAATAGGCTTAGAAAGTTTGGGAGATAAGGTTGGGCTTCTAACATGGTGGCCCGATTTCAGTAGTTGAACTTGGATGTGGGAAGGGTGTGGTTTGCTACTTTGCTTGTATTGGTGGTTTTCTTATTTTTAGTGCACTACAATTCGGAAAAAAAATGTGGTTGTGATTGATTTGTATTGATGAAAATGAATAAGTGCAATGAAAAAATGAGTGAATAACTAGAATGCGTAGGAGGTGCTCCCCCCCCCCCCCCTAATGTTAAGCTCTCTTTCTGTTTCTTTGTTTTTTGATCTTAATAGTGGGGTTCCTCGTATAGTTGTTGTTTCCAGTACAGGGCAGCTCGCATGTCTCTTTTCTCTTTTCCTTATAACGATTCTTTCCTTCTCATAGCCATTCAAGCTTGTTGCAAGTGGAATAGAAGACCAAGAAGACGAGAGGGGAGAAGAAAGAGAGAGAGGAGGTGGCCGGCGGGAGAAGAGAAAGAGGGGTATCAATTTGGTCCCTGAAATTGTATCATGTGACGTGGAGGCCACATGGACACTTACATGGGTGCCACCGAGACACTTAACGTGTCAAATCAGCATTATTGTTTCTGTTAGTTAACAAAGACTACCGGAGGGACTAATTTTATTAACGTTCTACAATTTCGGGGACCGATTTGGAATTTCGATAATGTTGGGGACTAAGTTGACACACCTTTACAAATTTGGGGACCAAATTGGGGTTTTACTCAATTAACTTTTAACCCACAAAGTGATACTAGGCAAACAATTCGCTGCTTCTACCCAGGCCATACATGTAAAACTAAAAATAGTTAGGATACAACTTGTAGCACTTCGTTATGCGTTTATCTGAAAGATTAAAAGTTAAAACCAAACACGAGACTGCATGAGCTGCCAAATTTTGTCTTCGACATAAAGTGCCAATACCCCAAGCAATATTACTAAAAAAAGTAAAAGTCAACCACCTATTCAATTTGGTCAAGGTGTCCCAGAAAAAAAAATTCAATTAAGCAAAGAACTAAATCACAGGACGATATGGCATTAGTATAATATTCTTTGTATCAGATAATGGGAAGCACATGATACAATGCTTAGCATTGGAACTTAGGAGGCATGATAAGATAATTGAAGTGAAGAGGAAACAATATATAAGCAAAAGATTAGAGCAATTTTGGAAACCAGAACTGAAAGAAATGAATAACTAAAATTGAAAGAGAAAGAAAACTTGACAAATGTCGGAACTAAAGGAAACACATGATGTCAGATATATGTGTGATTATATTGAAATTACCTCTAGCTCTTGCTTTCGTAGCTCCTCCTTTCGTGCTTCAGATCTAGCACTTCTCTGTACCTCAAAGATCAAGAGAACTCCTGCAACCTATGATTACAGCACATTGGCACAGATGCAAACAATCAAGGACAAGGCATATGACTATGCACACAAATTATTTTGGTACAAACCTGCAAAATGACTTATATTCTCATGTCCTGTGTCTGAGGGTTAGTAAATTCCCAACTGGGTCTCATTTTCTTTTTTTTTTTAAGGGGGGGAAGGATTGCTTATTATAACGAGACGATAACAATTCATAAGCAATTTATTCCCCCTTAGATCATAAGCATATCGTTTTACTAAAAAAATTACTCAATTTAATGTAAAACAAAAAAAAAAGACTTTGGCTATCAATTTGTTGTTTCTATACATCTTTTCTTTTTCCTCTTTGTCTTCATCTTCTTTTTTAATATTGTTTACAACCCTTTGTACATACAATATGTTTGCGAAGATAACTGTAATATTTCTCTATCTTCAGTTTTATCCTTTTTTAGACACAATTTTTTAAACACTTAATTTAATATTTGACACACAGAACACTTCTGCTCAGCCAACTGACATTAAAGGACCACTTAATGTAAATTCAACTACTTGAGTCAATCATTTTGGTAGCTTTACAGCATGATTTGGAATTCTAATCAGCTTGAAATCACCCAAAACTAGTAAGATCATAGCACCTACTGTCAAACACTAGAATGTAGATAAACTTGAGAAGCCCCATTAAACCTAACTTGCAAACTCTATCTTCAGTTTTACCCATTTTTAGACAGAATTATTTAAACAGTTATTTTAATATTTGACACACGGAACTCTGTCTGATCAGCCACATACATTAAAGGACCACTTAGTGTAAATTTAACTACTTGAGTCAATCATTCTGGTAGCTTTACAGCATGATTTGGTATTTTAATCAACTTGAAATCACCCAAAGTCCCAAACCAAGTAAGATTATAGCGCCTACTGTCAAATACGAGAACGTAGATAAACTTGAGAAGCCCCACTAAACCCAACTTGCAAACTCTACCTTCAGTTTTACCCATTTTTAGACAGAATTTTTTAAACAGTTATTTTAATATTTGACACACGGAACTCTGTCTGATCAGTCAACTGACATCAAAGGATCGCTTAATGTAAATTCAACTGCTTGAGTCAATCATTCTGGTAGCTTTACAGCATGATTTGGTATTTTAATCAACTTGAAATCACTCAAACCTAGTAAGATCATAGCGCCTACTGTCAAACATGAGAATGCAGATAAACTTGAGAAGCCCCACTAAACCAAACTTGCAAACTCATATAAGTATACAAGCTTTAAAAATGATTTTAAATAACATGTATTAGTAACCAAACATAATTAAATAGCACATTCATAATTAATAATGAACCTTGCAACCTTGCAACAAAACCAATTTAAGAAATAAGGTAAAAACATAATAACTCAATACTTGGCCCCCAATGAGTATACTGTATTTGGATCCACACTTAAATTATTTTGTAGAGTGACAAAACAGAACAAAATAACAATGAAAACATAAAATTTGCTTCATCAATCCAAACATATTGCATAACAGAGGCAAACCAACTCAAGTAACCAACAAATTTGACCAAAATTATGTGTTTTCAGGAAACCGTGAGTGAATTCAGGTTCATATACATGCCAGTAGAGTCAAGATTTACCAAGTTTCTCAAAGTTTGCCTAAACTCTAATGATAAAAAGAGTGTTTGCATACAAGTTAACTAGTTTTTGTGTCCTAGGATCATTAACTTGTAATAGTTTAATAGTTGACTTAAGAGTATACATGTTACCTACTCAACCACTTGACAGAAAAAAAACTCATTTTAAGTACTGAGTTCATTGCCCAAGTATCAAAATTGCAATAACTACCGACAAGGTTTATACCTCAAAAGAACAAACAGGGAAAACAACAAAGCTTTTTCATTCAATGTAGTTTTAGCTCAAACACGATTGTGAGAAATCAAATTTCATGCAGATCATGCTTGATATTTGGAATTAGGTAGAACTTAGATTTGTTAACCATGTCCCATTTCATATGATATTTATTTATTGCTTCTAGTTCTTAGAGAAATTCTATATCCCCATGTAGCATATAGCAGATTTCACCAACAAAGTTAACTTGCTTTAAGTGAATGGTTATAATTGCCCACATAAATGAAATCCATGTCTTTAATAATAATAAAATATAAGCAAAGCAGATTTATCCAATTCCACATTTAAATCCATATTACCGAGAAGACAAAGATTTCTCCAATAAGGTCTACAGCATTTTGAACTGCTTTTTCCTCATTCAAAGGGCGAATCTCAACATCCGTTGCGTGACCATAGATGCGCCTTTGCATCTTTGTTGTGATTTGATGATTAGTCTGTTTCCAAAATTAAAAATCAAGAAAAAGAATGTTATACTTTCTCATAGCTTTACATCCAAAGTCGAACTTCATACAGCAAGTACTTAAAATGATTGATCTCTAAAACACAGTTATATCTTAATCAAAAAGCAGATCACAGAATGTCTCATTTAAAACAGGATTTGTCATAGTGAATATAGAAGCATAAATAATTAACACAAGCTAGAAGGCATCATCAAATTCTAATTTGCAGCAAAGGTCTAAGATGCATAGTTGAAGGAAAAATTTAACTTCTCTGTTATGATCAATATTTTAATACCAATCAACTTTGATGAACTTTGGTGTGACTTGTCAGATCTCTCATCAGAGACGATATGGACCTAAGAGTATAAGCTTCGGAGAAATCGGTAAAGTTTTTGAGGAAGACAACTAGAGATCATGTGGTGTAATTAGTAATTACGTTCTCTAGATTCTAATATGGTGGACAGTTGGAAGAATATGGATGGGATAGAAGGAATTAGGCCATTATAGGACAAATGGATGAAGAAACCAGACATTATCCTTGAGATGGAAGAAGACGATGAACAACCCACTCACAAAATGCCAAATTCATGGCCAAATAAGAAGAAGGCCAAGACACAATAGGTATAGGGCAGTTTCAGGAGAGCACGGAAGCAAGGAGACCCTTCTCCAATCAGGCCAATCAATGAACCAAGACTTGAGACTTTGACACCACGTCTTCACCCAAAACCTTAAGACGTTGAGTATATGGATCCTGTCTCTTATATTTTATTCACTTTTCCCTTTCCTTGTCAGTGTGGGACTTCTTTCTTTTACCACCCACACTTAGATTCCCAACAACAAGACAACAACTCTAAATCTTTCTCAGATGATTCCAAATTGAGGGCAAGAAAGATCAAATTGCCAAATTACAACAGCAGTGGGCTGATGGGTTGGATTGATAATGATTCATGAGGAGAGAATTTTCCTTTCAAAGGGTTTCCCTTCAACAACAGGTTTCCCCTTTCACAACGGCACAATTGCTCAGTTTCCTAAAACTAACAATTTCGAAACCCTGCCTCTTCTTGACAATTTTAACTGCCTAACCAATTCTGTAACTACTCTTAACTGCTTTGTCTCATTGTCCTTGTCTTTTCTTCATTCACTCATTCATTCATTCATCCATCCCAGTGTACACAATCCATGTTGTCTTTTGACTCTTTTCATTCTCCTATTCTCAGCCTCATCATTAACACAGTTAAAGATCCAATATCAGTATATCACACACACTGGCATTATGTTGTTATCACAGGACAAGAAGCTTTTAGCAATTCATATATGAAGGCAAAATATATACTACATCACGTTTCATAGCTTTTCAAACTAATGAAATATATCAGATACAGTTTGCCTCCTCATGGCCATAATTTGCATCTATTCAGGAATTCTTAGCTTCTGTTTTTTCTTTCCCTTTGGAAGGTACATTTATTCATAATATCAATTTTTTTTTTTGATTTATTTATTAAAATGTATGGAGTACCCTTCTTATCCACGTAATATCAATTAAAATCTATTTGAACCCTTATCAACTAACATGATCTGTATGTAATATTGAGAATGCGATGCCATGTATGTAATATTGAAGATGAGGGAGTATTAAAAGTGAGGAAAGGAAAAGAGAAGTAGTAGCAGTAGTACCAACCTGCGCCATATTAACGATGAGTTGGCGGAACCTGGGGTGAAGAGCAGCCTGCTGTTTGAGCCTACTGGCAACTGGTTTGCTGAGGGTTTTCAAGGCCAGCGTCCCAAGCTTCAAAAGGGGAAGCACCATCCTTATTCCTCAACACAACAACGCTTTATGCTTCTTATTCTTAATGGGTCTCTCACTCTCTGTGAATGAACTTAATACCAACACCACATGCCAAATGGTTCAGAGAGAATATAATAAGACGACTTCAATTTATCATCATTGGGTGGGTGGTTTCGCAATTGGCATGGCAGGTTTCTTGATCAAACAAGATCCAAGTCGTTGAGAGAACAAGTTTATTACGAAGTCGTCAATGGACATTTAAATTAAAAATAAATTTTTTTTTTTTTTTAACTTTGTGTTTTGAAGCAGCGAATGTTGGCTTCCACGAAATTGATGGAGGTTGCGTTGGGTTTGCTTGCTTTGCTGGTTGGTTTTTCCCACTCACGGTCATGATTGACTTTCCCATCTGTTTGGACGGCTAAGAAAAAACACACCAGATTGGGAGCCGTCAATCTAGTGTTTGGCTCACCTCTTTTTATTCTAACAGGAAAAATTGGTCCAAACACATTTTAAAACAACCACTTAAAGTAAATATTTAATTGTATTTTTGGTCCCCAACTTTTTTAATTTGACGATTTTAGTCCCTCTATTTTATTTTTGACGATTTTGGTCTCCCAACTTTCTTAATTTGGCGATTTTGGTCCCCATACTTTTTAATTACACTTTTGGTCCCTCAAAATCATAGATTTTTTGCAATTTTGGTCCCAAAAATCTTGGATTTTGGGAAAGTGGGGGACCAAAAGTGCATAGTCAACGATTTTTGGGGACTAAAGTGCAATTAAAAAATATAGGGACCAAAATTGTTAAATTGAGAAAGTTAGGGGACCAAAATAGTAAAATATAAAATAAGGGGACCAAAATCGTCAAATTGAGAAAGTTGGGACACCAAAAGTGCATTTAAGCCTAAACTAAATAAATTTTAACTTTCGTGTACATGGGTAGCTAGGGGTTCAGGTCAACCCAGATAATCCAATCAATCCAAATCAAACTAATAGAAAAATATCGGGTTGGTTTGGATTATTGGTTTAATTTGATTCTAAAGAAAATGCAAACTCGAGGTTATTGGTTTAGGTACCATGCTGGGACAATTGAAACCTGAGGAACTTGTAACCAAATCGAAAGGAAGGATATTTTTACGTTGCACATACTTTACTCATTTTATGAGATATGTTCCTTTCTAACTTTCTTTTCTTCCTATCTTTCCTCTTTTCCTCTAGCGCCGGTTAGGTCACAAGACACTTAGCCCTCCTTCACTCTGACACGTAACCACGTTGCGTCGTGCCACCTAACCAATGGCCGTTGCCGCCACTTATCCAATGCGCTTGGAACCACCATCAGGTTTCTAACTAGATAACACAAAGTTGCGATCTCAAACGGCTAGTCACCCTGCCCCGTGATTCCGTGAAGGTGTGAACCACCATCGAGATTTAGGAGTATCCGCTATCGTCGTCAAAATCACTTAACTAAAGAGTAGGAGTAGCATTGTAGTTGCTTAATCTAGTCTCACCAATATTGTTAAGCCACCATCAACCACAATTATCAGTATTTTTCCATTTTTTATTTTCTTACTTTTTTTAAAAATTTGGAATCTTTGACAATCCTAAAATCTAATTATTAAACCAAATTACTTGACCTGAACCAACTCGGACGAGATCAAGTTGGTTTGTTTTCGGTTACTTATCAGAGTTCCACAAAACCGAACCAACCCAAATGGATTAGGTTTGATTGGTTTGAACCTATAAATACCTAATCCAACCCGACTGATGTCCATCGGTAGTCACATACACTAGTTACTTTAAAAAGACACACATAAATATTTATCATAATAATATTTGTAAGAGAATATTATGAGCTATAATGTAAACTAGTTTTATATAGACATCTAACTATATTTCATCATATTATAAAACTTGTTTATAGTGTAATAAAATACTAAAATATAATTAATAGTCTATATAAATTGTATTTACACCGTCAAAATATAATTATTAAAAATGTATAATATATCTCTTTAAGGTTAAGATATGTTATGTCTCGATTCTCCAATGGGTCATTAAGTTGGTTGGGCTCTCCTCCAGTGATCCAAAATGATGTTGCCTACGACCTAGTGTGATTAAGGGCGACAGGGATGGATGCCTACAAAGGCACTATGGCGATCAAGTTATGGGTGTTTAGCTAAGGCTAAGAGAATGGAACAATACATACACCTTGCATGATGTATTATCATACTTTTGTAGAGGTGGGTCGGGGACCACTGTGACATCCTAATTTTTAATAATATTAGAAGAATAATTAACTTAGCAATTAGATGATAAACGAGTGATTAAAACCTTAATTAGGGATAAAATGGGCTTAAATGAGACCCAGAAACCCTAGAAACAAGATAGAAGTCCTTAGAATCGTTTAGAATGTCCTAGAAAGGTGTCGAACACTTAAGAACCTTCTAGAACATAAAAAATGAGATATTTCTGGTAAGCCTTTATCGCGACGCGATGAGATTAGTACAAATCTAGTCGCGACGCGACCAGAGTTAGTGAGTTAAGTCGGTGGATCAGAGCGTGGGATTACTGACACGTGTACCACGTCGCGATGCGACGAGATTTATGCTGACCATCGCGACGCGATGGACCCAAAATGGCTATAAATACCACCCTTCATCCTCCATTCTCCTCACTTCTTCCAAAGGGTCCTTTGGGAGGGCGTGGAGGAGCTTGGGAGGCGTGACAGGGACGCGGGGACGGGACGCGAGTGGCATCAGTCTTCTAAGCCAGGTAAGGAGGAAGATACCTTAATCTCTAGGGAAAATAGGTAGTAGAGTAGTACTGTTAGCATGAGTAGGGGTCCCTTAACCCTACTAGGGGTTGATAGTAGCAACACCTCAAGAGAGGAGTTGTGGTGTGCAGTGGCTAAGGATAGTTACCGTAGACCTATCAACCAATATAGGTTATGGTTATAAGATTAATAGACAGTCACTTATGCGACACCAAGATTAAATTATATACTGTTAATTATGATAAATTATAGTTGTTGATATTCTGATTTATATCTGATATTTATATGCTAATAAACTACAGTTGTTAATATTATGGTTTGCATTCATGTACTAGTTGTATACGATGCATATGAGTCTGATGTATAAGCCAAGGGTGCCGCACTCTAGTTAGAGGTTTGCGAATCCCTAGATGGTAATAGTGAGTATTACCATCGAAAACTATGTGATAGTGGTAATAGCCAGGTCGGTATACCCGAGGTTGGTGTACTTGAGGTGAGATCAGTCGGTGGCCTTGAGGGGTATGTACTCGGTCTTTCCGACGAGGCTCTCCATGTCCGTGGTACCAAAGGTACGGAGTGGTTTGGGGATAGTCGGTGACCTTGAGGGATATGTACTCGGTCATCCGGACGAGTCTCCAAGACTCCACGTCTGACAGGTGGACAATCTTGGCCATTCTCTGTATAGGGAATGTCATCCTTGTGCACGGGACGATACCTTACTCCGGTAGTATGGGATGCCATAACCGATAATCAGAGATGGTAGCATATCAGGATATGTTCTCGGGACAACCAACTTAAGTCTCGTTTTGGTGCCCTGAGACTGGTAATTGGTCTAGGGAGAAGGTCGTTAATGGCCCACAATATTCAGCGATTTGTGGTTTGAGTTAATAGGGTCGGTGATCAGCCTGAAAGCTCAATATTTTGTGTCAGTTAGGTCTGTAGGCCGGTGATCAGCCAACAGACCAGTGACACGTGTCAGTCTGTGATATCAGAGTATGATGTGATCTATGACCAAGTGGTCGGGATTGTCAGTATGACGTATCAGTATGGTCCGGTCTGTGACTGTGTGCTCAATGTGATACATGTGGTAAAGTTATATTGACAATTGTTATGTCTGTGCTAATATGATTGTGTTGAGCATGATAACAGTCTATCTGCTAAGCTGTTTTCCTACTTGATGATGATTGATGAGTGTCTTACCCCTTCGTTTTCTGTGTTTTCTATTATATGATGAGGAATAGCAGATGAATAAGAAGATTAAGTACTTAAAGCCCGGGAAGCAGCGTTGCATCACGACCAGTGTGTCCTGTTGCGTACTCTGATATTGGATTGAAAATGTGTTGTTGCTGAAGTCAGGATACAGTGACGCTCTATCTCGACGGGGTGTTACAACCACTACCCCTTGTCCTATGCGACCAAGGTTAGCCCCTATGGGCAACTCCTACACAACGCATGGGAAAAACCCTCTGTTACTGGGATCCATTGCCAGGTTGTTTAGTAAGCGATGGTATGGAGGTAAGCTGGCTTGTTGCTGGATGGGGGTGAGTCAGTCAACGAAATGTGATTTGCCCCTGCTTTTGTCATGGGAGGATCCCCCCGAAAGGGATTTCTCTTTGTAAGCTATTTGGACCTATTAGGAGCCCAATTCACGTACTGGGTTCGAGTTCTTTATGAAAAAGGTTTGACGTAATCACATTGGAATAGTTTCCCCCTTTTTGGTGCTAGGGTAGAGTTTGCTTATAGGCCTCGCCGAGGTGCTTAGCTACTCCTTGTGATGTTTTGCTTTTAAAATTCGAGCTACATCTTTGGGGAGGTGCTTCACTCAGGAGTTGAGACTCATAACTCTGGTACCGTTGTTGTTTTCTCAGTACCCAATTGACACTGACCCCTGATGTTGTCATTCAGCTGACTTTCATATTTTTCACGGCTTATTTTGTACTGATGTGTCAATATGCTTTAGCCTTACTTTCCTTTTGGCCTAACTCCCACTTGTCAGCTGTTTTTGCTTCATTATTTATTGTTTTTAATTTGTTCTTTTCAGACACTTACTTATATGTTATTATATTTAGAGTAGATACCCAAACCAGTCAATGACAAAAAATGTGAGACCCGGTTTAATTGTCTTATGTGTAATGTTAATAATTGATGCGTCCTTTATTGATATTTCAACATGATAATTGGTCCCTATCCCTTTTCTTGTTCCTCCATAACCCTTTGAAAAACCTAACTCTATTGAAGTAATCAAGAGTCAATGTTTAATGAAGGAAACTGTTAGTTATTGCAGCTAGTTAGATCCATGAGGGACTGCTAAAGGGTACTAACGTGAAATCAAAAGGGTACTTTTTTCCTTTCGAAAACACACGAAATGGTCCAAATGAAGGCTCTGTGTGCACAAAACCATTTTACATGTTTACATGTAGTGATAATAGTTTCATCCAATCTGACCTCCGCAACTCATAAATCGTTTTTGGTTTGCCAATGTTTATGGTGCACTTGAATGCAATTAATGTGTGTTATACAACAAATTTATTCAGTTGTGTTTTTTTCCCACAAATGCATCTTGGAGCAGCACCATTTCATGGGTTGCAATACTTGAAGCACTCCCAATCAAACTCACCTCACGCCCGAAAAACAATGAATGCACAGACAAATTTCACCCCAGTAGAATGAAGTCGCCACCAACAAGGTCCACTAATGGAGTTAGGGTTTGGAGGAAGAAGAAATGAGAGGCTTTTATTTAGGGACTTAAACGAGCACAGTAGAATACAGTAACAGACGCATCACCATTTTAACGTTACACATCAGCAATTTAATAATGGTTACTGGACAGAATTAAACGAGGAACTAACATGTCTCTCGTTTGTAATTCTGAGAGCCTATTTCGAGACTTTTTTTTCCTGATAGGCTAAACTATGTCTCACATTTTTTATCAGGGACTAGTTTAGGTATTAACTCTAATTTTGATAGCTTTTTTCTATTTTTCATTTGCACCTGTTATAGTCTTTTTTCCATAGCTTTTGTTCACTTTTTTGTGTCTTATAGCTTTTGACAGACATGTACGTATTATCAATTTTATTTGTCTTTGTACTAGATTTTGTCTTTTCTTTTGTTACTTGTTTGGAATTTTTTTCATTTTTTAATGACATTAGATTTCCCATGCTTTGTGGGTTAACTTTCTTATTCTTTACAAATCTCTTCTATAAAGTCTCCTCCAAAGGGTGCGTTTGATTTGCTATAAAAGATAGGACATGAAGAACAGTACTGGACAAGTAGTTGAGTCACAACACAACTTTTTCTATTGTACCTTGTTTGGTGGTCAAGGCACAACACAAACAATTTTGTCCTGTATCTTGTACAGGACAAAATAATGCAAAATTTATTATAATATCTTTTTGTATTGTGCAATGTTTGCTTTGCACTAGGAAAAGACACTGAATAATATTTTGACACTTTTAAATTATTTTATTATTTATCATAAAATTATTATCCTGCTTTACTTTTATTTATAATTTATTATTAATTTCATAAATTTTTAAGCATTAATTTATACTTATTGTTATAAAAAATTTACTATTTATTAGTTATATTGATTGATATACTTTTAACTATATCTTATAATTATCATATTATAAATTAAAAATAATTCAAAATAAATTATTGAAATGCATAAATAAACTTATAATAATTTATCATATGTTATAGCTAAACAATTATATATTTTAGTGTTGTCCAGTACTCTGTTGTTAGCAAATCAAACATAACCTAAGTAAATTAAAAATTAAATACTCTAATAACATAAAACAATAGAAAAGAGAAAATTACACTTTTCTCTCCTTTAAAGAAGTCCGGATTACACGACTCTCATCTCTTATATTAAAATCTACATTATCTTTTCTTGAAAAGTAAATATGTATTACACTTTATTCTATTTTAATATAATCAAGCTTCTTTTGTATATATTTTGCTCTATTTTTTATTCCTAGTGTTATTAACAATATAGTTTTGAATTCCTAGTTTTAACTACGAACCAAGAAAAGATAAAACAAAAATTTTGGACAATTAATAAAAGGGTTCGTTTTACCCTGATTAAAATTTTATTTTATCTTCTAAGATCATAAAATCAATAATAAAGTTTTAAAAATCTGCTAGAAGTGACATTGAAAGTTGTAAAGAAATAAAAAAAATCTTAAAATAATCGTTCAAAGTCATTCATCACCATTAAAAGGTTCTTTTATGCAATCTACTACACACATTAAAAGGTTCTTTTATGCAATCTATCTACCACACACACACATACACACACTTATACGGGAAGGGGAGTAAAGAATTTAACAAAAGAAGGGAGAAGAATGTAATTCAAGTATCCCTTTAAGGGAAAGAAATATAATTTACCCTAAAATAAATGAACTAATGTTAAGTAAACAAAATTTTCAAAATTAATTAAGTACATCAATTTGTAACAATGCATAAATCAAGCTCAAATATTGTTTTATTACAAAAATAAACTAACTAATCTAGATAAAATATTTTTAATAGCAATAAAGTAAAGAAACAATACATATTACAACGAAATAAGGAAGTTAAAATCATGTTTTTTCGATCAAATCAAATTTCTTGTATTATAATTAATTAAACAACTTAAAATCAGATATTTTTAATAACATTAAACTAAATATTTTACTAACAAAATATTTTTTTAATTAAATGCAAATATTCATAAGTACAACTAATTAAAAAAATCAAAACAATGCCTTTAAGGACACATGAGTCACTACAAAAAAGAACGAAATAGGGGCGGTTAATTTGCGGGGGTTTTTGGAACCCCCCCAAATTAATTAAAAAAAAGACACTTCCATGTTTTCCTATGTTAAAAATTCGGCTAAATTGAGGGTGTTAAAAACCCCCTCAAATTGAACATCTCCCTCTCCTTTTTTCCATTGTTTTTCGATGATTTCCCTCGCACTAATTCCCGCTCGCGTCCTCTGTTGAGAAACAAAAGGGTCACAAAACCCTATCTCCTCTCAGTAAAGCATCCACTGCTTAGGCAAATTTTTGGATTTTGCTTTTGAGAAGGCGGCTGTTGGAAATAGGATACAATGTCCATGTTTTAAATGCGGGTTTATAGATTGGCAAACTAGAGAGATAGCCGAGGATCACTTAAAGTTCAGATCATTCCCCGAAAACTATGTCATATGGAATCGTCATGGTGAGAAACAAGTATCGAACTCTTCTAGGAATGAAGATCTTGTGCAAGAGACATCTCATTATGAAAATCCGATAGAAACAATGGTCAATGATGCAATTGGGCACTATAGGCAACAAGCCGCTAATATAAATGAACCACAACCATTAGGTGCAAATGAAATATTAAACGAAGAGTCAAGGGAGGGTTGTAGTGATTTTCATGAGTTTATGAATGATGGAAATCAGATATTGAATGAAGGGAGCAAGTACACAAAACTAGAATTTATAATCAAATTATATCATATAAAGGTTTTGTGTGGATTGGGTGACAAGGCAATGACTATGATACTAGATTTGTTGAGAGATGCATTTCAACAAGCAAAGTTACCTCCTTCTTTTTATGAGGCGAAGAAAATCATCAACAAACTTGGTCTTAATTATACCAAGATAGATGCGTGTCCAAATCACTGTATGTTATATTTGGGAGACGACGAAAAAGACTTGCAAACATGCAAGCATTGTGGAACATCCAGATGGAACCCCAAGAAGAAGAAAAAACAAGCTTTAAAGGTTTTGCGTTACTTTCCATTAAAAGCAAGATTGCAAAGATTGTTCATGTGTCGTAAGACTGCAGAGCATATGAGATGGCATGCCATAGAGAGCAATAAGGATGGGTTGATAAGGCATCCAAGGGATGGTGAGGCATGGAAGACATTTGATTTGATGCATCCTGAATTTGCTTTAAATCCTCGAAATGTTCGCTTAGGCCTTGCCAGTGATGGTTTTAACCCTTTTGGTACCATGAGTTCTTCCTATAGCATTTGGCCAGTGTTCTTGATTCCATATAATTTTCCTCCTTGGATGTGTATGAAGCACACTTCCTTCATCTTATCGATGATCATTCCAGGAAAGAAGATGCCCGGAGATAAGATAGATGTTTACTTACAACCCCTTATAAATGAGCTAAATGAGCTATGGAATGATGGTGTGGTCACTTTTAATGCATCAATGAATGAAAATTTTAGAATGCGGGCGGCTCTTATGTGGACAATTAGTGACTTTCCTGGCCTAGGAAATCTGTCTGGTTGGAACACTCATACAGGTTTGGCTTGTCCAACTTGTAATTTTGATGCAGAGCCATGTCGTCTTCGTCATAGTAAAAAGTGGTGTTTTATGGGTCATCGCCATTTTTTGAGCAGAAATCATAGATTTAGACTGAACCGTGTTCGCTTTGATGGAAGCACAGAGGAACGAAGTCCACCATTAAAAATATCAGGATCTGACGTTTTGAAGCAAGTTGAAAATATTAATGTTACATCTGAGAGAGGATTAATGTTGGGTGGTAGGAGAAAAAGATCTAGACAAGAAACTAAGCAATGGAATAAAAGAAGCATATTCTTTGAACTTCCATATTGGGAGTCTAATTTGTTGCGTCATAATTTGGATTTCATGCATATTGAAAAAAATGTATGTGACAATGTTTTGTATACTTTGCTCCATGAGAAGCCTCAATCAAAAGACAATCTCAATTCTCGAAAAGATTTGAAAGATATGGGTATAAGGCATGATCTTTGGCCTGATGAAAAGGGGACATATCACCTTGCTTTGTTTTCACTAACACGTGATACCAAAAAGTTGTTTCTTAAAACTTTGAAGAATGTTAAAGTACCAGATGGTTACTCAAGTAACATTTCTAGATGTGTTGATGAGGCAAAACAAAAGATATTTGGGTTGAAAAGTCATGATTCTCATATTCTAATGGAACAATTTCTACCATTAGCAATTCGCAATTTATTGCCAAACCATGTTACAGCAGTCTTGGTGGAATTCTGTTCATTTTTTAGAGTTCTTTGTGGTAAAAGTTTGAGTCTTTCAGACCTTCAAAGCCTCCAAGATCGCATTGTGATTACACTTTGTCATCTGGAAATGTTATTTCCTCCATCATTCTTCACAGTTATGGTTCATTTAACTGTCCATCTAATAGAGGAGGCAAAGCTTGGAGGTCCAGTGCATTATAGATACATGTATCCTGTAGAGAGGTAAAATAATTGTTCCTTCGACTTAAGGTATCTTGTTCTATATATCCAACTTGTATACACTAATTCTCTATCATTCTTGTAGGGAGTTGGGTCATTTAAAGTCCTTTGTACGTAACAAGGCTCAACCAGAAGGTTCTATAGCTGAGGGTTACTTAGCTGAAGAGTCTCTTACTTTTTGTTCTCGCTACTTTCAAGATATAGAGACAAGATTCAATAGGCCTAGACGTGTTTGTACTTTATATGAAGGTAATACTTTATATTTTATACTTAATATGCATGCTAACAAATTTGACAATATAACACATTTGATTTGCATTTCACCTTTTATGTTTCTCCTTTTTTCATGAATATGCAGTCATGGCAAAGACTAAGCGTTTCCGAAATCCACTAAAGTCAACACCTCAAACACATGCTCCAACTCAAACACATTCTTCACTTCACACTCAGAGTGCAAGACACCCTCCAACTCAAACACATGCTCCATCTTATTCTCCAAGCGAAGCCCCAACACATGCTCCAACTCATTCTCCAACTCAAGCACCAACACATGCTCCAACTGAAGCTCCAAACCATTCTTCACTTCACACTCAGAGTGCAAGACACCCTCCAACTCAAACACATGCTCCATCTTATTCTCCAACTGAAGCCCCAACACATGCTCCAACTCATTCTCCAACTCAAGCACCAACACATGCTCCAACTGAAGCTCCAAACCATTCTTCATTTCACACTCAGAGTGCAGGACATCCTACAACTGAAGCTCCTGCTCAGTCTTCCTCATCGACTCCTGGGATTCCACAAGAATCTCAAACCTCTAGGCCATGTATTGGACGCGAGTCTACCCAATATTGGACTGTTGAATCAAAAGGTATATGTGTTATACTTTCTTTCATTTTTCATAGTTCCTTCTATTTTATTTTATTTTTGGTTAAATGAAGTCTTTTATTGTTAAAGACTCAGAAGAAGTTACAAAGAAGATTAGACTCAAAGTTAAGCAAGTCGAATACTTACCTAGAGGGGAACGCATAATTGTGCACTTTGATGACCAAGGCGCTGCATATGGTGAGGCACAAGGCTTGCTTGCAGGATATTTGGGAACATTAGCAATTGATTGCAAGCTATTTCCAATTAATTTTGATAGGTGGAATGGACCAATAGGCATTTCGAATGATTATTTTGAGGAGTGCTTTAACACAAACATCAAGGTTAGCTTTATACACGCGTAACTTTCTATTTATACTAAATTTATATTGTTCATTTGAATGCATAAAGACTGACTTGGAATTTTTTGGCAGCCTCGATTTTGTTTTGAGACTACTGAAGCCCTTGCAAAGAGATATTGCAAACTTAGCCTTGGGAAGAAGTGGGCTGCAAGTAGGCAGAAATTGTGGTATGAGTTCTATGATCAAACCAAAACTAGAGATGAAATCATAAGTAATGTGCCAGTTGGTCTAGATAAAATTCAATGGGCTCAATTTGTTACCTATCGTCTAAAACACAAACACTGGTACGGTTTAGATTACTTTGGTCTATTTATTGTTGGCGTAGTAAATTATTTGATTAATCCGTGAACTTATATTTGTTTATTCATAGGAGACTAGTCACAGAAATAAGGAAATACGGAGCAAACAAGTGATTCCTCATACCGGTGGTTCTAAACCTCTCTCGAGAAAAAGACATGAAATGGTAGTTATATTAATTAAGTAGTTATATTAATTAACCTAATAGATTTTATTATATTATAGTTTATTATCTATTGTGACATTTTTTCTACTTTAGTTTTTGGAAACTGGACAGCTTCCCAGTCGAGGAAAATTGTATATTGAAACCCATAAAAAAAAGGATGGATCGGTTGTAAATGATGCAGCAAAAGTTATAGTGGTAAGTTTAACTTGAAAAATATTGTCTTTAGGTTGCATTTTGGATTTTAATCATAATAGTTTTTAACTTCAAAATCTTGTATGCTCATAGGAACAAATCGAAGTGGGTTTGACCCAAAGCAATAATGATGAAGCTGAAGTTTCTCCCAATGATATTGTTGGTAGAGTGTTGGGGTCTGAACACTCTGGAAGAGTGCGATGCATGGGTATGGGTGCAGCTCCTACTAATACATTTAGGAATATCAGACTTCGACTTTCGGATTTGAGTCTTTCTTCATCCAGTGCTGCTACATCATCTTCTAACGTATGGCAAGAGAAGTACACAAACTTAGAATCCTAAGTTCAAAGCACCTTGGGTGCACTTAAAGCTTACATGATAAGGAAAGAAGGAAGGATCCCCGAAGAATTTGCTAGAGTCTTTGGTTCATCAAATGTAAGTACTTTTATGAAACTTATGCTCAATTATTGTTTGATAGTCTGTGTAGTTACTTGCTGTGTTTAAATGTTTTGCCTGCCACCTTAGGCATTAGTTGCAGCTGGTATAATTTTATCAATTGGACATGATCTTTGTAAGTTTTGATTGTTAGATTTGACCATTATCTTGCGCTCAATTCGGTTTTATTGGCATATTTTTTTGTCAAGCAGATTTTGAGCTTTGAGTACCCTTATCTTGAAGTTGCTAATTATCCATATGTGTGTTACTATTGAGTTAATACTGACTCCAAATTAGCTTAAAGGTCCAAAAGGCTATTTACAAGGGTGATACTTTTGTTTTCCCAAAAGGCTTAGTTCACTTCCAAACGAACAAAGGCATGGTTCCTGCTTCTGTCATTGCAGCCTTCAATAGTCAGAAAATTAAGTCTAGGCTTGCACCCAAGAAGTAGTGGTTGCTTTTACCCTCTGATCCTTTTACACATCTTTGTTGCTTTACAATTTATGTTTGGAACTCATAGAGGAATAATAAAAACAAATGGGGCATGTTCAATATTCATTCCTTGGATAAATTGAAATTTGAAAGCCTGCCTTGTGTGCTTGTTACATATGTTGTTAATCAAATGTGCTATCAGTTCTGGTTATGTTATGTCGAGTGTTTGACTTCTTAAATTTGTAGTAGTTCTTATACAAGTACTATAATCTGTCTTACATATTAAAAGGTAATATGTAATTATGCTGCTGTTGGCCCGTGTTCTTTAGTTATGCAAGTCTGCATCACTCATCCATATATATATATACTCAAACTGAATCCATAGAATTTTCTTCGGAGAAGTAGATATTTAGCTAATCAGATGGAAGAAGAGAAATATGATACTCATTTTATATAAACTGTATCCTATGATTTAACTTTTAAAGATGTGATTTTTTTATGTTTGTGGTTTCATGCAATTATTGGAAATTTTTCTATTGGTGAAAAATTGTTGTGGTAAATTTCTGTGATGATCCTAAAGTTGTTATAAAATATTGGTTAAAAATTTAGAATTTTCTGAGAAGGTTTGATATGTTAATAGTGGTTGCAAAATTGAGACATTCATAGTGAATTAAATCTTTGTTATGGTTTTGCTTGAAAATTTCTAGAACAACTTTCATGATGTTTATATTAAAAGTACAAGTATGGTTTGATCATTCTGTTTTAGGAATGCTCTCTAAAAAATTTAGTATATTCTATTGATACTTTTATGCTTAAATGTGATTATCTTTATAAGTTGCCCGTTTATGCATTTTTAAAAACCTTTGCGGTTTTGCATTTGACTTGGTATTTTTCTTTCATTATCTCAGGCAAGTGTTGATGCAAGTGAGCCTAATTCACCTATGGATGCAAGAGGATCATCTGGTGCTAGCAATATTTGATGTTTTTTTAGGATCTTTTAGTATAAGACTTATTTTAAGATATTATAAGTTTTGAGTTGTATAACATTAGATATTTGAACTACAAATGTTTCTTTTGATGGAGCTACAAATGTTTGAAATACATTTATGTTATCATGGTTATATTTTTAATAGAATTTTGAGTATTTGGATTAAATTTATTGAATGTTTTCATAAATTAGGAAAATATAAAACAAAAAAATGGAAATATTTTGTAACAAAATCATTCCAAATTGTAAGGTATATAAAAGTGTTAACAATGAGATGAAAAAAAAAAAGCCTCCTCAAAATTCTACAGAATGTTTAGAGGAGGTTAATAACCCCCTCAAAATAACTTCTAATCTTAGGAGGTTTAGAACCCCCGCAAAAAAAAGCCCCAAAATTACTTCACTTTTAGGAGGTTTTCAGGTCCCGTAATATAACCCCTACTAACTGTGGGGGTTAAAAACCTCCGCAAAATAACCGCCCCAAATATGTACGATACCAGCGTTTTCTAAAAACCCCCGCAAAAAGGTTGCAGACACGAATCGCTTCTTGGCGGTTTCGTAACTGAATCAATTTACGGGGGTCGAAAACCCCCGTAAAATGACAAAAAAACCGCCGCAAATTTACTGTTTTTTTGTAGTGAGTTGCGATAACTTAATGATCATAAACTATCTTGATCGAGTTTTCAAAAAAAATAAAAACGGTTAGTCGAGATGTGACATTTTGTTAATCTTTGTTTTTGGGACACCTAAGTTGCGACAACTTGGTGACCCAAAAAACTTTTTTTACATTAACCCCAAAAAATAAAATTAAAAAACTATTCAATTTTTCATTATTTTTGATTTTTTAAAATGAATCAAAATATTTTAGTTTAAATTAAAACAAATAGGTTAATGTAGTAGCTTTAAAATAAATTAAAATGATTTAAAAACAATTCTATGATAGATATAATTAAAATTTAAAGCTTTGTTACAAGAAATTTGCTATTTAAATCAATTAATATTTTAAGAAAAATTTTATTCAAACTGATTTATATTTTTTCAAATAAATTAATATGATTTTTTAATTATTTTTTAAAATAAATAGAAATATTTTAGTTTTAATTTAAACAAATAGATTAATTTATTAATTTTAAAATAAATTAAAATGGCTTAAAAATAAATCTACGATAGATATAATTAAAATTAAAAAAGGAAATTTAAAGCTTTGTTACAAGTAATTATGTTATCTAAATTAATTAATTTTTAAAATAAATTGTATTTAAATTAATTTAATATTTGTAAAATAAATTCAAACGATGTAAAAATAAATTTATGATAGACATAATTGAAAGGAAATTGAAATTTAAGGTTTTGTTAAAAGCGGTTATCTCACGTATCAACACCACAATTATTTCAATTATTATGTTAAAACAAAATATATTTTTTTAAAGGGGTTGGGAGAAGGGGATATATTATTATTTTAGTGGCACTAATGACCATGTTACAACTAAGGACGGACGCACGACTAAGTAAATGGGGTCACTTGACCCCACTGGTTTTTTATTTTTATTTTTACTAATTAGTGAATAGATGTGTTTTTGACCCCACTAGAAATTAGGTGCCGACCCCATTGGAAAAAAAATTAAAAAAGACGAAACCTTCCGTAATTTCCTGCATCTTCTCGGTAAAGAAACATGGCTTCGTATAACGTGGACTAAATAAAAAATAGTGCATCAGTGGACACATATTGCAGACCATTGGATATTCAAGCTTTTAAAATTGACGGCTGAGATCGAATAATGGAAGAAAGGGCAACAGAGGAAATTGATAGAGAGAAAGAGAGCGCCCCCCATCGTCTCCACTCTCCCACCTCCCCCTTCCTCAATCCCCCATCCCACCCTCCTAATGGAATGAGTGATTCTGCCTATAGAGGTGATACACACGAACGTTTTGCTCAATGGAGGATCGAAAAACTCGGCTCCATGCAGCTACCACAAATCTGATCCTTTCAAGATGGGAAAGTGGATTTAGTCTCTCTCCCTGTGTGTGTCAGTGTGGCTAAAGATCTCTCTTTTTTGTTTGTTTGTTTAGGTTCAGGCTAAAGATCTCTGAATATGTCATAACATGTTTGGTATCTCAAAAAATTTGGTTTTTTGCAGGACCCTTTTTTGAGGTCTTTTTAGTTTTTGTTGCCGATGTGGAATAGAAAGTGTGGCTTACTATGTGTTTTTTTTTATGTGAAATAAAGTATTTGTCAGTGGAGAAGCACAAGAACAAGTATTTTAGATTTGAGGGTGGTTGAGGAGAGGGAAGGGGAAAGGGATTGGAGCAGAGGAGGGTGGGGGAAGGGAAGAGGGCACAGCTGACGGGGATTAGCCGAAAGGTGAGAGACAAAATTACAAATTTACCCCTAAGTGCATGCCCTTTGTTGTTTCACTTACTTTCGCTGTTTACAGATACATTCCCGTTATTGCTGCTCCAGTACTACAAAAGTCAGTTTAAATCCAAATCCAATGTTTTTATCACTCAAATAAAACAAAGTCAAAAAACTAAAGCAAACGTATTTGTGATCAAACATTATGTCAAAAAAAAATATTGTAATCAAACATATGAATATCCGCATTTTTGTGTAAATTTTTTTATAGTATATGATTTTGCCCCTACTAGTCAAAATTTCTGGATCTATCCTTGATTACAACTGTCCCAACACATATGGATACTTAATTAACTTAAAAAGTTTGGGCATTAATTTTTTTTTTGATCTAAAATTATTTTCTTATGATGCCCAAAACATGGAAGTTGATTAAGTTAATTAGCATGATGATTAAACTTATTTTGGGTACATAAGAGGGCCGAAGCCCGATGATTAAACTTGTTATATCAATATTCAAATTTAAGTTTGATGTAGTAATAACATAATTAAGTTTTTTTTTTGAATGACAAATTGTTAGTGGTTAGTATTGTTAGTGAAAGGGAGTGGGGTGGGGATCGAACCCCTTATCACTCCAATACTCCACCCCTTAAGTCTCCCACCCCATACCACCTCAACCAAGTAATAACATAATTAAGTTAATTCATCAAAAAAAAATAATAATAATTAAGTTAATTTTGATAATCTCAAATGTAATCCTTCAAACAACAACCAAACAAGACAGTTAATTAACTACTAAAATCCAGCCTTACATCTCATAATGGATAGTTTTGTATGAAATTGCTCAAAGTATGATATGAAATATTATTAACTAAAATAACTGAAATATTTTGCAGTTGCTGCAAATTTTTTTACAAGAGACGCCAGATGTATGATTATATTCCAATTTTTATAGTAACCCATTGTGAGCGGCAATAGTAGATAGTGACGAAATTATCAAAAATAAAAAATAAAAAAATAGTAGATAGTGATGAAGGTAATCGATGACTGAAGTGGGGAGGAGTTTCAATTCAAATTCAAATTACAACAATATTTAGTTTAGTATATATGTGAAAAATGCAACAATATAATACGCGTTTTGTAATTCTCTTGTTTAAATGATATAGCCGCTTGCTTGACTATATAAGGGATCCATATCACAGTCACATCATTTCTTCTTATTTCTCAACACATCTTTAATTCCTCGTTCGATCAAATCCATTTTATATGCATTTCTCTCTGTTGCTGGAAGCCCTTTTGATACTATATATTGTTACTCCATTATATTATCATCAGAGCGACCCTTCAAGAACAAACAACATGGTTAGTATTTTTTATTAAACTTTTTTCCTGCCAAGTTTCTTTTTCTCTTTCGTCTTCACATAGTTAAGCTTTTTATATTATATGAGCGGGAGAAACTTATAAGAATCTGTTTGTCCTTGTTTTTTTGGAAAACCTTATTGTTTTAATGAAACTATTATTTGAAAATAGGATTATTTGCCAAAGGTTGCATACATGTGTATTTCTAATTTTTTTTTTCCACCCAGATCTCGATTCTTATACCGTCAAATTGCTTATTCTAATTAAATTTGTTTCCCTTTCATTTTTAATGCATGTGGAGCAGTTGGTTCGTTGGCCTGCTCCTTCCGTGGACCAAGTGGCCTTAAACGTTGATGGAAGTTCATATGGAAATCCTGGTAGAGCAGGTTATGGAGGTCTTATTAGAGATCATGAAGGCAATTGGCTGATAGGGTTCAGTGGACATATTGATTTTGCCGACAGCCTTGAAGTTGAATTGTTAGCCATATTGAATGGATTAATGATAGCTTGGGATACTGGTGCTACAAATGTGAGCTGTAGATCGGACTGCACAGAAGCATTATATTTTATCCAAGACCCAACATCTCAGCCTCATCATAAATATGTTGGGACTATTCATAGTATCAAAGAGCTTGTCTCTAGAGATTGGGCTATCTCATTCGCTCATACTTATCGGGAGGGTAACCAATGTGCAGACTTTATGGCAAAATTGGGTGCAAACGGCATGACCATGGATTATATGGGAGTTTTTCTGGAGCCTCCAAATTGTCTATCTTCTTTACTTTCGACCGATGCTTCAGGAACTGTTTATACAAGGATGTAGTTGTTGTATATATTTATTGTAATTCAAGTGTTTCAAGTAGTGTGTATGCTCCTTGGCAATTTAAAAATAGGTGGCTTAATTGCTTGCACCTCACCAGGCAGGTAGATGCAGTTTCATGTGTCCCATATTTAGCGTGAAGACAATTCCTATGTGGACAAGCTAGCTTCTTTTGGGATTTCATCGCAATGTTTTACTTGGTGGGATTTACCACCTAGCTTTATCTTGGAGGACTTTAATCGTAATAGATTTAGCCTTCCTTACTTTTGTTTTCGTTGAGCTTTCTTTCATGGGTTTTGGTGTAGTCTCCCCATGCTTTTTGTATTCTTTATTTTTCCTTTTTGTTTAATAATATATCGCGGTGTGCTGCAAATGATTGTTAGGGGCTGAGGTGCCAATATAGTTGGGATTTCTGTCTCTATAGTGATGCTTTTGCGCTCCACTTTGCTTAAAAAAAAGTAGTGTATATGTTCCTGTCAAAAAAAAAATAGTGTATATGTTATTCAAGTACTCGATGTGTTTATATTTTTTTATCATCAATTATATTTTCTAGATTGATTGTTGTACAAAGATAAAGTAAATGCAATATTCCTGTCAATATAATTTTCAACAACATTCTCTTCTTATTATTTGAGATTCTTTCGATGGCATAATGAGGAATATTCTGACTCTAATTTGGAGCCTTTTGAACTAGGATTATCAATTATGAGTTTGTTCGTCTTACCTTGAACCTTAGACATTAATATTTTGGATTGTGCAAACGACTCTTATAATAATAATAATAGTAATAATAATAATAAACTAACCGTAAAAATCAAACCTTTCACCTTACTTGGACCATTCTACTGAATCCTTCTATTATTATCGGTGTAATTTTATTGTATTTTATCTCATAACAATTTTATAGATCTTTTTATTATTTATAAATAATTATTTTACTCTTAAATCATGACAGGGAAATATTACATGTTTATTTTCACTCTTCCTGTATTTTTTCTTTCTTACTTTATTTCATACTGTGTTGTGCAAACTGAGCCAACGTTATTTCACTAGTCGTTCTCATTCACTTGTTTGGAGTACTCATTATTTCTCATTCATCAGACTCTCAGCCTTTCATCTTTATTCCTCTTTTGTTCTTGCTTCAGTTGTAAGAATGTGAAATGTTTGAGCACATATCAATTTTATAAATATTTTTATTATTTGTAAGTAATTATTTTTCTTTTGCATCCCGATGGAAAAATATTAGATGTTGTCAGAATAATTTTATGACGAAACTTAGGTAAGGTTCATTAGGTGTGGTTAGTGATGTTCTTCTCACAAAATAGATAAATTTTTTCTCTCTCTATCCACTCCTACTATCTCGGGAGTGGACTCTCTCATGTTGGAAAAAAAAACATGGGGGGGGTCATGTTTTTAATCCCTACCAATTCAATCCCCCTATCCCCATTTTTAAACACACTATTTCTTTCATTCATCATATTAGATGAAGGGTTGGGATTCAACATGAGAAAAAAATAACATGAGGGGATCCATCTCTATCTATCTCTAACCCCTCATAACTACCACTGTCAAAACAGTTTTTATCCTATTTTGTGAGAGGAACAACATCAACCACACCTAAGGAATTTTACCTAAGTTTCCTCCATAATTTTATTGTCTTTGAGAACACATCAATTTTATAAATATCTTTATTGTTTATAAATTAATTTTATAGTACTTTTTTTTTACTTTTTTACTTTTTGTATTTTTCTTATATTTATATTTTTTATAATTGATTATTTTACTTTTGAGTCTCTACGGGATAACATTATATGTTGTCGGTATAATTTCGTTGTCTTTGAACACATATCAAATTTATAAATCTCTTTATTATTAATAAATGATTATTTGCTTTTGAACCCTGACGGGAAAACATTACTTGTTATCGGTATAATTTCATTGTTGTTAAGCATATAATACTCTTATAAATCTCTTTATTATTTTTAAATGATTATTTTGTTTTTGAATATCGACGAAAAATATTACATGTTATCGATATAATTTCATTGTCCTTGAGTATATAACACTGTTATAAATCTCTTTATTATTTATAAATGATTATTTTGCTTTTGAGTTTTGAAGGGGAAACATTACATGTTATCAGTATAATTTTATTGTCTTTCGGCATATATCAATTTTATAATATTTTTTATTTATAAATATTTATTTTGCTTTTTGAGTGCTGATAGAGAAGCATTAAATGTTATTAGTATAATGTCATTGTCTTTAATTGCATAACAATTTTAAAAATCTCTTTATCACTTATAAATGATTATTTTGCTTTTGAGTTCCAACGGGAAAACATTATTGTTATCGGTATAATTTCATTGTCTTTCGGCATATATCAATTTTATAATATTTTTTATTGATAAATGTTTATTTTGCTTTTTGAGTGCTGATGGAGAAGCATTAAATGTTATTAGTATAATGTCATTGTCTTTAATTGCATAACAATTTTAAAAATCTCTTTATCACTTATAAATGATTATTTTGCTTTTGAGTTCCAACGGAAAAACATTATTGTTATCGGTATAATTTTATTATCTTTCAACATATATCAATTTTTTAATTTTTTAATTATTTATAAATGATTATTTTGCTTTGTGAATTCCGACCGGAAAACATAACATGTTATAATAATTTCATTTGTCTTTGAGCACATAACAATTTTGTAAATCTCTTTATTATTTACAAATGATTATTTTAGTTTTAAATCTCGACGGAGAAATGTTACATGTTGTCGATATAATTATTTTCTATGTTTGAATACTCTCAATCTTTCTATATTTTTAGATAACTAAAACTATTAAATATGTTTGTCACAATTTAAAAATTTATTTTTACAAACTAGTGTATTTTAAAAATGCATGAAAGTAGAGTGACCCGTGCGAATGTACGAGTATCTTGCTAGTTTTTAATAATAAAATAAATATATGTTTTAACATAATTTATTTATAAATAAAACTTTTAAAAATAGAGTTTACCGCGAAAAGCTTTCAAAAAATTAAAAGTTTCAAAAATAAAATTGTTTAAGAACAACTTTTAAAACACTTAAAAAAATTAAATATAGTTGCAGTTTAGCACAAGATTTTAAAGAAACTACGTTATAGATAAAGCCTTTTAGATTTGGAGCTTCACAAAAACTAATTGTAATGATTTTGAAAAACAAATTCGTAGATAAAACTTTTAAAAATAGAGTTTAGCAACACATTTTCAAAAAAGTTTTATCTATAAAAGGACTTTCAAAGAAAACTAATTTATAGATAAAAGTTTTAAAAAAGGGATTTAAGAGTAACTTTTAAATTATTTTTTTTTGAGATAAAAATGGGATTTAAAAAAGTTTGGAAAATAGAATATAAATGTGGTTTATGAAAACTTTACAAAAATGAATTTATACATAAGTATTTTAAAAATATACTTTAGCAAAAACTTTTCAAACAACTAAAAATTTATCAAAAAGATAACTTGTGGATAAAAGTTTTAAACCTATAGATGGATAATTAAAATGTCACTCTAGAACACTACTATAAATATTGCAAAGCTTAACATGAGGTGTTCCTCATGCACACGTTGAAAATCTTAATTCTAGTCTTAATTCTTCTACAATCTATTTGAATAGCAATTATTTGACAGAAATTGAAATGTTGCACTAAATACACACCCAAACAATAGTTACAAAATACCTCAAACCTAACGTTTGATATAAACAATGATTACAACTCTTCCCTCAAACCTCACATAATTCACCCACAGTTATGTTTCACCCTTCTTGCATATCTTCCCGGCTTCAGAGACAATTCTCATACTTTCCTTCCCTTCGTTCCTTGCTAGCTATTCCCTTGTATATATACTGTTCTTTTTCCATCATTCTCGTTATCCTTTGTTGGTGCGACCCTTCGAAACCGGACAATATGGTAAGTATATTTTATTAGCGTTTTTCCCACCAAATTTTTTCCCCTTTTGTCTTCACTGAATTAATTTTTTATTGTATATATAAGAGTGTTTATATTTGTACGTGAATGTGTGCATACGGTGAGTTGGTTGCTGGTAATACCATGAATCTTCTTATAAAGAATGTTTATGTTTGTCCCTTTTGTTTTTAAAGCCATTTCGTTGGGTTTTTAACTTTATGACTTATATTTGAAAAATGGATTTATTGGCTAAAGGTTGAATACATATTCTTAATCAGGGTAAACAATGTGTGACTAATAAGGAGCATAGAAGCCGTAACACCCCGCCGAGACAGGGTGTTATTGTATCCTAACTTCAGCAACAACACATTTTCAATCCAATATCAGAGTACGCAACAGGACACACTGGCCGTAACGCAACGCTGCTTCTCTGGCTTTAAGTATTTAATCTTCTTATTCATCTGCTAACCATCATCATATACACAAAAAACGAAGGGGTAATACATTCATCAATCACCATCAAGCAGGAAAACAACATAGTAGATATACTGCCACCATTTACAGTACAAACATATCAACATAGATATAACAATCATCATCATGAACATTGGCACAACTGATACCACAGATACCACATTGAGCACACGGTCGTAGATCAGACCATACTGATACGTCATACTGACAATCCCGACCACTTGATCACAGACCATATCATACTCTGATATCACAGACTGACACGTGTCACTGGTCTTTCGGCTGATCACCAGCCTACAGCCCCAAACCACTAGGCATCCAGCTGATCACTGGCTTTACTGTCCAGAGGCTAACACGTAACACCGGTCTTTCGGATTGATCACCAGCCCTACAGACCCAGACCTTCGCTGAACGTTGCGGGCCATTAACGCACTACTCCCTAGACCGATCACCAGTCTCAGGGCACAGAACGAGACTTAAGTTGGTTGTCCCGGGAACATATCCTGATACGCTGTAACATCCCAAATTTCCTCTAATTTAGTAATTTAAAGTAAATTTGAAAATTAGGGGTAAAATGGTAATTTTACCCTAGGATTAAGGAAGTGTGGGACTACTTATTTGTGAATAGTATTTAATAAAATAATTTATCTGAGGTTCCATTAAGGACCAAAGAGTAAATTATTATAATTGATTTGGGGTTTATTGGCTATTTTAATAAATCTATGACATAACCCCCACTATACACCTCCTTTAGCTCTCACCCACCCTAGGAATCTCTCTCTTAATTACTACCTCCCCTGCATAAGAAAACAGCAACAAAAGAAAGAAAAAAGGGGAAGAAAGAAAGAAAAGGAAAAAAGAAAGGAAAAGAGAAAGGGAGAGGGAGAGATCGCACGATGGGAGGAGTAGGGGGAAGCTCCGGCCGCGATCACCGGAGGGAGGTGGTGGCGCACCACCGCGCCATGGAGAGGAGGGAAGGACGAGGCTGAAACGGAGAAAAAGGTAGAGGCTAGACGAGAGAGAAAACGAGAGAACGAGGAAGAAGAAGGGAAATGGAAGAAGGAAGTGGATTCATGCTTCCAATTTCTGGTTGATTTGAAGATCAAGGCTCAACGATAAGCTTAAAATCAAAGGGATGATCAAGCTCAAGCTCTAGGATTTGGGGGTTTTTACCCCAAAGCATTTGGGAGCAAAGGTAACATAGATTCCCCTCTCTAAACTCCCAATTAGGGTGTGCTAGGAATTATTATTTAATTCTGGAATTAGATTCATATTGAATAGATTATTATGAACTGATATGAGATTTGACTGAAATAGGGTTGGATTTTGTCCTCAACTCCCTTAATGTTTGCTCAATTGTGAGTTCCACTGAGCTCAAATTGGAAGAAATTGTTAACTTTGAGAATGGTTTAAATCTCAAAGTATCATTTGGGAGTTCTTCCTTTATGTGAAGGGTAACCACAAGGCCCTCAAATAGGTTCTCATTTCCTTTATCATTGGTTTGATCTATGTTTTCTCTGAGTCTTCGAAAATATAGTTTGGGAATGAATGTGTTTGATGTATTAATTTACACTAAAATGAGTTTAGAAACATTTGATTTGGATATATGTTGATATCGTGTGTTAAATTAGTTTGTTTCTTGATAAATGCCTTTGAAAAGGATTTATTGATGATTGGAAATACGAGATTTTAAGTCTTGGGGTAAGATTGGGTTGGAAATCAGAAAATATTGTCAAAGATCTGTGAAATTTGCTTAGCGAGTAAGGATTCGCTCAGTGAATTTCAGCAGCATTTTGCAGTATTCAAATCTGAGCTGAATTTGCTCAGCGAGTGGATATGCGCTTAGCGACTGAATTGCTTAAGCAAAATTCCCTGCGCTAAGCGAAATTTAGTCAGATTTGCCCAGTTCCCTGAAAACTCTTATTCTCTTTTGATTCAACCTTGTGTACATCTGATATGATTGTTGTCGGTCTGTGCTGCTATAAGGTACGGCGGAATTGTGTCGGTCCGTGCTGCTATAAGGTAAGGCGGAATTGTGAAGTACTCCAATGGAAGTCAATTTTATACGTCCATGGAATTCATCGGTTATTGTTTTCACATTCTTATAGTTATGGTTGAATGTGATATTGTGTGATTGTGTTAACATTATGAATTCTTTTATTATGGAATTATAATGTTTGTATTGGGAATAGTGTTGGTGACAGAGTCACCTTGTTCTGAACTTATCCTATGGTAGGATTTGCAACATGCATGCTTAATATTTTACTATTGGATGTGGTATTATGGATAGATATGGATGTTTGTGATTATGTCTCTCTGAGAGGAGTTTTCTATACGTAGCACACCACTTATAGCTGAAAACAACGGTAAAAAGTTTTTAATTAAAGTTTATGTTACTAAGTTGTGATAACTCACTATGTTTGAGACGTTGTTTTCAGGTACTCATTGCTGGAAGGATTAGAGAGCCTTTTGGATGCTCGACATTGTAATTATGTGAGACCCCCTGATGTCTCCGTATCGGATTACACTACGAGTCGTAGTCTAGCTTCTTTAATTTTATTGTAATTATTTATAGAAAAACCCTTCGGGAAAAATTTGTAATTAATGTATTTCTTTTGAAAATGCGCACTCTTTAAGTTTAAAGGATTTTAGTTTAAACAAGTTTTAGTTGATTTCGTTTTACCTAATTACATGGATGATTTTGATTAATTTTTACTTAATTAATCTTAAATTTTCATAAGTAATACTTTGATTAGAGTCAGGGCGTTACATAGGCTACGTACCATCTCTGATTATCGGTTATGACATCCCATACTACCATATCTAATTACCATAGTAAGGTATTGTCCCGTGTACTAGGACGACATTCCCTATACAGAGAATGGCCAAAATTGTCCACCCGTCAGACGTGGAGTCCTGGAGACTCACCCACATGATCGAGTCCACATACCCTCAAGGTCAGTGACTATCTCCAACTACTTCGTACCTTTAGTACCACGGACATGGAGAGCCTCGTTGTTAAGATTTCAGCAAGTGTACCGAATCGTACAAGTAATAAAGTGATAAGTGAGTTATCAGTCCTACGAGAATTGACAGTTTTGATAATTAACGTAAACAAACTTGTAACTAATTGAACTATTGAACTAATATGGATGTGTTTGAAATATTTATGACTTGTGTTAAAAACAGAAACAGTAACAACAAAACTAGTATTTGGATTTTAAGAATAAATAAAAATGACTAGGGATAGAATCCTTTTGTTTCAACCTTTATGTTTTTGAATTCAAGTCCAATGCAAGTAACTTATGAAATATTTGAAGTTTGAATCCACAAGTTTAGATTAATGAAAATTTCTTTCATATTAATCCCTTTGATTGAATAAACAAGTCCCGATTCCTTAGATTCAAATTAATTAAATCAAGCACAAAGATTAAGGATTCATGCAAACTCATACCACAAGAATATATTCCTATAACCCTATTAAGCATGTCCAATGATCTCAAAGCAAGTCTAAAACCCCAATTTTCCAATTGAAGTCAAGACCCTAGTTCAATTCAATAATGATCAATTATCAAAAAGCAATAAGAGAACAGATAAAGGATCAAATACATAAATTAAACTTGCATTGAAATTATGAATCTGGTTACATAAAGATATCTACAAAATTCATCTTACCCTAGTCTAAGGGAGTTTAGCTACTCATAGAGAACAAAATAGCAAACCAGAAATTTGAAATAATGATAAAGAACCACTCTATTGATGACTCAAATCCTTGTTCCCAAGCTTGAATCCTCTTTGGAGATGGTAGAGAATGAAACCCTAACACCCCTTAACAAGCCTCCCGCGTTTTTAGATCTTTGAAATGGTAAAGAATGCCTCAAAATCGTGAAAATCATTATATTTAAATGTTTTAGCGCGAACAATGCGCTCCAAGTGCACCCCACGCGCAAACAAACAAAACGACATCAGATTTTGCGCTCCAGGCACACTTCAGGTGCTGCGCGCACGCGATCATGGCATCGACAGTAGGGTGCCCTCCTGCACCCGTTATTCCATGTTGTGTTGTATTTTTAACCTCTGTAAAGTATGAATTAGCTCAAGGTGTCTCATGAAAGTTGAAACTATGGGTCTTAGCTTTCCAATGGCACTAGTTTCATCTCATTTGGACACCTAAACCTCCAGATATGATTAAAACATCAAACCAGTGTCAGGCTAAGGCAGCATCACCTTATCAATATGTAGCACAAATTACCCCAACGTAGAGATTGATTTAGGTCTCGATTTATTCATCAAAGTTGTAGATAATTCTTCTATCTTGCTAACAAGACCAAGATCATCTCATTCGGATTAGTGTGGCTCAAGATATAGCTTTTGAAATCTTCTTTGTCAAGAAACAGCGCTTTCAAGTGGGCTTCTAAGTCAATCCTTTGGCTATGCTCCTATTCCTGTGCACTTAGAGATAAAAAAAATTATAAAAAACACTAATGCACAAACGTTAGAACGAATCCAAGTGAATACACTAAATCACTCAATTTAAGCAAATAATCACTTTGAATTCTCTTCAATCACAACACAAATATCCAATTAAGCACTATAAATCTACATGTGATAAAGACTTATCACTCGTCGGAAAGACCAAGTCCACATACCTTTAAGGTCTTGGACGAGTCCATATACCCTCAAGGCCACCGACTATCTCACTACCATTCCGTCTGTACCTCGGTACAACAACCTCGGGTACACTGACCTGGCTATCACCACTAACAATAGGGCACTGATGGTAATACTTGCTATTACCATATAGGGATTCGCAAACCTCTAACTAGAAGGCGTCACCCTTGACTTATACATCGAACTCACAAATATCATATACAGCCAGTACACAAATATCATATGTAAATCGGATTATCAATCATCCTTAATCAATATAAGGATCAACCCTAGTGTCGCTCAGGCGACTTACTACTGACATGTTATCAATCAGCACATCAACAGTCACACAATCATAAAGCATTCATATCAATTAGCATCACATCAATCAACATCCATCCATAGATTTCAATAAATCATTCCTATGGTTGATAGACCTTTGATAACTGTCCTCAGTTATCACAGGTCACAACCCCTATCCTGAGGTGCTGCTATTAGCAACCCGTAGTAGGGTTAAGGTCCCCTACACATGCTAACAGTACTACTCTACTACCTATTTTTCCTAGTGATTAAGGTATTTTCCCCCTTACCTAGCTAAGAAGACTACTGCTGCCCGTGTCCCGTCCTCGCGTCCCTGTCGCGCCTCCCAAGCTCCTCCACGCCTTTCCAAAGGATCCTTTGGAAGAAGTGAGGAGAATGGAGGGTGAAGGGTAGTATTTATAGCCATTTTTGGTCCATCGCGTCGCGATGAGGGACACGTGTCGGCAATCCCACACTGTGATCCGCCGACTTAACTACCGACATACATCGCGTCGCGACGATTTCCTTTGTAATCTCCGTCGTGTCGTGACGGTCCTTAAAGAGTACAATTCCATTTTCGTCCTTCTAGAAGTTTCTAGCGTATTCCATGCTTTTCTAGAGGTTTCTACGTCTTTTTCAAGCCTATTTCATTCCTAATTAGGATTTCTAACTCTCATTTATCACTTAATTACTGATCTAATTATTTTCTAATACTGTTTTAAAAATCAGGATGTCACAGAACCAATGCTACATAAATGAGGCATATTCATTTATATGTTGTTCCGGACTGGGCCAAGGCCCAATCCAACAGAGCGCGCGCCGAAGGCCTAGTACCGCGTGCGGTTCGCTGCTCCACTTTGGAGCCATATCGACGTGGTAGATCCATTAGTCCTCGGATCTCCACACCAGCTCATCATAGCCTGGCATAGATCCGACGGCACCCCTGGTCTCGCTGGAGCGGTTATCTCTCGATAACCGTTTTCGAGCACTATATAAGGGATCTTTGTCACGATCCAGGTACGATTTTCATTCACATTTTCTGCTTACCTTACCTCATACCTAAACTGACTTAGGCATCGGAGTCTCTGCAGGTACACCACCTCCCGCGCCGTCATCAACCACTGCGAGCGCCACCGCACCGCTTCACTCCGGTCGTCCTCTGAGTTTTAGTTCAGAACATTGGCGCCGTCTGTGGGGAACATCTTCTGTTTCATCTTTTCCGAAGTTTTTCATCGTCTTTTATGATGACTGGATCGAAGCGTACCGTCGCAACTCACAGTTCGTAATTCCGCGCGGATCTGAATCCGCCGAATCCTCTGATCGTTTCGGTGGATCCACCTCAACCTGAACGATTCACCGTCGAGTATGAAAGGCCAAAGAACCTTCCTCCGCCTCAGGTCGATGCTATTCCACTCATCACCGCTCTGGCTACAATAGATACAGGTGAAACCGCTCCTACCGCCACTTTCCTCCTCCGTGAATTTTCGCGAGTTTATGCAAAGTCACACTGAAGCGATGTAGGTTCAGAACCAGCGCCTCGATCACATGGAGAATCAGCAGAAAGAGATTTTCATTCGTGTTGTAATACAGATCAAGAAAAAACCGAATCAGATGTCTCTGTCGCCTCGGCGATCCAGAGAATCCGAGATTCGCCGCTCTGTTCATCATCGCCGCCGTAGCGCGACTCCACACAGATCTCCACATGCCGCACTTTGCTGTAGCAGGTCTCTAGACCGCTCTCCGCCTCGCCGCCACAGATCTCAGATTCGCTCTCCTCGAAGCAGAAGAAGGAACGAAAAAACTCTGTAGGAAAGAATTTTGCCTCACAGCCTTTCCTCGGGGCCAGAGGTGAGGCGCTCTCCGCTGCAACGCTGCCGCTCTCTAGATCACTCTCCCCGTCGTGAATACAATGAAAGAGGTCGATCACGTTGTCGACCTAAATGAAGTTTTTAACGAAGTTCGACGCCACAATATGCAGCTCAACCCCGACAAATGTACTTTCGAAGTACGAGCTGGGAAATTTCTCGATTTTTACTTAACCGAGAGAGGAATCGAGGCAAATCTCGATAAATGTTGTGCTGTTATCGAAATGCAACAACCATCGTCAAAGAAAAACATCCAAGAACTCACTGGAATGCTCGTCTCTTTGACAAGGTTCATTTCGAAATCAGTCCAACACGCGTTGCCCTTCTTCCGTCTACTCAAAAAGGGGATCCAGTTTGAATGGTCTTCTGAGTGCGAAGAAGCTTTGTCACAACTGAAGCATATTATGTCTCAACGATCAGTGTTGACAAGACCGTCCCTTGGGGAGGTCCTTTATCTCTACTTGGCAGTAGCAAATGAAGTTCTCAGCACCGTCCTCGTGCGGGAAACAGACGAAGGTCAAAAACCCGTTTATTTCGTGAGCAAAGCACTCCAAGGCCCTGAGCCGAGACACCAAAAAATCGAGAAGGTCATGCTAGCGTTAATAGTCACAGCTCGACGATTGAGACAGCACTTCTTAGCACATCCTATAGTAGTTCGGACAGACTAAACGATCAAATAGATCTTACACAGGCCCGACCTCGCGGGACGTATAATCAAGTGGTCAGTTGAGTTATGCGGTCGGGGATCCGATCTGGCACGACAATCCATTAAAGCCCAATGCTTGGCAGATTTCATTGCTGAGATGACTCCGGAGCCACGAAACCTTGCTCCAAATGGACGGTTCACGTCGACGGATCATCCAATGCAAAGGGCAATGGCGCTGGGTTGTTACTCAAGAACAACAACGGGCTGATCGTCGAATTCTCCTTGGGATTTTCATTCCCCACCTCAAACAGCCAAGCAGAGTACGAAGCATGTTTAGTGGGGCTCACACTAGCTCGAGACTTCGGTGCTGAAGAAGTTAAACTCAGAACCGATTCTCAATTAGTAGTGTCCCAAATTAATGGAGAGTCTCAGGCTAAAGATCCACTCTTCCAAAAATACCTCGTATTGGTAAAAAAGAAGATGAACGGCTTTTCTACAGTCGAGATCATGCACATTCCGAGAGAACAAAATACCAGAGCGGATATTTTGGCCAAACTCGCCAGCACGAGAACCTTAGGGAACAATAGATCTGTGATACAGGAAACACTGGCCAAGCCCAATATAACTTCGGTAGTCGACACTATGCTCGTCGAATTGTCGGAGACTCTTCCAAAATTTTGCTTTGCAATTTCCCATGCAAGTGTTGATGATGTGACCAACGTACCAGATAATTGGATGACATCCATTCGGAAGTTCATTCAATTTGGCGAGCTCCCTGTTGGCGAGAAAGAGGCTGCCAAAATCCGAAAGAAAGCATGCTCATACTCCATCGTCGAGGGCATTTTGTACTGAAGAGGATTCTGCACTCCCCTATTAAAGTGTCTTGACAACACTGAAGCCCAGTACGCGCTGGCCGAAGTTCATGAAGGGATATGTGGGCAACACCTCAGAGGACATTCCCTCGCGAAGAAAGTCTTTCGAGCAGGTTATTATTGGCCATCAATAAAAGCAGACGCGGGGTTGTTTGTTAAGAAGTGCGACAAATGCCAGAGACACGGCGACCTCCACTTAGCTCCTCCAGCAGAGCTGACATCCCTTTCTGCTCCATGGCCCTTCGGTTGGTGGGGCATAGACATCCTTGGACCATTTCTGATGGCTTCTGGACAGGTGAAGTATCTAGCTGTGGCGGTAGACTACTTCACCAAATGGGTGGAAGCAAAAGCACTGGCAAAAATAACTGCGAAAAAATTTATTAAGTTCTTCAAGAGATATATCTTGACGAGGTTCGGGATCCCCGAGGTCATCGTTACCGACAATGGAACTCAGTTTGCTGACCGAGGTTTCTGTAAGACCCTAGAGGATCTTCGAATCAAGCATCATTTCACCTCGATAGAACACCCCCAAACAAACGGTCAAGCTGAGGCCACAAATCGGGTCATTCTCCGAGGTCCGAAATGAAGGTTAGATGAAGCAAAAGAAAACTGGGCGGAAGAACTTCCCCGAGTACTCTGGGCATATCGCACAACTCCACATTCGACAATGGGAGAGTCCCCTTTTCGTCTCACATATGGGACTGAAGCCGTCATTCCCGTCGAGATTGGAGAACTAAGTTGGAGAACTTCATATCCCCAACAAAGCATCAACAACTTTCAAAACCTGAGAGAAGAACTCGACCTCCTCAATGAATACAGAAATCTTGCAACACTCAATGAGGTCGATGTCAAGCAGAAAATCGCAGCAAGATACAACCACAACGTTGTCCCTAGGGAGTTCGCGCCTGGTGACCTCGTTCTTCGACAAGCTGATGTCGGTTTAAAGAACGCCTCGCAAGGAAAGCTCGCGCCCAACTGGGAAGGCCCTTACCGAGTCACCACAAAGACCGGTACTGGTGCCTACAATCTCGAGTCACTACAGGGCCAGACAATTCCAAGAACTTGGAATGCAGCGAAATTGATGACCGGTACTGAAGCCGTCATTCCCGTCGAGATTGGAGAACTAAGTTGGAGAACTTCATATCCCCAACAAAGCATCAACAACTTTCAAAACCTGAGAGAAGAACTTGACCTCCTCGATGAATGCAGAGCGCTCGCAGCACTCAACGAGGTCGCTGTCAAGCAGAAAATCGTAGCAAGATACAACCGCAACATTGTCCCCAGGGAGTTCGACGAGCTGACGTCATCCTTCGACGAGCTGATGTCGGTTTAAAGAATGCCTCGCAAGGAAAGCTCGTGCCCAACTAGGAAGGCCCTTACCGAGTCATCACAAAGACTGGTACAGGCGCCTACAATCTCGAGTCGCTACAAGGCCAGACAATTCCAAGTACTCGGAATGCAGCGGAATTGAAGAAGTACTATAGCTGAAAAACTGATGTATTTGAAACATGCAAGTGTCAAAGCAACAAAGCATATTCAAAGTAACACGAATATGAACCACATACTTAAACGATCTCGTGCAGATAGCACGTACGTCGTCAAAAAAGCCTCGAGCCCAAGTGCACGAGCATATTCAAACAAGCCTCGCACCCAAGTGCACGAGCATTCTCAAAACGACCTCGTGCAGATAGCACGTACGTCATCAAAAAAGCCTCGAGCCCGAGTGCATGAGCATATTCAAACAAGCCTCGCGCCCAAGTGCACGATCATTTTCAAACGACCTAGTGCAGATAGCACGTGCGTTGTCTAAATGACCTTGTGCTAGATTGCACGATCGTCATCAAACGACCTCGTGCAGACGACACGTGCGTTGTTAAACGATGTCACTTTCTGTCTGGCCAACAGAATAGTGAACATCACCAAATGGGTAAACCCTCTTGAATAACGAGGTCCCGAACAAACGACAAGCAAAGTAAAATAAGGTAAACATTTTATTAAGTTAAATTAATTGAACGCTACAACCATGTGTTCTATTACACAGTAAAATCAAAAAGGAAACAGACAAATACAAACGAGAAAATCCTAAGACTTGGGAGTAGCAGCCACTTCCAAAGTCAAGGGAAAATCCAGTTCGAAAATCAAAGGAGGAGGCACTTCGGAAGCCGAGGGATGAGCCACTTCGTGAGACGGAGTAGGCACAATGAGAATGACCTCCTTTGTTTGGCCATCCACAATCGAGCTCCCCTTGACCACCCCATCTGGGGTCATTCCTGTTGTATTAAAGACAACA
This sequence comes from Calophaca sinica, assembly GCA_037113605.1. Classification (NCBI taxonomy): domain Eukaryota; kingdom Viridiplantae; phylum Streptophyta; class Magnoliopsida; order Fabales; family Fabaceae; genus Calophaca; species Calophaca sinica. Next base: position 9,185,259 of record CM073732.1, on the reverse strand, counting down.
CCAGAATGGAGAATTCGAATTTGGGCGATGGCGTTGCCAAACATTTCATTCCCAGCAGATAGAATTATCTGGTCCGCCTCTACCTTCTCGGCCTTCAATTTCTTGATCTCCTCGGAAAGCTTGGAGACTTCCTGGTTCTCCTGGGAGAGAAGTTCATTCTCTATATGCAATCCTTCCACCTTATGCTGGGATTCGAGAACCTCCAACTTCAGGTTCTCCTCAGACTTCTCGAGGTCTTTTATCCTCAGCAAGAGCCCCTCTCGCTCTTCAGTCCATTTCTTCTTCTCGGAAGAAAGATCTTCAAGCTTCTTCGACAGCTTTTCCACCTCACCCTTGGCCTTAGTGGTCTCCTTCCTAGCAGACCCCAATTGCGCCCGAAGGTCGACTTCAAGCCCTTCAAGAGACTTAATTTTCGTATCAAACTCCGACTTGCTCTTGCGAAGGCCAGCGAGCTCGACTTTCAAGTGCCTATTCTTCTCAAAGAGCCACTTGGTAATCACCAAGTCACACAGCTTCCAGGTAGAGTCTCAAAAAATGAATCCTCCTTGGCACTTTCAGAGAGTTCATTAAAATAAGCCTCGTCTGCACTCACCACCTCACTGGGGGACCAAATTAGTGGAAGGAATCAACCCACCGACCTCATCTGCACTCACCACCTCACTGGGGGACCAAATTAGTGGAACCCCACCAGGAGATGGAACCACCTCTTTCCCTTTGCCCAGTTTGCCTCCTGTCTTAATAGTCAGCGAAGGAGCCGAGGTCTTTGGCAGAGGAGGAGGCTTCTCCAGCTTCTTGGCAGCAGGCTCTTCAATGCCTTTGGCACGAACCCGCTTCATGGTCGAAGACGCTTCTTCGGCGACACCCTGAACTCGGGCTGGTGCACTCTGATCTCCAACAGGGGCAACCTGAACCCCAACGACGGTCGGAGATGGTCCAGGAGAGGGGGTAAAAGTTGGAGCACTATGACTAGAACCTTCCCCAGCCTTAGGGGAAGGAGTTTTCTCGACATAACCTTTCCTTTCCAGACTGGCCAAATACGCTGAAGTCGCCATCGAAGCTGTAACGGAAAAAATGAGTTAGAAGTATAAGGTGGGAACTATCAACAAATAAATTCCTACAAAATTGCCTAAGCACTCATCGGCTTCCTTTTGATCTTTGCATTTGAGAAGGCGACAGGTGTCGATATATCTTTTTTAAGAGACCTCTTCTCCCTTCTTGTTCACATATTTTCGGGGCTCAAGCTTCTCGACAAACCTACGAATTTGCTTCAAACTGTACCATGCATTATCGTCCAGTTTGTTGAGTTTATAGGTGAATTCACTCTTCTGATATGAAAAATGCTTGTTACTCCAACACAAAGGGAATTTTTCTTGCCAAACATTAACCGTATTCCCATCTTCGTTGGGTTCCTCCCCAAAAACACATACATTCTCCTTGGCGACATCACTGACGGCTTCAATCACGAAGTATCTCGATTTGAAACCGCGGTGAGATTCTGAGAACAACTCGAAAACTTTACCGTTTTACTTCAAAGTGACCCATCCTTCTCGCTCCGAAGGGTCCTCCTTGGCCCACAAGGGGGAGAATATGGCAAAAAGACATCGATCAAAGGTTGAAGTTTCAAATATGGACACAATAACTGAAAATCCCTAATAAATGCCCAAGTGTTGGGGTGTAACTGTGAAGGGGCTAATTCGAGATGGTGCAAAACTGCTATCTCGAAGTCAGAAAAGGGCAATCTAAACCCCATATCTTTGAACAAAACCTCATACATCAGAAAAAGCACATCCTCGGAATAGGAGCAGATCTGAGCATCCATATGAGGTCAATATACCTTCCAATTTTCAAAATTCTGAATTCCGTTCCCCACATCTAAAGAATTTAACAAAAGTTGAAACCCCTCCTTCGATGAGTAGAAAGAACGGGTACAGAGTACATCCTCTGTGGCCCAATTGAAATCTTCAGAGCCTAGAGGCAAGTGATAGTCGTCTCTTTGGAACAACTTCTTTCCTATCTCCGACCTGGCCAAAGCACCGCCAGGAAAATGAGGTCTGTATTTATCTATACTTATCAACCACTCTCCTACTTCTCTCTCGGTGAAAGACCATCCGAAAAACTTCTTCAATTTTAAAGATAGACTTTGAATTTCTACGGGATCCACCGGTGAAACTTTCTTACCCACGTAATCTTTAACAAAAAGCCCTGGAGGAGGATAGACTACTGGAGAAGAACTTTCTTCCCCAGAGCTCGTCAAAGCGAAACTGTCGTTTGGCGATGAGCAACCGCTATCGGCATTTTCGCTCCGCCTCTCTGAACGATCGCCAGAAGAAGAAGAGGAAGTGGAAAACCCAGATACAGAAGAAGAAGACGAATCTCTCAGAAGGAACCTTATATTGCTACCCATTTTGAAACAACGAAAGGAAAAGCAGAGGAGAGGAGAAAGAGTTACCTGTAAACGACGAAATTTGCAGAGAAACCGAAGAAACACGAACAAACATGAACGCTCGAGAAACAGACCATCGGAGAAGAGAAATGACCACCGTGCACACGAAGAATCGCCGGAGAAGGAGAAGGAAAGACAAGGCAGAAAGAACCTTTCAAAAGCCTTATAAAACGAAGCGAAGAAAAGAGAAACTGAAAGGGGAATGATTATTTATAACCCCCAAATATGATCAAAACGTCATGACCTTTTCTCTCCTCGCACCGTTGATCGATGACATGTCGCGCCTATTTAACCTAAGGGGCACAGAGCAATCATGGCTCACCTCGAAACAGCGCAGTGCTCCAAATCCCAAAGGCGGCTGATACGATAGTTTGAATTTCAAATTTAATGCTCACGCGCCTAGGGATTTGAAAGCTTCTCAGTTCTCTCTCCTCAGAACAAACTAACGAGCACCAACATCCCTTTTCAAACATAAGTCCTGAATATCGACATCGCCAAGAGGCAAACTCCAACACTTCGACAAGTCACCACCTCAACACTCAAGCTACCGACTTGGGGGGCAACTGTTCCGGACTGGGCCAAGGCCCAATCCAGCTGAGCACGCGCCGAAGGCCCAGTACCGCATGTGGTTCGCTACTCCACTTCGGAGCCATGTCGACATGGCAGATCCAACGGTCCTCGGATCTCCACACCAGCTCATCACAGCCTGGCATAGATCCGACGGCACCCCGGGTCTCGCGGGAGCAGTTATCTCTCGACAACCGTCTCCGAGCACTATATAAGGGATCTCCATCACGATCTAGGTACGATTTTCATTCACATTTCCTGCTTACCTCACCTCCTACCTAAACTAACTTAGGCATCAGAGTCTCTGCAGGTACACCACCCCCCGCGCCGCCGTTGTGAACCACTGCGAGCACCACCACACTGCTTCACTCCGGCCGTCCTCTGAGTTCTAGTTCAGAACATATGTCATATATAGAATTTTAAGATGCCAACTTTGTGCTATTATTAATCATATTTAAAGTTCGTTTTCATATTTGAAATTTTATTTTCTCCTTAGATCTCAGTTGTTTAATACTATCAAATTGCTTATTCTAATTAAATTTGTTTTTTCTTCATGTATAATTCATGTGGAGCAGTTGGATCGTTGACCTGCTCCTTCTGTTGACCAAGTGGCCCTAAATGTCGTTGGAAGTTCATATGGAAATTCTGGTAGAGCAGGTTATGGAGGTCTTACTAGAGACCACGAAGGCAAATGATTGATAGGGTCCAGTGGACATATTAGTTTTGCGGACAATCTTGAAGTTGAAATCTTAGCCGTATTGAATGGATTAATGGTAGCTTGGAGTATTGGTGCTACAAATATGAGCTGTAGATCGGACTGCGCGGAAGCAATCCAAGACCCAACATCTCATCCCATCATAAATATGATGAGATTATCTATCTATTTATCTATATAAAAAAGAATGTTGTGTGAGATATTTTGGGTGTTTCTCCTCCTTAAATTAAGGATAAATACGTAAATCTATAATTACCACTTTTTGTAGTTATTAGATTAGTGGTTGGCTTTTATTAAAAATAATTAACTGATTGGTAACAAAAATGAAAATAAATATTGAAAAAGTGGTTTGGCTTTTGGGATTCTGTCTGGGGTATTTTTTGGTTGTTTCCTTACTTAAGTTACATGTAAATGGGTAATACATGATTATCCCTCTTTGTTTTTTTGTTTCGTGATTACCACTCTTTGTAGGTATTAAGTTAATGATTGTTTTTAATAAAAAAATTATTTGGTTGATAATAAACAAAAATAAATGTTTGAAAAAATGAGTTGGGTTTTGGGAATTAACGCTAATGAATGCAAATACTAACTATGAATATGAATGATTTAACTAAAAATTGATCAGTTACGGAAAAAAAAGATTTATTTAAAGAGAACAATTTTAGTGGAAATGAGAATCATGGATGAAAGTTTTGATAAAATGATTTGTTGAAGCGAGAGGAAGATATTGAAGCTTTGTTAGAGAGATAAAGGGAGTAGGAGGGGTGAGCCAGGGGAGGGAGGGGGAGCCACAGCAGGCGATGAACATAAGATGATGTTTGTAAGGAATAAAGGATATATGAAGAATAAATTCTCATTTTGTTCGTGAAGAGCTTTTGTTAAATAACCATGATGGTGCACAAAGTGTGAAGATCTCAAATTTGTTAGAAGTTGCAAAAACAACACTCTTCAACATCCACCATGCTCATGCATGCGTTGCACTCGCCTTTTCCTTCCTTTTCATTTATTCATTATTACTATTATTTTCATTTGCAGTGATGTTTTGCATTATTTTGTTGTATCTAGAGCCTACAAAATAATTGAGCTAAACCATCAGTACTTTTATTTGTCAGACCATCAATTTATATTTTTCTCTTTTTAATTTTTGCCTTTTTTCTTTTTCTTTTTAAATTTTAATATTTAACTTCTAATGAAAACAAAATTGAAAATTATGAGAATAAAAATCGATTGCAAGAATGTGAAAAAAAATACTGTATAAATAAAGGTAAAAGTAGAAATAAAAAATAAATTAAGAAAAGGCTTTGACAAAATTCAACGTTCACTTATTTGATTTTCATCTCTTAATTATACCACCATAAATTATTTGTTGAAAATTGAAATCTCTCTCTCTCTCTCTTTCTCTCTCTCTCAAACTTGCCTCTACTCTACTCTTCCCTCTTCTTCATCCACCAAAGGGGGTATTTTTGGCCATTTTTTGGCCTAAAACCACCCCTACCCCTCTACATCATTTTTCCTCTCCTTTTATCTAAATAAGTAGTTTTTCCACATAGATCTGGTTTTTCTTTCGTGTTTTTTGTGATTTCGTCGTCCGAGTGCGGCGTTGTTTTATTCGTCGTCTTGGTGCGGTGTTGTTTGGTTTTCCGTCTTGTTGCGGTGTTCGTTGGGTTCAGATTGGCAGATCGGTTTCGATCAACTACAGATTTAGTCAAGACTTGAGCGTCAACGTTACAGATCCGGAGGCATGTGTATTCCGGTCACTTTGATTTTATCACATTTGTAGGCATTTTGTCGTTGTATGCCATTAACTTGGATGCTGTGAGTTTGTTCGTAGATTCATCCTTTTCGGTTTTTAGCGATGTTGAATTTGTGTTGTTCTCGATATATTTTACCAATTTGAATGAATTGATATTTTTTTAGTCAAAAAAAAAAATTCTACCACCATTAAAAAAATCTCTTAATTATCTCATAATAGTAGCATATTTAATTTAAAACCAAACTAATTATCTTCTAATATCAACACATCAAATTCAAAATATCAAAAAATTAATTATCTTGTAATATTCATATCTGAAATCAATTATTAACACAATATCTTTTAAATAAATAGATAATAACAAATTAAGATTTGAATTCATAACATAATATATTATATCTGAATATAATTTATTTATATTGAAAATATTCGTTTACAATTTTTTGATAAAATTTGGCATGCAAAAGCATCACAATAAGAAAAGAAATATTTGTTCTAAATAAAAATTAAACATCTATTTATTTTATTTTATTTTTTTTGAGTTTTTGATTGCATATTGAGTTTTTGTTTGTGACTCCTTTTATTACTTAGTAGGGTATTATATTTTAATTATTTTTTACCAATATATGCATAAAATTTTAAAACAAGAAAAATATTAAAGAATATAACAATTAAATACAAGTAAAATTTAATAAGATAACAAAAATATAAAATTTTCGGTGAAAAAACATATTAAACACTAATACTAAATATGCTTTGAACCGATCTGTTGTCGTTCCTATCAATTCAAAATATTTAAATTAGTGGAACAATTCCCTTATTATGAGGACAATACAACAAATGACATCTTGCTAGCTATACAAATATTAGTCTGTTGGTAGAGACTTTTAGGTCTTACTAAGCAAACTGTATGCACTCATGATTATTATTGAAAAACTAAAATGTAACTAAAACAGATATAATTAAATAAGATAGTCACTAGGTTTACTGTGCTTGAAGATTTAGTGCTTTTATCTACATGAAGTATGTCTTTCATTTGTGTCGGGTGTCGTGACTAATAACATTATAGAGAGAGATGTAATACAAACAGGGTTTAAGAAAAGTTACTTTTAAATTTAAACAAAAAGGAATTAAGAAATTAGACATAATAAATAACTTAGATAATTAAACACAAGTAAATGGTTATAAGCAAATCACAGAGGAATAAGTTTGAAAGCCGAAATTTGAATAAACATTACGTTATTCTTTCACAAATGATTAGAAATTATGTTATTTATTAATGATATTTGTAACAATTTATAAATCAATTAACAAACTTAAATTTAATTATTTTCAGAATTGTAATAATGAATATTATATGTGAAAGAGAGTGAACATATATTATACATGTAACTCAGGTTCACTAATACTAACAACTTAAATTTCCCTTTTGGAGGGAATATTGTAGTTTTAGGTGGTGATTTCAACCAAATTCTTTCGTTGATACAAAAAGGGACACGACAAGATATTGTACATGCAAGCATTAACACATCATTGACCAATTAAAATAATTCTCGGAGTGAATAGTAAAAATTGATGATATAGCTATTGATAATGAAAGTTGCGAGAACATTGCAATTGAAATATTAGATATTATGGTAATACCATATTCAGGTTATAACCCAATGGCTTCCACTGTTCAAAGCGTGTATCCGTCTTTATTGGATAATATTAATGATTCCCTTTTCTTCCAGTATACGACTAAAGTACTGTAAATGACATTGTTGAACAACTAAATGATTGTATGTTCTCATTGATTCTTGTTGATCCAAAATGTTATCTTAGTTTTGATAGCCCTTGCTCGACAAATGCAAGTGTTGATAGACCACACTGTGGCCACACTCTTTGATTTTTAAATACAATCACTTCTTCGAGACTTCTAAATCATAAATAGAAATTAAAGATCAATGTTCAATTAATGTTGTTGAGAAATGTAAATCAATCTTTGGAGGTTATGTAATGGCACAACTAAGACTAATCATCACTCAAATGAACAGCTATGTCTTAGAAGAAAACGTCATTTTAAGAAGAAATATCAATCAAAAGTTTTTGATTTGTAGGTTGTTATAGACTTATCCAATAGTAGAATTCCTTTTTAAATTCCAGCGGAGAAAATTTCCAATTATTGTGTCTTTTGCAATGACAATTATGTTGGGTATCCAAGTGTAAAATTGCTTAATAACAAACAAAATAAAGAATATATAAGATGCTAGACCCATGATCCTATCACTTTAAGGTTGCGGGAATAAATTTGGTTAAAGTCTCTTGCTACAACCATAAAAACTAAAATAAAATAAAATAAATAAATAGACAAAACCTAACAAGTAGTATCAGAGCCCGTTGGCTTAGGCCCAATAACAATCCACACTCTCTCATAACGAGATGCGTACAAATGGGCCTGAGACTCACACTTGAGGGAGAGATGTTGGGTATCCAAGTGTGAGATAGTCTCACATCGTTTAATAACAAACAAAATAAATAATATATAAGATGTTAGACTCATGATCATATCATCTTAAGGTTTTTGGAACAAATGTGGTCATAATCTCTTGCTATACTCCAATAAAATATAAATATAAATATAAATATAAAAAACCCAAAAAATTAGCACAAGGATAATCTCTTAGACATGTTGGAGTCTACCTTCTACAATCAATTTACTCTTATGGTCAGTTGTATGTTACAATGTCTTTTTTTTAAATAGTATGTTACAATGTAATGAATAACTTCTCATAGCGATTTGAAAATATGTGACAATGTCAATCACATTTACAACACGTACCACCGTAAATATGGTTTATAAAGAAGTGTTTAAAAAATAAGATAAAAAACCCAAAAAAATCATTTATTTGTTTTATTTTGACATACATGTAATACTGATTAAATTCCTATAGTCTTTTCAAAACTTTAAGGAGTATTTATGAGCAACTATCTTCCAATATGCTCATGTCATTGTGGCATAACTTAAAGAAAGATATCAGCTAATCAACACGAACATGTTCCAATCTACTTCCATGCAATATGCATTACAATAAACTATGTTCCAATCAATTACCTTTCCAATTTCACTTCTACAAAGGTATTCACTTCTAAGAAATGATCTACCAAATCACCTATCATGTTTATCCTTCAGTAGAACAATTTTTATGCACAAGTCTTGCCAAATTATGGGTCACATCTAAAATTCAACCTCCTATATTTTTTTTGACGCAAAATTCAACCTCCTCTATGAAAATCATCACTTTTATAAAAGTTAAATAAGTCAATTATGGTTAAATTATGATATCATTAAAACATGATATTAAATTTTTTTAAATTAGGTCACTAATTCCCATAAAAAAAATAAGTCAATAATATTAACTACAATTGTAACTTACTATTTTTTTTAAAAAAACACTTAACATATGTGTATCGCATGGTTTACATTCTAGTTTATAATATCAAAGAGCTTATCTCTAGAGATTGGTCTATCTCATTGGCCCACACTTATAGAGAAAGTAATCAATATGCAGACTTTATGGCAAAATTGGGTGCAAACGTCATGGTTGATATGAGAATTTTTTCGGACCCTCAAGATTGTCTATCTTCTTTAATCTTAACCGATGTGGGAACTTTTTATATAAGGATGTAGTTGCTGTAGATACAACTTTTTATACAAGGATGTGGTTGCTGTATATACTTATTGTAATTCACGTGTCTCAAGTACTCAATGTGTTCATATTTTTTTATTATCAACTATATTTTCTAATTGATTGTTCTCCTCACTAAATGCAATATTTCGGTCAATATAATTTTCTACATTCTCTTCTCACTATTTGAGATTCTTCCGATGGCATAATGAGAATGTTCTGACTTTAATTTGGAGCCCTTCGAACTAGAGGCAGTGTTTTAAAACTCGTGCCAGTGATTAACTCGGTGAGGGTACTAGGTCACTGGTCGGATCGATGGATCAGTAGTTGAACCACATCAATCGGTTTGTATAAAAGTTATAAATATTTTTCAAGATATATATAATTGTTCGGAGCATATGTTAACAAGTTGATGTCTGGTGTAGTGGTAAGGCGTCTGCATGTTATGCAAATGTTTTAGGGATTGATCCTTGGTCATTCACTTTTGAAAAATGGCTATTTATTTGCACTACAAGAAATAAGTGTATTACCCACGACCAATTTGCGTAGGCCAATAACGCGTGTAAATTACCCACGGCCTTTTTGCTTTTACCCGCGACCATGGCCCACAGTAAATACGGTCAAAAGGAACAGTCTCCAAAATCTGACACATTACACCATAAATCGTGGGACAGTCCCACGCTAACCATGTTTTACCCGCGGCCAGTATATTACCCGCGGTCTTACCCGCGGCCTGGCCCACGGTAAATTAGATTTTACACGCGGCCTTAACTGTGACCCACGGTTAACTTCGAATTTACCCGCGGCTTTAACTGTTACCCACGGCTACGGCCCACGGTAAAAAGTAATTATCGTAGGCCATTTCCCATGGTAATTACAACATTTACCCGCGGCCTTAACTATTACACGCGGTTATAGCCCACGGTAAATTAGATTTTACACGCGGCCTTAACTGTGACCCACGGTTAACTTCGAATTTACCCGTGGCTTTAACTGTTACCCACGGCTATGGGCCACGGTAAAATCTTTCTTATTAATAAAAACGTGACCCTGCCACTTTACTTCCATTTCCATGCATTCTCATTTTTTTTGGTGGAGTCCAACAGGATGCTCCTCCCCTCGCCATTCTCTGTTCAGGCTGTCTTCCCTCCTCCATCACTCAGATCGACTCATCACCTCCTCCCTACTCTCCTGGGCCGACCACAGTCGCCTCCCCTTTCTCCGCTCCTCCACCTCCTTACTCGACCTCCCATCCCTCATCTCATATGGATCTGCACCTCCAACTCAAATCAGGGGCGATTTCAAGAACGGTTGAAGATTTGGGCTTCGTTGAAGATCCGATTTTTCCGATTTGAGGGTGAAGATCTGATTTTTCCGAACGTTGAAGACAAAGCGAGGGTGAATATCTAATTTCTAGATTTTTATTATTTTTATCTCGTACATCCGCTTTTTTTACACCGATTTTTATATTTTTGAACAACAGAATGGACACGTTCTTGGGTCTCAAGAATGCAGAAGAACAACCATGGATATGCTCTAAAAGCCTCGAAGGGACATGGACAAAAGGGGGGCGAGAGTTACGAACGAAGATGGAATATTAGAGCATCCAAACCATTTTCATCTTTTTCTTTTTAACATCAAGTAGGTTTTTTTGGTTTTTGGTGTTAGGTTTCCATTTGTGTTTCAACCCAACATTCTCGATTAATTCTCTGTACAATTTTTACTCTATTTTATTGTTGATTCAGTTTCATGATTATTTCAGTTTCTTATTCGCAATTCAGTTCCTTGTTTATTTCATTTAAGTCATTGTTAATTCCTTGTTAATTCCTTCATTGGCAAATTCAGTTTCTTGATTATTCTCGCACAATTTGATGAACTAGTGCCGTAACCAAAATTGTTGCCTCCAAAATTGCAAAATTGTATTTTAAAATTTTTAATTTCGAAATATTAAAAAAAAATTAACCAAATTTAACCAGTATATTAAAAATAATTAATAATTAAATTTAATCAGTTTAAAAACTGGTTAAATTTAGTTATTTTTTTTAAAATTATGTTGTAGTTTATCGTGGGCCAAAGTTAGTACCGGAGGTCATATCCCACGGTAATGACAAAATTTACCCGCGGCCTTTACTATTATCACGGGTCGCTTTCACCAGAACTACAAATTTACCCGCTGCTCATCCCACGCTAATTTACCCTCGCAGATTACCGCGGCCATGCCCCCGGGTAACATCTACCGTCGAGCATTTAACCTGCAGACTTGGCCCACGGTTGGCCCACGGTAATCGTCACATTACCCACGGCCTTTTAGCGTTACCCGCGGCTTTTGGCCCACGGTAACAACTGTTTTTCTTGTAGTGTTGCATCACATGCGACAACATGCGCGTGTAGTACAGAAGCGTATGGGACAACGTGCAGTGCAGAACAATAGTACATGAACTGGGTCCGAGTCAGCCGTATTTTCCCGATTTTGACCTAGTCACATGCACTGCCGATCGAATAAGGCGACGACTTGACCGACCATGGGTCCGGTTACCGGTTGGACGGGCCGGTCCGGTCCGAGTTTTAAAACAATAGAGGATTGTGAGGTTGTTCGTCCCACCTTAAACTTTATTATATATTTTAGATTGTGTAAACGACTATTTTAATAATCTAACTACAAAAATTAAACCAATCACCTTACTTTGATCATTCTACTGATTGCTTCAAGCAAGAGATGATGTTTGGATCAGAACTCAAGCCATCTTAGAATTTGAGTTTGGGCCTAACTCAACCCCAAAAGCTAGCTCATAAGGTGAGGGTTGCCCCCCACTTATAACCACTAATCAGGCCATCTCATTCTTCTATGTGGGACTTCTAATACACCCCCCTCACGCCTAGGACTAGATAACTGAAGCGTGATCTGAGTGGCTCGATAACGGGTGGCCCAACAAATGGATCTATGATAGGCTCTGATACCATATTAGAATTTGGGTTTGGGTCTAACTCAACACCAAAAGTTAGCTCATAAGGTGAGGGTTGCCCCCACTTATAGCCACTAATCAGATCATCTCATTCTTCTATGTGGGACTTCTAACACACCCAACCCAAGTTCTAATATGGTATCAGAGCCTATCATAGATCCATTTGTTGGGACACCCGTTATCGGGCCACTCGGGTCACGCTCCAGTTGTCTAGTCCTGGGCGTGAGGGGGTGTGTTAGAAGTCCCACATGGAAGAATGAGATGGCCTGATTAGTGGTTATAAGTGGGGGGGCAACCCGCACCTTATGAGCTAGCTTTTGGGGTTGAGTTAGGCCCAAACCCAAATTCTAATAAGCCACATCCAATCTCTCTTTTTTCTCTGTATTAATCTAGTTATAATACCGTCCCAACCTAGCTACTAACTTCTAGAAAGAAAAAAAATCTTTATTCCTAATATGAACTAGAATATATATTTTGGAAGCTTCTGCGGCTCACTGTTTCATATATGGTCCATCTGGCTACAAAGAAACCAAATTTCTTTAAATCATGCTCACCTGAATTCAGAAGTAGTGGAAAAAATTAAGGTTAGAAGGTTGTGGTTAAGACTTAAGAGAAAGAAATGAAAAATGCATCAATGTCTTTCTTTGAGTGGTGGTCAAATCCTATTAATTCTTATTGTCTCTTTTACTTTTAGTTTGAGTGTTGGCTGAGTGCTGGTTGCTGCATAATATTGGTCAATTAACATGAGGTTATGGGGAGTGAGGACATTATTTGGGTACTGATTTTGGAGCCAAATATTCAGCTATGAAGAATGTGGCAGCTCATGTTCTACACCAATCTGCTAGTTGGGGTAATTTGAAAATATCATGTGACTAGAGCAGTTTTTTTTTTTTAATACCTTTCTTGGGAGTGTTAAAACAAGGGCTGGAAGCTTCTTTATTGATTTTCTGTTATAAGGTTCGGTAGTACACAAGTGAGAAGATGTTTGGTTACCTCTCTTGTACATTTGATTATGAAGAAATTGACAGTTATATTATACTGAAATTTTCCATAACCCATGCATGTTTTCTATCATGGCCTTCAGTTATTATTAGGATCTTGGTTCTAGCTCATCCTTACAAAACCGGCTTATAAGGTAAGGAGTGTCTTTGTTTATAAACTCTTTTGAGACCTTATCTCTAGTCTATGTGAGACTTGGGTTTTTTTTCAATACACCCCCTCACGTCCAGCACTATTGGGCTTGGTGCGTGTATATAATGGCGTTCGGTGGCCCGATGGATCCAGGATAGACTCTGATATCATATTATGAATTTGGAAAATGAATCTCTGATTCATTAATTGATTTCATTGATGTAGTATATATACAAGCTACATGAAGGAAATAACTAACTAACTACCACCTAATAGTGTAACTAACTTTCTAATTGATTAAACTGTCTAACTAATTACAATAATTAATACAGTTATTAAATATACTTCATCATTTATTATAAACAAATAACCTAGGTGGAGTTCATGTTCATCATTCAAATGAATATATAATTTGCTAGAGGAACCATTGACCTTTCGTCATGTGGCAAACAATCGCAACTCACTATACTTTTCCCACTCTATTTTATTCTGAACCAACAGAATTTTTTGATTGGTACAGTTAGAACGCTACGAGGGGGAAATTTTTTCGACTAAGAAACAAATTCTTGTGTTCTAAGTTAGAATCTGAATGGTATAAACCATTGACATGCTCAGGGTTATTACCTGAGTAATGGAGACAACATGTGATATATAATGAAATATAACATTTCAAGTTAAATATATTATTATTGTTGGGTATCCAAGTGTGAGATATATAGTCTCACATCGCCTAATAATAAACAAAATAAGAGTAAATAAGAGGTTGGACTCAATAATTTAACACCTTAAGATTTTGAGAAAAAATGTGATCAAAGTCTTTTGTACTGTCCTAAAAATAAAAAAAACCCAACAATTATATTATATACTTGAATATTAGTTTTATTAATTCTTTGAACTAGGCGATAATAATTCTATGTTTTTCTTTCTTTTTAATTCCATTCAGGGGTGGGGACACAAGAACTATACCTGGGTTTTCTCAAGCATGAAGATAATTTGGGCTCAAGGGATTTTGAGCTTGATCAGTTTCCATGACTCAAGAAAGAGAGATGGAACTGAAGCAAGATTTTGGGAGGAAGTAGTAGTCAGTAGTCACAACATGAGTGCTGCAGAAGCGCAGAGAAAATAGTTTAGAGGAAAAATGCAATCTGATTCTCATTGATCAGTAATACAAGGTTTCTGTACGCTAAACTTGCATAACTAACTTTATAACAGTAAACTCAAAAGTATCGGTTAGTTTAGCTAACTGTAACTGAACTAGTTGATCCTAACATTTATTCCATCGGTTATTGTTGGTGGGAAGTTCACCACTTCGAACCGATGAGGACTTAAGTGTTGTTGTTCTATGTTGTTGTTGGGACGAACATTTGTTGTCTCAAAAAATAGTGTTTTATTGTTTTCCACCAATTAAGAGCTGGGAATATACATGTGTTAATAAGTTATGATTTTATTTTATTATGTGGCAAATTATCATTGGCAAGGGACGGAGATTGTGACAGAAAAGTGAGACAGAAGATTTGCATCCGTTGTTATTCAATCTTGTTAATCGAATATAGTGTTTTTACGTGTAATTCTTTTCAAACTAGGCATGACAATGGGGTGGGTGGGGGCGGGTTTTGCCTCTCCCGTCCCCGCCTCCATTCCAACGGAGTCGGGTTTTGCCTCTCTCATTCCCGCTCCAACGGGGTTGGGTTTCCCTGCAGGCCCCCGACTCTGCTCCATATATATATATATATAAAATTGAGAAATTATATTTATCTATACCATTATATAAAGAAGATGGGGTAAGATAACTGCCAATTTTCGTGTACTAATTTCATGTCCCTTTTTTACCCTTGCCAAATATTAACTGCACCAAGTAAAACAAAAAAAAAATTGTCATGGGAATTGGTAACTGCTTTTTTGGTGTACTATTTTTTGTCTCTATTTTACGTTTTAACTTTCAGTTCAATTAAAACTGCATAACTTAACCACGTGTGCCCTTCAACTCCTTCAAACACCCATGTAAACAAAATAGAACGGTTAAAAAACTAATAACATATTAAAAAAAAATGTCACGCCTCACCCACATTAAAAAATAAACTAAATGTTGATGCAAAATAGGAAAAGCGGACTGACAGGACGCTAGTAATAATTAATAGAATAAAATCATAATTATTATACAATGATAAAATAAAATAAAAAACATCAAAATAAAATTTCTATTGAAAAGTGATTATATTAAAAATAAATAATATGATACAAAATGAATGAGTATATTCGCATAAAATGAAATAAAAATTAACAATTTATATTTAATCGGATAAGTTCGGGTCGGGGGCGGGGCGTGTATCGACATCCTAAACCCCGCTCTTACCCCCAGTCAAAACGGGTTTTTCCTATCAAAATCGGGACGAGGTCGGTGGGTACCTGCGGGATCGGATTCTGTTTCCAAGCCTAATTCAAACTAATAGATATTGTGTCTTAATCGCTTTAATATATATAATTTAATTGCTTGTTACAAAAAACCTAACAATAACCAGAAGGCTTTAATTCAAAGCCTGAACCTAAAACACGCAAGAAGAAAGATTTCCTTATAAATGATTTTATCTCATCACATATTGTTCTAGAGATACATTTGTTTCTGAAAAACCAAGGCGAACAGTTATCAAAAGGAATAAACAGTCCTCGGATCTTAGTTACAATTCAATCCCTTTTATGGTTCCCAAAATTTTAAGTCTCTCTTCCTTAACGTTAAGAGTAACTGCAATCGCATTATGCACCAACATCTGAAATTTGATTTATCTAGGCTAAATTACAAAATTGGTCCTCTAAGTTTATTTTAGGTTTCAATTTGGTCTTCTACGTTTTATTTATTTAGTTTTGGTCCTCAACGTTTTATTTTAGTTTTCAATTTGGTCATTTCCGTCACTAAAAGTCAATTGTCCGTAGCTAGAAGTCCATTTTCTAAAATGTTATTTGGCATTTAGCTACGGACAATTGGCTTTTAGTGACGGAAAGGACCAACCTGTTGTAACTTTTAAAACATAAGGGACCAAAACGAAACAAATAAAACATATAGGACCAAATTAAAACCTAAAATAAACATAGAAGACCAATTTTATAATTTACCCATTTATCTATAGTATAGGAACATCAAAGTTCAGCCTCTTAACTACGTTGGAACTAGTTTTTATGTGCAGACTCCAAAGGATTTTATATTTGATAGCTTTGGGATTTTTTTTTTTATTCTTAAAATAATCGTACCTTCTAATAACAGGCCAAGATACGGATTATACCATTTAGATTCGAGCAATTTGGAATACAAAACTTGTTTCTTAGTCGAAAAGCAATCTCCCCCTTTTAAGCCACTCTTTTCTTTCTTTCTTTCCTTGGTGTTCTAGCTGTGCTTGTCAATAATTCTCAATGGTTCAGGATAAAATAGGGTGGGAAAAGTATATCAAGTTGCAATTGGTTGACAAATTACGAGTCTAAAAGTCAATTGTCCATCAAGCAAATTAAATGTTAATTTGAATGATGATCATGGACTCCACCTAGTTTATTTATTTGTTTATAACTCTCAAGGCCTTGTTAAATTAATCCTAATCCTCCACTACTCCTCAATTTAGGACTCCTAGGAAGGGACAAACTGAATATGAAGTTCCATAAGGAGTACCTGGATTTGATTTTGGTCCCTTGTGGGTTGCTCATCATGTTTGCTTATCACCTCTTTCTGCTTTACAGATATATCAATCGGCCTCACACTACAGTCATGGGATTTGAAAACAACGACAAAAGAGCCTGGGTTGACAGAATTATGCAGGCACGTAATAATCCTAACCCTTATCTCCTTCCTATGATTTAATTTAATTTAATTGGAAACCCCTTTTAGTTATTTTTTTTTTTTTTTTGCTTGGTAATGACCAGGCTGACAAAAGGGATGTTAAAACAGCTTTGTCTGTCATTCAATCAAACACAACAGCTGCTACATTCTTGGCCTCAGTCTCTTTGACTCTTTGTTCTCTTATTGGAGCTTGGATTGCCAATAGTTCCAATATTATCTTCCAGAGTCAATTAATCTATGGTGATACAAGAGCTACCACAATTTCCATCAAGTACATTTGCCTACTAACATGCTTCCTCCTTGCATTCTCATGCTTTATTCAATCAGCAAGACACTTTGTTCATGCAAACTATTTGATAACCACGCCTGATAGTTTTGTTCCAGTGAGCAGTGTGGAAATAGCAGTCATAAGGGGTGGCGATTTTTGGTCACTTGGTCTTAGAGCACTCTATTTTGCTCTTGACTTGTTGCTTTGGTTTTTTGGGCCAATACCAATGTTTATTTGCTCAGTGGTTATGGTGTTGGTACTTCATTATCTTGACTATAATTCAAGGCCATTGCATTCTACTAGATCTCAGGAAGGCAAGTTTCAGATGGCAAAGAACGACCTTAACTTATGAGGGAATATTCACCTTAGCTACGCAGCTACCAAGGAATCAGCAATGTTTCATAATGAAGCACACGAATTCAGTGATATGTATGAAAAGCAATTTATCTTCTCTATGATTATAAGATTACATCTGGTTAACAAAAGTGGAAAAATGAGATTATGTTCTCAGTTGTACAAATCCTACGTTACAATATCAAACCCACGAACAAGAGTTCTGAATGCCGTGAAAAGTGTACGTCTGAATGAGCCAACGCGTATGCTAGGCTGGAACAAACGGGTTGCTATAATTAATGAAACGATTACTAATGATAACTAGGGGAACATTTTTTTATATGCTTTATGAAAAAACGAAATAAAAATATATGATAAAAGAAATAGTTCATAATACATAGTTTACAACAAAATATAATATAGCAAGCAACCAGTTAGAAATAGATGAATAAAAATATTTTTTATTGTATAAGATCAAATAGTAAAATTTATGTTATTTTTGAGATCATGTTATAATATAAATTGAAAAAATAAATGAAAAGATATATCAAATGGTTCATAATTATATCATATATGATGTTATAAAAATATAAATAGCAAATATGTAATAAATATAATTTGTTGTAATATATAACAAATATTATAATTAAGAAAAGAATAAATCTTAACTTATTTAAATTAAAGAATGATAAACTTTAAAAAAAAGTATTAATATGAGTTGTAATTGTAATATAGAATTTTTTTTATTGGTTACAGTAATATAGAATAGATTTGGTTTGATTATATGAATTTATTATTAATACCAAACAGATATGAGTTATATTTTGTTTTTTTAACCTCAGCAAAATGTCTGATATACTACTTATATATACGCTCAGTCATATCGAAAATTTATTATTTAACATGTAAAATAAAAATAGATCTAGTATCATTGTAATATAAGCTCGGTCATATTGAATATAAACTCAGTTTTGTTTAAACTAAATATAATAAAGATTTGTTATTAAATATTTTAAGTGTAATATGTAAAATATAAATAGCTCATCGTTTTAGGAGGTGACCGAACATGCTACCCTAACCACGGAACCCAGAACTGGAGAGCACACGTAGCGGAGTTCTGCTGAACTGAAGGGTAGCGACACATCTCAACATCGAACCGATCGTGGTTAGTATCTCAAGATCTTCAAACATAGTACTATTGTAACACTCTGGTAGTCCTCTTTGTTGTAGATTTGTTCATCTATCTGATTAAGGCTGGATTTTGTTAGGGTTAATAAAGGGGGACTGAAATCGCTCAAGTTCGTATACAAAGGATCAAGTGTTTTTCATCAACGGTGTATTTAACAGGTATGTGAAAAGGGATCGATTATCAATTTTAGCCAACCATTCGAATTAACATCAATGTTCTTGTCTATTTGCACTGTTTGTGTTACTGTGTTCCTGCCTAAGTTGCATTTCTGCCGAATTAACAACAATATTACTGACTATTTTGCCCATTTAATGATTTATTGTTTGTTACTGACAATCATTCGAGCTGTTTCAGCTTGTGTTTTGACGTGTTTATGTGAGAAATTATAGTTTTCATGTTTTCTATCGGAGTCATATATGTCAGGAACTGTTTTGTAGTCTGATTAAGTGAACTATATGTAAATTTTTATATCAATTCTTCTTTGAATCTTCGCATAGGTTTGTCAAGAAAATCAAGTGGAGTCATAATAATGTTTACAAACTAATTTTCTCAAGAAAATCAAATTAGACAGTTGAATAACAAGGAAATTTTTTTCTTACAAGCAAAGGTTTGTCTTTGACTTGTAATTGATTAGAGCATGACAAGTGGATCTAAAATCCCCGTACGCCACGCTATGGTGAATTACTGACGGCACAACATCATATTTGGGGCATCTTGCTTGCACTAACATGAATTGGATAAGAAGTCTAAAATCGTAAATAATGCAAAGCGTACTAGTTTTTCTCATATTTTATAGTACCTGAGATTACCAAACAATTCAAAGGAGTAATTTATATGCTTCCATCGTTGTTTCACCTTGGCTGATCGCCATGTCACAAAGTAAGGATACAAATAGTAAAAAGTTGCCTGAAAGGGGAAGCAACTTGGCTATGGCTAAACTAGACTTATTTGGATTGATTTATGAATAGCTTATTTAGTCTTTTTTACTAGGATAAACGTTTATCAAAGTGTTTGAAAGAGCTTATGAAAATATCATATGATATTTCCATAAACCGTTTTTCAGTTTATTTCAATAAGCTCTTTGAGATAGCTTATGAACACAACTTATAGTTTATATGAAAACAATTTGACTATATTTTTTCTTTGATTATAGAAATAGCTTATACATAAACACTTATATGATAAACATTTATCCTATAAGCACTTGGTTAAGCTGTTTGGATAAACAAGAGTTTTCATTTTACACAACAATTGTACCTTCATTAATTTTTTTAATCCATTTTAATATAATCAAGTTTTTTTTTTCTCTACATTGTTTTCTTTATTTGTGATTCTCAACATTTAACATATAGTTTTGGATTCCCGTTAACATATGAGAAAATAAAAGATAATATAAATATTATGTGTAAAGCTTCAAACTCAATAAAATAGATGTTTAATGTAGATCTGTAGATCTAAACCCTCGTCTCAATTTCTTTTTTTTTTTCAAGTTATTTCATGGATTTGTGAATTGTGAGTTGAATCTGTGTATATTACAGATTTATGTGGAATCAAATTTTTTTTTTCCAAGATTTCTTGCATGAATCTATGTATTGTTGAATGTTGAATCTGTTTTCTGTTGAATCATAAAATCAGTTTTTTTCCCTCTTCATTCAACCCTAATTTCAACGATTGTGTGAGCTGAAGAAATAGAAACAATGATTTTAAATGCATAACACACGGTATCTATCTATGGATGTTGGATCAAAAATTTTAGCTACTGAGCTTGCCACATAGACTGTCTCCAATGGTAAAAAAATTAGATACTCATGCCACATGGGATAGATGCCCAGCAACATCCCCATTGTGGATGCTCTAAGATGCTCAATTTTAGCTCCATGGATACTCTAATAATCGAATCTCATCGCTTTTCCTTGATTGAGTTAAGCGCAAACACGTGTTTCTTGCTGTCGAGGCCAGTGGCGGACCTTCTCGGGAGCGAGAAGGCACCACTGCACCCCTCAGTTTTTCAATTTTTTTTTATATACTTGAAGTCTCAGCGCTGGAGCCCGAAACCCTCATCGTCCCTCTGCATGTGAGACAGAGGGAGAACGTTCTGCTTCAATAACTGGTCTCTGGGGGGCGAGGCAAAACAACAACAGAAGAAAATGCACAACCATAGTTTAAAAAAGAACGTTATGCTTCAAGATCTGGTCTTTGGGGGCGATTTGAGAGAGAAATATGGTGGGGCAAACTTTGTTGAAAGAGGGAAAACCACCGTGGGAGGAATTTGAGAGAGAGGTGGGTTGAGAAGGCAGTTGAGTGAGGGAAGGAGACCGAAGCGATACGAGGGAGATGAGGGATACGAGATGAGGGAGACGGTTGAGTGAGGGAGGGAGACCGAGGCGTGAAGATCGGCGAGGGCGGAGGAGATGAGACAATCAGGGAGATGAGATGAGAGACAAATGTTGAGTGCGGGAGGGGAGATGCAATGAGACCGAGGGAGAGTATAAAGATCCAGATCCTTTATTTTTTGCAATGGGCCGTTGTGGCTGACATTCTTTTTTAAAATAAAGAATTTTAAAATAATTAAATTACTCTAGGAGACCACCATCCCTTTAAGCGTTGGCGTTGGAGTAAATACGGGTGACGCCTCTTAATGCCTACTTGGCAACTTGGGGCCTACTTAAAGCCATCATAAGAGACGCACGAAAGAGAGAGCGCGTTGGATATACTATGATGACTAAGGGTCCTACAATAACAGAGCAACCCATCAAGCATTGCACTTATGTTATTCAATCTTCAACTTTATAATATTTATTTATACATTTTTTCAGTGGCGTATCTAGGACCCTGTATCAGGGGTCAAATTATTTAACTATAATTAATAATTTTTATCATACATTTTTAATTAATAATAATCTCCTCTTTAAATATTTTTTTATTATCTATTACAATGGAAGCAATGGCTAATTTTAAAATTAACATTGTAACAATTAAATGGAGAAGTAAATAGAAATAACATCAATATATCTAAAAAAATTAGGGGACTACCAAATTCTAATAACAACAGTATAGCTAAGAGTATCTCCAATGCATAGTCCCTTAAAAACATCTCCAATGTATATAGTCTTTTAAAAAAAATTGAGTCCCTTAAGTGGTTCCCACATGCGACATAATTTTTAAGAGACATCGATAATTTTTGCTCCAATGGGTAGTTCCTTAATGTGTGTCCCTTAAGTGACTCCACATGTCACACTTTATTACTTTAATATTTACACTTATTAATATATTAATTACAAATAAATAATTTTTTCAAGATTCTCAAATTTTGTTGATTCTAGATGTTTCTTTCTCAAATTTTACACTCACACCTCGGGAAGCACTCACATCATATTTCAAGATGAAAGATCTATCCTTCCACTTCTCAGTTGCTCTCCCAGTGTCTCTCGTTCACTTCACTCTCAGTTCTCACACAAAATGCTCTTCCACCTTCCACTTCTCACTCAAAAAACTCACCTTTCTCACTCATCACTCATGACCGGCCAGTAAACGCCGGCAACTCCCTCAATACGCCGGCCAGTAAACGCACGATAGAGGCACAACTCCATCATCTCTCTCACAGATCGATCTCCCTCATCTCTCTCACAGATCTCCCCCAATCTCCCTCATCTCTCACAGATCGATTGTTCAAAGATCTCCCCCACTTTCATAAGCAAAGACGGTGGTGAAGTGAGAGAGGTGAATCACGATGCAGTGCGGTGCGGTGGTTTGATTTTTTAAGGTCTTGTGGAACAGTGGAAGCCAAGCAGTGGGGTGGTGGAGTAGAGAAATCGGGTCTTCAGTGAGAGTAATGGAAGACAGTGGTGAAGTGAGAGAGGTGAGTCACGTGAGAGAGAAAAGTGTGGTCTCTGGTCAAGTCACTCTCACTGTTTGAGGGAGACTGTTGTGGTCACTGGGTGCAAAATGGTAGACTCAGAGGGGTCAAAAAAATTTTATAAGGGTATAAGTAAAATTTTCAAAATCTTAGGGTGTGCATGTGCACACCCTGACTGTAGTGTGGGTCTGCCCTTGCCTTTTTTGCTTCTTTATTTTTTCAGAAAATCGGTTGGTTTTGGATTGCCAAACCCTTGTTATTTATATTTGATATTTTAATTTTGATTGTCCATGACGTAATTATGTTTCAAATTTTTTGGGTTTTGTACTTATTTGTGGTGGAAATCTTGGTTTGAGCATTGTTTATGTTCAAATTAAATACCATACTTTTTGAAAATGGATTATGATCTTTTGCATTAAAAATTAATTTTTTTTGGCACTCCTAAGTTTTTCGTTCAAGATTCCCAACTCGTCGAGGCGTTATCAATTACTTTTTGCTTTCTCTAAAATGCCATTCCATCAGGTTAGGTTGCACCTTAAAAATCTCCTCCATCGAATTATTTAATTGTTATCATAGATGGTCCACATGGATTTTCCGTTGCCCATTGTTGGGCAAGTTCTTGGTGCGATCATGCTAAACGGCGCCCATAGAGTGGAGAAAAAAAGCATCGGATTACTTTTTTCTAGTCGCTATTGGGACCGCCGGGGGTAATGGTCACTTTCATCCCTGAAAGTGTAAGTCGCTGTCATATTAGTCCCTGAAAGCATATTAACTACAAATTAGTCCCCGTAAGTGTACTCAGTCAGTCAGGTTAGTCCCTACCGTTAGCAAATCTGTTAACACCGTTTAAAATGCTGACGTGGTCGCTGATTTGTCACCTTTTTGCCACTGTGGTCCATTTGGATCCACCAACGTGGCCAGGGATGGAGAAATTGAAACAAAAAAAAGGGACAAATTAGAAAGAAGCTTGGGACACACACTCAAAAAAAAGAGACACTGCCCCAAAAAAAGAAGCTTCCAGCGTCCCTACCACCACACTCAACAGCGCTGTCGCTACCACCACCGTCCGTCCGCCATTTTCGCCGCCATCTAGTTGGTCGTCCATGAAAGGCCGCCGTAAACGTCCTCAACAGGGCACTCGAAGGAGTTGTCGTCTTCGTAATCTTCGCCCTAGGTAATCTTATTCACCAAGCTTTTCTCCTAAATGTTCGATACTCCTCTCAACGTGTTTGATTACTCCAGTATTCTTCTGATTGCATGTTTTATTTGGACTGTGATTTTTGTTTTCGTTAGGGTTTAGGGTTACAATGTCTGTGATCATAATGGGGGTTTAATGGGCGCATGTTTTACTTTGTTCTTGACCCTTAGCCATCGTTAATGGGTGCATGTTTTACTTGTTCAGGAATGTTGTTGGTGCCTCTGTTCAAGAGCAACCCGTTGAGGTAATTTCCAGTGATGAAGGTTCTGAATACATGCCTTCATACTTCAGTGGAGAGGATGAAACATTTGAAGAAGTTGATCTTGAGTCTATTGGGAATGCAAGTGATCCAAACAGTCAGAGGGCTAGTGCAACTGAACAAAACATTGAAGACCCTAATGCCAATGCAATGGGCAGTGATGATGTTTTGTCGGACAATGATTCCTACCACTCTGAGGAGTTGAAGACCCCAGTTAGTACAGATGATGAGGATGATGGTGGTGATAAGACGGTTTTCCCACAATTTAATGCAAATGCAAAGTTTGGCGAATTATATTTGGAGGTTGGGATGGAATTTGACAGCCTAGCTACATTTAAGAATGCTGTTAAGGATTACACCATATACCATGGGAGAAACATAAGGTGGGTGAAAAATGACAAGGTAAGATGTAGAGCTAAATGCAAGGAAGATGGTTGCTTATGGGAGATTTATTGTGCTTGAAATTTGAGCAGTTATAAGCTTCCAAATAAAGACTTTCAAGAGTGAACACAATTGTTGCAGGTGTTCACAACAGCCAAGCCGACCGATCATGGGTTGCAAACAAGCTACAAGAGGTGATTAGGTTGCAACCAAAGATCACGTACATAGAGGCTTATCATTATATGAAGAAGGAGTTTGGAGTTCATATCAATGATACTAAACTATTTAGATCATTGAAAGCGGCAAAAGTGATTGTGGAAGGCAATTTCAAGGAACAATATGGAATGATATGGGATTATGCTAATGAGTTAGTAAGGAGCAACAATGGTTCAACAGTAAAAGTGAATTGCATTCCCATGCCTGAGGGTCTACCACAATTTCAGAGGTTTTATGTTTGTTTGGAGGCATGCAAGCTTGGGTTCAAGGCTGGTTGTAGACCCTTCATTGGTCTAGATGGTTGCTTTTTGAAGGGTTATTATGGGGGCCAACCATCGGCGTGATTGGACAAGATGCAAACATGCAGAATTTTTGCATTGCTTATGCCATAGTTGATGTTGAAAACAAGGACAATTGGAAGTGGTTCCTCACACTCTTACTTGAGGATTTGGGAGACTATACCCAACATGGATGGAACTTTATGAGTGATATGCAAAAGGTATTTATTATCAAAGTCATCTAATATGTATGTGAAGGATTATTTTAAATATTATTGCATACTGTCAGGGACTTGTATGACAGTAAGTTGTCGCTTCTGGGGACTAATATGAATCTGTGTATTTGTTATGCAGGGTCTCATAGCTGCTGTGCAAGAGGTGATGCCAGGTGTGCCTCATAGATTTTGTGCTATGCACTTGTGGAAGAACTTTATCAAACATTGGAAGGACAAAGAACTTAGAAATGTGGTGTGGGAGGCCGCAAGATCAACCACTCCCGCCAAATTTAAATTTGTGATGGATCGGTTGAAAAGAAAAAATGCAAATGCATGGAAATACTTGGATAGGTTGAGCAAGGAATCATGGACCAAGGCATATTTCAAAGACGGAGCCTAAGGCGGACAACATTACAAACAATACTTGTGAAGGGTTTAATTCAAGCATCTTGAAGTATAGAGGAAAACCTATCTCGACCATGGTCGTGAGGGATAAGGTGCTATATCATGACGACCATGAGCACGGACAAGCTAAAAATGGCTAATAGGAGAGGACCATTGTGTCCTAAGCGATCTAGGTTGGATAAGCAAAGATTATAAGTAATGCATGGAAGCCAACTGGGCCGTGGAGAAGGTCGGTTTGAGGTGCAAGACAATTCGAGGAAGAGATGGATGTTGATATCTATGCCCACACATGCACTGTAGGTTACGCAATTGACGGTATTGATGTATTTAAACTAATGTTGATTTGTTATTCACTTCATTTTCATCATTTAATTAACAAATTTAACTAATTTCAATTGCATTTTGGTTAGGTATTCCATGTGCTCATCTTTATTGCGACTATTGCGACCAAGCGTGGAATGAAGCCTGAGGAATACATCACGCGTGGTCGACTATTGGGGCATATAATGCCACATATAAGCATTTTGTCAAACCAACAACCGGTCAAGAATTCGGGAGCAACCGAGTATGAGCGGCCTATTCCAAAGACTAAAGAATAGGGCTCCAGGAAGACCAAAGAAGCAAAGAAGGAAGGATGAGTCTGAGGCCATTATTCAAGGTGACAAGTTAAAAGATCATATTCAAGAATTACTGCTCAAGATGTGGTCTCAAAGGACACAACACAAATGGATGTTGCAACTATGGGTTCCAATTAGGCCACCAAATTGGTTACCAGGAATTAATTGTTCAAGATGCGGTCTTCTGGACACAATGCAAATGGATGTCGCATTTTGTGGATTCTCGGCTGAAGTTCTTGAGAATCAAAGTGAGATTGACTTGAGCCAATCTCACCTCAATCACAGAGTGCATCTCGCCTCATCCATTTGGAATCGCCAGGAACATTTGATCCTATGCCAACTGGAGTTCGGCCACCACCCATAAGAGGCCCTGCAGTAGCTCCAATTATTGTGCCATATCCAAATACACCTGGTGCTGCCTCTTCAAGAGAGCCAAGCTTCATGTCATTCATCCCGACTCCTATGTTTCAACCAAGAGGACCTCATCAAGCTTGAAGATTAAAGTTCTATTTTTTGCTGAATGTAATTATGTATATGCACATGTTAGGTGCAAGTATTTTTAATATGTACTTGGAAATTTAGACTTAGTAGTATGGCTTGTATCTGCACCTAATGTGCAAGTATTTTGATATGTAATTGAATATGAAACAAATGTGGTATTTTGATATGTACTTGGCAATATTATTGAATTACTGGTGTTGGTACTGGTTTGTGTTTGCTTCACCTGGTTTTAATCCGTTGGATCTTTGTGTTACGATATTATTGTTGGATATTATTGAATTACTGGTGTTGGTACTGGTTTGTGTTTGCTTCAATTCTGGTTTGCTTCAATTCTGGTTTTCTGATATCAACAAGGAACAATTTGTGGAGATGATCTTTGTTGGATCTTTGTGTTCATCATGGAGCCAGTTTCTAAGAGAAGCAAAAAATGGTTTTGGTTTTGCAATCTTGGTTTGCGTAATTGGTAATCGTCTTGGTTTGCGTAAAGAATTGGTACCGTTTGCGTAATTGGTTTGCAGAAAGAATTGGTACTGGTTTGCAGAATTGGTTTGCAGAATTGCATGTTGGTTTTGGTACTGGTTTGCAGAATTGGTAATGATGTGTTGGTTTTGGTACTGGTTTGCAAGTACTGGTAATAATGATGTGTCTACTGCATGTACTGGTTGTGCATAAATCGAGTGAAACTTTGCTGGTTTACATTGTGGCAACATTTGTTGCATTCTGTTTTGCAAAATGAAATTATAAGGATTTTGCTGCTGCATGTATCTGATGGGTCAAGGCATGCATGATATGTACTGGTTGTGCATAAATAGAGTGAAACTTTGCTGGTTTACATTGTGGCAACATTTGTTGCATTCTGTTTTGCAAAATGAAATTATAAGGATTTTGCTGCTGCATGTATCTGATGGGTCAAGGCATGCATGCAATGCTTTTATCACAGAAATGCTTCACATGATAGGCATTTTGCTGCTGCAAAATGGTAATTAATTCTAGTTTGCATTCTGTTTGGCTACTGGTGAATTTGTGCTACTGGTTTGCATTCTGTTTGCCTATTAATTCTAGTTTGTCACAGAAGCATTCATTGCTCCAATGCAGAATTGATACAACAAAACTGATACAACAAGTGGAGAGGATGAAACTCAGGTAGTGCTGAATTTTACAAATTGATACAAATTGCAGAATTGAGTGCAAGCTACATCAAATACAAACTGATACAAACATTGATACAAACATTGATACAAAAAAAAATGGACTTCATTGAGCTTCAAATTGATAAACTTACAAGCCAATACCCACTTACATAACTTCCCTAAACAAAAAACTACAGAAACATAACCTCCCCTAAACCCTAATTTATAGTCTTCCAATACATAGTTTGGGTTTCACACCACAAGTCATGAAAAAATACAAATTCAAGAGCAGAGACAACATCAAACAAATCAGTTTCAATTTCCCAGCGAATCTCTCAGCATGCAGCTTCTTTTGCATCTTCTCACTCTTCTTCTTTCCTTCTTCTAATACATCGAGAGCAAATGAAACAACATCTGCAACAGCTTGATTTCCACCATCATCTGCAACAGCTTCTTCCATGTCCTCAGCCCATACAAAGAGGTCACACGTTGTGGGCATCTGGGAATAAAAAAAAAACTCAGTAATGAACTGAAGAGGAAAGAAGAAAGAAAGAAAATGAATTTCGAATCAGCCATACCATCCAATTGGGACACCTCCAGAAGAGCTTCCCTTTGTTCACACCTTGCTTAACCATGTACAGAATCGTTCGGCCACCGCAACCACACAACCTCCCTCGCGGTGTGGATGACGAAGATGTAGAGTTCGCAACCTTCCCCCTCGAGTTCCCCCTCGATTCTTCATTCTGGCACCCACGACGCATCGTGATTCAAATCGCGATTCTGGTTTTGATTCGTGAATTGGAGATTTAGTGATTTGGTGATTAGCTTCTTCTGAGTTCTAGGGTTCTTTGGCCAAGTTGGAGATTTTGCTTTTGGTGATTTAGCGATTTTGGCGTTGGGGAGTTCTAGGGTTCTTTGTCCCTTTTTTTTGTTTCAATTTCTCCATCACTGGCCACGTTGGTGGATCCAAATGGACCACAGTGGCAAAAAGGTGACAAATCACGCCACGCCAAGATTTTAAGCGGTGTTAATCATAATGATTTGCTAACGTTAGGGACTAACCTGACTGACAGAGTACACTTACGGGGACTAATTTGTAGTTAATATGCTTTAAGAGACTAATATGACAACGATTTATACTTTCAGGGATGAAAGTGACCATTACCCCAGGACCGCCGCACTCAGCACTTGTCTCGTTGAAGATGAACGTGTTCACACGTGCCAAGAAGTCAACAACAGTTACACAGTATAGATTACACACTTCCACTTTGATAATAATAAAGAACCGAGTTGATCAGCTCAGTGTAGCTTGCAATCATTTTCTGGTTTTCTCTCTTCTCTCTTCTCATCACCTATTTTTCTTGACTGAGATCATGGCGGCTGCAGCTGTGGGTGAAGCTTTTCTCTCTGCTTTCGTTGAAGTTGTCCTCGACAGGCTCGCTTCTCCTGAGCTTGTTAACTTGATCCGAGGAAAGAAGCTTGATGACAATTTGGTTCAGAGGTTGAAGAACACCCTGTATGCTGTGGAAGCTGTGCTGAACGATGCGGAGCAGAAGCAGATCAAAGACTCAGCAGTGAACAAGTGGCTCGATGACCTCAAAGATGCTGTCTATGTTGCTGATGACCTTTTGGATCACATTTCTACCAAAGCTGCAACTCGGAAGAACAAGGAGGTTCAGGTGAGTACTGCTACTAACTTCTTCTCTCGCTATTTCAACTTTCAAGACACTGAGAGGGAGATGGTTCGTAATTTGGAAGACGTAGTTGGCAGACTTGAATCCATTCTCAAACTCAAAGATATTCTTGGTCTTGAAAAGATTGAAAGGGCCAACTCATCATGGAGAACTCCATCAACTTCTCTAGATGATGGATCTAACATATATGGTAGGGATGAAGACAAAAAGGCCATACTCAAGTTACTTTCAGGTGGTGATGATGATGATGATAAGGGTGATGCTGTTGGTAATAAAACATCTGTGACTGTGATCCCCATAGTCGGCATGGGTGGGGTTGGTAAAACAACTCTAGCCCAATCTGTGTACAACGATGACAGTATAAAGCAGAAGTTTGATGTTCAAGCATGGGCTTGTGTTTCTGATGATTTTGATGTTTTGAAGGTTACCAAGACCATCTCGGAGGCAGTTACCAGAAGTGCTTGTAAGGTAAATGACATAAATTTTCTTCATCTTGATTTGAAGGAAACGCTGACGGGAAAGAAATTCTTAATTGTTTTGGATGACGTCTGGACGGAGGATTATGTCGGTTGGAATTTTCTTATAAGGCCTCTTCAATATGGAGCTAAGGGAAGTAAAATTTTGGTAACAACCCGTAGTGTAAATGTTGCTTCTGTGGTCCAAACTTTTCAATATTATCATCTTGAGCAATTGTCACATGAAGATTGTTGGTCCGTGTTTGCAAACCATGCATGCCTTTCATTCGAATCTAGTGAGAGTACGACTCTCCAAAAGATTGGTAGAGAGATTGTTAGAAAATGTAAGGGATTGCCTTTAGCTGCACAATCCCTTGGAGGCTTATTGCGAGGTAAGCGTGATATCAGGGACTGGGATAATGTGCTGAATAGTAACATTTGGCATATTTCTGAAGATCAGAGTAAGATCATTCCAGCACTGAGAATTAGTTATCATTATCTCCCTCCTCATTTGAAACGCTGCTTTGTTTATTGTTCGCTGTATCCTAAGGATTATGAATTTGATAAAGACGAGTTGATCTTGTTGTGGATGGCCGAAGATCTGTTACATCCTTCAAAAAACGGGAAGACTTTAGAAGAAGTTGGTTATGGGTATTTTAATGACTTGGCTTCAAGGTCATTTTTTCAACGTTCCACTTCCAAGAGGGGGAAGTCGTACAAGATTTTTATGATGCATGATCTCGTGCATGATTTAGCAACATTGCTGGGTGGAGAATTCTATTTCAGAACAGATGAACTTGGGAAAGAAACGAAGATTGGTATCAAGACTCGTCATTTGTCATTTAGCAACTTCAATGGTCCAGTCACAGAAAACTTTGAAATTTTTGGCAGAGTAAAATATCTGAGGACATTTTTACCAATCGATTTAAGATGTCCTCCATTCAACAATGAAAATGCGCCATGCATCATTTTGTCGAATTTGAAGAACTTGAGAGTTTTGTCATTTCGCAACTTTGAAGGTCTTGATGCATTGCCCAATTCGATAGGTGAGCTGATCCATTTGCGTTATTTGGATCTCTCTTCCACAAGTATAAAGACATTACCGGAGTCATTGTGTAACTTGTATAATCTACAAACGTTGAAGTTGTGCTTTTGTGAATGGCTGACTATGCTGCCCAATGACATGCAAAATCTTGTAAATTTGCGCCATCTTGATATTAGGTGTACTGGATTAGAAGAGATGCCTAGAGAAATGAGCAGATTAAATCATTTACAACATTTAAGTTGCTTTGTTGCGGGCAAGCATGAAGAGAAGGGGATCAAGGAACTGGGAACACTTTCAAATCTTCACGGACTACTTTTAATAAGAAAATTAGAGAATGTTACCAACAGCTTTGAAGTGTTGGAGGCAAAAATAATGGATAAGAAGCACATTGAGGTATTACAGTTGGAATGGTCTCTGGATGCAGAGAACGATTTTACAGATTCACAAAGTGAGATGGATATACTTGGCAAGTTACAGCCTGCCAAGAACCTAGGAAGCCTAGGTATATCTGGATACAGGGGCACGAGATTTCCAGAATGGGTTGGAGATCCTTCCTACCACAATATTACTGACCTATATCTGTCTGATTGTCAGAATTGTTGTATCCTTCCACCACTTGGACAATTACGCTCTCTCAAGGACTTGACAATTGGTCGAATGAATATGCTTGAGACTATTGGATCTGAGTTTTTCAAGAATAGTGGTTCCTTTTCAGGGACACCCTTTCCCTCCCTTGAACATCTGTGGTTGTATGACATGTCATGCTGGGAGGTGTGGCATCACCCCCTTGAGTCAGATGCTGCTTTTCCTGTACTAAAGTCCCTTGTGATTTGGAATTGTCCCAAATTACGTGGAGATTTGCCAACTCATCTTCCTGCTTTGGAAACAATTGAGATTAGAGGATGCGACCAGCTTGCTTCTTCTCTTCCAAGGGCTCCTGCCATCCGCAAATTAGAGATACGTGAAAGCAATAAACTAGCCTTGCGAGAGCTACCTCTTTCATTGGAAGAGTTAATAATTAAAGGGAGACAGGTGACAGAGTCCGTGCTTGAAGCCATTGCCACCACCCTACCAACTTCTCTTCGAATTTTTCAGATCGAGGATTGTTCGTCTATCACGTCATTTCCGGGAGATTGTTTACCCACATCCTTGATGAGTTTGTCCATCAGTTGTTGTAGAAATCTAGATTTCCCTAAGCAAAACCATCAGCACGAGTCACTTCAGCGGCTGTCTATATATGAGAGTTGTGATTCTCTCACAACCCTCCCACTGGATTCCCTTCCGAATCTCGATCGTCTCGACATCAGGATGTGTGAAAATCTAGAATGTCTTTCGGTGTCGAAGATTCTTCAAAATCTCCGTTATATTGAAATTCGTGACTGCCCCAATTTAAAGTCGTTGCCTTGTCACGTAAATACCCTTCTCCCAAAGTTAGAAGATGTGCGGATAGTTGATTGCCCAGAAATTGAGACGTTTCCTGAAGGTGGTATGCCACCTAGCTTAAGATCACTTGGTGTCAGGAATTGCGAGAAATTACTGAGGAACCCATCTCTAACAGCGATGGACATGCTTACCAGTCTTTCCATTTATGGTCCATGTGATGGTGTCGAGTACTTTCCCAAGGAGGGTTTTGAGTTGCTGCCTCCCTCCCTTACCTCCCTGATTCTACGTGACTTTCCAAGTTTGCACACGTTGGAATGCAAGGGGCTTCTCAACCTCACCTCCCTCCAACAATTAACAATTACAGACTGTCCCAAGCTGGAGAATATGGTGGGAGAAAGTCTGCCTGCCTCTCTAATAAAACTTGAAATCTACTTATGTCCTCTCCTGGAAGAACGGTGCCGCATGAAACACATGCAAATTTGGCCCAAAATTTCCCATATCCGGGGCATTAATGTTAAAGGAAGATGGATTTAGTAAGCTTGAACCTGGATTTTCAACCAGTAATTGCTCTGCTCTGCCTCAAGTAAGTGCCACTTGCACAATTTCATTCATTTTTTGCATCAACTTTTTCCATTATCTTTTAAACAATTAAATTATATCCTACTACCAGCCCAGCCTATTTATTCCAACTTTTGTATCTACTTTCTTTACAGTAAACATTTGTGTATTTTTAAGCCAAAAAAATAAAAATAAGAAAATAGTTAACTGTCTATTTTCCTATTGTTTGCAGTATGTTGTGCAAGGTCGTATCGTATGGGCACTCCATTCATTGAACTGCAGAGTCACAACAAATATTTTATTTCCCTTTTTCAGATAAAGATTACCCGAGCAGTGATCTCGTTATTTTTGTGGGCAGGGGATATAGTTAAGAGTATGATGACAAAGTTGTCTGGTCTTAAAAATATCATTTTTTTTCCCCCTGTATAACAGACATGGAAGCTGCTAACTCCCTTGTTGATTATGCTGGGAATATCAATCATTCTGTCTTTGGTTTGTACAATCAAGTGAGCTCTTAAACTTCCCTTACTCCCCTTCTAATGTAATATATAGTTTCTCCGCCATACTTCTTCATTGTGGGGACGGTGCTTTCAATAAACTGATTATTTGCATCGTATGTTGTACATTTTGGTGTCAATTTTTTTTTTTTTTTTGGTAGTGTTGAAAGATTTCTGGAGAAGAAACTGGCATCAAAAGTTCAACCTTCAACTAAAAGGACTTCAATTATTAATTCCTTTATGATGGTGGACATCTACAAATTGCAGGACCCATTGCACAAAATTTTGCTGCGGATGGCTAAACAAATTTACTTGCTGAATAGGTGGGTGATTCATTTCAATTCTTTTAGGATAAGAAACAATTTTAATTTTCTCTAATTTTCTGCTTAAGTATGTCATTACATGTTCTTTGGCTTATTGTAGGCTCTTAGACTTGTGAGATGATGAAATGAGGTGTTTCTTACAAGCCTAATTTGGATATTCCATTTCACTTTTTGGTAACGTATTATACTCCTTAGTTGTTGTGGTCATTATGATACTACTAGAATGAGTATTATCCTTGTATGCAATTCAATTTGAGTTACTTAGATTTCCATTTTAAAACAGCTGCTGGGATATGTAGCTGAACACTCTATGAAGGAAAATTCAAATTGGATGACTGGCTCAGAGGTATGTTCTTACTTAACATTACTTAATGTCTGGTAGCCTCCTCAAGGATACCTTCTCATGCCACTCATTTTATTCTCTTTTTGTGTATACAATATGTTGGGGTGAACAAATAGAGAGCTGCCATATTTGTGACCGATTTGTAGTCTTGCACCATTTTGGACTTGTCTCTCCACTGCCAGAAAAGGAACTTCCCAGGAACAAATAGAGAGTGGTATTATGCTAATTAGATGGAGGAGTGGATTAATGGTGCAAGGGAGAGAGATTAAAAATCTGGGGCAAAGGAGAGAACTACAATCCTTACAGTCCAGTCCAACCGCAGAACCCTTCCCACAACAATTAACTGAAAAATCTTCAAATCAAGTTTCTGCCTAGAATATAATGCATGAATACCATGAATGAATCACGATTACTTGAAAATAACAACACTATAGTTCTTCCACGGAGCTTTTAAATATAGAGTGGGAACAATTTCCATTAGTTTGCTCGGAACTTTAAAATATATGCTTTCTTTTTCTTAAAAATACAAAGCTCTCATTTTGGGGTCATCTTTTAGCTTGGGGATTTCAAGGAACTTATATTTGTTTGTAACATGGACTTTGCATTTAGTAGCTTTTGACCCACACAGTGTGTCCTCTAACAACGTTGTGTTCCTTAATTGAGTTTAAATTTTGTTCTCTATTGAAGGAACCTGAATTGACAGATTAATTTTTGCAGGCACAATATAGTTCTTCCAGGTTCAACAAGCACAACAATTCTATGAAAATTCAGTACTAATTTACATAGTGTATGAGGTTGATTGTTCACACTTCACAGGCCTAGATGGCTTTTCTTATGCATGCGAAGTTGTTAACTCTTGGGCAGCCACGAAATCTTTGCAACCAGAACCGTTGCATACCATACTTTTGTTCCAAATTTGACTGCTTTCAATCCGCTTGATGGATCATCTTGGCTTTTCAATGATGTTAGTCGGATCTCCATGCCAGTGTCAAGGTTCCAACCCAGCTTCATGCACATTAACAAAGTATCTGTTGGATGGTCAAAGCTCTGCCACAGATAACAAAGGTATTTCTCTCTTCTGCTTCTTTTGGAACCAAATTCCCATTATCCAAAGGCTAAGAACTCATTTTGTGGCAGAGGAGGTGCTTTGATTTGATGAACATACAGGGTTACCTGTTTGGTTAAGGAGAACCAGGTTTCCCCCATCTCCAATCTTGAGAGTTCCATTAGAATTTTTCCAAGTGGGGTGTCTCTCTCTGCCACCTAAACCATCTGGAGATACAGTATCTACATATAGAAGTTAAGTTATCCACAGAGTGTACAGTATCTACATCTACTATCCATATAGAAGATTTGCCACTTGGTTCCTGATTCCTTTGTATTATTTCTGATTCCTTTGTGAACTATTGTATTATACATTGAGTCAATTGGCCCTCTTAATCCACTAGCAGAAATTCTGATTTTTTGAGATGAAAACTGTAACATGAATTTTGTTTTTAGTTTTTTTAATGTTTTTAGCAGAAGAATCTGATCTAAATAAAAGTAGTGACTATTTAATTGGACAAAAGAATATGAACGAAAATAAAAGTATATCATCAACTTGTGAAATACAGTTGGTTGGTCAAAGTTTGGTTGGAACTAACTCTATGCTTGGACAGGGCTATTGGTTGTAGTTCACTTTTTCTCTCTTTAATTTAACTGGGTGTGCATATGCCAATTTGATTAATGGTTCTTCCAATTGAAGATATTTCCTCCTTAATGATTTTCTCCTATAGAGATGCATACGTATCCTTGTTTATGTAATTGGAGATCAAATTTGTTATTTGCTGCACATGGTCCCGCTCTAATTTCTCTTGCTTTGCATTTTCTACTTCTAAGCGACGAGCCCGCAAAGCATCAGTGTTATCCTTGACTACTTTCTCAATGAGGGTTCTAATCTTTTGCCTTCCTCACTAACTGGGACAGAAAGAATCACATTCATCTGCTTTTGCATATCTTTATGCACGCTTAATGACTTTGAAATAAGAAATAAAGGAGATCAAGAAGAGAGAGAGAAAAAAAGACTAAAAATAGCTCATTGTCATATAAACATGTGATCATGTGATAAAGAATCAACAGTTCAAAAATAATATCACCCTCATGGTACTGTATAAATCATGTGATCATAAAACCACCGTGCTCATAGTCATATAAACATACAGGGAGGGAATGTGTTGCTTAATGATGTTTCAGAGTAACTGATTTGGGATAGAGCCTAGTGAGATACATAAGAAGGAAACGGAAGCAAGGGATCAGGCTTCACCCCAGGACAGGTTTATTCCACTTTCAGGCTGCATATGCTACATTATGTATCTTTATCCCCAAAAAGATACAAAATATTGTATCTGCACTATATGCCTATGGAAATTTCAGATATAGTTTGACAGAGAAACAAACCTTCTGTCTTAAATTTGATCATGATAAAGGTATTAATTCATAAAGTCCATTCCAAGTTTTCAACTATAAGGTTACAATAGGAGAAAACTAATATTCTAGATAACAATCAACTATGCTCTCCTTGTTTGTAACATGTTCTATATTATAGTACACAAAACACTTAAAACAATTTAGTCAGAAAGAACAGCACCACCAAAATCATGGTTAATTTTACAAATATACGCATGCATTGTACGGACCATAGTACGAATGATTGAAATTCATAATACCTAAATCATATTTTCTTCAATGGTGAAGAGTAGAAACAAGACAGTGAGCATATATAATTCAAGCGGCATAGTGCAGTCCAGCATCTCAAAACATGAATAATGAGCCATATAGTTTAATTATTTAACTCTCCTCTAGTGGCACATGTTCTCACAGATTTAATTATTTAAATTATATCATTAGAAAATTAAGCAAGAGAGAAGACGAAAGAGTCAGTAGCTGCATTAGATACATACGGCAGAACCGTTGGAGTTTGACTGACCTATATACATCTCCACCAAGAAGCATCCAAGTAGAGCTGTCAAAATGGTTGGATCCGACCCCAAAAAAAACCCAATAAAATGTAGAGCTTGGACCACAAAATGTGAGTCCGAATTATAGCCAGGTTTTTAGGCTTGGTCCGATAAATCTTGTATCTATATCGGGCTAGCTCGGCCAAACTTTGGGCTACTTGTAGCCCGCATAACTTCTCATTTTCTCCATAAAAATTCCTAAAATGGTAGACATCATTTTGTTGAAAGCATAACTCACACATGAAAAAGCCGTGATATAAATAAATACTATGTGTATTATACTATAAGCTACTGCCAGCTTTAGTTTGAACATGTTACAATTTGATTTTATATATTTCCATTATAAACGAAGAAACTAATGTGCAGTCTGTACTTCAACGTATATACTCATGGACACGGAATACATAATACAACTAACATGACTGTTATATATCATGAAGTCAACACCTCACGAGAATCACGAATGACTTCCCGTTATTCTCTTTCCTAAAAAATTTTTATGAGATTGGTAAAAAAAAATCATTATGAAATTGCCGCGTGACTTGCTCTGCCACCCATAGTTTTGCACAGGAGAATAATTGAACAGGCCAAAGTGTTTTAAAGACATTCTTTACCTGTAATCAATTTCTTTGCCGGAATTTGTAAAGTTACAAGACTACGTTCAAATGAGGTCCTTGAGGATATCGGAAGGAAACATAATTTTTTTTTAAATGCACAAAAATCCAAAGTCCGAACTCTCCAAATGAAATCATATAACCATGACATTGGAGTGATTAGCAACAGAGCATTTGATTAAAGTTAAAACCCAAAAAACAAAAACAAAAACTAAGTGACACAGACACACATATAGAGACTCCAACTGAAATTAGAGAAGTGAAATATTCAGAAACATTCAGGCACACATATATTTCCAAGTCTATATTTTGCTAAACAAGTGTCCATGCAGCAATATTTAACTCCATAATTCCCTTGTTGATCTCTTTATTTCCTTGTTAAGCTGCAGAATCCATTTAATGAATTTAAGAGAGTATCAGAATAAGACAAATGCAAAGGGGAAAAGCCAATAAACAAAATGTCACAATGAAAGCTTTACGTTGTTGCTCTTTGAATTCTCTCTCCAGTCTATATATTTCTGCTTCCAGTGGAATGTTAAAATCGACATTGACTTCTTTATATCATCAAGCTTTGTTTGGATTTTTCTGAATTTTGTTAAAGTTCCACTTCTACTAGAGTCTTGTGACAGTTCATCAATAGAAGATGGTAGAAGAAGAGAGGTAAAAAACCGCCAATGAATGAAGTGGAGAAGAACTAGCAATAAACCGACAACAAAATTAGGAGAGAGAAACTAAAATAAAATATGCCACATCATTCGTGAACCTCTCGTGATGGTCATGATCGTGATATTCAAAATTTCCCTAAAACTAATTAGCATAACTAATTGAATTTCCAGTAAAAAAAACATATTTGAAAATGCAGAAAAATACAATATTTTTTTTTCTTATTTCCAGATGTTCCTGGAAATTAGATTCCAAATCATAAGAGGTGTGTTTTTTTTTTCCAGATCCAAAATCTAAATTTTGGAAACCTCTAGGAATAAGATTTTGGAATGTCTGAAAACACATAAAACAAAAATTTATGCTAACGAGTGCGTCGAGAATGTGGAAGATGGTGGAGACAGTGGTGACAGACATGGAAAATGATGGGGGTTGGGGTTTTAGGAGGGCAAATGAAGGTGGGAGGTTGTGGAGAGGGTGGTCATGGTTGAGATGGTGGCGGTGGGGAAAGGGAAGGGGAATGGGATTACTTTGGGGGCGTTTGTTTCAGGTCTAGAATTATATATACCCAGAAATGATATTCTTGGGAACTGTAGCTATGGCCTAAGTCCTTCTTCCTATGGGATG
This sequence comes from Calophaca sinica, assembly GCA_037113605.1. Taxonomy (NCBI): domain Eukaryota; kingdom Viridiplantae; phylum Streptophyta; class Magnoliopsida; order Fabales; family Fabaceae; genus Calophaca; species Calophaca sinica. The sequence goes on along the minus strand of CM073732.1, from coordinate 9,146,158 downwards.
CTACAACATTGCCTCTAGGTGCCGCAGCACCTGTCACAGCACCTTGTTGAGCCTTGGCTGTTAAATTAGTTATAAATTCTGTTATGTAGTTTGTTGTAAATAACAAAATTAGTTATTTCTCTCAACTTTGTTCAAGTAACATTTATATAAGTTGAGCTTGAGTTAGGCTTTAGATATCAAGTTTTATTCAGTTGTATTCTTTGAATGCAAAACCGATTCTGTAATTCTGAGAGAGAGAGAGAGATTATAGTTGCTTGGCAACATCCTGTAACACACAAGGTTCATAGTGGATTTTCAGTTCTTTCTCTGCCCGTGGATGTAGCTAACACATTGTTAGTGAACCACGTTAATTCCTTTGTGTTATCTTCTTCTTCCTTGCTCTTTTTGTTTTGTTTTTGCTTTCAATTTTTTGAGTTTTGATCAGTTTCTTCCTAACAAACTGGTATCAGGGCTTAGGTTCTGATCACCTCGGTTTTGCTTTTCATTGTAGATTTTCAAGATCCACTTCTGCTCTCATATCTTGGATCCTCCTTCTTTCTTGATTCTGCATTGCAGTAAATCTATGAGCTTCACCAATTTGTGTTTTACTACATTTCTGTTCCGCATTCTGTTCAAGAAAGATGACCAATTCGATCAAGATAGAGAAGTTCATGGGAAGAAACAGTTTCAATCTATGGCGTATCAAGATGCGAGCATTACTCAAGGAACAAGGAGCTTGGGCTCCATTATCGGGCACTAAAGGAAAGGGTGCCAAGGATTTGGCTGATCAACAAGAAGAGAAGGCACATTCTCCCATTCTTCTCTCCTTGGCTGATGATGTTTTGTATGAAGTCTTTCAAGAAACCACTGCTGCTACTCTCTGGCTGAAATTAGAAAAATTGTACATGACCAAGTCTCTAAGCCACAAGCTGATGCTCAAGAAAAGGTTGTATGGTCTTCAAATGAAAGAAGGTACCAAACTTAAATCACATCTTAATGATCTGAATTCTATTATGCTTGACTTACATGATACTGATGTTGTTGTGGATGATGAAGGCATTGCCATGGTCTTATTAATTTCTTTGCCACCATCATATGAGAATTTTGTTAATTCTATTACTGTTGGTAAAGAAAGTATCACTTTGGAAGAAGTCAAGGCTAGCCTATTCTCTAGAGAAATGAGAATTAAGGCTGCTACACCCCTTGATGAAACACATGCATCTGGTTTGGTTGCCTCAAGTCCTCCCAAGCCTGTCAACAAGCCTAAGGGCAAAGGTAAAGGGAAGAAGAAGGCAAATAGTAGTGTTAATCCAAAGGATATATGCAATTACTGCAAGAAACTAGGTCATTGGAAAAAAGATTGCCCCAAGAAGAAGAAAAATGAGTCAGTAGCAGCCACGGTCTAGAGTGATTGTTCTTCAGAATCTGATTGTACTCTCACAGTGGCTGATATTCATCAAGATCCTGATCAGTGGGTCTTGGATTCGGGTTGTTCTCATCATATGAGTCCCAATAGGGATTGGTTTGTGACATATGAAGTAAGGGATGTTGGCTATATTCTCATGGGAAATAATGAGATCTGCAAAACTGTTGGTACAGACTCTATTCACATCAAAATGCATGATGTGTGGTTAGAGTCTTGACCAATGTCAGGCATGTCCCTCGACTCAAAAGGAACCTCATCTCTGTAGGAGCCCTTGACTCCAAAGGGTATACTTGCTCTGTTGAAGGTGGAGTTATAAAGATCAAGAAGAATGAAAGGCTTGTAGTTATGCAAGGAACTAAACACAAGAACCTGTATATACTGCATGGCTCCACGGTTACAGGCATATTTTCTGCAGTGTGCACTTCTGAGGATAAGTGTTCAATTCAGAATAGTTTATGACACATGAGGTTGGGTCACATGAGTGAAAAGGGAATAAAGATTCTCAGTAAGCAAGGGCTGATTGGAGGACAGAAGTTTGAATCTCTAAAATTCTGTGAACATTGCGTGTATGGCAAGCAACACAGGCTGAAATTCACCAGGGCAGAACACACCACCAAAGCAACTCTTGATTACATTCATTCTGATTGTTGAGGGCCATCTAAGGTCTCATCTTTGGGTGGAGTGTAACACCCTCTATTTTTTTATTTTTATTTATTTAAACTAGTAAAACTATTGTTGTTATTATTATTATTATTATTATTATTATTATTATTATTATTATTATCATCAATAATGTTTGCGTTATTATTAATATAATTAATAATAATATAATTATTGTAGTGTTAGAGTATATTTACAGAGGTGATTATATTATATTCGTGTATATATGTATAGTATGTGAATTATATATTAATTGTGCTTATAATAATATGTAAATGTGTTGATAGTTAATGGCGCATAACCATATTTATACTTATATTTATATGGTGTTTATAATAAGATAAGATCATTCATGTTACTATGTAGTTATATAGTAATCAGTGATTGTATTTATATTAATATTTGGTCATGTATATATTAATGTTAGATTGTATATGCATTGATAAGGGTTTGAATTAATATGAGATTATCTATACTAATATGAGATTGTAATTATAATTATGTATAATTGTGCCTATAATTATAGTACAAGATATTGTATGGTTTTGCATTAAATCAGGATTATGTAATCGGTTAGATGTGATAGAGACTCAATCATTGAGTTGATGAGCCTACCTTATCTTACTCCTTAAAGTTTCGAATAGATATGAGACAGATTTAATAGGAATCATAATTAAGATAGGATAATCTTTTCCTCAGTTATCTCTTGAGATCTTATTGTAATCCTCAAAAGATTTTATCTAGAAACAATTATCGATTCTGTATCTAAACTTATATTATCTTTTTGACCTATCTAGAGTCCAAATTAGGACTTGCTTGTGAGACTCACTTTTGTAGATCTCTCTCTAAGCTTTCCAACACCACCAAGAACTCCTAAATCGGATATATCTAGCTCAAGTTACATCAAAAACCGTGATGCAGTGTCGTTGTACTCGAGGCAGTAATTCTTATACGTGTTTTAGTGAGTTTTGACCCATTGGGCTTGACCCAAGTAACCCAAATCGACCTGAAACTCTTGGAGATGATTAAACCACCTAACCCTAACCCTAAAGGCTCATTTTAAACCAGTTCTACTCATCCTAATCCTATCTAAGAGCTGCCCAAGGAACCTAAGGAGGATCTCCCCATTTTTACCAAACTCACTCGTTTCTCGTCGGAATTCAACGCCGTTTGAAGTGCCATGACCAGGGCGACTTCCTTTACATTCTAGCATCATTCCTAGTCCATCAAGAACAATTTTCTAACCTTCTTCTCTCCATTTTCGTGTGACCTCAAAGGTAAGTCATTTCCATTATTTTCTTTTAATTTCACTTATTAGAAAGCCACTAATACTTAGTTTTCTCAGTAAAGCTTTGACCTTTCCTCTTGCTCGTGTCATTCAAATTCCTGGGCTTAGAGTTATTTTGTTAGGAAGGAAAGCGACCAAGGTAAGGGTTTTTCTCCTACAAGTTAGAGCTAAACATTGGTGGTTGTTTAAATATGGTTATAATTTCCTGTGGTGTCTCATTTATAGGAAAAAGTTTATATTTTTATGAAATATAAATCTATGATGTTCTTCTATGCAATTTTAATTTTCGTGTACTCCTCTAAATAAATGTGTTGATGATTTTTATTGCTATTTTGTTGATTCTAGATTCATATGTTGTTGAAAATTCATGTGGGTATATTTTTTTAGTGCAAAAGATTTATTCCATTTTGTCTCTTGATGATGATGGTTACTCTTTGGTCTTTGATAACATGAACATGATTAATTCTAAAGTTGATCAATCTTTATAATATGGGATAATCAAGAGTAATAAAATAAATAATAGTTAATTGTTATAAATTTGTGGGAAGCGATTTATAGATGTTTAATAATATGGAATTGGTTGATGATTTGTTATATTTAATTTGATGAGGAAAAATGATTTATATATATATATATATATAATAATATGGATGCTTGTTGTTTCTTGTTGTTGTAATTTAGTGCAAATCGAATTATGTGTATTTTATTAATAGGAGTATTGTTGATTGTTGTTATTCTCTTGATGGATGTGTACTTGTTGTTCTAAACCGTGAAATGGTGATGTTATTTTGTAAAAGAAATTTTGATATGTGTTATATGGATATAATGTGTGGTGGATTTTCTTGTGAATTACTTCTCGCGGCATGAATTGACTTAATTAAATGACATGCATCATGTAGAGTGGTTTGTGTAGGGCCTTCGTGGTGGTGATATGTTTTGATTCCCCATTGGTATGGGAGGTAGCTATTACTTTTGGGACGACCCTCGTGGTAAAGGCCTTCGTGGCGGTGATAGTTTTGATTCCCCATTGGTATGGGAGGTACCTATTATTTTTGGACGACCTTCGTGGTTAAGGCCTTCGTGGCGGTGTTAAATTAAATTCCCCATTGGTATGGGATGACTATATCGCGATCTTGAGAGTCTTGCATAAGACATGCATACTAACTTGAATATCTTGATTTTTGTGATGTTGTAAATGTGAAGATTTTATTTGTAAATTAGTATAAAAAAGGGGAAAAAATGGTGAATAGATCCTCTTATGTCTTAAAAGTGATTATTTTTAATTTCATGTTCGTGCTTAAGTGTGAATATATTTTTTTATTGTTGTTCAATATGATTATTCTTGTTTACATATTTTTATTTAAACGTGAAAAAAATGTATAAATCGTATTTGAGCAATTTTTCTATGTTTTAGTTTATTACAACTTGTCATATGAACTGACCCTTACACCACTTTTTAGGTACAAGTGGATTTGAGAAGCCTCAAGCATAAGTTGTTTGCATTATTGTTGATCGTGCCATCGACGAATGATTGTGGGTACATGGGTTTTAGATGCTCTGTGCTACTATTTGAAACGTTAACGATATTTTGCGCAATTTGAACTTGATATTTTTTTTATATTGTGGACGTGCTGTTTCTCCACTAAGTAATTGGGATAACTTAAACTTTGGTTATTTTCGCTACAATTTATAATTTTAGAATTTTATTATATTTTGGTTACGTTGTAGAGTAGTTACCGGTTTTTACTAATTTAGTACTCGCATGCTTTGGGAATAAAAAAATAATTACAGACGATCTTTAATTTAGCCTTTACTTAGTTAATAATAAAATTAAATTTTTATAGTTGACAATAAAGCATTTCCGCGATTATCAAATATTTATTAGTTATTAGCGGTAACTTTTATTTTTATTTTTATTTAAAAAAAGTAGGCTGATTTTCTTAAACTAGACGAGTTAACGCCTTGAAAATTTGGGGCGTTACATGGAGCAAGATATTTTCTGTCCATTATAGATGATTACTCAATAATGACATGGGTTTTCATGATGAAACATAAGTTATAAGCTTTCAATTAATTCAAATAGTGAAAGATTTTGATTGAAAATTAGATTGGAAAGAAGGTAAAGAGGCTCAAAACATATAATGGTTTGGATTTTTGCTCAGAAGAATTCAAACAATTATGCATTGAGGAAGGGATTGCTAGGCAATACATGGTTAGGAACACTCCACAGTAAAATGGCATAGCTGAAAGGATGAATAGATCCTTGTTGGATAAGGCTAGGTGCATATTGTCCAATGCTGTACTTGGCAAATCTTTTTGGGCAGAAGTTATGAGCACATCATGCTATCTCATCAATAGATCACCAAATTTTGCTCTTGATATAAAACACCCTTTGAGGTTTGGAAATCCAAACCTGCTGATTACTCCAAGCTCAAAGTCTTTGGCTGCCCTGCATACTACCATGTGAATGAGGGTAAGTTAGAGCCTAGAGCTAGGAAGGGTCTCTTCGTAGGTTATGGTGATGGTGTGAAAGGATTCAGAATTTGGTCACCACATAAAAGGAAAGTCATTCTGAGTATAGATGTCACTTTTGATGAAACCTCTCTACTGCACACTAATTTTGTCTCCACTGAACAAGGTGATGTGACAAGTGCTCTAGCACCAGCTGAAACTGAATCACCTGCTGCTGATCAAGACCAGAATACAAAAACAGTGATTGAATCCATTCCTCTAAGCCAATCTGAAACTAAAACCATGAAATCACAGAGAACTATCAATCCTCCAATCAGATATGGCTTTGAGGATATGAATTCCTATGCTCTTCAAGCTGCTAAAGATATTGATTTTGTTGAACCATCCAGTTATTTTGAAGCCATTTCCTGTCCAGAGGCAAGCAATTGGATCACTGCAATGAATGAAGAAATGGAATCTTTGCAGAAGAATGGGACTTGGCAGCTGGTTACTCTACCTAAGGGAAGGAAAGTGGTTGGTTGCAAGTGGATATAAGAAGAAACCTGGGATTTATGTGAAGGATGACATCAAATACAAGGCACGACTAGTGGCTAAGGGATTTAGCCAAAGGGAGGGTGTGGACAACAATGAGATCTTCTCTCCAGTAGTTAGACACACCTCTATTCGAGTCCTTCTTGCTCTTGTGACAAACCTTGACATGGAACTTGTGCAACTTGATGTGAAGACTGCCTTTCTCCATGGTGAATTGGAAAATGAAATATTCATGAAACAACCATAAGATTTTGAAGATCAAGATAAGAAGGAAGCGGTGTGCAAGTTGAAAAGAACTCTCTATGGGTTAAAACAGCCCCCCTATACAATGGTACAAAAAGTTTGATCAATTCATGATCAAACATGGTTATAAGAGGAGCTTATATGACTCATGTGTTTACATGAGTAAGGTGGAGCATGATACCTACATTTATCTACTTCTTTATGTAGATGATATATTGATAGCATCTCTAAGTATGAAAGCAATTCAGGATTTGAAATCCACATTAAGTTCTGAATTTCACATGAAAGACCTAGAGGCTGCCAAGAAGATCTTAGGCATGGAAATCTATAGGGACAGAAGCAAGAAGAAATTGTTCCTATGCCAAAGAAGTTACATTCAGAAAATCTTAAACCGATTTGGTATGAATACTGCTAAACCAGTAAGCACACCACTGGTTTCTACCATCAGAATATCTGAAGTCTCTGCTCTGCAAACTGAATCTGAGAAGGAATATATGACCAAGGTTCCTTATGCAAGTGATCTGGGGAGCCTCGTGTATGCTATGGTTTGTTCTAGGCCAGATTTGGCTCAAGCTATGAGTGTTGTTAGCAAGTATATGGCAAGGCCAGAGAAGGATCTTTGGCAGGCTGTGAAGAGGGTTTTCAGGTACCTCAAAGGCACCATTGATGTTGGCCTCATCTATGGAAGTGACATGTCTTGTTCACTTGCTAATTTTACTGATTCTGACTATGATGTTGACCTTGATGCTAGAAGGTCTCTAATCGGGTATGCTTTCACCATTGATGGCTGTTTAGTCAGCTGAAAAGCCACTCTTCAGCCCACAATAGCTTTGTCAACAACTGAGGCTAAGTACATGGCTTTAACTGAGGCAGTAAAGGAGGGAATTTGGCTCAAAGGTCTCATCACAGACCTTGGTTTTCCTCAAGACAAAGTTGTCATCTATTGTGATAGCCGTAGTGCTATATGCTTAGCCAAAGATCAAGTCTACCATGAAAGGACTAAACATATAGATGTGAGGTATCATTTTATCAGAATTGAGAATCGGGCCAAGGCGCAGAAAATTGATACAAAAGACAATCCTGCTGACATGTTTACTAAGCCTGTCCCGAATAGCAAGTTTATGCGTTATTTAGACTTGCTCAATGTGTCCACTTGGAAATAACAGTGGTGAAATGACAGTAGAAGGGAAGAACTGAATCAGCCTATCTTTGAAGGATTAATCCAAGGTGGAGATTTGTAGCTATGGCCTAAGTCCTTCTTCCTATGGGATGTTGTAGCATTGCCTCTAGGTGCCGCAGCACCTGTCACATCACCTTGTTGAGCCTTAGCTGTTAAGTTTGTTATAGATTATGTTATGTAGTTTGTTGTAAGTAACAGAATTAGTCATTTCTCTCAACTTTGTTCAAGTAACACTTATATAAGTGGAGCTTGAGTTAGACTTTGGATATCAAGTTTTATTCAGTTTTATTCTTTGAGTGCAAAACCAATTCTGTAATTCTGTGTGTGAGAGAAAGAGAGAGATCATAGTTGCTTGGCAACATCCTGTAACACACAAGGTTCATAGTGTATTTCTAGTTCTTCTTCTGTCCGTGGATGTAACTAACACATTGTTAGTGAACCACGTTAATTCTTTTGTGTTATCTTCTTCTTCTTTGTTCTCTTTTGTTTTGTTTTTGCTTTCGGTTTTCTGAGTTTTGATTAGTTTCTTCCTAACAGGAACCCTATTACCGGGAATAATATTCACATGAAATGTGCTTGGTATGTACTTGTTATTCTCAGCAATTTTTTTAAAAAATTAATTAGTTTAAAAGTAAAAAATTTAAATTAGAAAAATAAATAGAGAGGAGTGAGAAGTTATTGTTAGTTATTTTTTATTCTCTTGGGAATAAAAGACTCCCATCCCTCTATCATGGGAATATAACATAGAGGAATCATGTGTAAATTTTATTCTTGAGAATAAATAATACCTGGAAATGATTTTTGTAAACTTGTACTAAACATGGGAATATTGTATTCCTAAGCCCACTTTCCCATGAATGTTGGTAGAAACCTTGAAACAAACACGCTCTTGGGTTTTTTTTTTTAAGGGATAGAGGTATTTTAGTCATTTTAGGTGGGAGGGGAGGTGCTGAAATTAAAATGGAGAGGTCTTTTAACAACTGCCTTCCGATTTTGGGCTCACTGGAAAATTGAAATGGCCCACTTTTGTAAGCCACCAGACTCACCGATGGTTGGGGCTCAATTTAAATTCCAGTGTTTTTCATATAATTAATAATTCGATCATTGCCAGACGTAGAACTCAAATATGATTTTTATAGACTTCTTTTTACCGGGAGATTTTTATAGACTTAAAAAATGGATATATCGCGTATACATTATCTGAAACGAGGAGAACGCATAAGATATGTCCATTATAAACTTACATTCATAGAAGAAAAAATATCATCTACTTCTTCTATAAGTTAATAATTTGCATGGTCCGTATATGTATCCAAAAAAAAATTTTGCATGGTCCATATTGCTTCAAAAGAAGTGATCTACCCTATAATTTCAGACATGCGTGTGATGTCGACTACTCAATCAATTTCCATAAACATGAATTAATAATTCCAATTCTTTTGACTGCAATAGCTCAACCAGTCCATTGAAAACGACATATTCTGTTTCCCAGAAAAATATAACAACATAAGAATGCAAGTGCCACTGAGTGAGGGACCAGCATCACAAATCAATCGGGTGAAAAACCGATATTCGAGGGAGAGGAAAATGTGGAAACAACACACGATTTAAGAAAAATAATAAATAAATAAAAAATAATAATTTTATCAAATTGACTATAAAGAATGCTACGGATACTGTCTTTGACACTTTTTCTTAAACACTCTCTCAATAATTGGGCTATGTCACACTTTTTTTTTCAAAATCAACCATTGGATTGAAAGTTACTATCATATAGATTATATCTGTAAATTTTAACATTAATCTATGATCATTTGTTATGTCATCAAGATACGTTAAGATTAACGCCAACGGTGTAATTACAAATAACGTTAATCTTGACGCATCTTGATGACATAGCAAATGATCATAGATTAATGTTAAAATTTACAGATATGATCTATATGATAATCCAATGGTTGATTTGAGAAAAAAAGTGTGACGTGACCCAATCATTGAGAGAGTGTTTAAGAGAGAGTGTCAAAGAGAGTGTTCGTAGCATTCCACATTAACCTTATTAAATATTGGTGTGTTAACTATTTACATATATACAAAGTAGAATATTTGAGGGTTCAATTGGCAAAAAGCGCTTAATATTACATTGAAAATAGAAAATGACATGTATTTTTAGACAATTTTTTTTTAAATATGACATATATATTGGGACGAATTAAGGGAGTAATAATCAACGAAGAACGAAGAAAAACAGCAGATAAATCGGTGTTGCATAATTCATACATGTATACATAAATACTCCCTCCATTGCAAATTGAGTAAAGTTTAAAGTTTCTTCACAAAGATTAAGAAAAACAATAAATAGTTTAATGAGTAAAATAATTTTACTAAATTGTCCCTATTAACTATTAGAGTATTAATCATTATCATAAATACATAGTGGGGTATATTGACTTGTGAGTGATATACACATTATTTATTTGGGGGCAAAACTTGAGGAAGAATAATTAGTGATGTATTGAAAACATAAAATAACACTTAATTTAATTATTTTTTTAATTTTTTTTTCTATAATGATAGTCAATTTCAAACGGAAAGAGTATCCATCTTCACGGGAGTTGAATGTAAATTAAAAATAATAATAGTATTACCAAAAAGAAAATTAACATTAACGATAATAATAGTCAAGCTTTATATTTATTCCGCTAAGTAACATCGATTACATGCAATGCATGAATCAATCAAATTTCATGACGAAAGACATTTTGTCATTTATTGGTTTAAAAATACTCTCTCTTTCGCAAAATTTTGAGTGTTTATGCTGTGATTGGTATAGGTGAAATACCAACGAGAGAGCCAGGAGCGAGAGAAGATAGAGAGAGATAAAGAATTTTTTTTGTTTGATACAAAGAAAAAAAGCAGAGAAAGAACAAAAATATGTGAGATCCACACATTTTTCTCTTCTCACCCAACATGCGAAGAAAGGAGCCAAAAAAGCCATATTTTGCCTTTTTTCCATGTGTCCCGGTAAACTTTATTGAAACATGAATCAATTAAAATAAATAAACAAATTTTAATTGAAACGTATGACATCTATAGTTAATAACGTAAACAATGAAAATGTATAAATATAGAGTTAATAATTAATAAAAATAAAAAAGTAATGAATTAATTAATTAAATTAAATTAAATGGAATAAAAAGAAACTAATTAATTACATCAATATAAAAATAAATATGGTTTTTTAGATTGGGGTATTTTTGTCTTTTAAAAAATAATACACTTTTTCTCTTTTATTTCTCTTCTACTTCTCTCATACCAATTAATACAACAAATCTACTCTATTTCTCACATTCTTTCTCTCTTTTCACATTCTTTCTCACCTTTTTTTTTTTTTACAATTTCTTTTCTCAACCAATCAAAGGCTTAAGGTTTTGTACACATACCAAAAAATAATCAATTTAAATAATTGGACCAAATTACCCTTCTTTATGTCTTATTTTTGTCACTACTCCCACTGCAGCTCATATATTAATTAACTTTGCTACTCCCACGGCAACTCATTTTCCAAACCTCACTTATAGCCTTTTCATGTACTCCTAGGGTGGCCAATTTAATTAGAGTCTTTTTGCGTTCTTATAAAAAATTTCCCCAACTACACACTTGGGTTTGCCACCAAATATTTTCCCACCAAAAAATTTACAGGTTTACTCAATTGAGTTCTTTCAATATTAAATTTAAATTATTCACTCAATCTAATTTTTCAAGTATTTTAAATTCCCTCCAAATTTGCTTATAAAAGTTGAGCTTCCATCCTAATCATATATACATCAAGATGGCTACAAATAGTAATGAGTTTAGTTTAACCAAACATTGGTGATCAAAACAAAGTTTTACTTGGACAGCTAAGTGTCAAGTATGCACAGCGTGAATCCATCTAAATTCCACCAATTTCTTTCACGGGAGATCTTTTTGGTACCTATTTGGGTCTTTTTGGAGATCTTTCTCTGCCTTAACTCTAGAGTCTCCTTGGAAGTTGAAAACTAGAGACGAGAAGAGCATAAGCTTGAAAACTTGAATTATCTTTCGCCCATTTGAACAAACACTCATGACTCAACAGTCAATATTGTTAAAAACAAAAGAAATGTTCTTACGCCGTGTTTGTTTCTAAGGAAAAAAAGTGGGAGAAAAAAAAAATTAAAAAATATAAAAAGTATGCATGGATAAGTATGACAAGTCAATCATAATATGACATATCAACAATTTTATACTTCAATCAATAAACTTTCTTTTCCCTCATTTTTTTTCCTCTACTTTCTTGACTGACAAGAACAAAGACCTATTTAACTGTCGACTTTTTTCAAAAAAATAATAATAAACTATATATAATGATAATAATAAGCTACATATAATTAACTATATATCATACTCAAATTTAAAAATGTAATCAATGATTCAATTCCCAGTTACTTCGTAAAAGCTTATTCCCATTAATATGAAATATAAACAAAAAATTTCTGAAATATAAGTAAAAAAAATCTATATATTTAGTATAAATTTGAACCAAATATATAAACTTTTTTTACTTATATTTCAAAGATTTTTTTAATTATATTTTAGACTGGAATGAGTATTACTAATATTTTCTCCGGTCTTATATGTAAGAGACAAATACTCTTTTTTAGTTCATTAAATAGACCACATACATCTATTATTTAATAAATTTAGAAAAAAACATTTATTTTTTATATATGTGAACGGAGAGACCAGTACGTAGCTCACTCCATCCCCGTCGCCCTAGATCTTAAAATTAATAAATTCGGTAAAAAAGATAAGTAAATACGTAATTGGGTCTCGTCTCGCCCCAAAAAGGTGGAGCAGTAGGAGGCAGAGGATGCAGCGTCACGTAACACAGAAAATCTCCCTTTTTGGGGTCTCTACTCTCTGGATTCCAGGTTTCACGTTCCCATACAGAGAGTGGGTGGGTCTATGATGCTTTTAATTCAGTTTTTGCCAATCTTGACCGTCCGATCTTAAACCCACTTGGCGGTAGCCGACAGCCTCTGATGGAGACAAAGACCGGTCTAGTTCCTTTTGGCAACCCTCAACCCGGGGCCCACACATTCACAATCTCAGAATGACGAAAACACCCCTTACGAACGGGCTCTTCATCAACCCCCTTCAGAAGACGACACGTGGGAGGAGGAGTCATCTGTGAGAGAGTGAACGCGCGTATCTGTTGGTACGAAGACGACGTTGGAGCGCGTGCAGATGAGACGAATGACATGACAAAAGTACGATGAAAGGGTAAGAGAGAGAAAAGAGAGACAACACCCGCGTAAAAGTCGAGGGTTTCTGCCCCCCCACCTGCAACTGCAGAACCTCACTCTTTCTAAACTTTCTGCCCCTTCCCATCATAACCACACTTTCTTTTCACACTGCAATACCAGGAGCGTGCAATTTACGCGCTATTCAAGCCATTGTGTGCATGATGGGACCCTGGCAGGTGGTGGGCCCGGGTTCACGGTTGTGGTTGAGGAGAGAGATATGGGGATAACAATATAATGTGGGGTTTTGTTGGGTGATGTATTGTGAAATCATGCAGCTTGCTTGCAGCCTTGAATTGATGGTCATGGCGGGCCATAGCTGGGTGACTTTGGCTAACGGGTGGCTGAAAGTGCTGTTATGATTTGGGGCAATTAGGCATGCACATATGCCTTTCCTGCGATTGCCACATGCTGGGATTCTAATTCACAAAACAATATTTATAGGGTAGTCCAAAATAAACGGGACTACCGATTGAATGGAATATGGGGTATATTTTATAAAATAATAGTAAAAGGATTCACTAAAAAAGAAAGAATAAAGAGGCATATTTAAATAAGTACTTTTTATAATTGTTAGATAGTCCTTATTTTAAATGACTTATCAAACGTAGGTGCAGCATTTGCCTTCTCTGAGACTCTTGTTCTAATTAACTTAAATTGTTAGATAGTCCTTATTTGATTTATCAAAGGTTTTGGGTTTAGAATACACCTTTTCAATGTTTTCAAGCTGAAGCTAAGACTGATTAGGAGATGTTCTTGTTCCTCTGGTCGGAGGACGAAGACCTCCTGGTGGAAAGGATGAGGCACTTGTATCTCATTACAAGGGATGGCAATGGGCGACAAGTGCCAGTAGTGCTTCCGTCATATTCATACATGTTAATACATATGAATATTTATGCGAGTAAAGCATATTCATGAATATTTATGGATATGTAATAATTTAACATAAAAAATCATACAACATAATATAGCAATATATTATATTAACATTGCATGATATACTATACATTTATAAAATTTTATTATTATGAGTCTATCGACTAAAAAATATTATATTAAATAATAAAGAAAATAAAATTTATTTTATCTTAAAATGATAAAAAATATCATATTATATGGAAAATTATATATTAATAAAAATTAATTGTAATGAATATGTGGACATCTGTGGGACGAGTATTATAATCTCCACCTTCATTTAATAGTTATCTATTTACTATTCATTGTGAGTAATACGTGCAGATATTCACAAATGCAAGATTTTTTTGCCGTCGCTGCTCGTACTAGCGAAATGGCACCATATACAAACCAGAATTTAAAATCTTGCTTCCTCATTTTTCGTATATAAGCAAAAGATAACTACTGCGCATCTCATAAGAAAGGTAATTATCTTATTTAGTAGTCTTGAAATTAAAAAAAATTATAATTCCTATATTGCTATTATTAATTGAAGGCGTGGAAATTAAAGAGTTACAAAGAATTAAAAAAAGACTAAAATTAATTAAAAGTATCATTTAATAGAATAAAAGTGGTGAATTGTTGAACATCAATTATAAAGATTTTGTTGTTTAGTCCTGAAAACTGATTGAGTAGTTTTTATGTTCGTGGCAAATCAATGACAGAAAAGGCAAAATAAAAAATCACTTAAATCACATCCATATTTTCACCGCTACCTACCGTTCCGGGATTTTTTATTTTATTATCCTCATTTTAATAATTATTAATCGATATATCCTAGTTTTTTCAATATTTCCCTAATTGTCCTAGTTTTTGGCTAGTTGAGAAATCGGGTTTAGCAACCCCGATTTATCAACTGTGTTGATTTTTTTTTTTTGTGACTTACGTTGAGAAATCGGGATTTGTATCCCCGATTTCCCAACTGCTATATTTTTTTTTTTAATATTTTCAGTTAAGAAATCGAGATTTGTATCCCCGATTTCTCACCTCTTTTTATTTTATTTTTTATTATGTTTTGAGAAATCGGGTTTAGGGTCTTTCTTCACTTCTCACCTTCTTCACCTTCTTCACTTCTCAGATAAATGTATAATTGGATCTTACTAATATTGCAAGGTAAAAGATGTTTCTTTTGGTACAATGAGGGTTCAAATTTTGAATCAGCTCCATATAAAGCTCAGCCTGTCGAGATCACGCTGGATCTCGACAGGATTTGGACCAACAGCTTGAGCTTGATCTCGACCTTTTTGCATAGCCGTCGAGATCATCAGTTTCATGTCAAGCTCAACCTCAAGCTGTCGAAATCAAGCTTGATCGAACAGACCGGTTCTGCTTCTTCTTCTACATTTCTGAGACTACTCCATATGACAAGCAACTCACACTTTTCCATCTGAGAACTGAGGAGCATTCATCTCGACAGATTGAGATTGATCTCAATCTGTCGAGATCAAGCTCAACCTGTTGGTCCTCAACCCGTCGAGATCAAGCAGTTCACAACCTCCATCTTCCTCGAATCCTTGGAGAAGATAAAGACATGCATATTCTCGCTCCAGCTTCGTCACCATATGAGAAACAACTCACACTTTCCATCTGAGAACTGAGGAGCGTTGATCTCGACAGGTAGAGCTTGATTTCAATCTGTCGAGATCAACCTCAATCTGTTGGTCAAAATCTGTCGAAATCCAGTGGAGGTCGAGACGCGGTGCTTGATCTCTACAGGTTGAGCTTGACATGAAGCTGTTGATCTCGACAGCTATTCACACCTGTCGATATCAAGCTCAAGTTGTTGGTCCTCAACCTGTCGACAGACTGCTCAAGCTGTTGGTCCTCAACGGGTCGACATCAAGCTGTCGGGTTCTCAGGCTGTCGAAATCATGCTTGATCTCGACAGGTTGATCTTGACATTGAGCTGTTGATCTCGACGGCTATGCACACCTGGCGAGCTCAAGCTCAGGCTGTTGGTCCTCAAGCTGTTTAAATCAAGCTAGATCGAACAGACCGGTTCTGCTTCTTCTTCTACATTTCTGAGACTACTCCATATGACAAGCAACTCACACTTTTCCATCTGAGAACTGAGGAGCATTCATCTCGACAGGTTGAGCTTGATCTAAATCTGTCGAGATCAAGCTCAACCTGTTGGTCCTCAACCCGTCGAGATCAAGCAGTTCACAACCTCCATCTTCCTCGAATCCTTGGAGAAGATAAAGACATGCATATTCTCCCTCCAGCTTCGTCACCATATGAGAAGCAACTCACACTTTTCCATCTGAGAACTGAGGAGCGTTGATCTCGACAGGTAGAGCTTGATTTCAATCTGTTGAGATCAACCTCAATCTGTTGGTCAAAATCTGTCGAAATCCAGTGGAGGTCGAGACGCGGTGCTTGATCTCTACAGGTTGAGCTTGACATGAAGCTGTTGATCTCGACAGCTATTCACACCTGTCGATATCAAGCTCAAGCTGTTGGTCCTCAACCTGTCGACAGACTGCTCAAGCTGTTGGTCCTCAACGGGTCGACATCAAGCTGTCGGGTTCTCAGGCTGTCGAAATCATGCTTGATCTCGACAGGTTGATCTTGACATTGAGCTGTTGATCTCGACGGCTATGCACACCTGGCGAGCTCAAGCTCAGGCTGTTGGTCCTCAAGCTGTCGAAATCAAGCTAGATCGAAGAGACCGGTTCTGCTTCTTCTTCTACATTTCTGAGACTACTCCATATGACAAGCAACTCACACTTTTCCATCTGAGAACTGAGGAGCATTCATCTCGACAGGTTGAGCTTGATCTAAATCTGTCGAGATCAAGCTCAAGCTGTTGGTCCTCAATCCGTCGAGAACAAGCAGTTCCCAACTTCCATCTTCCTCGAATCCTTGGAGAAGATAAAGACATGCATCTTCTCCCTCCAGCTTCGTCACCATATGAGAAGCAACTCACACTTTTCCATCTGAGAACTGAGGATCATTGATCTCCACAGGTAGAGCTTCATCTCAATCTGTCGCGATCAAGCTCAAGCTGTTGGTCCAAACCTGTCGAAATCCAGATTGATCTCGAGACGCGGTGCTTGGTCTCGACAGGTAGAGCTTGACATAAAGCTGTTGCTCTCGACAGCTATTCACACCTGTCGAGATCAAGCTTAAGCTGTTGGCCCTCAACCTGTCGAGATCAAGCTCAAGCTGTTGGTCCTCAAGGGGTCGAGTCTTATCTTTGCAGTTTATGTGGATGCCATATGTAGGTCTTCGAAACAACCTACCAAAACGTGCATTTCGACATGAGGAATATTGGAATGGTTGTACCGTCTTCATCTGCTTCGCTATAATAGAGTGGCATCAAACAGACAGGGTGAAACTGCAGTTTGGGCTACGACAAGAAATACCAGGACCACCTGTAAACCTGGAACAAGTCCATGACATCGACATGCGGGGAAATCACACCACTAATTGGGTCGAGAAGCACGCAGACTGACTTTTAATTTGGAAGGAACGTCGAGGTCAGCAATTAGAGGGGCAACCACTTGGGGATGATATAATTTCTCCAACTAGTGAATATATTACTTGGTTTTATCAAAATGGTATGCCCTATTTATCTGTTGAGCAGCAGTTGCGAGACCCGCGACGTGAATATGACCCGGATGTTAGGTGAGAAATCGGGGACCCCAAACCCGATTTCTCAAAACATAATAAAATAAAAAATAAAAAGAGATGAGAAATCGGGGATACAAATCCCGATTTCTTAACTGAAAATATTAAAAAAAAAAAATAGCAGTTGGGAAATCGGGGATACAAATCCCGATTTCTCAACGTAAGTCACAAAAAAAATAAATCAACACAGTTGAGAAATCGGGGTTGCTAAACCCGATTTCTCAACTAACAAAAAACTAGGACAATTAGGAAAATATTGAAAAAACTAGGATATATCGGTTAATAATTATTAAAATGAGGATAATAAAATAAAAAATCCACCGTTCCGTCCAGCACCGCCCATCATAGTTGTGCTCCTAGTTTTTCTCAATCACCATTATCGGCACTGCCTGGAAACCATAATTCAAACTTGTCGCACCTATTTATAACAACCACGCCACTTGAGAAATGGATAATCATAATCTGCTACACTTGGATTTGAGGAGATACCAGAGAAAACAAGGGTAAATTGGAGTAAGATGATTGGTGGCTGGGTTTATTAGAAATGGAGACACTGCCACTACCACTCGCTCATGGAGGGACGAAGGTGGGGTTCGGTGAACCGGTCAAGGAGCTTTGGCTACGTACACAGCCAAGCTCCGATAATGGATGAGGTTTCGGCGCCGATGAGTGGTTTAGGGAATTGGGAGATAAATGTATGAGTGTGATAGAGAGGTGGTATATTGAGAGAAATTTGGTAACTTTTAGGACTTTTGATCAATTTTAAAAAGATAGAATGCACCATTTTATTAAAGATTCTATTTTGTTGATAATATACTTGTTAGTGTATTCTTACAGAAAAGCTAATCAAGTGGCTGATGGTTTAGCTAAGTATGGATTTAGTTTAATTTCTTGTAGTAAGTTATTTTATTCGGTGTCTGATTTTAGTTTGGACGCTGTTAAGGCAGATTGTGCGAAAACCTTTTTCTTAAGAGGTTTATAATCCATTTGTTTTGTTTATTGGGGGTTTAATCCCCTAGTTGAATACCAAAAAAAAAAAAACCTGTTAGTGTATTGATAGTCCAATTACTTCTTAGACCACTCTAATAAGTGGCACCGTTATATAATATAATAATAAGTGAATATTCGAAATGATTCACGGTAAAAATGCAGTAGATAAATTAGTTCATCAGAAAAATTAAGTCCTAAAATAGTCTCCGAGAATTACAAACGAGTGACACATTAGTCATTTGATTTGTTTACGTCCACCAACCACTGTTAACTTGCTGATATGTACAGTTAAATGATTGATGTATCTGTTAATATGTCCAGCAGTTCTAATTGTAAATACCAAAAACAAAAGCGCTAAAAAATTGGTCCCTAACAAAAATTAAAATACCCAACATAGTCCCTAACATGTATGATACGATAACACCCAAAATAGTTCCAAATTGGTCCCTAACAAAAATTGAAACACCAAAATTGGTCACTAAGAGCCTAATTTAGCAACAAAAAAAATCGAATAATTAATATGAAAATAAATAAATTTTTGAGTGATTAATTTAGTGACAAAAATCTTTCAAAGATTCACATAATAATACACTAATTTGGATGGATAGAAAATAAAAATAAATTAAATTAAAATTTTTCCTTTATTTAGATTTTATAAAAACTCTCTTACTTTTTATTTTTTTCATTCACAAAATTCAAACTTGAAACCGTATTTAAGAGAAATAAAGTTTCTCTCCACTTAAACCAACATATATTGATTATGAAAATTTATTTATTATCTTATCAAAATAATTTTATGATAACCTAAGAGTATGACCAGATTATAACCTAGGTGCATGACCTTGGATGCTTTATTAAAAATTGCAGTATTCAATACATTCATAATTTTAAAAATTGTGATTTTCAATGACACATAATCATCTAATTAGTACATCATAGCACTAGCTAGTTTTGTTCATGAATTGACTCAATCACGACTTTTAATAACTAGATGATATTGAAAACTACTCCCTCATGTCTATTTTATTAGAAATAAAATACTAATTCACATAGATTAAGAAAAACTTTGGAATAAACTAATTTTAATTAATACTCATAAAGATTTAATTTTTTTTTCCAAAAGTACTCCCTCTATGAAATGAGTGAAATGATGGTTTGTAATTAATGACACTACTATATAATTAGCATTTAATGTATTTGAAAATTGATGTATGTTTCTTATATTTTGGACTAAAAAAATAAATCATTTTGTTTCTTATAATATGGACTAGAGGGAGTATGATATAATCATATATAACTACGCAATATTTGTTCAGAATCCTTTTAAATTTTAATTTTGAAGAATTAATTGCAAACTATAATATAATCATATATAACTATATATTAGTTTATTTATGTCATTTTAATAAACTCTCAATTGGGTCAATTAATGTATTATTATGTTAATCTTTGAAAGATTTTAGTCATTAAGTTAATCACTCAAAAATTAAAGTGTTATCACATTAATTATTCAACTTTTTTTTGTACTAAATTAATCTCTTATTAGGACCAACTTTAGTGTTTCAATTTTTGTTAGCGACCAATTTGTGACTATTTTTGTGTTATCATATCATACGTGTTAGGGACTATTTTAGTTGTTTCAATTTGTGTAAGGGACCAATTTGGTCGCTTTTGTTTTCAATATTTACAATCAGACATGTTGGACATACTAACGAACACATCAATTATTTAATTGTACACATTAACAAGTTAACAATTGTTATTAGACGGAAGCAAACGAAAGGACTAATGTGTCCCCCGTTTGTAATTCTCAGAGATTATTTCAGGATTTAATTTTTCTGAGGGCATAGACTGGATTATATATATATATATATATATAATAGGTAAAATAAACTCATTTTATTTCATCCAAAGTAAGCTATTCAAGAAACATAGGAAGAACATAAAACATTTAACGGGTTAGGCGAATTGCGCTAGACGGGTTGGTGGATAAACATGTCGTAACTCAACTCGTCATATTTTAGGCAGGTTGGCGGGCCGGCCCGACGGGTCTAGCCCGCTTTGCCATCCCTAGGAACTGACCAACGGTGGTTGTCTTGCACACAGTGATATATAAAACTAAATTCAAAACAATATAAATTTTGATTTAATAAAACTAATAAAATGTTGGTTGAAAAAACTAAATTAATTAAAATCAAAAGTAAGAGTTAAAATCAAAATTTGATCAAATAATTTAATTAACTTACTTAAATTATTTCAATTAATTAAATTATTAAAAACTAAATTAATTAATTAATTAATTAATTGAATTTAAATAAAAAATTAATTAATTTTGGTGGATTTTTTCATGGGCATTATTGTACTTTAAAAAATAATAAACACTTATCTCTTCTATATTTTTCTTTTATTTCAAACAATACTTTTAATCTACTTTATTTATCACATATTTCTCTATTCTCGTATTTTTTCTTATCACAATTTTTTTTCCGCAGCCAAACACACTAACTTTTCAAATTTATTACTATGTTTGCTTCTTCGTATGACGTCATTTCTGTCAAATTCACAAGCATTGTTGACCGACCAAATTACCAAATATTTTGGCTGAATTCCGAAACAAAGTCGTAGCAAGGAACCAAAGAGAGGAGGACGAAAGTGAACCCGGCAAGCAATCCGAGCGCCATGGCTGCACGCTTTGCTATTGGCAATTTCATCATCACGTTCGTGAGCATTGAAGCCCGGGGAAATAGGCCACACCGAAATAGGTTTTGTAAAGCTCAAACTTAGCCTGGTCAAGAAAACTTAAGATCCAAGTCTAATCTATTAACTGTCATATATTTTTTTATGGTCTGACCATTTTAAAATGTTTAGTAAGGCTCGTTAGTCTACTTAAAAGCCTACTTCATATTAACGTCTTTAAATAAATTATTTAACCTATTTTTAAATAGGCTAACAGGCTTATAGGTCAATGAGGTTAAATTCTAGTTATAATAAACTATATAAAAAATAAAAATAAAACCACCGCTATCAGGGACGAATCTAAGTATAAGAAATTAGGACATTTGACCCCACTAACTTATTTAATTTATTACTAATTATTGAACAATTTTATTTTTGACCCCGCTAAATATTAAATATTGACCCCATTAAAGAAAAAAAAGTAGAAATTGAGTTATTCTCTTTTAAGTATTGTCCAATGTCTATTTTCTTTTTAAGAGAATGTAGAAATATTTTTTTGCTCCCTTTTATCTGTGTCTCTTTATTTATATTTTTCAAAATACTCTTTAGTATCTACTGTGTGTCATCGTCAAAATCCATCAATCCAAATACTTCATAAGATCTCTAACTCAACTATTTTTATTTCTTTCTCTCATTGTCTCTCGATTTATGTCTTTTCTCTCCTTATTTGACATTCACTCTCCATGCTCAACTCCAAATTTTGTTACAAGTACATTTTCTTTCCTACCTTCTTCATTTTATTTTTAATCTTTTATTCTTTTTTTGTTCTATTTATAACTCCTTTGTTGTTTGAGCAAGTTTCTTTTGCATCATGCTATAGGTCTTGTAATTTCCAATTTTTTGAGGTATCTTTAATTTTTTAGGTATATAATACTATAGTTTTTGTAATCTCCAATTTTTTGCTTAATGATAGTGATGTCATTATTTTAACACTTATGTGTTGATGTATTGTTTATATAAATATTTATAGTTTATAATTTTTTCCCCACTTGTCGAATTTCCTTGATCCGTCCCTGGCTGTCATTAAGAGACATGAGATATAAGGGTAGAAATAGACCGAACAAACTGAGTTTTATAAAGTCTGATTCTGAATTATTCGTATGATATAAAAAAAATTTAAGGTTAGACCTGAACTTTTAGAGAATCTGACATTATATGATAGCTTATTTAAATTTTATTTTGCAATAAAACTTTTAAATATGTCAAAAATTTATGTAAGACGATATGCTTAAATTATTGAAAAGATCAACTAATATATTTTTTAATACAATATACAAAATATAATATAATAATAGCAATAAAAATTATTATTTATATTTACTTAAATAGGCCGGTCTATCATGTCTACAAGACTTTTTGAGTGGTTTAAAGTCTGATTTTTTTAATTAAATAGATTTTTAAAAAAACCTTGATCTTATCTACTTAACAAAAACCTGATTTAACCTGGGCCTAATATAGATTAAGCTGTAGGTCCCTGTCGAGTGATTTAGCGTATTCCCAACCATCTAATCGAAGCCATTCCCTTTTGAGAAGTAGCGAAAAGAGGAGGATACATATGTAAATTCACTCTATGCATAGACAATAGTGTAAAGTCCCAGTGGCAGTAATGAAAAGGTCAGGTCTTTATCAGAAACCATCAATAGCGAAGAGCCCAAAACCCTGGCTGAGACACCGTAGAATAGAGCCAGGTCTAGGACCCAGTAACCCGCTCCTACTTTGTGGGCCCTAGTGCTAGTAGCTGGATGGATAACCCGGACAAAATGGGTTACCAGTCAGTGCCGGTTAAACCACTGCCCCTTGCTTTTATCCTAAATCTGGAAAGTGGAAACCCTTTTACTCCACGCTCCTTCTCAGCGTCGACCTTTTTTTTTTTTTTTTTTTTTTTTACATTTTTTATTTGTGTCGCTGGTGCAAATAATCGATAATGGATTCATTGGATTGGATTGGGAATGTGACAAAAGTACCTAGCCATGTTCCATTACATGTTGCTACTTTGAGTGCCCTCTGATTTCTCTAACGTGACGTAACGTATTTCATCCTTGAGTCTAGGATTTTCAAAATTAATAAGAGCTTCCGAATTCAATTATTATAGAGTGATGAATACTCAAAAAAAAAAAAAATTCACTACCCAATTTAATCTCTTAGAATAATTAAATCCTCTAATAAATTTTCACAATTACAAATGATGACATGTTAGTCGATTCGTTAACCTCTATTTAGTGATCGCTGTTAAAATGATAATGTGTATTGTTGTATTTTTTTATTAGATCATGGTTCTATTTAGTAAAAAGTTGCGAATAAGTTAATTGATAGCGGATGAACTTATAGCAGATAGTCGACAGTGGATAAGCTAGCAGATTAAATTTAAAGTGTTTAGTAAAATTAACGGTTGAACTAACTAATAAATACAAAATGACATAAAAAAACATTTCAATAAATTAGGGAAAGAGAGCCTGTACGCGTTAATAATTTTTTACTTCATTTAATAGAAAATAAACAAGAAATTTAATTAAAATAATAAGGGTAAACACAGGAGAAAAATAATACGTTATAAGCTATAAATTCAAATGCTACTTCAAGTAGCATATAAAAAAATACTATAAGCTAGTGATTACTAAACACCTGCTACGAGTTTATTCGCTATAAGTTATCCATTATAAGCCAGCAATTTGGTCTTATCAAAAGAGCCTATAGTGTTTTTCTAGACGCTATTTAGAATAGCTTTTGAGTTTATAGCTTATAGCATATTATTTTTTTCATGTTATTACCCTTATTATTTTAATTAAATTTCTCGTTTATCTCTATAAAATGAAATTAAAAATTATTAACTCTTATAATCTCTTTTATTTATTATTAAAATACCTTTTTATATCATTTTATATTTATTAATTAATTTAACTATTAATTTTATTAAATACTTTAAATTAAATATGCTAATTTATCTGCTAACTATCCGGTACAAATTCACTTGTTATTTGTTAACTTGTTCGTTATCTGCTATTTTTTATTAAACATATTCTTATTAAAAAGATAAAGGTAAAGATATTTTTGTTTGTTGGGAGGCATAACCGAAGGTGTGGGCATGGACATCAATGATTAAACTAGCGCGTCATATTTAAAGCAGCGAATAACTCCAAATTTACAAAAGAATGGCCTCAAAGTCCTCATGATCTAGGCTCAAAGTGAGTAGAAATAATATTATTCATTAATTTACCGGTTGCATAATTGGTTAGCCTGAGTGATCTGGATTTGTCATCACTTTTTGTCTAAGTAAACAGCTAATAATGATGATAGGTCCCTAATGGCAAAGTCAAAACTTGGGTAGGCAAAGTAATTGGCCGTTTCTAAATTGAAAAGATAAAATGCTTAAAAAACATTATGCAACTTTCTATATCCAAAGCCCATTTGTCTTTCACTTCTTTGGTTAATTGTCAACGTTAACCACCAAAGCCTACCAAATATGAGCAGTAATAGAGTACCTCCGTGACTCAGGCTCCACAGAACAGGAAGCGAAAAATCATACGCCAATGATATCTGAACGTTAGCTATCACAGAATTCACAGATAGATAGATCAACTTCATAAATTTGGGGTAATTAAATCAAACGCACCATACCATAATGGAAAAAAAAATGGAGCAATACTAGTATTTTCGCCTTTAATATCCGTACAGGAAACATTTTCCTAAAATGATTGAAAATCCCTCTGCATAATAATCAATGGCATTGGTCAACAAACAAAATCTCCATGGATAATGAGATCTAATCTAAGTTATTTTAATTTGGATTTAGTCACAATTTAATATTCACATGCAAATGCCTCAACCATCCGATTAAGATCAAACAATTCATATTTTAGCTTCACAAAATAAATACAGACTTCAAAAAAGTAAAATGTGAACTATTTGATCTCAATTGAATGATTGAATCATCGACAACGTGTGACTATATCAAATTTTGACCGTAATGAATTTGGATTAAAGTTTTTATTTTTATTTTTTATGAACCATTGTAATTAGGATTTTGATCATGAGACTAATCCTCAATTAAGACAATAAAGCAAGGAAATTTACCTTTAATTACTTAACCTATCAAATTAATCATTCCTAAAATTCGAACCATAATCTACTCATCATGAGTCGAGACTATTTACCACTTCAATCAACCCAATATAATGATGATTTATTCATTTCGATTTGAAATATAAACAAAAAAGTATGACAAAATACAAAATTTTTTTTGTTTATATTTTATACAAGAGGATTTACTTGGTAAGCAGAGATGACTTAAAATAAAAATAATTTGTCATAAAATAAAACTTGGGGGAAAACCCATTAAGAAGAGAAGGATAGGTGTGAGATTTGGTGAAGTAGAAAGGGACAGAATAGACATCCGCCCCGGAAATACAGGGGTGCCGTACAGTCTCAAATGCCCTTTATTCAGTTTGTGATATTTTATTTTATTTTATTGGTTTTTAACCAACAAATAACCTCACTACCACTACTACAGTCTTTTGTGCTTGTAGCTTTGTACCTATCTTTCTCTCTCTCCTCTCACTCTCTGACTCTGCCACACATCACACCCAACAGTGTCAGCATTGCAGCACTGCTGCTGCTTCTGCTTCAGCTCACAGACGAGCTAAAGGGCCCCAAAAAATAAATAAATAAATAAGAGAGGGAAAATGAGTGAGTAATAAAGAAAGAGGATAAAAATCCCATTTTTATATGACTCCAACTTAAATCTCCAAAAAGGTTGATTTAATGCTACCCCAAAATACCCATTCACTCACTCTTCACAGCCAATTATAAAAGTTAAAGAAAAGAAACCTAAAAAAGAAACAAAAGGGTATTCAGCAGAGAGAGTGATATCTCAGTGGAGGGGGGAGAGAGAGAGAGAGAGGGGTCACAACCTCTTTTAGCAATGCCAAAGTTACCTCACGCTCTCTGAAAATGCAGGCATGAAATCGCTCATTGAAATCTTCTTCCCCTCATTCATCTTCCTAACTTCTTGTTCTTCTTCATACCCACTTGTTAGATTCGCCAACATTGCCAACAATACTTGACATTCCCATGGGTTTGATCGATCTTAACACTACTGAGGACGATGAAACGCCATCGTCTGGTTCCAACGCTGCTTCTTCTTCCACCACTTCCTCTCACTCGGGTATAAGCACTTCTGCTTCAGCCATGGTTCCTTCTCCTGCTCCACCTTCTGTGTGCTTGGAGCTATGGCATGCTTGTGCAGGTCCTCTGATCTCTCTCCCGAAGAAAGGAAGCATTGTTGTGTATGTTCCACAGGGACACTTTGAGCAGGTTCAGGATTTTCCGGTCACTTCCTATAATATTCCCTCTCATGTGTTCTGTCGTGTTCTCGATGTGAAGCTCCATGTAAGTGTTTCTTTCTTTTTTTTTTTTTACTCTTTTATTTTCCCTCAATTTTGTTTCTGGGGTTTTAGTTTCTCTATTTTTGTTCTGTCTGCTTGTTGAGAAAATTGATGTAGAGAAAAGGGTTTTTTTGTTTTTTGAGGTTTTAACAATTTATGAATGGCCCTTTTTGTTTCCCCTTGTGTGGATAAACCGTAATGTGCTTTTAATCAGTGGAGAAAATACCCCCTATGCTTCTTCTCCTTGTTAGTGGGTTGGCTTATTTTGGACTTTTCTTGAAATGATTGTTTTTTTTTATGGGCAGGCAGAGGAAGGGAGCGATGAAGTGTATTGCCAAGTGTTGCTGGTTCCTGAAAATGAGGTGAGACTTATCTGTGATATTATTTTATTTTGGTTCAGTTAGGGTTTGGAGAAAGTTCTGAAAAAGGAAAAATATCTAAAAAAAAACTTCTGAATCTTGTATTCCTATATGTCTTAGTCTTAGGGTTCAAGTGAAAATTTGAGTGAACATTGGATTTTGCTTAATGGAGCAGTGTGACATGTCTCTGGATACCAAAAGAGAAAAAGTATGTGATATGGTTATACATAGTTTCGTTTTATCTGTCTATGTCTATGTCTATGTCTGTTACTAGCCCTTTCAACATGGCCTTGCCAGAGAAAAGTAGAAGTGTACCAAATAGTCTCTTGTTGTATTAAGTTTGATTTTGCCTGAACTTGGTGTTTGGTAATAGCAAGTGGAACAAAACTCGCGGGAAGGGGAAATTGATGCTGATGGGGAAGAGGAGGATACTGAAGCTATTGTGAAGTCAACAACACCACACATGTTCTGCAAGACTTTGACTGCTTCTGACACTAGCACTCATGGTGGATTCTCAGTGCCTCGTCGAGCTGCTGAAGATTGCTTTCCTCCCCTGGTAAATTTGAATTATGATGCATTCCTTTATCTAGTCAAAGTGACCTTGCTCAAGTGTTTTAGTGGCCGTTTTTACTTGATTCATCCTAATCTGATATACTAGAGTATGATCTTATTATAAATGCTCCGAAATGTGGTGACCTTACCCTGAGCTCGAAATTTGCCTTCTGTCGTGGTTCCAAATTCCTGGAAGTATGCTCGGATATTTGTTTAGTAGCATTTTGAATTTAAAGTCAGTCTACTGTTACTTTAGGATTACACCCAACAGAGACCATCACAAGAGCTTGTAGCTAAGGATCTGCATGGCCTGGAATGGAGGTTTCGACATATATACAGGGGTATGTCACTTATTTCACAGTCTAGTACATTGCCGGCTGACTGCTTGGGGGTTTAATTTCATGTCTTCACACGAGCAGGGCAGCCGCGGAGGCATTTGCTCACAACTGGGTGGAGTGCATTTGTGAACAAGAAGAAGCTTGTGTCTGGCGATGCTGTGTTGTTCCTTAGGTATCATGACCTAAATTTTATCAAATATGAACTAGTATTCTGAACCATGACTAGCATTTTATCCTTGAAATCAGGGGTGATGATGGAGAACTGAGATTAGGGATTCGAAGGGCAGCTCAGTTGAATTCTGGTTCCTTTGCAGCTCCCTCTGGCCTTCAGTTGAATCCTGGCACTCTCATGGATATTGTCAGTGCTATATCCAAAAGATGTGCATTTAGTGTTTGCTATAATCCAAGGTATTTTTCTTGTTATTTGCTGGTACTTTCCTCAGGAGTTGGTGAATGTAATCTGTAAATCTGTCAGTTTCTATGTACAATTTTGGGGTGTTTCATGTTTGTATAAGATGCAGATGAGGATGAGGATTCAGAAGGATGTTTCATTATAATACATAATACATAATGGACAATTTCCGGTTTCACATCTGTTCTATTTTAAGGCGATAGCCAAGAGCTTTGATTTGGTAGAACAATACGAAGTTATGTTGAAGCTCCTAGATCCTTCCCATCACTTATATTTGGATTCTTCTCGAAATTTGTGGATGCCCTGCAAGCTTTGTATGTATTAGGTTAAATAATAGTCAACAGAACGAAAAGTCAAGCTATTAATTCACCATTTCATGCATTCAAAGTTTTTCTGTCATGACTGTCATTTATTTTTAATTTTGATATTTAGACATTTGATATTACTGCTTTAGTGACCATGGTGTGTGATTGATGTCTTTTATATTTCACTGTTTCTTTGTAGGGTCAGTTCTTCAGAATTCATCATACCTGTCCAATTTTTTTTGAAGAGCCTTGATTGTTCTTATTCAGTTGGAATGAGGTTCAAGATGCGCTTTGAAACCGAAGATTCTGCAGAGCGAAGGTTTGTTGATTGTCATGCTTGTTCTTGCTACATACAGATGATCTATCAATTACTCATCTTGGTCTAACTTCTGTTGGGCAGATTCACTGGATTAATTGCTGGAATAAGTGATGCGGATCCTGTTAGATGGCCGGGATCAAAATGGAGATGCCTGTTGGTATGTGGCTGCGTCCTTCTAACTTATTTTAATATGTTGTTTATCTTCATGAAATTGCATGAGGAGATGTATGTCTGTGCGTGTTCTATACTGGAAGGCTTGATATTAATGTTTATGATGACTTCTTAGCTCATTATGAAGCATACAGCCTCCATATTCATCTTGAGAATTGCAGCTAATGATTTTCTTGATTACCTATTAGTTTTACACTTATTACTATTTTTTACATTGGGTTTGGACCTCAAAAGAGTATAACAAAAGGGTATTAGTACTCTAGAAGTCCTGCTTTTTCATCATGATAAATTTATAACCAACTAATTTATTTCTCTTTTTGGCAAAATTTCTGTGTTTTTAGCAAGTCCTTAAAATTGTCCATTTGTCTTTTATTTTATTGATCATCTCTTTTCTATTGATATATTTTATATATTTTATACATCTACTTTTTTGGTTTTCCTTCTATTAAGTTGAATAATTCTGTAAAAATTAATTCCTTGATTGAATTGGGTGCACCAACTTTGAAGGACCCAAGAACTTGGATGGATCTGCCTTAAAGCATCCCCGTCTTGAATTAGAGAAAGATAGTGTATGAGTTATTTAACCAACCCATCTGCACGTGAAGGTGTAAACCCCCCCCCCCCACACACACAAAAAAAAAAACCGCCCTTGGTGTGCAGCCTATTACGTTAGGCTGTCGCCCGTCAGCTTCACAATTATTATTTTGAATTTCGAAATCAAAATATGGTTCAATTTACATTAATTTTTTCTGCGATGATTTATATTTTATGTTATGTAGAATTTCATGAACATGACTCATATGACTGTTAATTAGACAGAAATATGAACCCTTATAGATGAGGTTATAGTTCTTGCTCAGTAGTAGTAAAATACAGAAATTGGCTTTCTTAATCAAAAAAAGAAAAGAAAAATTGGCTTTTAAACTTGAAGTGATTGAAACTATAACACAAATTCTTATAGGAATCTATTTCAGCCGTAGTTGACTGGTCTCTCAAAACTATTTAATTACTAGGGGGAGTCATTGCTTTACTATTGTTCTACCAGCTGCTAGTGACATCTCTTCTTTTTGAGTAATTCAGAATCTTATTTGGCATACTTCTATATTGCTGGTCAAGGGTTACCATCCCCTTAGGATTGTCATTTCTGCTTAAGTTTAATTGTATAACATAGTTTTACATTGCAACCCATAGATTGCTTGTATTTGTTCATAATGGGGATGCTTTGGTTTCTGTTCGCCATTGCACTAATCTAATTATTTGTCATGTGATGTTTATTTCTATAGCATTGTTTGAGTGATGTCTGATGGTAGCTGTATGTGCTTTCTCATCTTTACAGGTAAGGTGGGATGACTTGGAAGCAGGGAGGCATAATCGGGTTTCCCCATGGGAAATTGAGCCATCTGGTTCTGCTTCCACTTCCAATAACTTGATGGCAGCTAGTTTGAAGAGGTCCAGGATTGGATTTGCTTCAGCAAAGCTAGAATTTCCAGTTCCCAGTAAGTCAGTGAAATCTTTTTAAAAAAATTATGAGCCATCTCGCCTCATCCTCATGCAACAATATTGACAACTTGTTACTTTGACAGATGGGACTGAAATGTCAGACTTCGGGGAATCATCAAGGTTCCGAAAGGTCTTGCAAGGTCAAGAAATTACGGGTGTTAATACTCCCTTTGACGGTATTAATGCTCAGAATCCCCGGTTATATGAGCTAGGGAGG
Source organism: Calophaca sinica (assembly GCA_037113605.1). NCBI lineage: Eukaryota > Viridiplantae > Streptophyta > Magnoliopsida > Fabales > Fabaceae > Calophaca > Calophaca sinica. The sequence goes on along the minus strand of CM073732.1, from coordinate 9,115,188 downwards.
TGCTATCCTGGTTCAAACAGTCCCGGGATTGCTCCAGCAGGAAGCAATATCAGAGGAATCCCACAAATGACTTCTGATTTTTCCTGTAATGGCACAGGCTTCAGTGAATCTTTCCGATTCCCGAAGGTCTTGCAAGGTCAAGAAATTCTTCCAAGTCCACCCTATGGTCGAACCTTGTCTGTTGACGAGGTCCGTGGGAGTGGTTGCTTTGGACTTTATGATGGTTATCAACTGCTTGGCTCCAGAAATGGATGGTCTGCACAAATGCATGACAATTCTTCACATTTGCACGCATCTGTTACATCTGGACAGGTGTCATCTCCATCATCTGTGTTCATGTTCCAGCAGGCTGTTAATCCAGTTTCATACTCTGATTATAACAATACTAAACGCAACCAGGAGAGCGTAGGTAAAGTCCGTTACCAAGGTTCGTACTTATCTGAAGTGAAAAGTGGAGCATTTGCACCTTCCATATCTGATAAGCCTATTTTCTCTGGAAGAGCTCAGGAAGGCACAAATTCCTTTGGTGTGCATAACTTTCATAATAATAATAATAATCAGTTCGGCAGTTCAAGGCCTAATGATTCTGTTGCAACACTGAGAGGCGGTCAAGATATGGTTTCGTCGTGTAAAAGTAGCTGCAGACTCTTTGGTTTTTCATTGACTGATGAGACACACATTGCAAATAAAGAGGCTGATGCCTCTACCATCACTTGTCAATTGAATTCTGGACCTTCCTTTACTGTTGAAGATGAGTTCCACCCTGGCCATTCACTAAGGACTAAGGTGGTTGGGAGTAACTGTACCAAAGTAAGTTATCTATAATCTTTCCTAGAGTATGCAGCATGTAGTTATTGCATCACTCTAATTTATTTTAGATACATAAATTCATGATATTGTTGTCAGGGTGTATTGCAGTATTGACCTGAGGATCATATGTGTGCTGGCAAGTATGATGCTGGAATGAGATAACAGAAGAATGTGGTCCTTAGTTGCTCTGGTTATGTACTTTGCTATAATAATTTCGGATTCAAGGAGGAAAATTGCCACTGTTAGTCATATTTGGATAACTTTTATCTTAAAGTGACCATCTTAAAGTGACCATGACCTAATTACAGTGCTTGTGTATTAAACTTCTATGCGTACTCTGATTTATAGAGATGTATACTCTTGAGTAAAACTATTATGGTAATAATCCTATGCATGTTTATTCACCTTTCAAAGCCAAATAGCGGAACAGAATAGACTACATAACTGCATTAGTGAGACTGATCTGGTTTAGTCTGGCGTCTTTTTTTAAAGATTTAAATATATTTTGTATTTTAAAAATATGATTTTTTTCCCAATTAATCTTTAATTGAATTTGTTTTTAGTTTTTTAAAATATGAAAATTACATGTTTTTAAAAATATACACTCCTGTAATTATCCTTATTTGTTGTTTCACCATTACTTACCTTGCAATATTGTATTTACCAACTCAAATCTTACATTACCAATGATGACAAACATCTGGATATGACTCTTCGGTGTCCCTCCTCCTTCCACCACCATGTATTTAACCATTGTTGATCATACACAAGCTACCTTGAGTCCTTGACTGGCTGCACTTGATCTAATTAATGTCGATCTTCACATCACATGCCTAGTGTGCTGCGTGTGGATATAACATCATATTATTTTTGGTGAGATAGAATATCGTTTTAATTACCTTTCGATTAAATAATGGGAGAAAAAAATGAGAATGTTGCGCTATAAGAATTCTGGTTAGAACGGGGGAAGAAAATAAAGGAGAATATAAAGTATGGTAGCTACTCATGTACCCAGGCAAATCTAATTTCACATGGCCTGCAGGTATATACATTAAATTAGACAGTTTCCGAACATGGGTTGGAATGAGTGGAAAGGATTTGAGTGTTTTTCCCCCCGTATGTTTGGATGAAAGTTGAGCATAATATTTCTGGTCGAAAACAGCGAAGTAACCAAACGGTTACGTCTCTAATTGCCTTTGATGTCGTACTCCTTCTGGAAAAAAGTCATTTCTAGATTCGTTTAAAAATCGTGTATGCAGTGCAATTTTTAGGCCAGGAATCATATATTTAATGAATCTAGAAATATTTCTTTTATAAATAATTAAGAATAGTATAACTGTAAACTGAATAGTGTACGATTTAAAATCGCGAGCATGACTTTCGATTAGGAGTTGGGACCATATATATGTCCTCAAATAAATGTTGCATTTATGTGGCTGTGCTGAGGAGTAATTATTGAAGTGGTCTAATGAATCGAAGTTATTCCACCGGGGTGGGCTTTTCCCTCTTCTCATAGATTTTTACATGTTTGACTTTCTAGGTAAAATATTATTTAAATTCTGAAAGATGCAACTGGTATATAGCTTGCTAAATTATAAAAAAGAATAGCAGTACAATACAAGTAACAAGGTGAATTTCCTAAAATCACAATATATTTTTATAAATTTGTAACCACATTAATCTTGAAACATTTAAGAGTTCAATTAACTTAAAGGGCATGCGTGGCGGCTCTTTGTATTTACAATATTTTTTTGGGTAGTGTTTTTATTTACAATATGTATGTATGCATGTATATATCAAATGAATTAATTTTGTAAGAGTGAGAGAAATAAATCTTAGCTTGACAAATACTCCATATATAGGATGGTCAAGATTAAAAGTTACTTTACATGATGACGAATCTTATTTAATAGTAAACTTTAGATTTATTTGGATTAATACTTGAGTTTATTTTGTTATTTTAATTTGACAATTTTGTAGGTTTAAGTTGTTTTTATTTTTATTATGCTATTTCATAAATTAGAGATTTTTTTATGTTCTTTTTTTTTTCGCAGTTACTTGGATGCTTAAGCATTGGTGAAGCCCACACTTAAGCATACCGACTTTTGATCGTTAATAAATGTCGCATTTGAGTGTGCCAACGTTTGTGTGTTGGTTGAGTCCACGTTAAGCGTGGTGATTCAAACAAAAGCATGTTTTAGAGTCAAAGAAGGGACCAGCGTTGTGAGAGACAGTGAAAATACTCAGAAAGAATGAAGCTCGGTTGAAGCTGAAGTTGGGGCAGAAGCTCAAGCCGGAGACATCACCATCCTCTCCTTTGATTGATTTTTATTTTAGAATTATGTTTGCTTAATTTTTCGTTTGTTAGAGGTAGATGAAATTGCCTAAAATGTTTGTTTTGAGGCTGATGTTTTAATCCGAATGTTCTATTTTATTTTGATTTAAGAATTTCGTTCTCATCTTTTATTTGATCATCTCCAAAATAATTTTCATTTGGGAAATTTTGAATTATAATAACTATTGAGAATGATAATTTTAATTTTCTTAGGAATAAGAGCAATCTTGATTTATTTGAGTTATGTTTTGTGATCCTTTGTGAAACCTTAACATTTTTTGAAAATAGAGGATGATACTTACATGATTTCTATAATGTGTTCTCACCGAAAAGATTTGGAAGACACGATGGAGAGTGATCTCATTCTATATATTTCATGAGGAATGCTAGCGTCATACCATCTGATACACTCCTTTGAACATACTCTCAACTATTGGGCCACGTCACACTTTTTTTTTTCAAAATTAATCGTTGGATTGAAAGTTATTATTTTATAGATCATATCTGTAAATTTTAACATTAATCTATGATCATTTGCTATGTCATCAAGACGCGTCAAGATTAACATTATTTGTAATTAGACTGTTGCCGTTAATCTTGACGCATCTTGATGACATAACAAATGATATTAGATTAATGTTAAAATTTACATAAATGATCTATATGATAGTAATTTCCAAAATAACGATTGATTTTGAAGAAAAAAAAGTGTGACGTGGCTTAATATTTGAGAGTGTGTTCAAAGGAGTGTGTCAGAGGGTATGACGCTAACATTCCTCACAAGTGAAAATTTGGAAAGCTATGAAATGTTTTTGAAGAAAGTTAAAAAAAAAAGTAGCTTGAATGATAGAGATATTGTTGGATAACTTAGAAAAGAGATACTAAAAAATAAAGAAAAAGTAAACCCATTAAAAAAACAATGGAAACTTTATTTTTTACACCAAGTTTTCTCTGTATTTTCATGAACCTTTTACAAAGTTCCTCTTTTTGTAGTATGTCACCATTTTTCATTTAGAAAATCTTTTAACAATGAAATATAGAGGAATGCTAGCGTCACACCCTCTAACACATTCCTTTGAACACACTCTCAACTATTGGGCCACGTCACACTTTTTTTTTTCAAAATCAATCGTTGGATTGAAAGTTACTATTATATAGATCATATCTGTAAATTTTAACATTAATCTATGATCATTTGCTATGTCATCAAGACGTGTCAAGATTAACGTTATTTGTAATTACACTGTTGTCGTTAATCTTGACGCATCTTGATGACATAACAAATGATATTAGATTAATGTTAAAATTTACAGAAATGATCTATATGATAGTAATTTATAAACTAACGATTGATTTTGAAGAAAAAAAAGTGTGACGTGGCTCAATATTTGAGAGTGTATTCAAAGGAGTGTGTCAGAGGGTGTGACGCTAACATTCCTCACAAGTGAAAATTTGGAAAGCTATGAAATGTTTTTGAAGAAAGTAAAAAAAAAAAGTAGCTTGAATGATAGAGATACTGTTGGATAACTTAGAAAAGAGATACTAAAAAATAAAGAAAAAGTAAAACCATTAAAAAAACAAAGGAAACTTTATTTTTTACACCAAGTTTTCTCTGTATTTTCATGAACCTTTTACAAAGTTCCTCTTTTTGTAGTATGTCACCATTTTTCATTTAGAAAATCTTTTAACAATGAAATATAGAGGAATGCTAGCGTCACACCCTCTGACACACTCCTTTGAACACACTCTCAACTATTGGGTCACGTCACACTTTTTTTTTTCAAAATCAATCGTTGGATTGAAGTTACTATTATATAGATCATATCTGTAAATTTTAACATTAATCTAAGATCATTTGCTATGTCATCAAGACGTGTCAAGATTAACGTTATTTGTAATTACACCATTGTCGTTAATCTTGACGCATTTTGATGACATAACAAATAATATTAGATTAATGTTAAAATTTACAGAAATGATCTATATGATAGTAATTTCCAAACTAACGATTGATTTTGAAGAAAAAAAAGTGTGACGTGGCTCAGCATTTGAGAGTGTGTTCAAAGGAGTGTGTCAGAGGGTGTGACGCTAACATTCCTCACAAGTGAAAATTTGGAAAGCTATGAAATGTTTTTGAAGAAAGTTAAAAAAAAAAGTAGCTTAAATGATAGAGATACTGTTGGATAACTTAGAAAAGAGATACTAAAAAATAAAGAAAAAGTAAACCCATTAAAAAAACAAAGGAAACTTTATTTTTTACACCAAGTTTTCTCTGTATTTTCATGAACCTTTTACAAAGTTCCTCTTTTTGTAGTATGTCACCATTTTTCATTTAGAAAATCTTTTAACAATGAAATATAGAGGAATGCTAGCGTCACACCCTCTGACACACTCCTTTGAACACACTCTCAACTATTGGGTCACGTCACACTTTTTTTTTTCAAAATCAATCGTTGGATTGAAAGTTACTATTATATAGATCATATCTGTAAATTTTAACATTAATCTAATATCATTTGTTATGTTATCAAGATGCGTCAAGATTAACGACAACGGTGTAATTACAAATAACGTTAATCTTGACACGTCTTGATGACATAGCAAATGATCATAGATTAATGTTAAAATTTATAGAAATGATCTATATGATAGTAATTTTCAAACTAACGATTGATTTTGAAGAAAAAAAAGTGTGACGTGGCTCAATATTTGAGAGTGTATTCAAAGGAGTGTGTGAGAGGGTGTGACGCTAACATTCCTCACAAGTGAAAATTTGGAAAGCTATGAAATGTTTTTGAAGAAAGTAAAAAAAAAAAAAAGTAGCTTGAATGATAGAGATACTGTTGGATAACTTAGAAAAGAGATACCAAAAAATAAAGAAAAAGTAAACCCATTAAAAAAACAAAGGAAACTTTATTTTTTACACCAAGTTTTCTCTGTATTTTCATGAACCTTTTACAAAGTTCCTCTTTTTGTAGTATGTCACCATTTTTCATTTAGAAAATCTTTTAACAATGAAATATAGAGGAATGCTAGCGTCACACCCTCTGACACACTCCTTTGAACACACTCTCAACTATTGGGTCACGTCACACTTTTTTTTTCAAAATCAATTGTTGGATTGAAAGTTACTATTATATAGATCATATCTGTAAATTTTAACATTAATCTATGATCATTTGCTATGTCATTAAGACGTGTCAAGATTAACGTTATTTGTAATTACAGCATTGTCGTTAATCTTGACGCATTTTGATGACATAACAAATGATATTAGATTAATGTTAAAATTTACATAAATGATCTATATGATAGTAATTTCCAAACTAACGATTGACTTTGAAGAAAAAAAAGTGTGACGTGGCTCAATATTTGAGAGTGTGTTCAAAGGAGTGTGTCAGAGGGTGTGACGCTAACATTCCTCACAAGTGAAAATTCGGAAAGCTATGAAATGTTTTTGAAGAAAGTTAAAAAAAAAAGTAGCTTGAATGATAGAGATACTGTTGGATAACTTAGAAAAGAGATACTAAAAAATAAAGAAAAAGTAAACCCATTAAAAAAACAAAGGAAACTTTATTTTTTACACCAAGTTTTCTCTGTATTTTCATGAACCTTTTACAAAGTTCCTCTTTTTGTAGTATGTCACCATTTTTCATTTAGAAAATCTTTTAACAATGAAATATAGAGGAATGCTAGCGTCACACCCTCTGACACACTCCTTTGAATACACTCTCAACTATTGGGTCACGCCACACTTTTTTTTTCAAAATCAATCGTTGGATTGAAAGTTACTATTATATAGGTCATATCTGTAAATTTTAACATTAATCTATGATCATTTGCCATGTCATCAAGACGTGTCAAGATTAACGTTATTTGTAATTACACCGTTGTCATTAATCTTGACGCATCTTGATGACATAACAAATGATATTAGATTAATGTTAAAATTTACAGAAATGATCTACATGATAGTAATTTTCAAACTAACGATTGATTTTTAAAAAAAGTGTGACGTGGCCCAATAGTTGTGTTCAAAGGAGTGTGTCAGAGAGTGTGACGCTAGCATTCATCTATCTGAAATCATGAATTTTTTTCAAAGGTGGCAAATGACTGAAATTATCTAGTATCGGGAAAAACTCAAGTCCCACGTAGACTAAAAGCAAGGCTTTAAAAGAGTTTATAAGTAAGTGACACCCCTCACCTTATAAGTTGGTTTTGTTAGGACAAGTTAAACCCAAAATCCTAATATGGTATCAGAGCTTACCCTAGATCCACTAAGCCACCCATCGCATTATATACACGCACCAAGCCCAATCGTGCTGGGCGTAAGGTTTCAAAAGAGTTTATAAGTAAGTGACACCCTCGCCTTACAAGCCGATTTTGTAAGGATGAATTAGACCCAAAATCCTAAAATCTAGTAATAACATTACTGCAACAATGTTGTTTCGAGACCCACTATTTTGTAAGAAACAAGAATTTCATTTGAATACACTAATGTCAACCAAAGAAGAGTCTTCGATTTACCTTGATGTCTTTTAATGTGATCCTAATTTCCCATTTGATAAAAAATATGTTCATCATTGTGTTTAGTCCATGTGTTGCAGGTGTCTATGCAGAAGAGAATTACTATTACCAAGCATGGTGTACATATTCAGTCTAAGACCTGTTTAGCACAATTTGTAGCCCAATTTGCGAAGAGAATTACTATTACCAAGCATTGGTGTTGTTTGGCTGCTTGGATCTATTTTTGTAAATTTTGCAGACCAATTATTTGGTTTGGTAATTTTTATCCCAACTTGTGCTTAAGAATAGTCTTTCATATTAATAGATTTTTTTTAATAATAATAATGGCCAAACTAAACATCTGTTAATTAATTCCCTTCAGTTCTCTGCTAGGGTTTGGTATTCAGTGCGCTGAATTTGTTTCCTTTCGTGAGATCAGTCTGTTCGGTTGAGCAATTAGTGTATAGGAGTTGGTTGCTGTACGATTAATTTTCCTATTTTCTCTAGTGGTAGTGCATAGGGTCTGTGGCGCGGTTGCTGGTTATTTGAGCATCGACAGAAACTCTCCCTCAGTAGCACTTTGTGGGGTTGTTGTGTGAAGGCTTTTCCCCTTCTTTGGTGATACTTGTATCCAGGTATTATGACTAGTACTTCGAAAGACGTGATGGAACATGAAGAGTTGCAGGAGCTTCCTGACGATGAACGTGATGCGCAACTAGTATTTCTACAATCCAACATCCCAACCAATAGGGAGTTAGTGAAACGAGCTTTGGTGGGAAAAATAGTTTCAGAAAAAATATTGAACAAAAATGCTGTGAAAGGTATTCTTCGGAAGGCGTGGGGGTGAGTTGCAGGGTTTTCATATTACAGATCTGGGTCCAAACTTGTATGTGTTTAGTTTTAGCACTAACAAGGTAGCTGAAGATATTATGCGCAAAAGCCCATGGTATGTAATGTCAAATTTGTTAAGCCTACAATTATGGGGAGAGAAGATATCTTGTTTCGAAGTTAATTTTGATGAAGTGCCCTTTTGGATCCAGATACATGGGCCCCCCTGGATACTCTTAATGGTACTAATGTCTCTAAGATTATGTCTAGGGTGGGAGAAGTTTTGGAGGTTGAGGAGGCTATTGTGGAAGGATGTATATTACGCCACTTTAGTCGTGTTAGAGTTACAGTGGATGTGACTAAGCCATTGTGGTCTGGCAGTTGGCTTCATAGAGGAGATGAAGAGAGGATATGGGTCCAGTTTTGTTATGAAAGATTACAAGGAATATGTTACAAGTGTGGTAGATTGGGTCATGAACAAAAAATTTGTAAGCATGATAAAGTGATGGCTGCTTTCAACAAAAAATTACCTAAATATGATCCTTTCATCAGTGTCCCAGTAGCGAAGTCAATGGAGGTTATTCTTTTGGAGAAGGGGTCTACATATGGGAATATGGCAGGAAGTACTATGTCAGAAAATAGAGCCATAGCACCGGGTTTCAACAAAGGTGCCACAGATCCAAGAGATACTTACCTGCCGGTGCAAAATCAATACAAAGATACAAAGACATGGGTTTCTCAAAGATTTCCACCCGAGGTTAGACCTGACCTACATGATGTGAACAATAAAAAAAATGCAAGATAAGGATAGCCATGATGTTTCAATAAAATCTTGCAATGAGCAGCTTCAATTTGTTTTTAAGGCGGGCACATCATCTAAAAGGGCTGATATACATGCAAAAGTAGACACACAGACAATGGAAGGGGTTCATCAACAGCCTACGCAGCAACATGCACCTTCTATGGTGGATCTGAATCAGGGTATTTTGAGGCCTGGGTTGGGACCTAGAATTATGGAAGATTTGGGGTTGGAGAAGGAGGATATTGGGCTGAAAGAAAAAACAGTAATCATGGACTATCCAAGTCCAGAGGATGCTACAAAATACACTAGCAATGTGCTGTCCACCAGAGCATCGATGCTAGGAAGGGGGTATGGGTCTTTAGGGCAGACTTTGTTTAGGTCGGTGAAGTCAGTGCACATCCTCCACTTACCGCTGCTCTTGTTGACCAATACGACGTTGGAAAGCCAAGTTGGGTACTTGATCTCCTTGATAAACCCGACTTTCAAGAGCTTTGAGGTCTCTTCTCTGGCTGCCTGCTTCTTTTCCCCTGCAAGTCTTCTTTTGCGCTGGGCAACGGGGCGAGCGCCGTGCTCTATGGCTAGCTTGTGACAGGCCACTCTGAGGTATATTCCGGGCATGTCCTTCGGGCCCCATGCGAATAGATCCGCGTTGTCGAGCAGGACCTTCGTCAGGGACTGTTCGCTCTGCTGGGGCAGTTGCGTCCCGATTCGTATGCTCTTGCCCGATCCTCTTACTTCGATCTCCTTGATGTCATCGACCGGCACTGGCCGGAAATCACTCTCGCCCCTCGGGTCGAGCTCAATCATGCTTGATTCGACTTGAGCGATCTCTTCTTGCCATCCCCAGGCCGTTGACATAACATCTCGCCTCGCCTTACGGTCGGCGTGTATCGTAGCAATCTGCCCATCAGATAGGGGGAACTTCATCACCAAATGGGGGGTGGAGACAATGGCCCCGATCCCATTGATGACAGTTCTGCCAATTATCATATTGTAGGCGGTGTCCGCGGCCGAATCGGCTTCCACCACCAGGAGGTGGGCTTCGATTGTCTTGACCCCGACGTCCGCCTTGAAGGTGAGCAAGACGTCGAAGTACCCAGTCACCCGAGCTTTAGCACCTAAAAAACCGACTAACGTACCTCGGTAGGGTCTTATAATCGAGCTCGGTAGCTTGAGTCGATCGAAGGCTTCTTTGTAGATTACGTCCGCCGAGCTTCCTTGGTCGACGAGCACTCTCCTGACGTTAAATCCAGCGAGGTGTACTGTGATCACCATTGGGTCGTCTTGGCAGCGATCTATTCCCTGATAATCCCTCTCCGAGAAGGATATGGTCGGTAGGGCCTCGGGCGGGGCCGCTAGTGATGTCGAGCTATTGACGGATCTTAGGTGTCTTCTCCGACCATTGCTGGATTCGCCCCCACCTGCAAAACCACCTGCAATTAAATTGAGCGAGGGGGTACCTTCGTCTCGACCCTTCCTGCGTTGACGGGCGGGTGAACGTCTTTCTTGTCCTCTCCGAGCCGGCGATCGGTTGCGTCTGCGCTCTGGTGAACGGGATCTTCTACGACTTGTCCTGTTTTCTCTGGGGGTTGCCCCATTCCCTTTGTCCACGTACTTCGCTAAATATCCTGCCTGTATGAGTTTTTCAATTTTTATCTTTAGCGCCTGACATTCATTGGTGGTGTGCCCGTAGATTCGGTGGTATTCGCAGTATCTCTGGCGTTCCGCATCTGGTGGGGAGTCCTTCCGAGGGGGCAAGGTAATGAGGTTGCCCGTGTAGGCTTCCTTCAAGGCTCGGTCCCTTCCCACTGTCAAGGGGGTGAACCGTCCTCCGTAGTCTTGCCGCCCTCGACGCTCGTTTCTTCTCTCTGCCCTTTCTCGGGCGGATCCTCGCTCTGTCTTTGGGTCTGGGTTTCTCTCTTGGCGGCGGCAACTTCTTCCATGTTGATATACCCCACTACTCGGCGCCTCAGCTCGTCCAGGGATCCTGCAGGTCGGCGAGCGAGGGAGTCCGAGAAGGGACCAGGCTTTAGTGCTGATACTATGGCGTGGAGCGCCACATCGATCTTGAGATTTACGATTTGAGCCGTTTCGTTGTTGAAACGCTCTATGAAGGACTTCAGTGTCTCGTCCGACCTCTGTTTGAGCCCGACCAGGCAAGTGGAGTTTCTCCGGAAGGCTCGGCTCGTGGTAAACCTGGCCACTAATTGCTCGGCGAGTTGCTCGAATGAGTGGATCGAGCGTTGCGGGAGGTTAGAGAACCACATCATGGCCGGTCCCTTCAGGGTGCAGGGAAAGGTCCGACATTTCAAGCCCTCGGATGCGTCGATCAGTAGCATCCGCGCGTTGAAGGAGGTAATGTGCTCTTGAGGTCGGTCTTACCCTCGTAGCGTCCATGTTGGGGATTTGAAACCGCCGGGCCGGATCGGCCATAACCTCTCGCCAAAGGGGAGCAAGGTTAGCCCGATTTGAAGGTCGGTTTTCGCCGCGATGCTCGCCGGATGTGGCCTTCTCGCCTTGGGCTCTCCGTGGTGCTGGATGCGTCCGACCTGGATGAGTCCCGGTCATCTCTTTTGGTCCGCGAGGGTGTCTCGTGGCCCTGTCTTTCCTCGCGATCGCGGGCTTCCGCGATCTGGCGTCTTAACTCTTCGTTTTCTGCCCTGAGAAGCTCCAAAACGGGGTCTGGTGGTGGGCGTTCGTTCTGACTGGCCGAGTGATGACTCCGTGGTGGCGATCTGTGATTCGCCGTGCTCCTGGTGCGCACCATCCAGCTAGGGGTATTCTTGAGGCCTGGGTTAGTTTTATCGGGCCCCACGGTGGGCGCCAATGTTGATGCTGGGAATGGTAGAGGTCTCCTCTTCCTTGAGGTTGAGTGTTCCCTCTTCCAGAGTCCGATGAAGGGGGGTGGTACCTGCAAAGACACTCCGATGCCTAAGTTAGATAGGGCTTTGGAGAAGGAGGAGAACAGAGTGTATTAGGGTTGAGAGTAAGTAGAGAGTATGCAAACCTGGGGGGTCCAGCCCCCTTTATATAGTGGAGCCACGCGTAGGGAGGATAACTACCGATCCGATTTCAGCGCGCGGTAACTCCTCCCTGACAATTCGGGGATTAGCTCATCTCTTCCTGATATATCGCGCCTGCCAAGCCCGTTACGTGCTGGCTGCGTGATCTTCAATCTTTAGGGTGACAACGGCTCCAAGCGTTGTCTCAGGCGCGTCTCTTTCTAGAAGGTTCGTGAGTCTTGAGTTAGCTCGCCCTTTCCCCTGCTCGGTGTTATCATTGGGATAGTCGTATCGAAGGTCGGGCCTGGCGCGTCTCAGGTCGGTGGAAACTCGTCAAGCTCGGATGAGCAGGAACCGAGCTGATCTGCCCCGGTTCGGTGGGCACACTAGAACTCAGCTCGGGACCGGTCCGTAACAAACCAGAAACACTTTGTGTGTGTTAGAGGTCTACTAATCACATTACACCCACACAATTCTCGTGTTATCGCTATGTTGCGCATTTAGCCCGTGCGCATGCTTGGTATTCATGAGTGCCCTAGAGACCCGCCACAGTCTCATGCAAGCGGCCCCACTTGACACACATATATGTGATTCCATCTAGTGCATGCTGCAACCATACTCCACCCATAATGGCTTATAGAAATTATTAAAAGCTTTCAAAGCTTATCCCCCAAGTTTAAATAATCTAGCATATTCTTATAGCCATTATCGTAACACCATAGGAAAGGGACAATATTATTTTAGTACTATCATAACTAACAAGTGACTTGTTTTTACCCATATGAACCTTCTTTATGGGATCTCCAATCATAAAGATTGGGTTCCCATCACTTGTCATTTTCCCATCGCATAAGTCTCATTCCTCTCGATGTTTCACTTATTAATTTCCTCCCTAGGGGCTTTGTCGAAAAATCGATTTAGATCACTTTTAATTTCAAATAAATTAAGGATATAACTTTCTCTTTCAGTAGCTACTTTAAACAATTATAAAACATAAATATGGAAGACACAACTTTCTCTCATCCAAGAATATTGACCAAGACGTGTCTTAATCAATCAATCTCATATATTGTCAAGTCTATGTTAATAAACTTTACCTCCATAATATTTTTATACAGGTTTGCTTAGATGATTTCTAAGCGACAACACCTTCATTGAGGATAAAATAAATTCACTTTAGATTTATTCTCATTTGTATCAAATCCAAGTAACGTCATTGTATTATTCTAATACAATGGCTAACCCACTCTAAATAATATTATAACTCTCAGTATTTCTTTAAGCATTTTATGAGTCTAACAAGTACCGCAAAATTTTTTAATTTACAAGAAACTCAGTAAGTTTATTAAATATTAATAAACTCCCAGTAGTTGGATATGCTCAGATTAGGAAATAAAGTCGCCTATATTTTTCCTAATCAAGTGTTAGAATCATAAGGGATACTCATTAGTTTAACTCAAATATCCAAACTTCATAAGAAGTTTCTCAATATAATATTCTTATGATAGCATTATACTATCACACTTCCTTATGATTTAACGCCCAATATTACACATGTTAGTTGTTTCACCGATGAATATCGCATTCTTTCCATAAGTCTCTTAACGTGAATGATATCGACGCCAAGTCAACACTATGCTTTAAGCTTTTGATCTTGTAACAAAATTGATAGGCAACAATATACATGCTACTCAACACTGACACATATCACACAAGCCATACAATTATTAGCCACATAACCTCTTAAAGTATCATATTATTAAGCCAAAAAAAAAATAGCTTCCTCATTTCAAGTAGGCACATGTTCTGTATTATAACAAATCTTATGTTGTTGCTCTATGAGCACATTGGATTGAAAAACACTGCCATGACATAAAGACTATTGGACCCCTAATCAAAAGACAAGTATTTGGTTGCCTCATACAATTGAGAATCATCAAAATGCAAAGAATAAGGGTTTCAATATTGTTAGGTGCCAAATCACTTCTCAATACAACATTGGACAATACCTATAAGCATCAAAGACTCGAATTCAATCTCACATGTAGCACTTCACATGTGGCATTACTTCAGCAAACACAAATGTATAATATATTTCTACAATTGCATGCCATCAACCAACCCATATAATCCACCTCTCTAAAGACAGTAGAATTTATAAGCTACTCATTGTAAAATCACTTTCATTTTTCAGATCACTTAGACCAGAGAGGCATAAATGAATACTTGGAATTAAATTAAGCTTTCTACATGTACATTAGGCACCAACAGTAACTTAGCCTCAAAATCATTAGTCATAACAATAACAAATAAAAACCGAGGCATGTAGACTTATTATAAAATTTAATCCATTCACAAGCTAGTAGATCAAGCTTCCTCTAAGATCCATAGCCAAATTTGAAGTGCGATAAATATTTAAATCAAGAGTGTTACTATTGATTAAACAACTTTGGCTACAGTTGTTCATTTAAACACCGTTATTGGATAAATTTTAAAAACGGATTCGCTTCCTATAAATCACTACTTTTCTTAATATCCCCAAAGTTTTTCTTTTCTTTTTTTTTTATTGAAAAAGGAAGTTTTGTAGTTAACAATGGATAATCCACAACCACACTAAGGGAGATCATATGATAATGTGAACAAATACAAATATCTTCAATTATCAAGCAGTGGAGGAACCTGGTTTAACGAATTCACCGAAAGCAAGTGCATTAGAAGTGTCGATTTCACGCAGCAATTCGTCGCCATCGGCGCCCTGAAAATGCCATTCAACTTTTCGGGCACTGCAACAACATGAATGTCACAGCCTCTGGTTTACCTGTAGAGCGTAGATCCATTCAACAGAGCAATCATGCCGTTCGAACTCATGACCCATAGCCTTCATCAGAGGCAGAAGCTTCAGCGACACTAAAATCCTTTTTTTTTTAATTCCAAGAGGTTTACAGGAAGAGAGGGAGAAAAAAAATAGGTTATGGGATTGATGAGAAAAGGCTCTGTTGTAGGCAATACAAAATGGAACCATCAACACAACTGAATTGATTCAATCTAAATTTGACGGTCTAGGGTTTCATGAATTTGGCATCATTCTGCGAAACAGGTTTGGGAATTCGGTCACGCAACTTTCATCGTTAAATCCTTAGATTGTAGATGTGGATGGCTCTCTGAATGTAAAAACCCGATGTGTGTAATCACTAAGGATTTATCAGCAAGATTGCACAAATCTCCGGGATACAACATGTTCTTCTCCACGATAAGTATACCGAGACTATCAAAACTCGAGACGGAACGCGAGGCAGCCGTTAACCCAGGCAGAAAAGTCGATATATATAAACACAAGATAGAGACAAAGCAGTTAAGATTAAGAGAAAATGGTGTGAGTGGGAGAGACTAAGTCAAAGGACATGATAAGATAAAGACCAAGTCAAAACTTCTAACAAATAAATGAAATAATAAATTAATAAAATTATTTTTCAATAATTCTCACTTAATAATATAGACCACAATATCATTAAAAACTTTTGAATTGCACACAAATTTCCAACACTCCGTAACGCCATTTGGACTTTGTTTTCAAAATTACACATTGGTACACCCGTACATTTTTTTCATAATTATTCGTATTTAAGTTAAAATACATATAGTTTGTACACCCAAAAAATATATATATATATAATTTTGATAAAACTATAAACTATTCTGTGCGTCACACGATCACTTTCATGAAATATAAAAATAATAAATTAGAAAAATAAATTTATTTTGAGTAAGTTCTTGCTATAACTACTAGTCCTTTTCTAGTGTTTAGTGCTTTTATAAATCTTTCCCCAACTTTTAAAAAATTATATTCTTAACGATCACCGCTAATAACTATTTTCTTAATTTTTTAATATTACAATGTGAATTTATAATTTCCATAATAAAATATTAATATATTTGCACTATTTTAACTGGCGTAAACCGACATTGTTAGGCTGAACATTTTCATGGTTGCCCGACTTTGAGCCCGGGATCCCCACTACAGTTGTTCATTTAAAAATGAATGAAGAACATGTAATATTATTAGGATCGATTACATGAATTTAGAACACCGAGTTTTTTGATTACTTACTTGTTGAAGACATGATTGAAGTTGTCGTTGTTTCGTAGAGCACCGCAGCACGAACGGCCAAATCTTCCTTTGCCTGGTCACACACTCCAATTCTAGGTTTTCAATGGGGCAAACCGTAGACGAGCATATTTTATTCCAGTGACGGCAAAGGGGACCTAGCCTCTCTATTTATCAACCCTAGGACCACCCATCATGGGCCTAGTGGTTGGGCCTACACTGTCTCCCACATAAATCAGAATTAGGTGTCCAAAGGCCCATTACAACTGATCACTTATTTGCGGGCCTGAGCATCATCAATTGGATCATAACATTAACCCGTTTTTGGAAAACTAAAAGGCCACAATTGATTGTAGCCCACAAGAATTATTAGAAATAATTCTAACATTCTCCCACTTGGGCAAAATCAATTGTGCAATTTTAATTTTTAGAAAACATTTTGAAAACGACTCTCGGGCTAATAACATACTTCCTAACGTGGCCACTAAACACATGATCCCAAGATGCAACACCTAATTAAGACTCCATCCAACAAAAGCTAAATGATACCGAATCATGGCGATAGTCACATCTGATATTGACATGACACCTTCCATGGTTACAAATACCACCAACTTCGTCGACTAGCCATCTATGTGGAGTGTAGCAAGAAAATGGCATGCCAATATGATCTTATAGCCATACTGTCATTTTCTTTGTCAGTCCTCAATTTCTCTCAAATACATTAAAGCCAGAGAAATTATATGGTTCATAAGAAACTATGATGCCTCAGCTCCGACATGGCGTCGATCACCGGCACAGTGATCCCATTGACACCGAGCTCTAATGTTTTTGCAAATATGCCTCAGCTCCAACATGGCATCGACCACCGACACAGTGGTCCTAATGATACCGAGCTAAATGGTTCAATAAAACCATAATGCCTCAGCTCCAACATGGTGTCGACCACCGGCACAGTGGTCCAGGCGACACCGAGCTTCATGGTTTAACAAAATCGTAATGCCTCAACTCTTACATGGTGTCGACCACGGGCATAGTGGTCCCAACGACACCGAGTTTCAACATTTTTGCATCTGTAAAACATATACAAAGGTATATAATAACATAATTCAATTTATAATTAATTTCTCAAGTCAAATAGAAAATGTTATCAAAACACCAAAAGTGTTAAAAAAAATGCGAGAGCTAACATGACATAAAGCACAAACTCCCACTAACCAAGCATATTATACAAACTCATAGAGCCCATGTTCACAAAAATAATGATAAATAAATAATTATGGGCAGAGTCCCTTGGTTAAAGGATTAACCAACGTGGAATCTATCTAGTTTCATAATAGCTATTTGGATCAACAATTTCTTCAATTTTTTTGCATGACAAATATTGCTTCTGATCACTGGTTTCAAAACATTCAATGCATAGGGCTCAAGACAACGACCCTTCAAAGTTGCAGGGCTAAAGCCAACAGAAATGGGGTCATTTGAAAATAACGCAGTAATATATAGAGGGATATAGTTCTACCACATAAACACTAAGCCCTTAATCTGAGCATTAGCTGCTAGAATTAAATCATGAATGAGAAGGTAACAACTCATCAATTTCAACTAATAAATAAATAGGCAATAACAGCAACAAGAAGCTAACTTTGAAAAGACTAGCATATAACGGGATACTAACAATGTATGCTTTGAAATATGAATACAAGATAGATTTTAAGGAAGTCAAAGGTGGCTCAAATCTGAGTTAAATCTTTCAAATATGCACCCTGAGTAACAATCTTTTTCCTTACAAGTAAAATCTTTGAAAAACTTATATATTGAAGATTTGAATGACAACCATTTTTCTTTATGCTAACATATAATTCAAATGATAATTGATAAGTTCATTGTACATACCATATAGTAAAGGTTTATTATTCCCCAGACAAACTTAACAGTAAACATTTCAATCATAAAGGTAATTAACAAATAATTGAGCTCATTAACTCCAATTTTATCATCATTTTGAAAATATTAGGATTTTCCAATCCATGTATAAAATCCACAATCATACTGAAATTGATAAAGGTTTATTATGTACCTTATCTGCGCTCATCAAATAAAGATAAACTATCCTTATGATAAAACAAAGCAAAGCGCTAGATCTCCGTAAAGTCTTAAAAGAATGTGCAAATAATGTCAATAGATCTGCATAAATATCAAAAGTAGCTATGGAACAAGTAACAATAAAGTAATCACGAATCATATAACTTTTGATGTGGTCTGATATAAGAACCAGAAAAATCGAACAACTGGGAGTTCGAAAAATTGCAACAGGAAATTCAAATATCTGATGCATAACAAATTCGAATTCAAAGTCGCAACCCACAAACAAAAGCCTTGAAAATCGTATATTTCAATAAATTATTTTTATTACCATTCTTGACATCAAATAATGACTAAAGTCAAAATCCTCCCACTGATGTCAAGATCCAAACATGTTAAATATACAAAAAATTTATAGTAAACTAACACAAGCATCCAAAAGCTTATCACGAACTTTCATGAAATAAATTAAGTAGTGCTCCATAACAAACTAAGCAAAATAGTTGTTATTAAAAAAAAATTGATTGTTAAGCAAAACTTAAAATGCGTTAAAGTAAGAAACAGGGCAAGACATGATTTCAGCTTAAATCAAGCTATTTGGAGGCCAACATAACAACACATTCTCCTTTGGGCAGAATGCGCAACCAAGGTCGCAATCGTGGTCAGAACCTCAGATGAGTTAATCAATGAGTATACACTGGATTCAGAAAATTGTCCCCTTTGGGCAGACAAATTCCCTACACCAACGTACCTCCATTAACTTCACCAAACATATTCGATAATAAGTTACTCAATGAGTATACATTGGGTTTAAAGATCTATCTCCTTTGGGCAGACAAATCTCCTAGACCAGTGTACCTCCAATAACTTCATCGCAAATTAGCTTCTAATCATGACATACAATAACCCCCTTTGGGCAGGAAATTGCACGTGACAATCAGAAGCATTCCTCTAATGATAAAATAAATTCCACCAATTAATAATGAGTAATCCCACTTTGGCGAGAATCCCCACTATAATTAGTGAAATGTTTTTACCCAGGAATCAATATCTCTTGCCCTTAACCATGATATAGTCCATAAGAAGGTGCATTAAAAAAATAACCACCCCTACTCATCATGAATTTAAAACCATTATCATTCTACAAGTTTTGCACTTATAACAATCGAAACAAGAGTTCACATTTAAGTGAATTGACACTTTAAAATTACATGATATATGATAAAAGTATTAATTTTCATAACACCAGCCAAGCACATATACATCATGCACATATCTAAACCATGATATATTTTCTTTCCAGTATATTATTTATAAAATATTATTTATAAAATATCAGCTGGAAAATACATAAATTACAACACATATTTGGATCGTTTTCAAATATAGATATTTGTGCAGTAGAAAACACAAATAATATACCATAAACATTTAAACAATTGATCAAAATCAAGAGTAAGCACTTGAAATGTCCTCACATACAATATCACATAAATTCAATTGCCGAATAAATCATGCAATGAATATCTCCAAATTTATACAATTTGTATCACTCTAGGAGAGCACAAATTAACATATATCAAATATTATATTTCTAAATACTTATAAAATTATTGTGACAATAATCACCATCAATGGAAAACAATATGACGTGCAATGAAAATATTTTTCAAAAGTTATGCCTATAAAAGAGCTCAATAATTTCCATGTCACAACATTGTGAAATAATGTCATACCCGTATATAAATACATATTCCAAACACAAATATGAGAGAGAGTTAAGAGCTCATTAAGAAGAAATTTCTTTATTTATGCGTGTATACAATACATCAATAACCAAAAATATATATATTTTATAACTAACCTCTAAAAGGTGTATCACTCATACTTGTGTGTAGGACCAACAAAAGCGGAAGCATCAACTTTATATAAGTTCTCAGATGGCTCATAGAATAAATGTTAGAGAACAATAATTAAACTCATGTCAAATCAAGTCCTACTTTCTAACACATACAAGCTTGAGTATTTTCAAGTTTCAATGTGGCATGTCACAATCAATGACAAGAAGGTCATTAAAAGATACTTTTATATATAACTAAACACAATTTTATTGTTTGTCAAAAATAAATTAAATTGCTCAAAATAAAACTATACGTGCTCAAGCATAAACCAAATATGTTTGATAAATTAAAAGAAAAATTTTCAATAATTCAAAATTTATCAAACTAGCAATTATTAAAATTAATACTAGTATCAGAATATTCAATAGTTTACTGTTAAGACAAAACACAAATGCATTAGTATATGTAATATGACAAGATATAGCTCCAAAAATAAAACAAGCTATCACATTGAGGCCAGTAAAATGGTACATTCACCTTTGGGTAGAATGCACCAACCAAGGTTGAAAAACTCGGTCAAAACCTCGGATTGGTTAATCCATGAGAATACACTGGGTTCAGAAAATTGTCTCCTTTGGGCAGACAATCCCTTAGCCCAATCCATTTCCCAATAACTCCATCTGCAAATAACTTTCAACCACAACATACAACCACCCCCTTTGGGCAGGTAATTGCATGTAATGATTAAAAGCATTCCTCAAACTACAAAGAAATTTTCATGAATCAATACAAGCGGTCCCACTTTGGTGGTAACGGCTCATATCGACGCACAAAAACTCTTGCATAGGAATCATTTTTCTCTTGTCCATAGACAAGACACAGTCAACAGGCAAGTACATCATTAATCATTTTTCTCTTGTCCATAGACAAGACACAGTCAACAGGCAAGTACATCATTAAATGAGCACCCTTACTGGTCATGCTTCAATTCAATTCGCATTCTCAACATGTTTTGTACTTTATAGTGTAACAAGGTAGTCAATTAAAAACACGTATATAAAAAATAATAGCATACAATCATGCGCAACTCTACAGGGAGAGTGAATACTACCATTAAATCCAGAATGTATCATATTATTTTTCTAACATATTTTTCAATTTAATTTTCGTCAGAAAAATAATTAAAAAATCAATTTAATGCATTATATTTTAGAAAAAATATCTAACGCAGCGGAAAAATTCTCGAAAAAATATAAAAAATACAAGCATTAAATTTAGAGCGCAACACAAAAAACTGCGTCGAAAACGGACGCCTGTAGGGCCCACACACTCCGACACTCTCTCCTGCCCGCGAGTGGGCTTTGCACGCGCGTGTACAGGACTTCATCTCCTACCTCTGGCGGGTCGACCCGCAGTGGAACCGGGTCAGAACGCATGCAAACGGGTCGGGAGGCTTTTCTCGCTCGTTTCTTATCCGTTTCACGCGATTTTTGTTGGGCTTTGTTCAGAATCAAATTTCCAATCATTTGGACTTAAAATTTTGATTTATTAGTGCTTAAATCGTGAGTTATTATCAAAGAAATCACTGACACGGGTCGCGATGTGGGTCACTATTTTCATCAGAGTTTTGGCTCGATTTTTACTCTTCTCATGACTTGTTTGTCGCGATTTCATATGGGCTTGATTCAGAAACAAATTCTTGATCATTTTAACACAACAAATCCAAGTTTAAACAAGCAAAAAACGGAATCGACGGACCCTAGAAAAGGTTACGGTGCAGGTTCAATTTCTCCTTCTATGGTGTACGAAAAATTATGAAAATATGCCATTGGATTCGTTTGAACATAATCTATAATAACCCTATGGTTTGGAATTCTAAAACTTCATGAATAAAGACTCGAAATTCTCAGTTTTGATAAAACGTAAAAACCAAAAAGAAATTGAAAACCGTTCGAGACGGCAAAAAAAAAAAAGGATTCTAAATCATGTAATTACAGCTCTGATACCACATGTAATATTATTAGGATCGATTACATGAATTTAGAACACTGAGTTTTTTGATTACTTACTTGTTGAAGACATGATTGAAGTTGTCGTTGTTTCGTAGAGCACCGCAGCACGAACGGCCAAATCTTCCTTTGCCTGGTCACATACTCCAATTCTAGGTTTTCAATGGGGCAAACCGTAGACGAGCATATTTTATTCCAGTGACGGCAAAGGGGACCTAGCCTCTCTATTTATCAACCCTAGGACCACCCATCATGGGCCTAGTGGTTGAAGCTCTGTTGTCTCCCACATAAATCAGAATTAGGTGTCCAAAGGCCCATTACAATTGATCACTTATTTGCGGGCCTGAGCATCATCAATTGGATCATAACATTAACCCGTTTTTGGAAAACTAAAAGGCCACAATTGATTGTAGCCCACAAGAATTATTAGAAATAATTCTAACAGAACATAGGAAAAGAAAGGTAACTGTAACAACATATGAAGTTGAGTATAGAGAGAGTGTTGAATAAGGAGAGAAAAAACATAAATTGAGAGACATGGAGAGAATGGAGTAAAAAAGGTTGAGTTAGAGCTCTTGAGGAGTATTTGGGTTGATGAATTTTGATAATAAAACATAATAAAGACCATAGAGCATTTTGAGAAGCAAAAATAGAGAGACAAAAATAAAAAAGAGTAAAAAAGATTTATACTTCCTCTTAACAATAGAGTCACTGCCAGCTCAAGAGCGAGGCCAATGAAGCAAGGGCTTTAGGCCTCACCCAACAAACATATATACCTTACATATTAATTAAGCCTCTTGACCAAAAATATACTCTATGCCTCATCAAATAATAATAAAAAAAACTATTTGTCTGTACTAAATAAGCCAAAAAGCTTGACACTTGCGATCTAAATCAATTTAAGTAAGCTGAGTAATAATCAATTTAATTGCAACAATTTTTTTCTATTAATTTAACTATATTGAACATGATATTTGCATTTGAAATGAAAAAAATATATAAGTTGCTTTGTTTTATAACTGCATCTAATAAGCTTTACTTTAGAGTCGTTTTAGGCCTATATATAGATTGGGCCGGCCTTGAAAGTATTGAACACTTAAAATAAGCTTAATTTCTATTTTTTTACTCTTTAGTATGGTTAATACTTAATTTTTAGTGGAGACAAAAATAAAATTATTCAATAATTAATAAAAAATTAAATAAGTTAGTGAGATTAGCCGCGCCTAATTTCCTATACATGGATTCGTCTGATACCAATTTTTTTGTGAGCTAATAAAAATAATAAACAATATACGCTTAAATAATAACATCCGAGTTCGAATCCCGATTACGACACCTCCATATATCTAAAATTATCAAAACAACGGGCACCGGGGACATACCAATTGTCAATGTTGCTTTGCTTTCGGGCAATAAATTATTGGAGACCTTCGTTGGAGGATACGTCACTAACCTTCAACAGAATGACGTACCTAAAACGTGGTACCATGTGCCTGTGGTGGATATACTACTATATGATTATTATATTATATCTAATATCAGGACACCTAAAACGATTCGTGGAAGTCAAAATTTGTATACAAAAAAAAAAAATGGAAAAATTTGGATTGCCAAGCCCTCGTGTAAACTATGAATCAATTTTTGTCTTTTAACTTTCACTCAAAATTCAGCTTACGGAATTTTTTTTGGGGAGTTTATTGAATTTTTTTGGGAGTAATTATAGGCTTAATTTAACTTTTGATGAATGCCAACTTATTATTATCTTCAACCGTATGACCCTTTTTTATTTCTAATTATAAGAAAAAAATTATAAAAAACATAAATTTAAAACCAAGAAAACATATTTAATATTATAAAATTGAACACTATTTTTAAATGTACATCTAATTATGTGCAAAAGAAAGTATATACATCTATTCAATATACAAGTCTATTAAAATAAAAATATAAAAAGCATTTTAACAATTAATACATCTAGAAATAAGGTCTTTTTCTCTTATAATTAAGATAAAAAAATCCTTGAATTTTTTTTATAATTAGCACCGGAGGTGGTATTTAGTAAAAAAGAATAAATAAACCATAATAATTAAAACCGGAATGGACCTTTTCCTTTTTTTAATTGTCTTTATTTAATAAAAATAATAATTTTGCTCTCAAAAGGACTTGAACACATGTCCTTAAAGCCACAACAAGTCATCTTATCACTAGGCTACATGTTATTTTGTGTATAAATTGAAATATTATATATATATATATATACACATATATTAAAAAAAATATTTTATTAATATTTTATTAAACCCGATTCGACTCCAATCCAACCTAAAAACCTTAAACTCTAGCCCTCTTCGATTCAATGTACGGCCCGGTAAACAAACTCAATGAAAACGTGTAGCGTGGAACTGAGCACCCACACCCAGAATTCGAGAAACGACAGCTCCAGGACATGTGGACGGCGACGATCATTCTCCTTACCCGCTTCACTTCACACCACAACGTGGCCAGCAAAGGAATACGCGCAGATGGATAATGACGTCATCAGAATGTTGTCGTTTAGTTGCACCGTCCTCGACTATTCAGTGCACCAGCCGTGAACTGGGAGACTCTGCCTCTTGCTGATGCCAGGTTGCTGCTGTCTATATAGGTTTAATCGTAGTTTTGGGATTTTAGTTAAATTAATTTGATTTTGGTCTCATAATCAATGAGAGAACACAAGTAACGTTATTTTATGTCGGAGTCAATAAAATTGGATCAGTTATTATTATAAAAAGGATTTTTCTAATGAATCAGCTCAATTATATATATTGGTCGAATCCGAGACTCTTCACGCAGTCTGATTGGCTGGCTATTGACGGAAAAATAATTGCTTAACGCCCTGTTTGGGAGAGAGGAAAAAAAATAGAAGAAAAGAAAAGTTTTTAGTAAAGTATGAAAAAGATGCATTGATAAATGTAACAGACCAATAATAATATAACACATCATCAATTTTACACTTTAATCAATAATTTTTTTTTTCTCCACTTTTTTTCTTCCCACTTTTTGACATAACAAACATAACCTAAGTGTGTATTTGGATGAGCACCATTATTAATTATACCTAGAAATCATGAAAGCTAATGACGCTAGGTAGAAACTGATAATGATATATATTCCTCCGTTACTTTTTATAAATCCTTTTAGAAAAAAATATATATATTAAAAAAATAGTTAAAATAACTAAATTATCTAAAATATGTATATTTTTTAAATTTATTTTTCAATCATATTTTTAATTAATTAATATATATCTTGGTTTTTTTAAACACTATGTAATTAATTAGGGATACTTTTTAAAAAAATAATTAATGTATCTTATAATTTGAAAAATAACGTATAATTAGTTAATAATTTTTTTTAAAAGAGACTTATAAAAAGTAACGGATGAAGTATATAGTTGCGAATCGATTTTTATGATTTTGTGAAAAAAAAAATGGAGAAAGGATCATACCATTGTGTTTTTTAATTATTTATCTCTATGCGCAACTGTTAACCAATGGCTCGATAAGATCACGAGTGTCAAAGTTCTCTTCAAGAGTACGAAGGTTGCTCCATTTTCCACTGTCTTATTCAAATGCTTGAGTGTTTAGTAGATATTCGTATTATTATATAAGAATTTATATTATTCTAATACACAGATGAGAGTTCGGTCTAACGGAAGGGGATAGTCCTTCATAATATGGCGAACTAAGGTTTGAGTTCTTGCTGGGAGAGATTTTCATATTTAATGTTCGACGCGCCTCAAACAGGATTGTCTTCGTTGAAAGAGACATATGAAAAACAAAAAAAGAAAATCGTACCATTCAGTATTTATCCTTTTTTAATGATAAATATTAATAGAAGAGTTGAATTTATCTCTCTAATCTTTTTCCAAACCCACTGTTGTAAAAACCGGACAGAACCGGGAACCCGCTAGTTCGGCGGTTGGTTTAACCTATTTGAACCGCAGTTTGGTTAAACTAATTGAACCTTTTTGAACTGCTGATTGAACTGGGTTGAATTGTTTAAAATAATTTTTTTATTTACATTTTTCCCAAATTTAATATTTTTTATTTATTTGTTAGTCATCTGATTCAACCACGGTTAAACCGAATGAACCAATTCAACTATGACCGAAATTCACACCAGTTCGATATCTGGTCCCATTTTCAAAACATTGCACAAACCACCAATCACCTGATGACTCCTAATGCTTGTGTTATCTTGTTATACAACACTACATTGTTCAATAATGAAAAAGTTGCTAAATCAAATACGAATGATTACAAAAGCATTACATGAGAGCATCTTGGCTTTTCTCAACATGCGCGGAATGGATGGATGTAGCTTGGAATCTGTTGACCGAGTCGGTGACGCAATATGTCGTCATCCACAGCAGCTGTGACGTAAGAGCATCACTGCCGTTGACGTTAGAGTCTTCGCCCCGGTGCTTTTATATTTCCACCTCTGCCCCCAATCTTCTCCCCCCTCTCCCTTCTCCTCTCTCTCATTCTCTCTATCTGCGCCATGCACCAAGCAATTCCTTATAGGAGCTGCCTCTCTGCGGACACGCGTGACTCGCGTGACCTGCTGCTAGTCACCGGAGGGATCCGCGAAGCCAACGTCATCAGAATGGTTTCGGAGAACGCGGTGATAATCATTGGGACACGTGGCTGCTGCCTGTGCCACGTTGTCAAAAGGTTGTTACAAGGTCTCGGAGTCAACCCTTCTGTCTACGAGGTCGACGAGAACCACGAAGCTGCCGTCGCTTCCCAGCTGTCCACGCACGCTTCCACCGACGCCGCCGAAACGGTGCAGTTTCCGGCCGTGTTCGTGGGTGGGAAGTTGTTCGGAGGGTTGGAAAGAGTCATGACCACTCATATCTCAGGTGAATTGATTCCCATACTAAAGGATGCTGGTGCCTTGTGGCTTTGACTAGATGGTTGTTCGGAGGGATCCAGGAATTATGAGTTATAGTTGTAGCCTAATTTTCTTGTGTACTTGTTTTTGTTAATTATGAGTTTCTTTTCCTGCATCTCTTTGCTGGGCAAAAATATAATACTACTCTGTGTTGAAATTGGAAAACCAGAAAAGAGAGATTTTGCACATTATGTTTGATCATGAGGACAAGTTCGTATTGGATCTGAGCAGTCTATTGGAAAATAGTGTTCTTTGCATGCTTGGAGAAACGTTAATGACGTGTTCATACCCAGAATTGTGTACAAAATCCACGTGGTCCTTAATTTTAGGGTGAATATTAATATTAATATTAATATTAATATTAATACTAGAGGAGGGATCAACTTGAGATGAAAGTGGAGATTTACCAATGTATATATGAAAGTTATTTTTAAAGAAAAGAGGGGTGCTGTGTTAAATATTACTAATTAGTTGATTTTGTGACTTTTTTTCATTTTAATAAAATTCACTGTTATAGATTTCGATTAATTTGATTTGTGAAATTAGAAATAGGATGGCAATAATATTTCCTCCTTTTTACTTGTTTTGTTTTAAAATTCTGTTGCTGTATCTCTCAGCTGGCAAGAGAATGTTTTAAAATGGCAGAAAGATAAATTTTATAGTACATTGATAAGTTTCAGTTTCAGCTGATTGATGAGGACAAGTTTGTCTTGGATCCTAAGAATCAATGGGAAAACGATGTTATACTAATTATGCTTGGAAAACGTCTTCTCCTCTCGGTTGGTGACTAAATTTCAGTCTTACACGTTATGGTTGTTAGAAATAGATATATATCAATCCACAAAAAAAAAAAAAAAAAGATATATGTCAGAAAACCAGACCAAGTCAAACACACGCACTTCACATTTGCATAGCCAAAGCTGTTGCGTTAATTCCACAAGATCCCCTTTCTTTGATGGACGCGTATAGAATCTATGAACTTAGTGAAATATATGTTATCAACAAAAAAAAAAAAAAAAAAAAAGCAAATGGCAAACCGATTAGGGCAATAGCCGATACATGATCTAGCCGATCATAATTATAGTCAAATGTGTTTTTATTGAGCTGAGATTGAAACTCACAATTTTTTAAGACTCAGGGAGCATCATGAGGCTAGCTGATTGCCAAAAAGTTTAGCCGATGAGGCTTAAACATATGTCTAAATGTTATAAGCCTATCGGCTGAATGATTGCTACCGAATAAGGAAGCAGTGGAATTTGACTAAGAGTTTGAGATAAAAGTCATGGAACTTTGGTGCCAAAAGATTTAAAATCAGCTCTTGAGGGCCCTCAGCGCATTTGAAACATGATAATTGCTCTTTTCAACCGAGGATGAAGTGGTTATTCCATGCACGATCATGGCAGTTGAGGGACGCAATGACCGCTTGTTGTCAGCTATCAGCGTAGTGCAAGCGTGTAGTGGCCAATAGGGGGCGGTTACCAATTTTGTTTTCTCTTTTGTGTGTGTGTGTGTGTGTATATATATAGGGGAATGCTAATATACTTCCACTTGCTTTTTAGAATGAGTATATTAGCATTGTACTCCCACTTTTTACATAGTTTTTAGTTACTTTTTTCAAAAAGTTACTTACTTTTTAATTTAAAAAAAACGAAAAATTCTGAATTCGAAAAAATAACTGATCACATATTCGGTTGCTTTTTGATGTCTGAACAGTTGTTTGTCAAAGAGCTACCGGGCCCCGTAGCTCTTAGCATTAACGAAGTCAAAATTTTTCACGTGACTTCCAACGGTGGTAGAATTGGTAAATATTTTTCGCTTGACTTCCACCATTGGTTCTCAGGCTTAAAACACGACTGGGAGTACAATGCTAATATACTCCTTCTAAAAAGCAAGTGGGAGTATATTAGCATTCCCCATATATATATATATATATATATATATATATATATATATCTTGCTGAGAAATTGTATATACACACACAATCAATCAAACAACTTATTTTTCTTTAGCAATTTACAACTTTCTCTTAGCCGATTTTATGTCTTTTAGCCTTAATTTAGCGTAGATTCACCAATCCCAACGCTTTCTAGAGTAGTTGGGGAACCCATAACTGAGAATTAGAGTTCTGTTTTCGGTGTAATCGCTTGACAGGAATCATTTTGTCAGCTGGATATTAGCCGATCCCTCGGCTGATTTGTTCACACAAACAAATTTGGCACGCCCAGTGGGACAATAGGTGAATCAAAGGCCAAGTTTAATTCTCCAGGGCAGGATCACGCTTGGCGTATGAACCTGAGGTCCGAAAAAAAACTCAACAACAACATGGAGTCGAGTTCAAATCCCAAGAAAAACCCACCACGTAGGACCAATGAATCAACATACACTCTAGGTATGCCCATATCGGTTGAAAACATTCCAGTCTCCTCACCAGCCTCAACTGACATTAATGACCATGAGAATACTGAAGCCCCAGTGGTCATGACCACTTCCTTCATCAGGCAACAGATTGACATGAGAATTCATGACATTATGTACCAAGTGTCAAGACAATTGGCAGACATTGTCAAACCTATGGTGCACAACGAAGTTCAGCAGGCGAGAGACGCAGAAGCAAGCCGAGCCGAGGGCAGCAACGGGAACATTCGACTAGTTCTGTGCTACCCATGGGAAATGGGTAAACTCAGGATACTCAAGGCAGTCAGGCTTGGCAGCCTCAACCGAATGTGGTTCAAAGTGGGCCTTTCCAGGCATAGCCGAACACACTACCGGTAGAGCTGTCAACCCAAATGTGGGGTGATCAACTGAATACATGGATACCACCTCATGCTGGGGGGCAAGTTATGCCAACTGGTCAAGCGAATCTACAATATGGGCAGATCAATATGGCCTGGAGGCCAGTTAATGCGGCTGGACACATTGGTTTGCGCCAGTAATGTCATATGCTCCAACACATGGCCCTACTATGCAGGCGAATACTTATGGACGACCGAGTTGGCAGCTGATGGCCCCTGATTATGATTCAGGGAAGTTACTCGAGGATTGTAACCTCAACAATCCACTATTCTACTAACCACGGCCAGTCCCCACGCCATACCCTCTAGTAAGTCCAAATTTACCACGAACGGTTGGGGGAGAGCAGACATGAAATCTTGTTCCACCTTTTCCCCATAATGCATCGGCTGTTCCAGGAACTCAGGGAGGAGGTTTTGGTGAATATGGTCAAGAGCAGTGATGGAATGTCAATCCGTCTCTAGGCAACGTTCCACCAAGTACCTTCAACCTTTAGAATTCATTCCAATAGGCTTCACCTTGGAGACCAATGGGTCAGAATGCACCTCAGCCGAATCCACAGGATAATCGGCAAGGGTCATCTCAGCTGATCGACTAGGAGATGGTTGCAAGTACTATTAAAAAGTACTTTGGTGCGCAATTAAAGCCGTTGGATCATCCTGTTTACAGGAAACCTTACCTTGAGTGGGTGGATCAGATGATTCCTCTTCCCAGAGGATTCAAGAATCTGGATTTCACAATATTCTCAGGGGAGGATGGAAAGTCTACCGTGGAGCATATAGGGCGCTTCACGGCCCAATGTGGTGAAAGTAGTCAGAACGAGTACCACAAGCTTCAACTTTTTCCTCTGTCACTCACTGGGAGGCATTCACTTGGTACTCTTCATTACCTTTCAGCTCAGTGTAAAATTGGGCTGGCATAGAGAGATGCTTCCATGATAAGTTCTATTGGTCGCAACCCCAAGTTACTGTAACTGATCCTACAAGCCTTAGGCAGAAAGTTGATGAATCGGCTGCTGACTACATTGAGAGGTTCAGAACGAGGGCAGGGAAATGTTTTGTGCAATTCCCTGAAATATAATATACTTCCATGATAATCAACAATATGCACCCTCAGCTAAAGGAGAAGCTAGTCAGACAGCCTTGCACAGACTTGAACCAATTAGCTGATAAGGCTATCCGAATTAAGCAATACATCCAAGAGAAGGAGAAAAGAAGGGCCAGTCGTGGAAAGGGTCCCCACTAGGTTTCTATCATAGAAGCAGAAAATTCAGACTCGAAGTCGGCTGACCTCATGGCTGACATGATGGTAGTCGAGATAGTCAAAAGGAAGAGTTATTCCTGCCCAGCATTGAAGGCAGCTAAGGCCAAAGAAGTTGAGTCATTCGAAGACAGGGCTGGATACTCTTTTGACATAACTAAGGCAGACCAGATCTTTGATTACCTGCTCAAGGACAAGCTGATTCGGCTGCTAGAAGGGCATCAAGTTCCACCTCCTAAAGAGCTGAAGAACAAAAAATATTGTAAGTGGCACAACTCTTATAACCATTCTACGTTGTGTAGTTTTCAGGAAAGCAATTCCAAGGGCTATCAAGGAAGGTAGGTTCAAGTTAGCTGACAAGAGCATAGTTGGGATGTCAATGGACACCAATCCATTCCCTGTCGTGAATATGGCTATGGTGTCTTTCTCAAAGCCTGACCAACCCAAGTCATCCAAAAGAAAGCAGCCGATGCTAAGTGTTTGGGTGCCCAAAGAACGATCCAGGAAGGATGTGGAGGTCGCCAGGGTATCTATGTTTGACAGATTGGGTAGCTCATGTGTACCATCTAAAAGCACTATGGGCCAACCATCTACCAGCCAATCCAATGGTAAACCTCCTAGACCTGGATGTTTAACCATCGAGTTTATAAACCAGTATCGTAACATGTGCTCAATGACAGAGAGAGCACAACATGCTCAGAGGTATGGGGGCAAAATCGGCTAGGAATCTCAGCTAAAGCCCAACCGATTATGCCAAGGATCACTAATGACCTCTCCCAAAGTCTAAGAGAATAGTGGCGGAGTTCAATGCGAAAGGGGGAATGTCTTCCCTTCGCATAACAATAAGGAATGATGAAGAGCTCAAGCCACAAAGGATGATCAAACCAGCTGCAAATGTCATAGAAGGGCAGTGGATTGTTAACCAACCTCCTAAAAAGAAAGAGGTTAAACAACTCACTTTGACTAGGAAACAGAAGATGAGGCTGCAACGGGCAATAGCTTTGCAGAAAATGAAACAAACGTTGCAAATGATAGTCGATGCCAAAGCATCCGATAAGGGGGAAATCCCAG
Organism: Calophaca sinica; assembly: GCA_037113605.1. Classification (NCBI taxonomy): domain Eukaryota; kingdom Viridiplantae; phylum Streptophyta; class Magnoliopsida; order Fabales; family Fabaceae; genus Calophaca; species Calophaca sinica. Next base: position 9,082,808 of record CM073732.1, on the reverse strand, counting down.
AAGCAACGGTAGTAGAAGCTATTGATAGGGCTTTTGGACCTTGTGGACCAGGGCTTGACAAAGTTGAGGCTGATCAAACTGAAGAGGCCTAGATAACAGGGATGGTTCCAGTTGTTGACATAGAACAACTTGATGAAGAGGAATAACACATTGCCACACCAAGTCTAAATGATGGAGATGAGTCAAACGCAGAAACTGACTATCTAGAAAACTCCATATTAGACTACATTTTCAATGAGGAGGCAGATGGTTTGATGGCAGCCATTGAAGTGGTCAACTTAATTCCAAGTGAGTTATGGGCTGGTTATCCACAAATTGAGCACTTGGAAGGAGATGTCTGCGTGGAAGAGGCAGAATGGGCAACTTTGGCTAACAACACGGTAAAAGATGCTTTAAGTACTGTATTTGGTAAGCCAACCAAAGACATAATGAAACACTTGAAACCCCTATACGTGAGAGCCTATATCAATGGCAAGGCTTTCAGCCGAGTGTTTGTTGACAATGGGGCAGTGCTGAATGTAATGCCTGTTACTACTTTAAGAAGTTTGAACAAGTCTGAAAATGACTTGATCCCAACTAACATGAAGATGACTAGCTTTATGGGAGAAGCTTCTTCAGCCTTGGGAATCCTGGTGGCCGAGATCACAGTTGGCTCCAAAAGTATCAAATCGACTTTCTTTGTGATTAACGGCAAGCCATCATATGCAGTCTTGCTTGGAAGAGATTGGATTCACACCAGTCAGTGCCTACCCTCTACCATGCATCATAAATTGATTTTCTGGGAAGGAGACAAGATAGAGATAGCCCCAGTCGATGACAACCCATTTCCAGCTGAGGTACAGAATTTAGAGGCTTTATTTTGTTCTCCTTGTGTTGCTCCTATTACTGTTAGTGAAGAATATGAGGAAGGATTATGAGAGTCTTGCAATTTAACTTCCTAAGGATTTGAAATCAAACAATTAGCCGAGCCATGACTAACCATGGAGAATTTAATGATTAAAGACACCCAAGTGATACAAAACCTGTGGGATCGGCTAGAAGCTTTCAGGGTTGAATCCCAGCTAGCCGATTCCTTACAGATAGACAATCACAGAAGCAATGACCTTGCTTCGGCAGCCGAGACCACTGAGTTACCGATGGAGTTTGAGTCACTCGTTCGAAGGACTCTACCAAGCTTTGAATCCCAAGATCCCTTAGAAAACATTAACTTAGGGACTCTAGAAGAGCCTCGGTTAACGCAAATCAACGGATTGTTGGGGGAGGAAGACAAAAGGGATGTAGTAGCCCTCTTGGAGAAATATAGGGACTGTTTTGCGTGGGATTATCATGAGATGCCTGGCTGGCACGAGAATTGGTGGAGCACATGTTGCCGATTAAGGATGGTTTTAAACCACACAAGCAGTCACCTAGAAGGTACCATCCTCAGCTGATGCCACAGATCAAAGTAGAAATTGAGCGTTTACTAAATGCTGGATTCATCAGAATATCTAGGTATGTGGATTGGTTAGCAAACATAGTACCCGTCATGAAGAAGAATGGCAAAATTCGAGTCTGCATTGATTACATGGACTTGAATTTAGTCACCCCAAAGGATGAATATATGATGCCAGTGGCGGACATGTTAGTTGACGCAGCTGCCACACATGGTATTCTGACCTTCATAGATGGTTACTCTGGCTATAACAAAATCTTTGTAGCTGAGGAAGATACTCACAAGACTGCCTTCAGGTGCCCAGGGGCACTAGGAATTTATGAGTGGTTAGTGATGCCATTCGGCCTAAAGAATGCTGGGGCTACCTACTAGAGAGCCTTGAATGCTATCTTCCATGATCTAATCGGCAAGACTGTGAAGGTTTACATAGATGATGTGGTAGTGAAATCCAAAAACTTCAAAGCCCATTTAGTCGATCTGGAACAAGCCTTGCAGAGGATGAGAATCCACAACTTGAAGATGAATACTGCCAAGTGCATGTTTGGTGTATCGGCTGGCAACTTCCTTGGTTTCTTAGTGCATCAAAAAGGTATTGAGATAGACCAAAATAATTCCAAGGCAGTGATGGAGGCTAGACCACCCAAGAACAAGAAGGAGTTATAGAGTTTATTGGGCAAGATCAACTCCTCAAGGAGATTCATAGCTAATTCGGCTGTGAAGATGAAGGTTTTTTCCCCTTTGCTAAAGCTCAAGGATATAGAGGAGTTGGTATGGGGTCCTGAACAACAAGATGCCTTTGATCAAATAAAAGGCCTTAGCTAGTCCACCTGTTTTGATGCTTTCCATATCAGGAAAGCCTTTGAAACTCTATATTGCAGCTGTTGAAGAGTCTATCGGCTGTCTGTTAGCACAAGATACTGAAGATAGAACCAAAAGGGCGGTGTATTACCTCAACCGAATGCTTAATGATGCTGAAACTAGATATACTCCTCTAGAGAAGTTATGCTTGTCATTGTTTCATGCCTGTACAAAACTTGAATATTATTTAATGCCACATGAGATACTAGTTTTGTGTAAAATTGATATTGTTAGGTATTTACTTAATAGACATTGTCTTACAGGGTCGACTGATGAAGTGGGTCATTAAGCTCGCTGCCTTTGCAGAGCATCCCTGTGTAGAGGTGGAGGATCCTTGGGTATCTTCAATCACCTGCATAGACCTATGCCTTGGGTTCTGACTTTTGATGGGTCTAAAATCCAGAATGGAGTTGGAGCCAGAGTGATAATCACCAACCCGTAAGGGAAGGTGTGGAGGTTTCTGTATCAGCTAGACCTAAGTTTAACTAATAACCAAGCCGAGTATGATGCCTTGATCATAGGTTTGAAGCTATTGACCACTATGAAAGCTTATTACATTCATATAAAATGAGACAGTTGGTGATCAAACAGCTAACAAAGGAATATGGGTGCAATAACCCAAATCTGTTGGCCCGTTATGAAATGGCTAACAGATTGCTGCATCATTTTATAGATGCAAAGGTGTCATACATCCCAAGACGGATCAATATCGAGGCCAATGATTTAGCCCAAAAAGCCTTCGGATACATAGACTCTTTGTTAACTGTGGACTATGATGAACCACCAGCCGAGGTGTTGGCTGTAGACCATGTCAACTCTTGGAGGAAGGAGCTGATCGAGTACGTGCAAGATCCTCTTAAATGCACTGACCCCAAAGTCAAAAGAAGGGCTCTAAGGTACGTGCTTCTCGATGATGAATTATACAAAAGAAGCATGAATGAGGTGTTGTTAAAGTGCATAGATACAAAAGAAGCATAATGGGGTGTTGTTAAAGTGCATAGATAAAAATGAAGCCCTAAGGGTCATGGGTGAAATTCATGAAGGCATATGCAGTTCACATAGGGTTAGGCCAGTCATGAAATGGTTGATTTATCGCCATGGCTATTATTCGCCTACCATCACAGCCGATTGCTTTCAGTATGCCAAGGGATGTGAGGAATGTTAGTTGCATGGCCCAATTCAAAGGGTGCCTGCCAAATTGATGCATCCAGTGGTAAAACCCTGACCATTCAGAGGTTAGGCTATGGATTTAATCGGCAAGATCCACCCACCATCTTCTAAGGGGCACAATTTCATTATTGTGGCAACCGATTACTTCACCAAGTGGGTAGAGGCCCAACCGATGGTTAAGGTACAACAAGATGATATCATCTGATTCATCCAACACAAGATCATATATAGGTTTGGGATTCCAAAAACCATTACTATGGATCAGGGAACCATGTTCACAGGAGAAAAAGTGGTTGCCTTTGCTCAGTAATTTGGGATCAAGTTGATTCATTCATCCTCATATTACGCACAGGTTAATGGGCAAGCCGAGGCAAACAACAAGATCATTGTTGACCTAATCAATAAGAACTTGGAAACCAAGACCAGGAAATGGCATTTGACTCTGGATGAAGCCTTGTGGGCCATTAGGAATTCTAAGTCAACAGCCACTGGGACAACTCCATATTGGCTGACATACGGCCAAGATACAGTTTTGCCCTTGGAAATTAATGTCACTTCATTAAGAGTGGCAAAACAGAATTCTCTAAGTTTGGAAGAGTATCAATAAGCTATGTTCATGGAGTTGGATCATTTGGATGAAGATCGGCTGATGGCCTTAGAAAGAATTGAAGCAAGCAAACACAAAATGGCTAGTGCCTACAACAATACAACAAATATGTTAAGTTGAAGAAGTTTGTTAAAGGTGACCTAGTTTGGAAAACCATTTTACAAATAGGGGTAAAGGACCCCAAATTTGGGAAATGGTCACCAAATTGGGAAGGCCTATTCATTGTTAGTCAAGTTGTTTGCAGGAAATGCTTATCAGCTAGTTAACATGCAAGGCGAAGAATTAAACAAAAGCATAAATGGCAAGTATTTAAAGAAATACTATCCTACTATTTGGCAAACTTGTTTGAGTGAATAGCCACAAGCTGGCTATCTAGCTTAAAAATAAAATGAACCAAAAACAACAAAAGAAAAGCTAAGCAAACTAGGCTACTGGGTCAAGCACTTTCTCTAAAACGGATGCCTCTGTTGAACTGGCTGCCTCCTTGGGATCGCCTACCTCCTTTGGGCCACATGTCTCTAGGGGATCGGTTGCCTCCTTAGGATCGACCGCCTTTTTTGGGTCAGTTGCCTCAGCTAGCTCAACTTGCTCCTTATTGGCTACTGCCTTCACAATCTCGGCCACGTCAACGGCCATGGCTTCCGGCCCAGGTGGAAGAATTTCAGTTGGCTCATTGGGAGCCAAGGCTTCGGTCTCCATTACAGCAGTAGAAGTGCTTTCCAAAGTGGCACTAGCTGACCCTCCTGTTTGGTTCGTGGCCGCCTCAGCTGAAGGTGTTGAAGGCTTTTCCTTTGCCTGGTTCAGCATAAGGCGCAACCGATCCCAAGTTTGGTTGGGCGCAGCAATTCCCTCTCTGCAATTCCTCAAATCCTTCTCCAAGCCAGCCTTTTGGGAGCCGAGGATGGAGATTTCACCATCAAGGGAGGTGGCCTGAACATAGAGACTAAGACGCCTTTCGGCATGGGCCTCCAGCTTAGCATCCAGTTGCTCCACTTGAGGAGTTACCTCCTTGATCTCATTCTAGATACGAGTTAATTCTATTTAGCTGAGCCAACCTTTCTTTCAGCTCATTCCTCTTGGCCAGATCCGCTTGCTTTTCTTTGTCAACGGCTTGATAAGTTGACAGAAAAAAAGTCTTATGGGTTTGAAGCTCTTGAAGGCGTTGAAAATCCTTGGAGGCATGGTCATAATTCTCCTTAGATAGCCGATAAACAAAGGAGCCATCATTAACTTGCAGCGCCATCTGTTAGTACAACTCTCGGCTGGTGGAAGGTATGTTTGGAGACTCTGAGAGCTTGAACAGTGATGCCCTCTACTCGGCTACCCGTCCTTTCTCAATTGAGATTTCTCCCATTAGAGCCGTGTCCACCTTCTCTAAATGACTAGAGGCGGGCGAGGAAACCCTCTGAAACGGGTCATTCGAGGCAAAATAATGCGCCAGTACCTCTTCAGAAACTTGAACAGATGGAGTTAATGGACTAGGAGGGGTTTGGTGAGCAATAGGCGATTCATCCCTATCCAACTGCAACATAAAGCACAAAAAAGTAAGAGCTAAACCCACATAAATGAGCAATCACAGCAGAAGAAATTCAAACAAAATAAGATTCCTGTGCTGAGCTTTGAGCCTCGGCTGCCTGGGAGGCAGAAGTCCTTTGAGGTGTTACCTCAGGTGGAGGATTAGCTGAGGTAGGACCCTGAGCCTTGGGAGGCTGTGAAGGGGTAGCCTTTTGGAGTGTTGACTTGGGGGCAGGAGTATGTTGTTTTTGGAACAAAAGGAAATATTAGGAATCAAGATCCTAATAAACGAGATGAGTAAATAGCCGAGGTAAAGGGAATTACCTTAACCTACTTCTCCTTGTCAATGGATGCGTGTTTGAATTTCTTGGAAGTTGGAGTTGCAGGAGAGGGTTCCTCAATGCAAATTCCCCCAGTCCTTGTCCTCTTCTTACTTGGAGGGGGAGATTCATTTAAGTTGATGACCCCGGGTGAAAGTTTGGCTGCCAAAATACAAATAGTCAGTTGATACTAAAGCAAAACGAAAGAAAAAGTAAGGAAAAAGGTAAAAATGGGATACTCATTATTCATAGTAGCTGAAGCCCTGGTTCTGCACACCGATTTCGGCCTCACAACCTTCAGAGGGGGAACAATGATTAGTTCAACTTCTTCTACAGAGGGAGAGCCTTCAGCACTGCTATCATGAAGCTCAAAGAGCCTCAAATAATATTTGGCCAAGGAGTCTTGGAACATTTTTGCCTTAGCCGAAGGCCAATAGTTGGCAAACGTAGAAGTCTCCCTAGTCGAGGGGGAAAATGAAGCCCACTGGAAGCTATTCAACTTTTTCAGGTTGAAAGATGCCAAAGTCTTCACCTCTTCGGCTGTGAGAGTGTTCCTTCCCAGTAAAGGAACCTTGTTGAGATAGGGCAAAGGCACATGTTGCAATTGCCTAAACTGGCGAGCAATATAGTTGGGAGTGTAGAACTCGGCTGTGGTCTTGTTGTTCCTGGAATTAGATTTCAGACCCCCAAGTAGGTCCCTGGCAATTAGAACCCTGCTCCAATGTCCCCATGCGCAGCTGAGGGAAGATTTTGGTCAGCTGTGGTGAAGATCCAACTCGGGCCGATCCTTCTCTCAAAGATCAGCTGCCAATCTTGGGAAATCCGAGTCACAGTGTGTTGCTTCTCCACTACGTCAAAACCAGCCATTGGCTTGAGGGGGTTAGCCGAAGATGCTCAGCTAACGTTGTTGCACCAGCTGGGAGAGTGTTGATGTTGAAGGTGGGGTCAATGAAATCAGGAAAGTAGAGGGTTGCCCAAAGCTGCAGGAACCAAAGGGGTCCTGAGGTGTTCTTCAAATCGGCACCTTGCTTCAGCCGATCCAGCATGTCGAACAGAGCCTTATAGAAGTAGGAGAGGAAGAGTGATCCCCAAGCAACTTGCCGACCTGAGCTTAGGCCACATATAGTTGAAGTTCTTGGACAACAACAACAAAACCGGTGCAAACGAAGTATTTGTTGAACTAGTAGAGGAGGAAGGCGCAATGCTCAATATCAGAAACAAAGATGTTTCTTCCCTTCTGGTTAGCTGAGACAAATGTTGAATAGCTGGAGTTGTTTCGGCCATGAACAATGTTCAGATTGGAACTGGAGGTGTCATATAGAGATGGGGCCTCTTGGCCAACCAGAGGTAGGCCAATAATTGCCGCCACGTCAAGCAAGGTTGGAGTGCTCATCCCCCATGAAAAAACAAAAGTGTTGGAGGTGACAGACCAGTAGCCGAGGAAGCCAAAGATCAAACCAATGTCGGGGGTAAGATCTTTAGCCGAGAGCATGATGAAGTCATAAAGACCCATCCTTTTCCATTCCTCGCTCTTCGCCGCTGCCACCCTTGCATGCCAACCTAAGTAATCAGTAGTGGTGCATGTGTGGCCAAGGCCTTATCTCGGGTGGGCGCCTCTTAATGGTAAACCAATCACAAACGATTGGTAAACCATATAGGTCTGGAGACAAGTATTCACTAAGGAAGAGCTCCCCACCTCGTAGGTCAATAGACGGCCTCAAGGTAAGCGAGTGTTGAATCAGATAGAGGGGTGGTAAGATCCCATCGGGTGATCGGGTCGTGTCTTGAGGAGGGGGAATGTGAATCGGTTGAATGGGAAAATGCCTTCGAAGAGTCATCTCCACCGTAGTTGTGTTCGTGATTTTGGGAATCAGATGAAGAAGACATTGTTGCAAAGAGGGGAGTGTAGAAACATAATTTAGAGTTCAAGATTTGAACAAGTTTGAAAGCAAAGTGATTAATCGAACGACTGGGGCATCTATTTAAAAGCAGAAAGCGCGCGTGGCTAGCGATAAGGTTTGTTGAAGCATTATCGGGTGGAAGCGCAAGCATCGAGTGAAGATAAACTAGCCGTTCAGAGTCATTATGGCTAGCATTAAAAGCATTGACGTGATTAACGATTAATGGTTCAGAGATCTGAATCTTATCCGATACATCAATTCAGCATTTACAGCTGAAATGATGTAGGGGCAATTGTTATGACAAAAAAAAATAGCACATGGCAAGCTGATTAGGGCAATAGCCGATTATAATTATAGCCGAATGTGTTCCTATTGAGCTGAGGTTAAAACTCAGAATTGTTTAAAACTCAGAGAGCATCATGAGGCCAGTCGATTGCCAAAAAGTTTAGCCGATAGGGCTTAAACAGATGTCTAAATGTTATAAGGCTATCGGTTGAATGGTTGCTACCGAATAAGGAAGCAGTGGACTTTGACCAAGAGTTTGAGATAAAAGTCATGGGACTTTGGCGCCAAAAGGTTTAAAATCAACTCTTGATGGCCCTCAGCACTTTTGAAGCATGATAACTGCTCTTTTCAGCCGAGGATAAAGCGGTTATTCCATGAAGCGCACAATCATGGTAGTTGAGGGACGCAATGACCGCTTGTTGTCAGCTACCAGCGTAATGAGAGCGTGTAGTGGCCAATAGGGGGCGGTTACCAATTTTGTTTTCTCTTTTGTGTGTGTGTGTGTGTATATATATATATATATATATATATATATATATATCTTGCTGAGGAATTGTATAGACACACACAATCAATCAAACAACATATTTTTATCTCAAAATTTACAACTTTCTCTTAGCCGATTTTATGTCTTTTAGCCTTAGTTTAGCGTAAATTCACCAATTCCAACGCTTTCTGGAGTAGTTGGAGAACCCATAACTGAGAATTTGAGTTTCGTTCTCGGTGTAATCGCTTAACATGAATCAATTTGTCAGCTAGATATTAGTCGATCCCTCGGCTGATTTGTTCACGCAAATAATATGATAAAAGTTTATTCATTTTTCTTCTCGCCAAAATAACATTTTCCACTAAAACACTAAATACATCGTAGGTTCCATTTTTCTTCATAGTCGGTGTTGAGCTGGCCCAGGTTCTCTCAACTGGTTACAAATGTAATTGTTGTAATCCTACGTCTCCAGCGGATTGAAAGAGTGATTATTGCGTTTTTTTTTTCAATAATCAATATAAATAAATTTTGTACGATTACTTAACAACAGCGAAACAGTTCAATTTTTAAAAGAGGGGGTCAAATTTTGTTCCCGGTCACAATTACTTGCCTTCTAGAAGGATTCTTAAAGATAAGCTCAAACTATCTTATCTCAATAGAACACAACAACAAACTCATGTTAAATATGAGATAAAGTCTCGACTCAACCAGGATCTCAAACAACACACAGATCACTGTTGAGGCAAAATCCCTATCTCAAGTTTTGAGTGATGATCAAACCTTTGGCTCTTAGTTTATGTTTTCTGATCACTTTGGTTTGTAATGTCTCTACTTGAGTTATATTGCATAAGACAGGTTTTATAGACTTCAAGTAAAAGGAAGTTCAAAAGAAAGTATTCTGCCTAAGAAAATACACGTCTGCTTGACTTCAGAAAGTTCACCAAGCACAATAGAAAGTTGAAGATACTTTCTATTGTAAGATCTTAGGAAAAGAAAGCTTATCATACTGGAACATGAACTTACAGTTGTAAAATAAATTGCCTTTGAAACACATAAATCCAAAGACGAGGACAAAGACTATTCAAAGAACATCATGAAGACAGAATAGAAAGTTCGAAGATTAGAAAGTTGGATCTGTCAGTACGAGGAAGAAGACTATTCCGTGAACATCCTCAAGTCAGAATAGAAAGTTCTGAAGATTAGAAAGTTGGATCTGCCCGTTGCAGACTGGAACGTTGGAATCTGCGCTCCTGACACAAAAGCATAACTGTATGCAGAAGAGAGAGAAACTCTCCAACAGTCAACAAACTTTCCAACGGTCATAAATGAAGGAAAAATATAAATAGTCTTCAGAACATACATTTCATGGAGTAGAGCTCACTGGAACATTCTGAAAGCATATCAAAGCCAGTCTTCAAACTCTCTCATCTCACTCAGTCTTGCGCATACAACCTTCTGGGATTCATTTCTTGCTGAGTGTTTTAGCTTACATTTATTTTGAGATCTATCTTGTAATTTAAAGCTATTCTTTATCCCACAAACAATCTCTTGCACCTGTAATCTTGTTCGTTCTTCTTCCAAACTACCAAGGAAGTGAGTGTTGGTTAGAAGGTTCGACAAGGGAAACTTTCTAAACTTGTTTAAAGTTTCTAAAGTTGAGACAGTTGATAGGGCTGTGAAAGAAACTATCATGAGACAGTTGATAGGGCTGTAGAAGAAACTATCGTGAAACAGTTGATTGATAGAAATTTGAAGAAACTATCGGGTAATGCTTTTGGGTCTTGGAGGGACTTGAAAAGCAGTGTAACTATTTGGGAAAATAGTGGAAATACTCACTGAAGGTGAGGAGTGGAAGTAGCCTAAGTTGGGTGAACCACTATAACTCTTGTGTGTAAACTTTCTATCCTTCATCTCTTTAAGTTTCAACACTACTCATTAAAGAAAGTTTATTCACTAAAACCTCACATTTAATAAGACCACTTAAGCACGTCATTTTTATCAAAGAATACTTGTTGTACTCATATATCTGAAACACACTTGCAAACATCTTTGAACATTCACGAAAGTTCACTTTATCAGCAGCTCATACATTAGAACGTTCATTCATAATTGCCTTATTAACCTTCTTTACTCCAAGAAGTCTCTTGAGAGAAAGTTAGTTAATTTCAGGAAGTTAAATTTTAACAAGTCACAGTTCAACCCCCTTCTCTGTGACGACAATTCACTTCAATCACTAGAATCCAAGTTCTTCTAGGAGTCCTAGTAGCACCAAGATTATAATCAGCACAAGCACAAGCTATAAGTAGAGGGCTTGAACCCCTAGGTTTGACACCTCACCTATCCTCTTAACTAACTCACTTTCACTCCCTCACTCTAAGAAAATCTTCAAAGGTTGTTGCTTACTTAGGCATTGAAATGTTTTTGCAGGTACGCCCCCATTGGAGCTCTGGAAGACCACACTTAGAGATGATAGAGAAAACCCCCTGTGTTCAGGCAAGAAATTGACTATGTTTTTCAATAAATTTTTAATAAAAAATGGAATTAGCTATTTTTTACCTATAGCCTTCAAATTCCCCACTCAAGTGACTATGGTTTTGGCATCAGATTTGTTTTATCTAGAAGATAAAAATTAGGTACAGTTCCCTAATTCAGGTTCTTACTGTTTGCCAATAAAAATGAAACACGTGGACTGCCCGAACAAAAACTCTAAAATTAATCGTCCCTATAGAGTGATAACCACCATTATGGAACCGCCGAGTCGTCCTCTCAGAAATCGAGCCAAAAATTGAACTTCATTCTCATCGCACCCATTCTGTATGTGCACCCATCCTTTCCCATTTTGTTGTGCTTAGCATCTGCCATGGTGTTTTTGTCCTAAAAAAATCTTCTATAAAATCTCCTTTGGTCCTGCTCCTTTAGATTGTTACAATCATTTGAATAGCATTTTACTTTTCCATGTGTGTTTGTGTGCGTAGACTCAAAAAGAAATGCTTATGCAAAAAGACGACAATAACAGGAGGAGGAGGAGGAGGAGGGTTTTGGGTGTTTTGAAACTTTCTTAAGATTTCGATAGCAGCAACGCAAATTGACTAGTCCAATAGAGTTAGTTTCTGTTAAAAGGGTTGTAATAGTGACCGAAAGACTATTAGGGGTAATCAGACATTTTGAAGGAAAAAATATTATTTAAAAAAAATAAAAAGTACATGTGTTTTATTTCTATTGGCAAACCGTTGGAACCGGACCTAGGGAAACGTAGCTAAATTTTGTCTTTATTTATAACCCTTAAATTCTTAATCTTTATCAAAATAGTTGGCAGTTTATAATGAATTTGAGATATGCAATAATTTTTTGAAAAATTAACCATTAGAAATTTATTGAAAATTTGATAAAATATAAAATATTTATGTGGGATGTGATATTAAAGTTTAAAGAGAGAAAAATGTCCATAATAAAAAGAGAGAGAGAGAGAGAGAGAAAAATGTCCATTTTTTATTATTTTGAATGAAGGTTGACATTTTGATTAGTGGATTTTGAATAGAATAATGTTTAAAATAATTTAATTAAGTCAATTTATGAAAATTTTGAAAAAAAAAATGAATATTTGACAATTTGAGTCACATGACAAGTGATGGAGAAATTTAACTATAACAGTCAACAAATTAAGAAACTAAATTCATTCAAAAATTTATTAGAAAATCAGTGTCCCAGGCTAACTAGAAAAGAGATTAAAAGGGTCATTAAATCAAAATCCTAGGCCAGATTGGTAGCATGAAAAAGGAAAGAAAACTAAGATGAACGAGGAAAACACAATAAACAAGAAAATTTTCCTCTGATTGATACAACTATACAACATTTTAAGTGAGGGATTTGGCTCCGACAAAGAGGTAGAAAAAGAAAATGATGGGTCCCACATTAAAATGAATTCTTCTTCTCTATTGGTCTGATTGTTTAACGAGAGTAAGCGACGAAAGAGAGGTGGAAGAGATAAAGACCGAGAAAATACTACTCTTCTATCGTTTAGTACGCATGAGAAACTGAGAAGAGAGAACAAAATTGAGTGGGTCCCACTCAAATTTGTTTCTCCACAAATCTGCGAAAAAAGAGCAGTGAGAACATGCTGATATTTCTTTTTTCTTTTGTTGCCCTTGTATTTTGTTTTGTCCGTTTCATATACCACCGTGTCGTGCTCTTGCTTTTCTTTAGATTTATTATTACTTTTATAACCACTCAGCCAAGACAGAATTATTTACAAGTGAAGCTGGGTTAGCTTATTTTTTTGGGTACAGTGAGTTTATTTAATTTAACTAATTAAATTAAAACAAAAAACTAAATGGGCTAATTTAATTAACAGTTAAATGAATTATTTCAAATAATTTAAATTAATAAATAACTAAATTAATCTAATTAATTCAATTATAAAAAATTAAATTAAGGAATTTTATAAATTAATTAATTGAATTCAAATAAAAATTTAAATTGATTTTAATGGAAAGTTTTTGTAATTTAGGGGCATTATAGTACTTTCAAAATTAATCAACATTTCTTTCTTCTCTATCTTTCTACTCTTTCTCTTAAACCAATTAATACCTCAAATTTATTGTATTTCTCACTTATTTCTCTCTTCTCACCTCTTTTTCTCTTCTCACTTTCTTCTCGTAACCAAACACATACTACAGGTAGATTAATAGGGACATGAAAGAGATGAAAAATGAATTTTTTTTTTACAATTTCAGCATTTCTAATTACAACACTTACATATAAAAGTATTTTAGTTTACTTTTTATTTTAAGAAGTAAAATAAATATGTTTAAATTTAGGCTTAATTGCACATTTAGTCTCCCGGTATTGCAATTGTGTGATTTTAGTCTCTCAAGTTTCAATTGCGCAAATTGGGTCCTCCAAATATTGTGATTATGCGATTTTGGTAATTCAAGTTCCAATTGCGCGAATTTGGTCCCCCAATTATTGTGATTGTACGATTTTAGTCCTCTTACAATTTAATTTCTAAACAAAAAAACTAATGTGTCACGTGTGGTATGACCTGGAACATAACTTGGTCTTAGTGTCATGTTAGTTGACATAAAAATTAAAAAACCCTTAAAATATTTTCGGTTGTAGATTAAATTAAAATTGAACGGAGGGATCAAAATTGTACAATTGTGATACCTAGAGAACTCAATGGGCTCAATTAGAACTCGGGGAACTAAAATCACACAATCACGATACCTAGAGAACTCAATGGGCTCAATTAAAACTCGGGGGACTAAAATCACATAATCACAATACCTAGAAGACCCAATTTGCTCAAATAGAACTTGGAGGACCAAAATCGCACAATCCCAATATCTAAGGGACCAAAAGCATAATTAAGCCTTAAATTTATTAATATTTCTTAGTTTATATTGGTGAAAGTATATTACGTATTTTTGTTTTTTAATTCAATCTCATTTATGTAATTATATATATATTTCTACGCATTTAAACAATAGGAAATAAAAAACCTAAGGGGTTGGCCTAAATTGTACCCATGCATGCAAAAACATATAAGCCTTTTATTGTTAGGTGTTCTGGATTTAGATTCGGACAAACTACAACTTAATGGACATAATTAAAGGCCGACCCAAATAAACGTAGCTTCCGTGACAAGCTTTTTTTCCTCTGTCAATTCCTCCTTTTTTTTGGTCAATCATGACAAGCTTTATTTGATGGCTATATAAGCCTATCATCAGGACCATTCAAGGTATGTCATTTTAACTTCTCTTACTCACCTAAATTAAATACTAACTTGAACGTCATAGTGTTTTGCAGGTGGCCACTACCGACGCTTGAGCATGGAGCAGTTCACCACTATGGTTGCGATCTTTTCCATTATTCCACCACGGTATCATCTTTGCCGTACCTTTCATGTTCGTCCGGAACATTGACCATCTCCTCACTCTAAATTTTTTCAATAAAAAAAACAATAGGAAATAATTTTTTTTGACTTTCTATTTTTATATTTCTCAAAAACAACTTTCAATTGTTATATTTTCTATCTCAACAAACAACTAAAAAAAAAATCATATTTTTATTTTATTTTTTCTTACTTTTTTCTTTCACTTTTCATTCCTTTCCCTTTGTTAGTCAAACCAAACATGGCCCGAAGTAAAAACAAAAAGCTGTTCAAAAGCCTCGGTTTTGCAGCTGAGAAAACAAAGTCAAGATGAAATGACCGAACAGTCCTGGCGCGATTGACGAGATCATCAGAGCAAGGACAAGTACGAGATGGACATTTCGCCTAGTTTCCCTCCCCAATTTAAACGTCCTTCTTCTCTCCCCGCTTTCAATTCAACTGTCGGTCCCTAACGAAGACGAATCGATGATCAAATATTTCAGTCGAGGAAGGGACAACTCCGCCGATGCCTCACCACCATCTCCAGCGACGACGCACTCTTCGTCGCCAGTTACCGGCCCGGCGAGGCCAATACGCCTCGTCTATTGCGACGAGAAGGGAAAGTTCCGCATGGACCCGGAGGCCGTCGCCACACTTCAGCTCGTTAAGGAACCCATCGGCGTTGTCTCTGTTTGCGGAAGGGCTCGCCAAGGCAAGAGCTTCATTTTGAATCAGGTGATTTTTCAATTGAAGTAAATGCATGCTTGATGGTTTGGAGTTTAGGGTTTGAACTTCTAATTTGTCGGCATTGTTCATTAAGATCGTTGAAGGGCATTCTGTACTGTTAGAGGCACCAATTACGGTTTTTCGCTACACAAGGATGTGAGTCAGGGGGATAATTTTCGGTTATTTTTGTGATTATGCTCGCATATAACACTTATTGTTACTACTTAGTCGCTGATTAGATTGGAGAAGTTTTTGTCTACCTAGTAGAACACAGTGGATAGTGTCTCTGTGATTTTGAGCGCGTACATCTGACATTTGTTTGCTTGTTCATGTGCAGCAATTAGTTTGTTTTGTAGATTGTTATCGCCATTTGGATGTATTTGTATTTTGGGCATAACACTCTGAGGCTATTCTGTAACCTACTATTATGCCGTGCGGAATAGATAAATTTGTGAACAGCTTTTTCATGCCCCTTGAACTCTTTGACTTCAAAGTTTAAATGAAGAGTGATGGCTTTTATACAATGGGTATGGTGCTTATGATGTTAGCCTGTTACTGTTGTTAATTAGGTTAAATGGGAGTATCTTTAAAGTGTTGGTGAAATTGTTGTTGATGGTTTGTATTCAGCCTAGATTATAGAGTTATTGGACTAATCTTGAATGAGCTGCACTGCAAACAGATGAAGTTTGCAGTTGCATAGAAGGTTGGTAAGACATAGGTGGAGTACCTACAAAAAAGGCTCTGAAACTTAAGTCAGTTTCAGTGTAAATATGGGGGCAGAGTCAGTGAATCTCAAAGTTCTCGTATACCATATATATAGACCACTATTGATGAGGGTTTACAGGAAGTTACCTCCCATTAGGAGTCGGGAAGTGGGGCGGAAGAGCATGATAACATTGGTATGTTATTCCTTGGCATCTGTCCACTTGATAGGTGTATGATGGTTCTTGAGAGGGAACGTGCAAACATGGGGTAGGAGGTCTATTCTAGAGAGTGGATTGGATCAAATGGGCCTGGGAGTTTTCGGAAAGAGTTGGGCCCAAACTCTGGTTCAGAAAAATTTGTTTGGTCCAAGGATGATTCTTCATAAATAGCTTCCCATGCTAGGTATTGAGGAAATGTCTTGTGCTCAAGAAACTTCATGTCCTTGAGAACGTTTGATTGTCAGTGTTGTATTTACCAAAAGGTCCCTATTTTGATTAGGAATTTCAACTTAATTCAGTAAATTTATCTTAAAGGCTGAATAAAGGACTGTATTATTTTAGTAGAGTGGTACATTAATATTATGACAGATATCATATTAAAAGCTGGAGGACTGTTTTTAGAGTGGAGGGGTAAGTAACACTAAACAAACCCCCCCCCCCCCAAAAAAAAAGTGTAGAGGAAAGATTGCTTTTACAAGTGTCTGATTTTCTCTATAGTCAATGTTATTCACGAGTTGAGGAAGAAGATTGAACGGAAATCCTTCTGCTGCTTTAGAAAGAAACCAATCCTAAAACTCGGGCTGATGATAAGAGGGGAGATCCGCCACTTTAAGTGGGAGTTCTGTGTCTTATACACCTAGCTGGTATGGGACACTGACTCTTTAGTTAATAACTATAATTATTACAAAACAAATCAAAGTAAATATTCGTTTTTTTATATGTAAACTTATAAATATTCTTTTAAGATTGGAGGATTTACTAAAGATTCAAAATGCGAAGCTTTGCCTTGCAAAATTTACATGAAGGTTACCTTATAGGCTTATGCCCTTGGATTATGTAGATTTATGAAATTGAGAAATAACAAATTTAATTTTCAGAACCTAGTAATTGCTAATGAATAGTAAGAATAAATAGAAACAATATGATATTAGTTTAGTTGCTTAACCGCGAACTGGTAATCTATCCTTTGGTATTAGAATCTGAAAAAAGAGACAGACTAGTCCAATGGAGTAACAATAGAATAGCTTAGTATAAAATTCCATTCTTTTAGATTGATTGGTAGCTTTTATTAGAATCTGACTTTTATTGTTAACTTAGTAGCTTATAGTGCCTATATTAGATTTTCAGTATAGATGCATCTATAGGACTTTATACGGTATGGCAGTATGCAAGTTATAATCATAATTCAATGGTTAGCCAATATCTCATCTGCACAGTCAATCATACAAATGTATCAGACAAATGGCTTTTAGTAAATTAATAATGCCTGTTAGGTTAGATTGCACGATGGATAACACATTAGTTTGATTTCCTGGACATATGTTAACAATATGCTGCTTCAGTAGGATTTTAGGTGCATGTCCTATTGAGTTCTTGCCTTCTCATTTTAAGGTTATCTGTGGATTCATTTGTTCTGATGCAATTCACATCTTTCTCTAAGGGACAGCGTGGCTGAAATCTCATTGGAAGTAGGAACAGATTAAACATTTAAATGGTCTTGTTTCATTTAATATCTTTTGGATAGTTCATCTATAACTTATGTGGTCAAAAGAATACTACCTTGTAAGATTGTCATGTCATAGTTTACAGTGGGATGAGTTGATAATAGTGATGGGCTGAAATTAACTACTCTATAGGCTTGCTTTATATGTGGGTTACCTATGTGAGGGTCTAAATCCCTCTAAGGTATAGTATTTGACTATTTGTAACTCTGCACTGTCTAATATTGGCAATATAAATTTATTATTATTATTTTTAACTTTTTTATCTACTTCATCTCCGTCTTCATCAAACATCTGGTGGCAAGTCAAGTCTGTTCTAGAAGTAAATTTATCGCGTGTTAATAAAAATTGAGCTTTAATGCTTGTTTTTATGTCAGTATGAGATGCAGCTTTTATTTTGGCATTGCTTTTTTTTTTTTGGGCTTCTCGAATAAAAAGAAATGAGAATTTTTTTTTCCTCATTATCCTAATATTTATATTGCAGCTTTTAGGGAGGAGTAGTGGATTTCAAGTAGCACCAACACATCGACCATGTACCAAAGGGCTTTGGCTGTGGAGTGCGCCATTGAAAAGAACTGCTCTTGATGGAACTGAGTACAATCTCCTGCTATTAGACAGTGAAGGAATAGATGCTTACGATCAAACGGTTAGTTTGGATCTTCTACGTGATAGATACACGGTTTCTTTTATTTTATGTCTGTTTGGTATTCTAACCACTGTGAAAACTGGATATTGATGCTAACTGTGGGAGAAATATTGTAATACTTGTAATATTTAGTTTCTTGGGCACATGTAGGTGGCTCATTCCAACTATTGTAATGTTGTCTTCCTCTCCTTTTTTTTTTTTTTTTTTTTTTACATTCCAGGGAACATACAGCACACAGATCTTCTCATTGGCTGTTCTTTTGTCTAGTATGTTCATTTATAACCAGGTTGGGGCAGCTGACCGAAAGCTTTATATAGACATAATTGAGTGTGCTTTTGCTTATACACTTTCTTTTATTTTGACATTTAATGACCATTTTTTGGGTCCAATACTCAGTATGAATTATTCCCTATTCTCTCTTGGTTCTTTCCTAGATGGGTGGTATCGATGAGGCTGCCCTTGATCGTCTCTCTCTTGTCACTCAGATGACAAAGCACATTCGTGTTAGAGCATCTGGAGGAAGGAATTCCGCATCTGAACTGGGACAGTTTTCCCCAATTTTTGTTTGGCTTCTAAGAGTATGATGTTTATACCTTATCCTCATGTTACCCTGTTCCATCACATATTTTGGGAAACTTCAAAATTTTTATTTCTTGATCGTGCAGTTTGATGGTACCTCAGCTTATTTTGCTATCTAGTCCCATTCTTCATATTATTTGTCTTTCCTCTTGCTGGTAGGACTTCTATTTGGACCTAGTAGAAGATAACAGAAAAATAACACCACGGGATTATCTGGAACTTGCTTTGAGGCCTGTCCAAGGGAGTGGAAGAGACATAGCTGCTAAAAATGGGGTATATATCTGCTTCCTTCTTTGTTTCTTCAAGGATGGAAGTATCGTAAACACACTTGATTTTTATCAATTCATGAGGCTTATCCATCCGGTCATGATCCATGGATAAGTACTTGCATTTCATCTCTTGACTTGAGACCTAAGAGTCCTTATAAATACAGACTATTTTTGGTTTTTGATACGTTTCAAAATGCATGAAATAGTGTGGGAAATAGACTAATTAGATAGGGATGTATTTATCAGGATGTTCAATCTAGCAGTGTCCTGTTATACTTTCCATTGTTTCAAGATTTGTGTGCTCTTGTATCCTTCTGCAGCTTATTTTATATTATTTTATTGTAGTGCTTGCTTTCATCATAAGTTTTGCACCATTATTTTAAACCGAATGCACTGCTTAAGCTTTTATGGCATATTTGAAATGATGAACTTGGTTTCCTCTATGGAGTTGCCAATTTTCTGACAATATCAATCAGTAGATTCGAGATTCCATTCGGGCTTTATTCCCAGAGAGAGAATGCTTCACTCTTGTGCGACCTTTGAACAACGAAAATGATCTACAGCGACTTGACCAGATATCAGTTAGTGACTTACCAGCCAGCATATTCTTTTTACCATTCATTTTGCTGTTTCTTTGGTTTCTTGAAATTTTATCTTCGATATGCAGTTGGAAAAATTACGGCCTGAATTTCGATCTGGCCTTGATGCTTTAACCAAGTTTGCTTTTGAGAGAGCAAGGCCGAAACAAGTTGGGGCCACTATGATGACAGGCCCTGTATTTGTTGGTATCACGGAATCTTATCTGGACGCTATCAATAAAGGTGCTGTGCCCACAATTTCTTCTTCCTGGCAGGTTAGTATTTCATCTTCAAATCATGACTGTATGTGAGACGTGTGTGTGTGTGACATATTATGGCTTATCACAGAAAGAATTAATTAATGTAAGCAAACCTCGTTTCCAATTTTGGTCGTATATAGTAATAAAATGAATACATTTTCAGAGTCATTAGTGGCTCATGCTTAATATGATTTTTAGACAGCTGATGCCCTGTTGCATTTTTACCTCCTTTCAATTTTTTCTTGAGATTGATTTCATGCTTTATAAAGCTTTCGTCTATATAGGAAATATGATCGACAAAGTTGTGATATTTATGTAGCTTGTGTAGTTGTGCACATTACATAGCATTCATTGTTTTCACAACTACCCAAATCATGGTTATCAAATCGGGATACGTATCGTGAATCGTTGGCCCTATTTTTTGAATCGTGTATCGTATCGTATCGTATCGCGAATCGTAAGATACATGAACATTAAAAATATGACATTTTAAAGTAAATATAAGTAACATAAGGCAAAAAACATAAGCAAAAAAACTTCAAAATGATTCAAAATTCAAGTTAAATTGAAGCATAAACGGTTCAACCCCTCAAAAAACAATGTTCTCCACTAGTTTACCATCATTCTTATTAGAATAATAATAGGCATAAAAGGTTCAACCCCTCAAAGGTACAAAACAGAGAATAAAGAATGAGAGGAAGAGATTGAGACAGACCTGAAAAATTAAAAAAATAATGAGAGTATGGAAGAGACGGTTCTGGGTGAGAGAGTATGAAAAATAACAGTGAGTAGGTGTGATGATTGCTGAGGTGTTGCTGTTTCCTTAAAAAAAAAAAAACGTAAAACGTTGAGTGACTGATGTTTCACGTTTGTGTTCCATTTTTTTTTTTTTTTGAAAAAAAGGCTAAGTTACTGGGTCTGTGGCCCTCTTTAGCACCCAAAAAAAAAGCTAAGATACTAAAAAACGTGGACCACGTCACGCTCTGTTCCCCCTTTTTCTTAAAAAAAAAAGTCAAAAACGTGGACCACGTCGAGTTGTCTTCTCCCTTTTAAGAAAAAAGCCTGGAAGACAAGCGCGTCGCGTGTCCCGACCCAGATAGCAGAAAACCCACGCGCATTCGCTGCATTTCAGGCGTGTTCCGCTGCGTTTCAACAGTGTACCGAATCGGATGATTCTACTCTGTTTCCCGATTCATGCGATTCAAGCCACGATTCATGCGACGATTGTTCAACCGATTCGCATTGTTGGGGCTGGTTTTTGAATCGAATCGCGAATCGAATCGCACGATTCATGCGATACTAACTACCATCCAAATGTCTTCCGGAAGTTGAAATTTCTTCTGCAGTTGATACTAAAAATCAGGAAATTTCTTCAGACCCAACAATCTTGTGTATCCCATTCTTCTATGCCCTTCCGTTTTTGTGAATGATTTCTCTTTTTCTGGCTCTTAATCTTATACCTATGGGGGTTTTATATGAGCTTCTTACCAAGTATATGAAGTCCTTTAAACCATTAATAAAAGAAAAATAGATGTTGGGCAGAAAATATTTCGAGCATAAGTTTGAGCTTTTGTTGGGTTTATTGTTGTTGGCTGGCAGAGTGTTGAAGAAGTTGAGTGCCGTAGGGCGTATGATTCTGCTACTGAAGTTTATATGTCTTCTTTTGACCGTTCTAAGCCGCCTGAGGAAGTGAGTAATCCAAATTTTGTAAATGTTGATGATATTTTTCTTTTCCTTTCATTTTCTAATTACAATGCTTCTAGGTGGCTTTGAGGGAAGCACATGAAGATGCAGTTCGAATTTCACTGGCTGCTTTTACTGCTAGTGCTGTGGGGGCTGGTTTAGCAAGGAAGAAATATGAAGAACTGCTGCATAAATTCCTTAAAAAGGCATTTCAGGTATTGGATGTCCAAAAATATTTGAGTGGGATTGACTGATTAAACTTTAAATGGTTAAAGTTATGTTCATGTCAAAGTAGATAAAACTGTTTGTTGGCTCAGGTGTGTTACGAACTGAACAACTAAGTCTGAGTTTTAAAGAGAGAGAGATCTGAAAAAACTGGAGAATAGAGAAAAAGAACCAACAGTTCTGTGATGAATTACAAATAGAAAAAATAGGATAGAATTCTTCTTCCAAGGGCTTTAAGGTTTCCTTTGTTACAACTGAGCTACTGCTTTGTTCTTCAATGCTTACAATTCAGAACGAGTTCTCTTCTGCCCGCCTCCTACTATTTAAGCTATGTCCCTGTTCCATTGAATTTCAATCTTGTCCTCATGGTGGAAATTGGGGATTCCCCGTGTAAGATTTTCTTGTTGTTCATCTTCCAATAATGCTCCTCCTCTTTGACTCTGGACAATCTCCTTGTTCTCATCTGTGTTCATCTTTTGCCAAGATTGTAACCCTTATATATTTTTACGGGAATTTGTTCTCATCTGTGTTCATCATTTACTTCTCTATGGAAATGTGCTGCCATCGTTGGACTTTGTCGCTGACTAATCTAGAGCTCTATTCCCCTTTTGCACACCCCTTGTAGGTACCCAACGGATTAGGGTACGAGCATTAAAGTTGCTATCCATATGGGTACAGATCTAGGTCTGACTACTAATATAAAATGCAGATATGGGGACTGATACTATAGCCCTACGCTACGCATACCCTAATACCCTATCCATTGTCATCCCTAGGCACGGCTTGTTAGTTAGGTGCAGCCTTGCAAGGGACTGCTTGCATAGTATGAGAAAGGTATCTATTCTGACCTGTAGACTTTGATAACGGAGCAGTGGGTCAGTTGTGAAGGGGAGATCCTTAGAAGGAGATTTCTCTCTTTTTCTGTTTTCATTTTGATCAATCATTTGCTCTCTATCTCTCTCTCTGGTCTATATCGGATTTGTTTAGATTTAGTTCTTTTTTGTTATTGAAAACGTGATGTGCCAAAATTGGCCATCACCATAGTTCTTATACCTAGTTGGTTTTACCAATGTGACTTCTCTTTCTGCTTGGGGAGTGGGTGGGATACTGTTGTGTATTGGGCTACTAATTTATTTGCTCTTTGGACAGGATTATAAGAGGAATGCATTTATGGAGGCTGATCTACAATGCTCAAATTCCATACAGTCTATGGAAAAGAGGCTGAGGGCTGCTTGTAATGCTATTGATGCAAGGATAGATAATGTTGCCATGGTAATTGATTTTTGACTAGTTGGAAATATTTATTACAGTAGTTGTAGTTCTCTGATAGATAATGTTGCCAAGGTAATTGTTGTTTAACTAATTGGAAATATTTATTACACCAATTGTAGCCCTCTATTTGGGGGTTCTTATTTACTGAGAATCTTTTTTTAAGAATAATATTGATGATGACTTGGTTGTTTATTAGCTCGATGCAGCATGGTTAGTGTATATGTAGGATAGCAGGTCTCTATTATTCATGTCCATTGAATTCCTTCTCCCTGGCCTTTATTTTGCATTTGAATCATTAAAATACTATAAATGAGTTAAGGTATTTGTTTCTCGTTTCTAGATGAGATTATTCATTTATTCCTTTGTTTGAAACCTCTTTGTGATTTATTATGAAAGTCATCAATAAGGAGCTGAGTGTAAAGCGAAATCCTTTAGCAAGTTAGCAATCTTGTGAACAGAGTGAGTTTGGGTATAACACCAGTATATGTCTAATGGGGTTTTCTTTCCCCACTTATTGGGAAAAGGATTGATTGATTGTTGTTGTTGTTGTTATACATAAATTATAGCATACGTGAATCATAGTGGAAGCATAAGGTTATTCTACGTGATAGCATACGTGAATCATATTGGCTCATCTTAAAGTTGGTGGTGCACTTTTGAGGAAAAAGTACAGAGTTATAACCATTGATTGAAAAATTTAATTGTGGAAATCGTGATAACATACATAAACATAATGACAAATCATGAAGTTGTTGAAATTCACTTGGTTGATTTTTTAATTGAAGACTATAACTTTGCACTTTCTTTCTGTGCCCTGTAGTTTAGAGGAGCTACATTCTGTATGCTTAGTATTAGGTGAAATTAAATTGCAGAAAAGGAAATGAACTTCTGAGAATTTTCTGACAATTGATATGAATTGTTGTTTCTACATATCTTTGCTGATATCACAAGTATGTATAACTGAGGAAAAATAGTGGCTAGATACCTGAGTTAGTAATAACTGTAAACTGAAACCTAACTGAATAACTGTAAGAAAAGAATCTAGAACTAACTGTAACAAATACAGATAGGCAATGCACAATTTGATGCTATAAGAGAGAGAAGTTATGCTATATGACCTTCATGAAGCATACTCTAAATCTCTAATACGCGTACAACTATTGTTGAGCCGCTTACTAATTTGTTTCAATATGCAGGTCTTGTAGCTTTCTTCATATTGACTATTCTTTCATTTTTATATAAAATACTTTCTTGCTTCTGCTATCCTAAAGTAAAACAAAAACAAAAGAAACAATTATTTATGGCCTGTTGGATTCTATTTTTTTGTTTTACAAAATAATTTTATGGCCTGCTTGATACGCTTCCATGGCTGCTGCAATAATCCAATACAACAAAGCATCCTGCATCCTTGGCTTTGACAACAGTGGGTATGGCAGATGGGTATGACAACGGAGCTTGAATGGAAGCCTGGGGTTAAACAATGACAGTGGTTTGGGGGTGAACAGCAGACCTTGAACAGTTGAGACCCAAACGGAGCTTGAATGGCAGCTCGGGGTCAAACAGAGGCATGGTGGTTGGTTGATGACACCATAGCAATGGTCATGACATACAGTGGTGGTCTGTGGTTTTGATGGCTGGACATGACACGGTGGTTCGATGGATTGCAAGTTGGTAGTCCATCAGGGTTGGTGGGTTGAATATGGTTGTGGTTCTGGGTGAATGTGGCGATGGTCTGGAAGTGGCATAAAGAAGATGTGTTTGGTTTGTTTTTGAGAACAAGAAAATACAAAACGAAAACAATCAGAGCTTGTTCTCTGATTTCTGTTTTCAAAACTAAAAAAGCAGATACTGTTTTTGAAAACAGTTTTCTCAAAACGTTGCTGCTAAACAAGTTTTTAAATTTTTCTGTTTTTTTAAACAATAAAACAGTTTTTGAAAGAAGGAAACAAACACACCCTTAGTGATTTGTTCATTCTTTCTGGTTATCAACTTTTTCAGGAAAAAAAGAAAATATTTAGCTTTAACTTTAAGTGATATGCTTTAACTTTAAGTGATATTGTCCTTCATTTTAGGTTAGCAATTTTTCTTTCATTGGTTGAAAGTGTAAATGTACTATCTCTTCATTGACCGTCTGCAATTCAGGTGGTGCATCTTTTGAATTGAGACCTTAAAAGGAGGGAGAGGGGGGGGGGGGGAACTCATCAGTATATTGTGCATGGTCTTCCCTATTGCAACAAGTTGGGTGGTCTTGTTGAAATTACAAACTTTTGTTATGTACCTTTGATGCAGGTTCTTGATGCTCTTTTATGTGAATATGAAAAATCAGTTCAAGGTCCAGGGAAGTGGCAAAAACTTACTGTCTTCTTACAACAAAGGTTTGTCTGCGGATATTTCATTTTTTTTTTTCAAGTTTAATTTCTAATATTTACATGTTGCTGGCAACAGTTTTGAAGGCCCGATACTAGACCTGACAAAGAGACTAATGGATAAAGTTGAATCAAATAAGAGTTCTCTCAATTTAAAATGTCGATTGATTGAAGATAAGATGGCCCTGGTTAACATGCAGCTCGAAGCCAGTGAAAGTGAAAAGTCTGAGTATATTAAACGCTATGAGGATGCCATCAATGATAAGAAGAAGATGACTGATGAGCATATGTATCGCATAACTGAACTGCAGGCTAGTCGCCGCTCATTGGATGAGAGGTATTCTAGCTTATTAAAGTCATTGGATTCTACCAAGCAAGAATCCTTTGACTGGAAAAGAAAATATGAACAAGTTTTATCAAGGCAGAAAGCCGAGGAAGATCAAGTTAGTTCTGAAGTAGCAGCCCTAAGGTCACGTAGCAGTGCTGCTGAAGCAAGGTTGGCTGCAGCAAGGGAGCAATCTCAGTCTGCTCAGGAGGAGGCTGATGAGTGGAAGCGAAAGTATGACATTGCTGTTAGAGAAGCAAAAGCTGCGCTAGAGAAGGCAGCTATTGTGCAGGAGCGCACAAACAAGCACACACAGTTGAGGGAAGATGCTTTAAGAGAAGAATTTTCTAGCACCTTGGCTGAAAAAGTAAGTTCTTTCTCTGATGTTTCTGCTCTTCCACTTTTGCAAATATCTGGTTACCTAGCATCGCTATAACATCAAGATCACCTTGACACAATAGTTTAGGCTCATTAATGTTGTTTGTATATGACGAATGGGGTGCAAAATGGGGTTCTTATTTATTTATTCCTTGCTGATTATGCAGGAAGGTGAAATAAAGGAGAAGACTGCCGAAATTGAGCATGCTGAGCAATGTTTTACAACTTTGAAAATAGAATTGAAGGTGAGATTCATTGCTGCTCAGCTAATTCAAGAAAACTACTTTGTATACTCTTTTTACCCACTTCCATGTTTATGTCACGGTAATACAAGTCATGGTTTATGACGTGCATGTTTGTAATTAGTTGTGTTCATTTGTGATACATCTCCCCCTGCTCCTCCCAAAAAAAGAGCCGAACCATGGTATGTATCCTTACAGAATTTGTTGAGAGTATTGAAAATTATTAACTCAATCATGTAAGTGTCATGGTGGGTATTTTAACTGAATTGGACTTGATTGGAACAATTTACGACAAGAGTTACTTTAACACCTCAGGCCACTTTGGATACACTACAAATGAAATTTTAATGTGTATTTTGAAAACATGTTCATAGACTTTTTTGGATTAAATGCCATGTCTGACTCTAGAAATATGTGCAGGCTGCTGAATCAAAAATAAGGAACTATGAATCACAAATATCACCACTGAGGCTTGAAATTAGAGAGTTGGCTGAGAGGTTGGTAACTGAAAATGCTAAGGCTCAATCATATGAGAAGGATGTGATGGTAATTCAGCGGGAGAAGAACCATCTGGAGCAGAAGTACAAATCGGTGTTCAAAAATTTTGAGGAGGTCCAGGAAAGGTGTAAAAATGCTGAAAAAGAAGCTGTAAGGGCTACTGATGTCGCTGACAAAGCACAGGCTGAAGCAGGTATGGCTCAGAAGCAGAAGAGCGAGATGCAGAGGCTTGCAATGGAGAGACTGGCACATATTGAGAGGGCTGAGAGTAAAATCGAAAATTTGGAGAGGGAGAAAGATATTTTGGAAGATGAATTGCAGAGAGTTAGGGATTCAGAGAAGGATGCACTAAACAGAGTTTCAAAACTAGAGGAAAAGGTGCAACTGAGAGAGAAGGATATAGATTCACTATTGGAGAAAGATGGAACGCAGAGGCGAAATAACACGCAGATTCTTGAGCAACTTTTAGAAACAGAACGTCAAGCGCAAACTCAGGCAAATAACAGGGCTGAAGCGCTCTCTCTCCAGTTACAGTCTGCACAAACCAAAATTGATTCTCTCCATCAAGAGCTGACTAAGTTTCAACTGAACGAAACAATATTGGACAATAAGCTAAAAACTGCCTCCCATGGAAAGCGTTCAAGGGTAGATGATGAAGTTGGTGTAGATTCTGTTCAGGACATGGATATGAGCCCCAGATTTGTTAGGGGATCTAAGAGATCTAAGAGTACATATAGTCCACTCAAGTACACGCCTCCAGAAGATGGTGGTTCTGTTTTTGAGGGTGAGGTTAGCCATAGTCAGCAAACTAACGAGGATGACTATACAAAGTTTACAATCCAGAAGCTTAAGCAAGAGCTGACAAAACATAACTATGGTGATCAGCTGCTTGGGTTGAAGAATCCCAATAAGAAAGCTATCCTTGCCCTGTACGAGAAATGTGTTCTTCAGAAGTCATAGCTTTTATGTAAAGTTTTTATTATTAGGATGAAGCATGTTATCGCATCCAGTAGCGGACTCTAACGTGCGTGGGTCCATACAAATTTCGTTTATCATGGTGGCCAACATTTGGACTAGAATTGTTCTGTTAATTCAATTTTTCTGTTGGTTCTTTATTGTACTGGATGTATTTACTTAGTTTGCATGCAATGATCGTCGGGCTGGCCAAAGAAATTTTTTGATGGTCTGATATTTATTTGTTGAATGCTTCAGTTAGTTGTATTTAATAGATCTTGTATAGCTATATTCGGTGATGGTTTGTAAGATAACGCTGGTAACATTAGATATCAGATTAGTCAGTCATTTAAATTAGCCTTTTGCTTGTCCGTTCCTTTTGTTCTTCAAGTACAGCGTACCTAATTAACAATAATAGTTCAGAAACTCATTTCAAGGCATGGATACCATTAAGATCTCAACTAACAAAAATATTTGATTTCATACATGAATACCACTTATAGAAGACTTGTTTTTCACAAAACGAATATACAACTAGTGAAGGCTCAAGTGAGACAATTCTCAAGTTTTTTTTTGTTTTTTTTGTTTTAAATAAATATGTTTTGGTAGGTTCTACAACCAAATGTGTGTCAAATAGTCTATGGGTGGATGATGATCAAGAGTTATTGGATCAAGCGGCTCCACTAGATCTCATAATACAACTTTTTCGGTGCAACGGAGGAAAGAAAATGGAAACTCTCATGCCGCGTGAAATGGCGGCACATGGAAAAGTCATGGGTGATGCAGCAGCGCCATGGCTGAGGGTTGGGTCTAGCGTCAAGCTATTGTCGGAGACCAGTGAAGGCCGCAACAGACCATGTAGAGGCTTAGACGCATTGTGGTTATACAGGTGGCACAGTCACAACAAATGTGATGGCTATTGCAGATCTGGATTCTAGCGAGGAACAAACACCACTTGCATGGTCAGAGCAGAGGCTGTGGCCTAATTTCGACAAGAAAAATACGAGAGGCAATGAGGAGGACAAGTGGGTGAAGAAGCTGAAAGTGGAGGGTCTTGACGAGATGCTTTGGTGAGATTGCGCAACGTTGATGATGTTGAACCCATTTTTTTAGGGAGGGGGGATAAGAAAAAAAACTTGTTTTTTCTTTTGCCACTGATGTGGTTTTCTTCACTTTCATTTCAGGCGACCCCCCACCCATGATACCATGTTTTTTCGATTTTTGGCTATAGAGAAGAGGCCCATGGCGACGACAACAGTGGTTCGCGATGGCTGCTCCGGTTGGAGAAAGGAGGAGAGAGAGGGAGAAGGAGAGAAAGAGGAGGAAGAAAAAAGTATTCAGTTTAAATGGTGCATCATAAGATCTAGTAGAGTTGCTCGATCAAACGACTCTTAATCATGGAGGAGGGGTCTCTTTGCTTGGGAAGGGGAACTGGTTAGGGATCTGCACCAGAAGCTCTCTTTGGTAAGAGTTTCAATGGAGACAGATGAGTGGGTTTGGACACTGGACAACGAAGGGTCTTACTCCGTTAGAGCAGCATACTCCTTTTTGTCCACATCGAATCTCGTGGACGATACGATCTCTAAGCTGAGAACCTCTGTCCCGGAAGGCCAATGGAGGAGCTTTGCCCCCTGAAGGTTATCACGTTCACTTGGCAACTCTTATGGGACAGAATCCCGACGTGGGATAATCTTATATGTCCAGGAGTAATTGCGGACCCTGACGACGCAACTTGCGCACTATGTGGTAACACCATAGAGTCGAGCATCCATCTCTTTGCCTATTGCGGCTTCTCCTTTAGAGTGTGGTACGAGGTGTTGAAATGATTGGGCAGGGTTTATGTAAAGCCTCCGGATCTATTACACCTAGCCGCAGTGCTCTGCTCCTCAGTGCACTCGGGTAGGAGTCGAAAAAGGGGTGGTATCGATCTGGCATGCCGTTTTGTGGGGTATCTGGGGGTGTCAGAACAAATGTATTTTCTTACGGGAGGAACCCATTGTGCAAGAGGTAGTGGAAAGGATTAAGATTAGCTCTTGGAAGTGGTTCCTGGTTAGGCCAGGTAGGGGCGATGCTTATTTTATGAATGGACCATAAATCCACTGGAGTGTCTTTCTAGGCAGTAGTAGTCGGGGTGTTCTTCGGGGAGAACTGTTCTAGGGGGCGTTTTTCTTTGTGGGTTGGGGCTGTCTCTTCATAATTTGTGGAGGGAATGATGTTACGGGTTGGAGTACCCATTTGTACTCAATGTACGGGTTGGAGTACCCCTTTGTACTCATTGTAATGGGTTAGAGAACCCCTATTTGTTCTCCTATTATATATTTATAAATATATTCATTTGCAGTTCAAAAAAACAAGACACCACCATATGTTTTCAGTCTCTATAATATATCTAATTTTTCATTTTAGCCTTTTTAAATTATTTTTATTTTATTTTATTCCTATTATATTTTTTGTTTCATTTATATCCCTATCGTTACTTTTGACTCTCTAGTGCTGAGGTGGCTCACAGAAGTCCTCCAGAACATGCCACATAGATGACAAATCAATGACTCACCTAATACAATTTTCATTTTTAGTCCTTCTAACACTACCATTTTCATTTTAGTCCCACTAACCCTAACTCACTCTCTCGTTTCCTGCTTCCCTTTTCCTTCTCCCCAGGCGCCTCCACTCAAAATTATTCTTATGCTAGATGGAAATATATACTTTTCCAACCTTGTATATTGCTCCACATTGGAAGTATGAGAAATAAATAAAGATTTTAATATTTTAAAGTGGATAATTTATTTCAAATATTAAAAATGTTAATCCTCAAAAAAAAAATTTGGTATATTTATAATTTGTTATTCCCTCCATATCTTTATATAAGACTCTTTGAACTAATTCACATTAATTAAGAAAGTTGGTTACTTAGTTAGTGACATTAAACATGTTAGCAATTTGTATTATTTTTTTAAAATTACCTCTAAAATTATTGGGATTCATCTTCTCACTCTTTCCATCTAATTAATTAATGTTTCTGATCCGAGGTGGATCTCAGAGGTGGCCGGAGGAGAAGCTCGAGCAGCGGAGTGCGACGGTGGGGGTGTACCTGCACAAACTCTGATGCCTAAGTTAGTATCAGAGTAAGATGAGGTAAGGAAATATGAACAGTGCGTACCTTTATTGATTAGGTCATGGACCTTTTATAGGTGAGGTCACACTGCTGACGTGTGGATGAAATCGTGTAAACCTAGATTGATTGTCATCAGTCGGATGTAGTGGATGGTCGATGTCGATTCTAGGGTTATGAGTGGATAAGGTTGCTTTTAGGGTCAGCGCCGCAATGCCTTATGCTCTAGGGTTTCAGGCCGTGGCAGAGTGATCCTAGGGTTTGTTTCCCGAGGAAGGAATTCCTGGGTCGGGTTGAACCAACCGAAGTGGGCCTTGGGCCTGTTCGAGTCGGTGTTCGTATCTCGGACTTATCTGCCTTGTTGGGCCGGTTTGGCCTAGTGCGGAGTGGGCCTTTGGCCACTCCGGATCAGTTGCCCCCTAACCGATGTCATTAGTCATTGATGACTTCGGCTATTGTTTAGTGTAGGGCGTTTGTTTAGTGCGTCGCTCTACTCTGGGACATGGCCCGATGTGGGAAGTGAACGCCACGACCATGCTAATAGTGGCATTGGCTTGCCACGACGTCTCAGTACGTCGGTTGTATTCATGACGTGTCGTTTTGAGCCGAGGCGGTCTATTTTCAAATTCGAGGCCTTTGAAAGGACACACCCGTTTTCCAAGGTAGTTGTGGCAGTGATTGGGCAATGTTTCGCCGAAAAGTTGCCTCGTTTTTTGGGTCTGTCATTATTATCACTTTTGGTATTGATTACTTCCACTCAGAATCCTTATAAATTCTGAGGGGGAGTAGCCTTGCCATATTTCTTGCCTTTCGCTCTTCTTTCCTACTTCACTGCCTTTCTGTCTCCTTGCATTTTCTGCAAACGTTTCCATTCGAGCGCAGAGTTTCAGTGAGAGCCAAGCTCTTATGATTTTTTCCTTCTGCTCGTGCCTCCTTCGTGTACAAAAGGTATTTTAAGCTTTCTTGCCCTTCTTTTTGTTCATTTATCAGAAACCGAATAGGGGGACGTTCGAAACTTTTGTTTGCGAATATCAATGGAGTCTCATGCTTCTCGTTCGGCTTCTGGTAAATGGGGGTTTCAATTGGAGATTCCCCCTCCTGTTTGTGCCTCTACAACGGTACCCCTGGTGGCGCCGCCTCCTTCCCGTGAGGAAGGGGCGGAGGAGCGTTTAAAACGCAGAGTAGAAATTACTCGTGAACGGTTGGAGCGCTTCCGGGTGGTTTTGGAAAACAAGTTCCAATGCCCTTTCGACTCTCGCGAAGTAGCTCGGTGGTATAAAGAAGTATATGATACTGTTTCTTATCCTGAAGTCCCCGTGGACAGGTTTACCATGGGAAAGAAGCAGAGAATCGTTTTGGCGACCCTTCTGCTCTTCTTACCGATGCGGGGGACTACGGCTGGGTTTCGCCCGAGGTTCTTAGCCTCCGATCCGAATATTCTATGGATGAAGACATTGCCGAGCTGGAGAGTCAGGTTCAAGTGGTGGAGACAGTGGAGTCTGGAGGGGAGTGGGCCTTCTTAGCTCTGGGAGCCGATCATCGGATTTGTTCCGCGAAAGGCGGCGATTTGTGGTCCATTCTGATGTACGAGGTGTTATTTACAGAGATGCGAGTTTCCTTCCCCTTTTCGCACTTCGAACTGTCTGTTCTAGGGCATTTGGGCGTGGCCCCTTCTCAGCTTCATCCTAATAGTTGGGCCTTTATAAGGGCGTTCGACCTGGTCTGCAGGTATCTCGAACTCCCGACCTCTTATCGAGTCTTTTTTCACTTGTTTTCGCCTATGAAGACCTCGGAGAAGGTCGACCAATGGTAGGGTTGGATTTCCTTCAAGCCGAATGGCAAAACATTTGATTTGTACAGTGAATCTCTTAAGAGATTCAAGACAAAGTATTTCTTTCTTCTTCCGATGGACGACGTTTCCCGGGAGTGTGTTTTTTATCTCGCCAAGGACGGTTCAGAAGTACCAAAGTTTCCCTTTTATTGGTCGGGGGCATTTTTCGATCGCCCGGTTGGGTCTTATACCTCCAAGATCTCCGACCTTGCCGAGTTGGAACAAGGTTGGGTGAAGAAGGTCCGCGATTCGGTCGGCGGCTTTGAGCCCGAGGTTTACGTCAACCCTAAAACTCAGAAGCAAATGTTGGTCAAGCGGTATATCCATACTCAAACTCTGCTACGGTGCCCGACTTAGGAGGACGCTCGAAGTATCTTAGGTAGGGATTTCATTTGCTTGTGTTAAGTTATGTAGGTCTTTGTCTGACATGTTTGTTCTTTTTGCAGAGTCCATGTCGAAGATTGCCGTCTTTGCTGCTGCCAAGGAAGCCTTGGCAAAGAAGCTGGAAGGAGGTTCCAATGGAGGGAATGGAGTTCGGGTTTCGTCTGCTGTCGCCGAAGTGCCCGGGTCCTCTAGTTCTAGTACGCCGAAGGATGGTACTTCTGGACCAGTTCCTTCGGTTCAAGATGTGACTTCAGAACCTTCCGCAGTGCCCGAAGTGGTCAGTGCTTCTGCGGACATCATCGATGTTGAGAAGCATAAGAGGCCTCCCTCTTCTGATCTCCCCTATTCAAAGCCGAAGAAGGCAAAAGGTTTGGAGCAACAAGTACTGCCTTTCAAACCTCAGGATCCTGCCCAATCCTCCGAAGTGTCTCGTCGGCCCATTTGGTAACAGATTGGTGACAAGGTGAAGGAAATAGAGGAGGAGATCGCTCGCTTACGCAAGACGAAGAGCCAAGCGGAGACCGCCTTGAAGAGAGATCGGGATCAAAGGATCGGATCCGCAATCTGGTAAATAAGAACGAGGATCTTCTCTCCAAGATGCAGAATGCCGTGGGTCTTTAGACCCAACTTTCCAAAGAGACAAATCGGGCCGAAGAGGCCGAGAGGAATTGCCGTGAGCTGTCGTCGGCAAATGAAGAACTCCGGAAGGGGAATGACGAACTTAAGTCCAAGGCAGACAAGATCGCCCGCAGATAAGGATGCTTGTCACAAGGAGAGGGATGCCTATCGCTCTGAGGTCGCCAAGCTGAAGAACACACTGGAGGAGGAGGGTCAGAGGCTGAAGACTGCCTTGGCGGAGAGGGATACTTGTGAAAAGACCATGCTGGAGATCGGCTCTGCTCAATTTGAGAAAGTCATTGAGCAGATAGTTTTCCTGATTCCTGGAGTCGAGATTCGAACTGAGGGCGCCACCGACTTGGGAATAGTTTCAGGAGACCATATCACCAATGCCGAGACCCATGTCGTCCTGATCGTGCGCCGTTCGGCCAATGCTTGATTTGTCTGTTTGTTTCTGTAGTTATTTTGTTTTTGACTGTCTTGTCTTTTGTTTGTTTTGTCTGTCTGTTTGTCTTTTGTACTTGCTCCTTTGTTAAGGAAATTTTGTACTGTTATTTCAACTTAATGAAATTTTCATTTTTCCGACCTTTATTGGTGGATGTGGTGTTTGTTTATTATTTCACAACGTGATTTCTTATTGCGATTCCGTCACTTCGGGAAGGGAGCCTGACCAAGGGAACCTTCCCTTTTCCCCGGAAACTTGACAAGTCGACAAGCCTCGGGTGTGCGATGGGTTGGACATGTCTGTAGACCGTCGTGATGGCTAGTCACGTCGGTTGAGACTCCCAAAGGAGGCGTGACAATGCGAAACTCTGTATGGTCGGAGTTGGCTCGTCTACCCAAATGAACAATGGTATTAAAACCTCAATAATCGCGATAACAAAACATTTGATTGTCGAAGCATCGTTTTATTATGCTCGGATTTTTACAAGTGGTGGGTTCCCTTCCCTAAGGGAGTTACATAAGCATTCAGCTAAAATATTTTCTAGGTTTGGCCGCATTCCATGTTCGAGGAATTGCTTGGCCTTGCAAGGTTTCTAAGGTGTAGGCGCCATGGTCGGTCTTCGAGGAAATCCGATATGGGCCTTCCCAGTTCGGTGCCAGTTTCCCTTGGCTTGCATTTTTGAGGCCGATATCGGCTCTCCTTAGGACCAGATTGTCCTTTTCGAATTCATGAGGTACAACTCGTTGATTGTGCCTTGCTGTAATTCTCCGTTTCACAGCAGCTTCGTTCAGGGAGGCTAGCTCCTCTCTTAACTGTTGGTGATTGAACGAGGTTCAAAGGGGGTGGAGCGTTCTCCAGCTCAACTCTCCGATCTCGACTGTGATCACGGCCTCGGATCCGTAAGTAAGCCGAAATGGCATTTCTCCAGTGGAAGAGTGGGGAGTAGTTTGGTATGCCCATAGTACTTGTGGGAGCTCTTCCACCCAATTTTCTTTGGCTTCCTCGAGCCTCTTTTTCAAGCCCCTTAAGATGACTCTGTTTGCCACTTCGGCTTGCCCGTTTGTTTGCGGGTGTTCGACCGAAGTGAATCTCTGCTTTATCCCGAAGTCTGCTAAGGTTTTTTGGAACCCCTTGTCTGCGAATTGTGTTCCGTTATCGGTGATAATAACTTCAGGAATGCCGAGTCTCGTGAGGATTTGCCTTTTGAAGAATTTGATCATGTTTTTTGCGGTGATCTTCGCCACTGGTTCGACTTCAATCCATTTTGTGAAGTAGTCTACCGCCATGACCAAGTATTTGACTTGTCTGGGGCCATAAGAAATGGTCCGAGGAGATCGATTCCCCACCAGGCGATCGGCTAGGGGAAGACAGGGCAGTCATCTCACAAGGAGGAGCGTTATGGACGTCGGCGTGCTTTTGGCATTCATCACATTTTTTCATGTAGATGATGGCATCTGCATCCATTGTCGACCAGTAGTAACCGGCTCAAAGTGCTTTCTTGGCCAAAGATCGACCGTCGAAGTGCTGACCGCAGACGCCCTCGTGGATCTCGGCAAGTACATTTTGGGCCTCGGTTGCATCGAGGCATTTCAGAAGAGGTGCTGAGAAGCCTCTTCGGTATAGGCGATTTTCGATGACGGAGTAGGAGCACACTCTGCGGCGAATTTTTGATGTTGCCTTGTCATCGAGGGAAAGTTCGCCTTTGCAGATGTATTTGAGGATCGGCTTCATCCACGAGTTGTCGAAATCAGTAATTGTGTATACCGAAGGTGTAATGAGGACACACTCGAAGTTTCAGTCGACCCCTTTCGGAGAGTTCGGGATTTCTAATGCGGTCATGATGCTTGGATGGGACAGGTTTTCTTGAATGACCGATCTGTTGCACTCGGCTATCTTCGTGCCTGCCAGTTTAGATAGAATGTCGGCTCTCGAGTTTTGCTCTCGAGGCACGTGTATGATTTCTATTTTCTAGAAGCTTTTCATCAGCTGCTGGACTACGGCCAGGTACCTCTGCAGCAACGGGTCCTTTACTTGATATTCTCCGTTAACTTGTGATGCT
Source organism: Calophaca sinica (assembly GCA_037113605.1). NCBI lineage: Eukaryota > Viridiplantae > Streptophyta > Magnoliopsida > Fabales > Fabaceae > Calophaca > Calophaca sinica. The sequence goes on along the minus strand of CM073732.1, from coordinate 9,046,486 downwards.
AAAAGTTGAGAGTCGATGCGGAGACTGACTTCGGTGGCTTCCAGCTCGTGGGGGAAGGTCAGCATGAAGATGCACACCTCATATTCAGCTTGATTGTTTGATGTGGGGAATGAGAAGCTTAGGGAGAATTCGATGGTCAAGCCTTCAACATTTTCCATGATCAGGCCGGCTCCACTTCCCTTCGAATTTGAGGACCCATCGATGTGGGTTGTCCATTTGATGCTTGAGTCCTGTTTCGAAGCCATCTCTGATATGAAGTCAGCCAAGCTCTGAGCTTTGAGTTCCTGTCGAGACTCAAAAGAAATGATGAACTTGGAGAGTTCTATGGACCATTTAATCATCCGCCCTGCTAGGACGGCTCGGTGGAGGACTTGCTTGACTGGTTGGTTGGTTCGAACTGTAATGTGGTGGGATAGGAAGTATTGTCGTAGTCATCTTGCTGTAATGACTAGCGCTAGAGCGACCTTTTCGATTTTCTGATACTGAAGTTCGGGGCCTTGCAGCGTTTTACTTATGAAGTAAACTGGTCTTTGTCCTTCTGTTGTCTCTCTGATCAAGACGTAACTGAGTGCCTCTTCGAAAACTGCCAAGTAAAGGTACAGGGTCTCTCCGACACAAGGCCTTGTCAGGACTGGCGGAGTAGATAGTGTTTCTTTCAGTCGTGTGAAGGCTTCTTCGCATTCCGAAGTCCATTCGAACTGTACTCCTTTCTTCAGTAATTTGAAGAAGGGAAGTGCTCTTTTGGCGGACTTGGAAATGAATCTGGTGAGGGCGGCTATCATTCCTGTCAGTTATTGTACATCTTTCTTAGATTTCGGTTGCTGCATTTCAGTGATTGCGTGACATTTATCGGGATTGGCTTCGATGCCGCGCTTTATTAAGTAAAAGCCCAGGAATTTGCCCGTTTTGACACTAAACGTGCATTTCTCAGGGTTGCGCCTCATGTTGTGTCGACGCGCTTGTTCGAAGACGTTCGATAGGTCGGCCACATGGTTTGGCTCTTCGGCTGATTTGACGATCATGTCGTCCATGTAAACTTCGAGCACGTTGCCGATCTGGTCTTTGAGGACCTTGTTCATCATTCGTTGGTATGTCGCTCCGGCATTTTTGAGACCGAACGACATTACTTTGTAGCAGTAATTGCCGTTGTTAGTTATAAATGCGGTCTTTTCCTGCTCGGCAGGATTCATCGGTATCTGGTTGTACCCAGAATACGCATCCATAAAGGATAGTAATCGAAAACCCGAGAAGTTATCCACGAGTTTGTCGATGTTGTGGAGGGGATAGGCGTCTTTCGGACAAGCCTTGTTGAGATCGGTATAATCAACACACATTCTCCACTTTCCATTAGCTTTCTTAACAAGGACTACATTCGAGAGCCAAGTTGTATACTTGACCTCCCTTACAAAGTTTGCCTTAACTAAATCACTAACAGCTTTCTTGGCAGCTTCGGCCTTCTCAGGGGATTGCTTCCTCCTCCTTTGCGCGACCCACTTTGCGGAGGGATCCAGGGCCAGGCGATGGCATGAGACGTCGGGGGAGATTCCCGACATGTCGGCTGTGGTCCACGCGAAAAGATCGGCATTGGCTCTTAGGCATTTGATCAGCTCATTTTTCACTTTGGTGGGAAGGTCGATGCCGATCTGGGCAGTTTTCGTCGGATCGTCTCACAGTTGAACCTTCAGAAATTCCCCTTCGGGGACAGGTTGGCGTATCTTCTTTTGGAGTTCTTTGGTGACAGGGTCTGCCTCTCCCTCAACTTCGTCCTCGGGCTCGATTATTGCGTCGAAGTCTGCGAGGTTAACGTCGGGTGACCCGATGCTCTTTTTTGGTGGAGCTGGCTTGCTCTCTTTCCCCTTGATTGATAGTTGGTAGCAGCGCCTGGCTGCTTCAAGGTCGCCATGAATGGTGATAATCTTTCCTTCGGATGAGTGGAACCTCATCTTGAGGTGGACAGTGGATGTAACCGCTATGCTGCCAGGGTAGGTCGTCCTCCCAGGATACAGTTATATGGGGACGGACATGGGAGGACGAAAAATTGTACTTTGATGGTTCTAGTGTCGGTTTTGTTGTCGAACGTGACCATCAGCTCAATGTAGCCAACGGGTTTGGTCGTGGAATAATTTAATCCCTGGAGGTCGGAGCCGTGATAGGGAATCATGTCATTTTCGGCCAGCTTCAGGGTTTTGAAGAGGGCGACAAACATGATGTCGGTCGAACTCCCTTGATCAACTAGGATCCTTCTAACATCAAAATTTTCCATGTAGGCACAAATTAGCAAGGGGGTTTGGTCGTTTGGGCCACCATCCGGGAGGTCTTCATCATAAAAAGCCAAAGGTGGCCGGCTTGAGCTGGGTCGGTTGACAAGAGGGTAGACTGTAGCTATGGACATCGCCTCCCGCATCTTCCGTTTGGAGGACTTGGTGGAGGGCTGACCTTGTCGCGCCAAGCCTCCAGAAATTACCGTTGCTATGGGTAGGGGCTTGGCCCCGTCTTCGTCGGCCTGCTGAGGGCGGTTCTCTGTCTGGGTCAAGGCGGAGCTATTATCGCGCCTAGGTCAGGGGGATCGGGATCGGTCTCGTCCTCCTCCGTTCCTCGGTTTAACATATTTCTATAGTTTTCCCATCTGGATTAGGGTTTCGATGGCGTCCTTCAGCTGGATGCATTCGTCGGTATTATGACCTGCACATTTATGGAATCGACAATACCTCGTCCTATCTGTTCCTGGGCGCTCCTTGAGAGGTTTGGGAAACCGAACTCCCGCATCCTTGAACTCCGTGCTGGCACATTCCTGCAGGATGCGGGATCGAGAGACGGTCAGCGGGGTGTACTCTTTGTACCTTCTTCGGGGACCCTTGAGGTCCTTGTCTCGGCCCGGCCGATCTTCCTCGTGTGCGGAATCTTTCCCTTGGGAGGTCCGCTTTTTAGACCGTAAGGCCATTTGCTTCTCTTCGAAGTTGATGTATTTCTTCGCGCGTCGGAGGAAGTAGTTAAGAGTTTCGGGTCTGTCCACCCCAACGTTGATGCTGAACAGGCTGTCCTCAATCAAGCCTTGTTCTAACAAATACAGGTTCATTTCATCGGAGGCTTTCTTGACGAAAACGGCTTCTCTATTGAAGCGCTCGATGTAATCCCGAAGTGGTTCGTCTTTTTGCTGGTAAATAGCGTTGAGTGTTGCTACGGACTTCGACTGAATGCGAGATGCTGTGAAATGAGAGCAGAACTGAGCGGTGAGCTCAGAGCAAGAGTCTATGGACTTTGGTTTTAGTTCCTGGAACAAAGCCATGGCCGCCTTCTTGAGGGTGAGTGGGAATATTTTACATTTCACTGGCCCTTTGGCCCCGCGGAACCCATTATGGTGTCGAAGCATCCGATGTGCTTATCGGGATCTGCTGTGCCATTGTAGGTTTCCAGTGGGGGAGGTTTTCGAAGGTCCTTCGGAATTGGGAATCGGGAGATCCTCGCAGTGAAGGGCTGAGGAGAAGTGGCCATCGGTCACCTCGGAAGTTTGTGTTCCGGAATATGTAGTTGGTGAGGCTGACGGTCGACGACGTCTTGGTGGAGTCACACTCGCCAGCGAACGTCGGACGTGAGTGTTTGTCAGTCGAGGGAACACGCACGTCGAACGGCGGCGTCAGTGGTGATGACCACGTTCTCGTGATCCCTGGGGGGATACGAAATGGTGGGAGACGGGGCGTTCGCCGTAGCCCGGGGACCGTCGACGGTGTTAGGGTCGTGATAAGGTAGAACTTCGAGGGGACGAGCGTTTTGGGGTGCGACGGCCATGGCGGTGCACACCATCCAGAGAACGATGTCGCTGAGGGGAATGGTCGTCGGAGCAGGGGCGCGTCCGAGATCTCGTCGGCGAACGGTGCCTCGACGGGGACCATTCTGAAATATCTCTGTGAGAGGAGCGAGTAGCAGATCTGTGGCTGGAAGTTTGGTGATCGCAAGTTCTGTCTCCAGTGACGGTTCGGTCATGGGAGGTTTCCCACTTGTCAGAGGGGCTTCGACTTGGCGAGTGACGGTAAGCGTCGACCCTTTTGTACAAATCGTTCTGCCGGTCTTCAATGTTAATGAAACGGAGGTTCTGGGCCGCTATGGTCTCCGTGTGTTGTCGAACGAGGGCGAGCACCTCATTGACAGCGGCAGCAGTAGCGAGGGCAGGCTGTGATTCTGGTGCTGATATGGCCCCCGGTTCGGCGGTTGGAATCGGGTCTCTCAGCGGGACTGAGTGGGACTCAGTTTCAACGGCGACAGGGATCTCTTCGTCCTATTCGTTAACATCAGGGGATGTAGGTATGTGGGTCGTATTCTGCGTGGTGTTTCGCTTAGGTCCGACTGTAACGCCCCGAATTTTCGAAGCGTTAACTAGTCTGTTCTTAGAAAATCGGCCTTTTTTTATTAAATAAAGTTACCGTCACTAACTAGTAAAGCGTTTAATAATCGCGGAACTGCTTTATTGTCAATTATAAAAATTTGATTAATAGCAACGACTCTAATTAATCATTACACTAATTTTAGTCTAACTGAAAATTTAATTTAATTTTAATTCTGACGAAACTAAATTAATAAGTGCCTGTAGCTACTCTTCAACTCAACCAAAATGTAATAAAATTCTGAAATTATAAATTATAGGGAGAATAACCAAAGTTTAAATTATCCCAATTACTTAGCGGGAAAAACACTATGTCCGCGATAAAAGAAAATACCAAGTTTAATTTGCGCAAAATAAAGTTAACGTTCAAAAGTAGCACAGAGCATCTAACACCCTTATACCCACAATTATTCGTCGACAGCACCATCACACATAATGCAAACCAATTATACTGGAGGCTCCTCAAATCCACTTGTACCTTGGTCGAGAAAAACACAGTGTTTAAGAGAGCAAGGAGGATTTGCCTACAGTACCCGAATTAGGCACCAAACGAGCACAGGGAAAATTAACGGTCACGCAAAGGACATAATACGACGAGACAACGGGGTTACGAGGGGTCCAACGTCAACTTCACCGGAACGAGAGAACAAGTAGTGTATAGGTACCAAAAATACGTGGTGGCTGGAAAGTGGAAATTACAGTCCGCCCCCGATGAAAATACGGTGCGATTTTGGCATCGGATGGCCTAAATAAGGCTATAAATGAGTCCGGAGGATGATTTTGTATAGGTATATGAAGTTTGGTAATTTTTCGTGGTCTAAAATGAGAGAAATCGAAGAGAGAAGTTTTTGGAGTTGGGAGCTCTTTTTTTTTGTGTCTGCGGCTGTGTTTCTTAGGGACGATGAACAGTGCAGGTTTAAGTGATAATAGGGGTGTGCCGCAGGAGAAAACGTGGGGTGCAACTAGCAGATTTTTTATTTTATTTTAAAAGAAACAAACAAGGCTGCAGCGTGGGTTGTCAACAACCCATTTCTTTTTTCTTTTTCTTTTTTCTCTTTTTAACAATTATCTCTTGAAACCCATTTCTTCACTCATTTTTTTTTAAATATTGTTTCCAAAATAATATTAATACAAGAAGACTAATATTTAATAAAAATTTAAATAACAAAATAATAATACACCATACCAATATACTACATACTAAAACAACATATATTTAAATGAATAAATCACACACTAACATATTAAACACATGTTCAACATAATCAGGCATTATCACGCATAATATTATGTATTAACACTCAAGAACCCGTACTCACATACTAATATAATTACTCACATATCTATTTCTTCTTATTTCAGTTTTTTTTTTCTTTTTCTCTTATAAAAAAAATCATTTCTTTATTCAAAATATTTTCCCACTATTAATAAAATAATATATCACCACTATTTTCTAAAACAAATTAATAAAATAATATATCGCTACTATTTTCTAAAAATACAAATAAATATCATTTAAATATTTTTCAATAATTCAAACACACCTAGGGATTAGAATCACTAATTTTACAAATCACAACAATTAATGAAATAAACACATTTAAAAAATATAAAATGTACAAAAATGCATGGTGTTACATTCTACCCTCCTTAAAAGAAATTTTGTCCTCAAAATTTGCGAAAACATCAATGTCAAAATAAAAGAGACATCTTTTATCTAATGCTCATCCGCCATACTCTAAATAGCTGATAAACATATAAGGGTGACTAGAGTCTCACAATTATATGAATAGAACTGACATCATCAATTGCAAAGGAAGGATGAAACACATTAACAAGTACAATTCTTCTCAACGAATATCAAGACACAATCTTAGGAGCAAAAATGAATATTCCTATTAGAAAAGTAAGGTTACAAAGCCTCGCGCCTTCATGAGAAGGTAAAATGAGAAATTTTCTGAGTAGAAGATAATGAATTTTCAACGTGTAAAAATAGTCTTCAATATATTCCTGAGTGTAAAGATGTGCTGGCCTAACACATGCTTACAAACGGGACTCTACCAAAGTTTCTTCCTTCACGTGAATTTCCATAATCACTTCAACTCAAGTAAATATTCAAGACAAATTTTGACGTGAAGGACAATCAGAGTATCATTTAATAAAGAATTTGGTCAACTCAATTTTCTAAGGCAATCACGAGTACCGAGGCACGAGAAAGACACTCTCATGTGCAAGGGGTCAGAAACTTGAGTATAACTTGTGTGACTTAGCGATAAAACTAGGACAGTAATGACGTTCAAGCAAAAGAATTACAAATCGGAATCAAACGGTCCTTCATGCAAAATGCTTGAAGGGAATTAACAAATAGAGTTAATAGAGAAACTTTTGGGTCTCACGTCCCAAGGAATTCCTGACATCGGTAATTATAGGGTAACTAGTGTACTCATGTCACAATATAAAAGATAATGGAATGTTCAACCAACTATTTATTTCTAACTAGTATAACACACATGTTAAGTATGCAACTTATTAACACAGAGAATGCATACAATCAACTAGAAAACAATATGCAACTGGACTTGGATAAAAGTATTGCCAGTTTTGCTGAACTAGGTCAATGCTGACTAGAACAGACCAAAACAAGTTCATCACATGTAATCTGAAGCACATCAATTGATTGAGTCCCATTTTTTTTTTCCTTAACGACTAACTTTATCTATTTAACAGATGCACACTTTAATAGGATAGAGCATAATTCCATTTTAGCACAACAACTCCACATGAACGAGAAATAAAGTATCAATGAACAAATAAGCAACAACATGTACATGTGACAGGATCCTATTGAACTTCGAGAAAAATAAGTCTAATCAATAGTGCTCAATTCTTCGTTCAATTTCAGTCTTTACAAATGCTTATCATTCTCTTGAAATGTTCTTTTTTATAACTGAAAAAAAAACTTTCCAATCAATGAACAATCATAATCAACAAGTCAATTATCCAGATTAGTTACAAATGTGAAGACTCTATAAGACAAAGGAAAACTTTGGATATCGACTTTTTAAGATTAGTAACTTTTTAGAAACAGGTGGGCATCCAAAAAATTGTTCTTCTAAAAAGGACATGAAAAGTCTCAAAACACTTGCATTCTTGAAGAAAACTTGTAACATAAGATGTAGTAAAACTTTAACGCTGAACCAAATAGGATAACCGTAGCGAAGGTAAATAATAAACAAGCAGATTTTTGGACAAGGAATTAGAATTTATGCTTTGTATCAAGATAATACAAAAAAAAATCTATATAGAACATAATAATGAGCATAGTTAATCCAGAAAAGAAAAAAAAAAGGAGTTTCTCATTTCCAACCACTATTATGAAAATCGCCTTAGCACAAAGTAATCCAATTTTCTAATCATTTCAAATAAAAACTTAACAAACCTAACCATACAAAACTATGTTATCTAGAAAGTTCTGCACAATAAATGTTATAGGCTCTTAACTTCAACAATTTATTTCAAGGGGTAAACCTTATCTTAAAAAAAAAAAATCTGTTAGGTCACCACTATATACAAAATCATCACTATAATTTTACTTTACAAGAAATCATCACCAATAGTGCAAAAACGACCCTAATATAGGGTGCTGCCCAGAATACATTCAGCTGGAAAATCATGCAGTATAAGTCATATCATCAAGGTAATTAATACAAATCATGAATGGTAATATGTCATATCATCTTCTTTTTTTATTTCTTGCCGTTGCGTATTCATCAATAGCAACGTTTAAAACACAATCAAAATTATTTAATAAATTAATTGTGAATAATAACTAAACACACAATTTTCAACGGGTAGAGAAATATAAAATGTACAACACACTGAAACATTTAGCAAAGCTTATATATAAACCAAAGAGAATCAACAAGTCTTAAAAATAAAATAGCAGCGGTTGTTAAAAAGAAAACGCAGAACCGTTTTCAACATTAAAGTAAAATCAAGGTAATATTATTGAGCTTAAAAACAAAAACTGTCGTAAACATAATGAAAGGAAACTGACCGCATATTGGAATAATAGCAATTAAAAGATATAAAGAATGAGTTATGTCTTCACATAATAGCATTATAAATTTGAACGTAAAGTACTGAATGAGTATTGTGCCTATTATCGACAAAAACTTTAAGCCAAGTCGATGAGATCAAGAATTAAATCAAAATAGAATTTATTTTAAAATTTTGAAATATAATAACAATAAAACAACATCGATAAATCAGCAAATTTTCAGTAAGCAGTTCAGAATCATCAGGAACTCAATTAACTAATGCAAGAAAATAATCAGATGCATATGTCAAACAAGATCGCCCCACCCAAAGTCCGAAGACTCATCCTAAGCTCTGATACCACAATGTAACACCCCAAATTTTCGAAGCGTTAACTAGTCTGTTCTTAGAAAATCGGCCTATTTTTTTTTTTTAAATAAAGTTACCGTCACTAACTAGTAAAGCATTTAATAATCGCGGAACTGCTTTGTTGTCAATTATAAAAATTCGATTAATAGCAACGACTCTAATTAATCATTACACTAATTTTAGTCTAACTGAAAATTTAATTTAATTTTAATTCTGATGAAACTAAATTAATAAGTGCCTGTAGCTACTCTTCAACTCAACCGAAATGTAATAAAATTCTGAAATTATAAATTATAGGGAGAATAATCAAAGTTTAAATTATCCCAATTACTTAGCGGGAAAAACACTATGTCCGCGATAAAAGAAAATACCAAGTTTAATTTGCGCAAAATAAAGTTAACGTTCAAAAGTAGCACAGAGCATCTAACACCCTTATACCCACAATTATTCGTCGACAGCACCATCACACATAATGCAAACCAATTATACTTGAGGCTCCTCAAATCCACTAGTACCTTGGTCGAGAAAAACGCAGTGTTTAAGAGAGCAAGGAGGATTTGCCTACAGCACCCGAATTAGGCACCAAACGAGCACAGGGAAAATTAACGGTCACGCAAAGGACAGAATACGACGAGACAACGGGGTTACGAGGGGTTCAACGTCAACTTCACCGGAACGAGAGAACAAGTAGTGTTTCCTGAAGGTTTCGACGCGAGGAATCCAAAAATGACGTCCGTTTTTCAAACCGACAACCGTGGTGGCTGGAAAGTGGAAATTACAGTCCGCCCCCGATGAAAATACGGTGCGATTTTGGCATCAGATGGCCTAAATAAGGCTATAAATGAGTCCGGAGGATGATTTTGTATAGGTATATGAAGTTTGGTAATTTTTCGTGGTCTAAAAGGAGAGAAATCGAAGAGAGAAGTTTTTGGAGTTGGGAGCTCTTTTTTTTGTGTGTCTGCGGCTGTGTTTCTTAGGGACGATGAACAGTGCAGGTTTAAGTGATAATAGGGGTGTGCCGCAGGAGAAAACGTGGGGTGCAACTATCAGATTTTTTTTTTAAAAGAAACAAACAAGGCTGCAGCGTGGGTTGTCAACAACCCATTTCTTTCTTTTTTTTTCTTTCTCTTTTTAACAATTATCTCTTGAAACCCATTTCTTCACTCTTTTTTTTTTTAAAATATTGTTTCCAAAATAATATTAATACAAGAAGACTAATATTTAATAAAAATTTAAATAACAAAATAATAATACACCATACCAATATACTACATACTAAAACAACATATATTTAAATAAATAAATCACACACTAACATATTAAACACATGTTCAACATAATCATGCATTATCACGCATAATATTATGTATTAACACTCAAGAACCCGTACTCACATATTAATATAATTACTCACATATCTATTTCTTCTTATTTCAGTTTTTTTTTCTTTCTCTCTTATAAAAAAAATCATTTCTTTATTCAAAATATTTTCCCACTATTAATAAAATAATATATCACCACTATTTTCTAAAACAAATTAATAAAATAATATATCGCTACTATTTTCTAAAAATACAAATAAATATCATTTAAATATATTTCAATAATTCAAACACACCTAGGGATTAGAATCACTAATTTTACAAATCACAACAATTAATGAAATAAACACATTTAAAAAATATAAAATGTACAAAAATGCAGGGTGTTACCCCGACCATCATAATCGAATGATTTGGTAAAGAAACAAAGAAAATGTCCCCCACTGTGGTCGCCACTGATCCGAAGTGGATCTCAGAGGTGGCAGGAGGAGAAGCGTGAGCGGCAGAGTGCGACGGTGGGGGTGTACCTATACAAACTCCGATGCCTAAGTCAGTATCAGAGTAAGATGAGGTAAGAAAATATGAATAGTGCGTATCTTTATTGGTTAGGTCATGAACCTTTTATAGGTGAGGTCAGGCTGCTGACGTGTGGATGAAATCGTGTAAACCTAGATTGATTGTCAGCCGTCGGATATAGTGGACGGTCGATGTCGATTCTAGGGTTATGAGTGGATAAGGTTGTTTTTAGGGTCAGCGCCGCAATACCTTATGCTCTAGGGCTCCGCGCCGTGGCAGAGTGATCCTAGGGTTTGTTTCTCGAGGAAGGAATTCCTGGGTCGGGTTGAACCAACCGAAGTGGGCCTTGGGCCTGTTCGAGTCGGTGTTCGGATCTCGGACTTATCTGCCTTGTTGGGCCAGTTCGGCCCAGCGCGGAGTGGGCCTTTAGCCACTCCGGATCAGTTTCAGATATCTGATTTTAATTATTTGATTCGTAATCTCATTCTTCACCTCTGACTAGTCATCTTCTCCAATCCTCATAAGAGAGAAAGAATTTATCTTATTAATTTACGGTAATAATTATTTATTGACTACAAAAAGAAATTGTAAGTAATCAAGAGTACTTTGGTATAAAATTAGGGAAAAAACTTAGGATACATTCTTATGATGTTGTTTGTCGTGTTCTCCAATAAGAACATGACATATGGACTAGTTATTCCATAGTGTCCATTATCATTTCAGTTATTTTTTTTTAAAGTCCACATGTTATGCTATTATTGGATGAGATCACCAACAATACCATAAGAATAAGAATTGTACCTAAGTTTTCTCTCAAAATCAGTTAATGCAAGAGACAATTTGGTGGAGATCTTACGACACACACAAAGGCTTTCAAAATAAACATAAACATAGAATAAAAGTATGAAAAAATCTACGAGACTACGACCTTTACATTATTTCACGATAAAAAATCCCGTAGGTTCGATCATTAAAAGGGAAAAAAGGAAAAGAAGGTTCAATACTATAATTAACTCCCAAAGAATACAAGTACGGGGTAAAAACTTCCAACCAAAGTTGCTCTCATGAATTAATACATACTAATAAAATATCTCAGCCATTTATTCAGGATACAGGGGAAAATACAAAAGAAAGAGTTAAATTAATTCTGGGCAAAATGTTGACATGGTATAAATTGACATATAGTGTTCGATGAATAGTCAATAGGTGTATTGCAATATCTTAAACGCATGTGAAAAATATTAGGAGTATATATACCTTCACACTAAAAACTAAGATCAAACCTCAATACCGCGCTTGCCTCTCAATTCAATCAGGGTCAATTATGGATATAATTTTTTTTTTTTGGGGACATTTTATGGATATAATTAGTCCACCTAATATATATATATATATATATATATATATATTTCCCAATAAGGAAAGCCAAATTATTTGATCAACCTTGAATTTCCTTTCATTCCAATCACCATATATAAATACTGTAATTTAATTAGTAATAGAAACAATCAGCATCTATGTATGTTCTACCAAAGAAGCTCTTCCCAGTGTTACTTAATTTCTCTCTAGTCTTGCTTTATTTGCATCCATTGCTAAGCGAATAATAGATCCATCACCTTGTACAACCAAGTTTGGCATAAGTTGTAGTGAGCTTTCCCCACTATGACCCACATGGACATGCTCATAATTTGTGTAAGAAGCACTGTCGGAATCGACAAGAGCTAAATTTTTAGGTATGCTGCTACTATTACCATGGCCACTTCCTCCATTGTTAATTATTTTTTCAAATGAAGAAGCTCTTATAATGGAATTACCACATTGTCTAGGTTGTGTCTGGTAGAAGACCTTTGAGACAACTAATTCTCCATCTCTCTCTTCTTCAGTATTGCCAAGATGGTATTGATGCATCACCCAATTAGTCTTCTCTGGTTTCTTTTGCCTGCAATAGTTTGTGTAGAGTACCATTATCTTTTTAAAACCCTTCACCACACCATTAGAAAAAACTGGTCTAGTTTTCCCCGTTTTGTGCCATCTTGTTTCACTTCCTTCTTCATCAGTGTGAACCTTTCTTCTTTTCCTTGTTCCAGTTGTGTATGCTTTAGAAGGCCTGTGAAAGAAGTGGCGGATCTGTCCATCTTTGCTCACTCCTGCATTATTTTACAGAACATTTTCTCACATACCTTGCATCATGTAAGACAAATATGTAAAACACGTTTTAAAAATATTTCAACTTTTTTTTGGTGGTTTTCATGTGATAAATGTTTACGTATGTCAATACTCATGAATTGCTATTTGTTTGTTCTTTCCAATATGCCAAAAAAAAGAAAAAAAATGAATTGCTAGCTCTACATTAATTGAATATGATACCAAAGGCTTTGTGGGCAAACATATCAAAGGCTAATCCAAACGAGCGTTTGTTGCACACTCAAATCAAGAGTATAGATGAAACATCCTAACAAAAAACAAGTAATTCCTTTTCCAAAACTTGGAGAATATTTTTTATTTTTTATTTTTTATTTTTCATCTTTATTCCCACTTAGATAAATGATATATATAGTAAATGATCAATTAGCACTTTCAAATTTGTGATTGATGTTTAGATTTTTTTTTTATTATGACTAAGAATGACAGTTAGAAAAGAAACTCTCAAAACTGTCAGGTAAGGTGTCAATGACATGTTGGAGCTGTGAGCCTCTGAAGTTTAATCCAAAAAATTAATACACAGGTTAAGACCACAAACAACATCACCGAATTACAACTATTCAATTAGCTCCTTTCTTAATGAAATTATGTTTGCTTATTGTTCTGATCTCAAGTCCGCAACATCGTTTTTTGAGGTATTGTCTGCTTTGACCCACATGTGGGACTTCATGGTTTTATCCTTAAAAGGCGCATCGGTGGGTTGAGACAAGTGGGTGTTTATAAACTACCTTTAGTCTCGATTCCTAAGCAATGTGACACTTTTTGGTGTACCGGAACAGTCTCCCCCCAGTTGAGGCTAAGGGGGCTAAAAGGCCTGTCAGCCCTCGTGCGTGGCTTAGGCCCTCCTTCTATCGCCAATATTCCAACCTCAACACATAGAAGAGCTAGCTAAGTGGTTAGCATGACAAAGAGTTGAGTTCACTATAGAGCTCAACACATAGAAGAGCTAGCTAAGGGGTTAGCATGACAAAAAGTTGAGTTTGCTACAGAGCTCGACACATAGAAGAGCTAGCTAAGAGGTTAGCATGACAAAGAGTTGATTTCTCTATAGAGCTCAACACACAAAAGAGCTGGCTAAAGGGCTAGCACGGCAAAGAGTTGGGTTTGCTATAGAGCTCAACACATAGAAGAACTAGTTAAGGGGCTAGCACGCCAAACATGCAATCTCACTGCAGATCTCCAAAGAACATTCTAGCCAAGGGGCTAGCACAATGAAAGTTGAGCTCACCACACAGCTCGACACTTGAAAAATTTAGCTAAAGGGCTAGCACAAAGAATGAGCTCGCCACAAAGCTCAGCACTTACAAAACCTAATGATTTATCATGGCGCACTTTGATGAATTGACTTCATAATGTTTCTTTTCAGGAAAATACACTTGATCGAAATTCAAGACAAGATCGGTAATCATTTAATACTGCCCTGCGACATATAAATATAGACTCTTAGGCTACATGCTTAAGAGTCTAGGGGGCTAGTGGACAGGGAAGGTTAAAATGATTATCCCGTGATTCCAGAAAATCACAAAAGTGCAAAAAAAAATTCTAGACTCTCATGTTCTACAAGCCTAAGAGTCTAGGGGGCTAGTGTTATGGAACCGACCTGGGCCCTCTGCCTGACCAAGGTCGACCATGACCGACCAATCTGTCTGAGGAAGGAGCTTGACTCAAGATTCTAGAAGACATTTAAAGTATCGGCACAACTACCTTATCAAAACAACCTTATCTCAAAGTCACAGCTATCTCCTATAACAAACAAGAGATAAAATCTTAATCTCATTCAAACAGCTAAGAAGCGCACAGAGAAGCTGGAATCCTAGCTCTACTAGGATTCTAGTAGCACAAGGGTTGCAGCTATATATCACACAAGCTATAAATACGGGGCTTGGCCCCCCAGGTTTGATCATCTTCTCTCATCTCTCTTATCTCATATCTCTTATCTCTCTCATCACACTCTATACTCACTACTCTTTTGTGACCTTCAAAGGCCCCTGCTTATTTAGGCATCAGAGTGTCTTTGCAAGTACAACCCCTCCACTGGAAGATCATCAAGACGACGCACGAAGAAAAGAGAAGACCCTGTGTTCGGGACAGAACACTTATAAAAAAAATAGCCTTTGGGTGCTAGGGAATCTCCCAGCTGGGGTGGGTCACCCACCAAGAAAGATTTTAGTGACTTCTAGGGGATTCAAACCCTCACTCGTGGGGTGGTGAAAGTCTTAAACTTGAATCCCTAACCACTAATATCTAGGAGTTAAAGCTAAAATAATTGGGTATTATCCTCTAGGAGGCTGAGAAAGCTTGTTCTTTTTTTTTTTTTGGGTCATAGAAAGCTTGTTCTCAAGTTTCATAAATAATATAAATTTAATTTTGCCTATAAAAAGATAGGTTGAGAAAGCCCCCATCAAAAGGGTAACAAGGGAGCAAACCTCATCTTTTGTATTGATAGAATTAGCTGACATCAACAATCTATTTAGTGTCATGTTGAAATCTGACATAAAAGATAATATTGAAAATTAAGGCCTAACATTTATATTTACTTGCTACATATTGCTAATGTAAGATAGGATGCCACTATTGAGTTTGGTAGTCATTGCCAACTCAATTAAGCACTTTCTTGGTTTCTTGTAACACACTTGAACGAGTTGGTTACATGAAATGAAAGGGGTGTGTGCTTCTTCCTTTCAAGGTGACATATCATCCTCTAAAAATGACACATTTACGAGTACTGGACAGAAAACTCTCTTTCTCATATGTTCCAATTGCAAGAAAGACGAAGCAAGATAAACATACTTTTATTGAAAGGTAAAATCTTTCATTTCGGTATGTCCGTTTACTTCCACCCTCAACTTTGACGCACCACGATTTCTAATCCATTTTTAAATTTGTTTACCACCTCTACAAATTAATACTTCCTCCGTTTTCATATATAAACAATAAAGTACTATTGATTAAATACATGAGTTATTTAATAAAACAAAAAAGTGTTTTGTTACTTATATACGAAAACGGCGGGAATAACAATATTAATGCTTTAATTACAATTAAGGCCATGTTAAAACCAATAAAATTTTACCATAATGTCAATAATTTTTTGAGATCTCATATGTGGAGAGCACAAATATTGTTCGTCATTCTCAACCGCCTTATAATTACTAGATCCTTTTCAAAGAAAAATAATCATTTTAGTTTTAATTACTAATTAAAACAACTAAATTCATGCATGCGGTATCGCGCACATCAAGACGTGTCTCCCAATAAATGATAGCACTAATTAACACATGCAATGCATCAAACGGTAATCCATACCATTAAAAAACTATTTTAATTAAGCCAAAAAAATAAAAAAAAGAAAAAAGAAAAAACACCTGGTAGCTTTTCTGGGTGTGTAGAACAGATTCCATTCTCTCCTTGAAGCGTTGGTATGAACTGATCAATAAGGGGATGAAGCTTGTACACATGATCAGACATCACTTTGGCCTCCAAATGCTCTAGTATTTCTAGGTCATTTGGATCAAATTTTACCCCAGCTGGTAACCCCGGCAACTCATTAAATCGACCGCCCTATCAGTTCATATCACACACACATAAAATAATAAAAAAAGCCTAATTAAAGGAATTGGTGCATAAATTAACATATAAAAGCAACTTCTTAATATAGATTGAAAAAACACAAATGAGGGAAGTATAGGAGGGAATCAAAATAAAAAACCTTGAATTAGTACCTGATGTTTGACTTCAATGTTATGGCCGCATGAGGGGCATTTTATGGTTTGAATTTCCTTGGTGATTTTTATGCAAGTAACATCGGTGTTGTTGTTAGCTTTAGGAGTAATATTAGTGGGCGTGATTAATTCATTGCCCCTCTCCTCATCAGAGTCAATATTGCACCATGTCATCTTTCTGTGTTATATAGTTTGCTATGCCTATGCACATAAATATATCACAAAACACAACCTTTTTCTTCCAATTAATCTGATCTCTAGCTCCAACAAAATCAGCTCCCTAATAAATAAACATATATAAAGTGGGAAAAAAAAAAGTCGGGAAAATAGAGATGAAAAATTGTGAAGAAAGAAAGGCAATTAAAAAGGTAGCAGTTTATCTCTTTCGGGACACGTTTGGTTATCCCGATTGAATCAGCTTCTGCTTGTTGCTGAAAAGTAGAGGATATTTAATCATACCTCCAGGCTTCAACTTTTCCTTCTTGTGTACGTGTATGTGTTAAGATTAATTCAATGATTGAACTGTGCTAGATTTCCCAAACTGCTCTGTGCTGGCTCGATCTTCTTGTTCACAGAGACAATTAAAGAGAGAAAGTTGGAGGAGAAAGGGTGTGTGTCGCCGATATAATAATAAAAGAAAAATAGAAAATAAAAGGAGGGGCTCTACATATAGGAAAGGGTTGCTTGCAGGTCACGTTTTGGCTATGCTCCCGTATATATGTTTCTACCAATTAAAGGAATACACGCGGCCTTGCTAGCTAGGATACCGACCTTTTTTTATATTATCAAATTGCACTAATTAAGGAATTAAAAGGGTATCGTTATATTATTTTATATGAAAGTTTTAAAACTTGAATAACCAAAAGGGAAAAAAAATTACAATAATTATAAATCATAAAACCCAGATATATATATATATATATATATAGAAGATTTAGAAAAAGTTATGGTAAGAGTGGAGAGGGGGCAACATGATTCTTTTGAGATGTTTCACCACTTTTTAAAGCGATATGGAAATCCTACAGTCACGCGATTAGCACATTAGAAACCATTAGATCAAAGATGAGACAATCCAGATTTTAAGTTTGATAATCTACACGATATTGCGAGCCATCTAATTAAAATCGAACTAAAGTGCTTGAAAGGGGATCGATATTCCAATTACAAGGAATCCAAATCCACTTTAAAGAGTGTCAAATTTGAGTGCGATTAAATATCTATCTAAAAATTCATGGACATCAATGTACATGATATGAACCGATAAAGATTGCAACATAAGGTATACATTTATGTATGTGTGTATCTTTATCAACCAACAAAAGACGTTGTACGTATTTATTCCTATTCCCATTAATCCCTTTCTTTACGTAGACTTCTTGTTTAAAGCACTGATCTCTCTACTCTCCTTTTAATTTCCCTTCACACCCGTAACAAGCACTTTTCCACGTATATTGCTGCTACTCTGCTGGGGTTCAACGCAAATGCGTTCATATTTTCATGCTGCAATATTCAATGACTTAGTATGCTGATTAAGTTATTTTTATCTTGGCACTAACTTTGTTGGTAATTTCTTTTTGAAGGTGTGTGGAGACATGCAACTCATTAATCTGTTAATTACATTGTGATTGTGAAATTGTGTTTCTAGCCTAGGGAGCACGAATGTACTCCTTTCATCTCATTTTAATTGTCCTCTTTAAAATATTTCATTGTCTCAAATTATTTGTCCTTTTAAAAAATCAAGAAGTATTAATTACTTCTTTTTCAACGATACCATTTATATCTCAACCAACTATATTAATTGACTTTTCTACTTAACTACTCATATTCTAATTAATAAAGGGTTATTTTAATCAAAAAAATATTGTTTTATCATAAAAATTTATAAACACAATTATTTTTTTATGAGGTGTATATAACTTAGGAGTCCAAATAAAATGCGACCGAGGAGGGAGTAACAATCTACATCTTATTTTTTCGATTAAAAAAAGATTATGCTATTGTACAGGACAGGACACGACACTTGGTGCCAAAATCGTCAACGTTTCGGTGTCGCTCAGATCAACAAGTAACAGATCAAATTTGAGGGATGTTTTTGTCATTTTGTGTTGAAATATAAGTGACTTGAAAATAACCCTTCGTTAATTCTATGATTTTTCTACGTGGTATCCGCCGACACGTCTTTGTGAGCTTCTCAAAGAAGCCACGCAACAAAGCTTAGGCATTAAGCTTCTAGTACCTTTTTTTTTTGGACAATGTTGGTATACCGTATACGTACAAATACAATGGAATGAATTAGAGTAATGTGTTTTTTTACGGCCACAATCCTACAGCTTTTCTTACAACTATTTACTATTCCATTACAATATATAAGCAAATTTGACAATTTTCACATTTAATAAGAAAAATAGTTATTCACAATAAATAGTGTTAATCTCATTTAAAATTTACACTTAATTGCCTAAATTATTCCTCATTAATTGTATAGAAACTTAGGAGAAGAGGTGCCCAACTAGAAGATGTGGATCAACCTCATAGAGTTCAACTGGCACGTGATAGACGACAACCTCATTGTGGGACATCATCCCACCACTAGGCTTAAAAGGCTTTAATGTAAGAAAATGAAGTATTATTATGAATCAATGCATATTTTGATCTTTCATTAGTGCTGCTTGTTTACGATAAATTCCTAAGAATTAACCCGGTGAGAAAAAAAATATTAAAGCAAAGTCGTACACTCACTACAAAAAGCAACAATTTGCGGGCGGTTTTGTCATTTTATAAGGGTTTCGACTTCCGCAAATTGATTCAAAGGGGAATTCACGAAACCTTGTGATGCCAAGAACCTTTTTAGGGTTTTAAAACTGCATCGTACTTATTTGGAGAAGGTTATTTTATGGAGGTTTTTAACTGATTAGTAGCGGTTATATTGCGGGACCTAAAACCTCCTAAATGTGAAGTGATTTTGGCGTTTTTGTTGGGTGAGTTCTAAACCTTCCTAAAATTTGAACTTATTTTGAGGGGGTTATTAACCTCCTCTAAACGTTCTGTAGAATTTCAAAGAGACTTTTTTTCTCCCTCATTTCATTGTTAACACTTTTATATACCTTACAATTTGGAATGATTTTGTTACAAAATATTTACATTTTTGGTTTTATATTTTCCTAATTTATGACAATTATAAAACATTCAATAAATTTAATACAAATACTCAAAATTCCATTAAAAATATAACCATGATAACATAAATGTATTTCAAACATTTGTAGCTTCATCAAAAGAAACATTTGTAGTTCAAATATCTAATGTAATACAACTCAAAACTTATAATATCTTAAAAGAAGTCTTATTCTAAAAGATCCTAAAAAAAATCAAATGTTGCTGGCACCAGATAATCCTCTTGCATCCATAGGTGAATTAGGCTCACTTGTATCAACACTTGCCTGAGATAACAAAAGAAAAATAATGAGTTAATTGCAGCAAGTTGGTAATTATTTAGCATGCTATTTCAATACAAGTGAGTTGGTAATCACTTGTATCAACACTTGTGTGTTTTACGTGGGGGGAGAGAATTCATTACATAATACATGAAGAGGCCAAAGCCAAAAGGCACAGCATTAAGGATAAGAAATCCTCCAAACTTCAAAGTAGAATCACCCACTCTGCATGAAAAATGTTATGAGTAACCTTCCCTTCAACTTCTCTAAGAACACTTCAGGGACTTTTAAATTTAACACAAAGCACCATCTTTTTTTTTTATTAGACACAAGGCACCATATAAATTTATATAGTTATCAATCTTTAGTTTCTTGCTCTCTCTCAGCTAATACATGGGAACATGCATCACATTATTATATATAATAGATGCATCAACATCTGACCACCGACATTGATGCAGAAGACTTAAGTGACACATCCACAATTTCTTTTTTTTGTTTTTGCTTTTGGAATGGCAATAGTTCATAAAAGACATTAGAATAAAAATATCAAAAACAAAATCACACATGAAAAAGAAAAAAATTCTTTGTATTACAAGAATATTAACTTCTCCAAATGACACTGGAAGTTTATTATAAGCCACTTCAGCTTTTATCGATCGCAACTAACTCAAACCATACTGCTCAAAGATGATATTTATTATCCCTCAAGACGCTCAACTTCAACATTACTTATCAAAGGAAGCATAAACATCACGACAACCTTTGACATCAAGTCAAGGTCTAACATGCATATATAAAATTAAATTAGTATCATGAGACAAGGCACAACTAAACAAATGATTGAATTCACAATACATAAAAATACCATAAAATGACTCCTTTCTAGTTGATTTGTAGTCCACATTGATGCACTCTATGTAGTTCATGTGGTGTCCTTCAAATAACTTCTGTATAGTTCCCTCAACAACGGTTCCCTAGCAACAAATAACAAAAACCATAAACATTTGATATGGTCACTCATCATCATAGAGAATCATTAACAAATATACCAAACGTCTTTCTGATACCTTCATTTTGTCTTCAAGTTTTTCACAGAGGACCCGATTTAGTTCTTGAACATCATGCTGCATGAAAGAATCATATGTATCCCATCCAAAAGACTTTTCCAGAGGGCATATCATTCTCAGTTGTTGGCATATGGTACACACCTGGAATGTGATATCGAGGAATCAACTTCCCCATGACTTTTCAATCAGACAAGTGAACTTCAGGCAAAACAAAATAAGACCAACAGTTCTAATACGTGTCATCTTGCAACAACTGTAAAGATCAAACTAAAAGGACTACCTTTTCTCACAGAATACTTATTATGGATTTGATTAACAATTGCCAAGCTAAACTGTGCATATCTACTCCAACCATAGTGGCACAAATTGAATGCAGAACATCCAAATACATGGACAAATAGTCCACATTGTTTCCTTTTGGGAAAATAAGCACCTGTCAAGTATAAAACAAAATTCAGGAGAGAAAATCAGAAATCGAGTAAACATAGCGAAGAGAATATTAACACAAAAATTGAACATCATTAACCGAGTTTAGTAAATCTTTAAGAAAATACCATTTATAACCACCAACAACAAATATTTACGAATAAAGCTTCTTTGTGTTCAGCCTTTATAAGTTGTCAATTCTCCATGTGAATCTGGATTGCGGAGGATCAACGGCATTTGGCTCTCCACAGTGTTGGCAGTTTCAGGTTGAGCTACAACTAATGATCATCACACAAAACAAAAAAAAAAACAATAAGCTATCATGTCTGCAATTATCTTAAATTATAAAAGGGGAGGGACATTGTATCCCTATTTCCAACATGGACATTGTCTTGGAGAAGGATTTCCATCAAATAAGATAGGAGTTCCTTATTGATACCCTGAAAGATGCAAAGTTTTCTCAGCATTTTAGGAAGCTTATTATGTCTTGTATTTCATCGATGGATATGAGTATTTTGTTCAATGGAGAGAAAACAGCTTCCTTTAGACCTACTCAATGCATAAGGCAAGCTCTCCCCTTTCCTTTTCGTTTTTGTGCATTGAAAGATTCACTCATCTCATCAATGAGGCTATTAGAAATAAGAGTTGGTTTTCAATGAGGCTATTAAGTCGCAATTGGCTTGCTAAAAGATTGGGATGTGAAGCACAAGCATGTGTTTAGGGAGAGCAATATGGTAGAGACTACTTGGCTAGTTTGGCGCAAGTGAAGACAAATTATAATTAAAAGTGAAGACAAAAAATAATTATACAAAATATTTTCGCAATTCAATCAAACTCGAAATTAGACTTAGTGACAAAATCCATAAATAAAAAGTAAATAATGATACACAATATCTGCGAGAACCATGTGGCGCACAAGGAGGAAAACAAAGAAAGATGAATACTCTTCACTCAAATCATGCTAAACATTCAATACATTAAGACTAACAGATGGAAGCGTGCTGCTCCACTGTTCAACTTCTTGAACAAAATAAAACAACAGGAATCAGTGCAATACAGCATCAACAATGACTTAATTCAGTGCAATACAGCATCAACAATCACAAAGAGGTTGAATTCCTTGTTCAATTAAAAAGAACACAAGTATGAAGAAAGGTTAGGAAAGCCAACAAAAAAATAAAATTAAAAAGAAAACCTACCCTGGAGGGGCAAAGAAGGAGCCATAGGAGACAAGCACGTAGAGGGCATGGTGTTTGTCGGTGGCTGATGCTCGCGATACGCGGAGGACGGCTTCGTCAGTGGCTGATGCTCGTTGTTGGTGGTTGATTCAAGTTTTGCTTCGATACACCAGAAATTAACCCCTTTCTTCTCTTTTTTCTTCATCCAAAATCCCTCATCTGCGCCCCCAAATCTTCTATCTGCAACCTCAGAAAACTTTCTCCTCCACAACCGTTGGCCGCGCGCAGGAAGGAGGTTGGTGCTTTGCCAGTTCGTCTTTCGCGCGCAGGAAGGAAGGAGGTTGATGGCGAGAGAAGGAGGTTGATGGCGAGAGGGACAGTTGCGGCGAGAGAGAAGGGTTTTGAAAGGAGAAGGGATTCTGAGAGAAAAAGAAATTGGGGTCGTACGCGCGGGAGTGAGGAACAAAAGGAATAAAAGGGCGAGTCAATTAGAGGGGGTTTTTAACCCCCTCAATATAACTGAATTTTTTACACATCAAACTACAAATGTGTCTTTTTAAAATTAATTTGGGGGAGTTCTACAAACCCCCTCAATAAAACAGCCTCTATTTCGCCCTTTTTTTGTAGTGACTCCATGGACGACTTCCACTTTACGTAAAAAAAAGTCTGTCATGCAAAGTCGTACATGGGGTATACGACTTTGCCAAAAAAAAATAAAAAATTCAGGAGTCTCCAACCCCATGTACGACTATAGTATTTTTTTTTTAAAAAAAAATCGAAAAGTGAAGTCGTATACTGTATGTACGACTTACCCCAATTTGGTAATTTTTTTTCAACCTACACTAATTTGGTAATTTTGTTTCTAATTTGCACCCTACAGGTCAATTAACCAATATTTTACGACTGACGTGGCAAAACATTTTCCTTGTTTTCATACATCAGTGCTGCTATATGTAGCGAAGAAACTCGCTCACGAAACGTCGCGAATGAGGTCGATGTCCGTTTTAAGAAAAAGAAAAGCCGCTCACACTATATTTCTTAAAAGCTATATATATATTAAAAATAAATAAGAAAATAAAAAAATAAGTTGTCAGCGTAACCGTTTCACCTCTTTCCACTAAATGCGTGAGTTTCAATACCCACACCAGAAACACTCCCAGTCCCACCCCAAACCAGTAATAGAGAGACCCACACAACCCATATATCAGCTTGATGATTGTGTATTACCACTTGTTTTGAAATTTAGACATGTGTATTAACCTTGCCAAGCTTGTTATTTCTGGTCCAAGGAAAGGCAAACCGTTTGAATATTACAAAGAGTTAAATGTTGTTGTTGGGATCTGATGAAAGCAAAACTAATGTTAGCCTCCGTATCCAAACACCAATTCAAGTCCACAGAACAACCACTTCCTCATGATCTTAGCAGTATAAAAGCTACTGCGACCCAGCCACCCACATCCGCTGGTTATCATCCCAAGAAGCCACTGCTTCTTCTAATTCCACATAGGAAAATATCAGAGCATGTTGCTCAGGGATGGTATAGGGGAGTTGTTGATCAAGTGTCTCAAAATCTATGAGCAAGCCTAACTAACTCTAGCTGTAATTCTGTTTTGATAGTTATAACTAACTTAGTGGTAATTCGGTTACTGGCCATAGTTGTACATGGAGTTAGTTAATTCTGTTATGGATTGTTAGGATCGGTTATGCCTTGGTTTTAGTTGCTATATGTGATAGGTTAGTCCTATGGTAGTATATATAGGTGAAGCAAGGATCAATGTAAATTCTCTACATGAAAAAGAAGATTAGAGAGATTGAGTGATCGGGTTTGTGAGAAAATAGAGTGATTGTAAGGCTTAGGGAATCTAGAGGCTGTGACTCAACAGTGGTAGATCAATGCCAAGGAGAATCATCTATTGTAACCGATTCAATCTTGTATTCCTCTCATTATAGTGGATTGTGCTCTCTTCCCGTGGATGTAGGCTTTCACTCTGAAAGTTAAACCACGTATATTGGTGTTCTTCTTCTTCCCTTAATCTCTTCTTGATCGATTGCTTAATTCATTTGTTTAGAATTGCATGTTATCTTTCTCTGCGATTCTGGTCTTGTGTTGGCTGTTGTTTGTTGTTTTGTTCTTTGGTTGCTGGTATATTGATTGTGCATAACAATTAGCGCTGTCTGTGGGAAGGCAACCATGGGAACAACCAAGTTTGACATTGAGAAATTCAATGGCTCAAATGATTTTGGTCTATGGAGGATTAAGATGCAGGCTGTCTTGGTCCAACAAGAATTAAGTGAAGCCCTGAAAGGAGAAGCATCCCTTCCAGCAACAATGGTCGATAAAGAAAAGAAAGAACTGATTGAGAAAGCCAAAAGCGTGATCATTCTATGTTTAGGAGACAAAGCACTTAGAGAAGTGGCTCGGGAACCAACTGCAGCAGCATTGTGGTTGAAGCTGGAATCTTTGTACATGACAAAATCAGTCACCAATCGACTCTTTCTCAAACAACAATTGTTTTCATTCAAGATGGCTGAAGATAGATTTGTAATTGATCAAATTGCAGATTTCAACAAGATCTTAGATGACCTTGAGAATCTTGAAGTGAAAATGAATGATAAGGGCAAGGCTCTAATCCTGATAAGCTCTCCCTACTTCTTATGAGCACTTCAAAGATGCAATTCTGTTTGGTAGGGAACAACCATCACCCTAGAAGAGGTTCAGACTTCTATTCGCACAAAGGAATTCCAAAAGAGGCAAGAAATCAAAGGTGACAACAATGCTGAGAGTCTGAATGTTGTTAGAGGCACACCTGAACAAAGGGGCAGCAAAGGAGGCAAGCACAGATCCAAATCAAAGAACAAAACTCAAGGTAAATATAAGTGCTTCCATTGTCATAAAACTGGGCACTTGAAGAAGAACGGTCCCCAGAGAAAGAACAGTAACTTCAAGCATTCCCAAGATTCCGGTGATGCTGCTATAACTGATGCTGGATATGAATCAGCAGATACTTTAGTTGTGTCAAACTCAGAAATAGAAAAAGATTGGGTAATGGACTTGGGCTACACCTTTCATATGTGTCCAACAAAGGATTATTTTGAATCAATTGATCTCAAAGAAGGTGGAGTTGTTCTTTTGGGCAACAATAAATAGTGCAAAGTTCAAGTTAGAGGCACAATCCGATTAAAATTGTTCAATGGCAAGGAGACACTTCTCTCAGGAGTGAGGTATGTACCTGAACTTAAAAGGAATTTAATTTCAATTAGTATATGTTTGATAGTTTAGGATACTCCACTCTCATTGAACATGGTGTCCTTAAAATTTTTGGCAACAACATGATATATGCTAGAGGAATTAAAATGAATGGCCTATACATTTTAGATGGTTCAACAGTAATAGCACAGGCTGCTGTTGCTACGATAGACTTGCATAACACCACTAGACTTTGGCACATGAGACTAGGACATGTTAGTGAAAGGGGTCTAACTGAATTGGCTAAACATAACCTATAAAATGGTGATAAAATTGCCAAAATTGAATTCTGTGATCATTGCATTCAAGGTAAAGCCAAGAGAGTTAGTTTTGGAGTAGGACAACATACTACTTCTAGGCCTTTTGAATATATGGTGATAAAATTGCCAAACTTGAATTCTGTGATCATTGCATTCAAGGTAAAGCCAAGAGAGTTAGTTTTCGAGTAGGACAACATACTACTTCTAGGCCTTTTGAATATGTCCATTCAGATTTATGGGGGCCTTCTAGGACTATGACATATGGAGGTTGCTATTATTTTCTATCCATTATAGATGATTACTCTAGAAGGGTTTGGCTTTATGTTCTTAAAAATAAAAGCAACACTTTTGAGAAATTCAAGGAATGGCACACTGAGACAGCAACTTAGAAGGAACTAAAATTGAAAATTTTGAGAACTAACAATGGCCTGGAATACCTTTCAGAGCAATTTTCTAAGTTTTGCAGGGAACTAGGTATACAAAGACATAAAACAGTCCCGGGAACTCCTCAGCAGAATGGATTGGCAGAGAGGATGAATCGTACTATACTTGAAAGAGTGAGGTGCATGTTATTAAGTGCTGGATTGCCTAAGTCTTTTTTGGGGGGAAGCAGCCACCACTGCTGCATTCCTTATCAACAGGTGTCCTTCTTCAGCTATAGGTTTTAAAACACCTATGGAAATGTGGGATGGCAAACCAGCTGACTATTCATTCCTGAGGGTGTTTGGATCATTAGCATTTGCTCATGTCAAGCAAGATAAATTGGGAACTCGTGCTATAAATTATGCTTTCATAGGTTATCCTATTGGAGTAAAAGGATACAAACTATGGAGAATTGAACCTGGAGAGCCCAAATGCATTATAAGTAGGGAAGTAGTCTTTGATGAACTTAGAATGGCTATGATGCACAAGGAACAGCAACAACCAGCTGATCAAGCAGAATTGAGTGAGAGTACTCAAGTTGAGGTGGAGCTACCTGCAAAACAGATTGAAGATCCTGCACAACAAACAGAAACTCAGCAGGATGGGGAACAGCAAGAAGAAACAGATTTGAGGAACTATAGTCTTGCTAGAGATAGGGAAAGAAGGGCAATAGTTCAACCACAGAGGTATGGTCAAGCTGACCTTATCTACTATGCGCTGACCATAGGAGAAGAATTACGAGCTGAAGAGCCAATTAACTTTCAACAAGCACTGGACAGCAATGACAGAGAAGAATGGATGGCTACCATGACAGAAGAGATGCAGTCTCTTGACAAAAATGGCACCAGGGTTCTTGTTGATCTGCCAAAGAATCAAAGAGTCATAAGATCCAAGTGGATATTCAAGAGAAAGGAGGGTATTCAAGCTGGAGAGAAAAGTAGATTTAAGGCAAGGCTTGTTGCCAAGGGATTCTCCCAACTAGAAGGTATTGATTTCAATGAAATCTACTCCCCTGTTGTCAAGCATTGCTCCATTAGAATACTTTTATCTATTGTTACCCAATTTGATCTAGAATTGGAACAATTTGATGTTAAAACAGCATTTTTTCATGGAGACTTGGAAGAAACCATTTATATGTCTCAGCCCGAGGGCTTTGCTAAAGGCAGAAATAAGGTTTGTTTGCTTAAGAAATCCTTATATGGCCTAAAGCAAAGTCCTAGGCAATGGCATAAAAGGTTTGATGAGTTCATGATCAGGTTGGGATTTCAAAGATGCAACCATGATAGCTGTGTCTATATTCTAAGGGAAAATGGAGAAGCACTAGTCTACCTTCTACTATATGTAGATGACATTCTTTTAGCAAGCTCAAGGAAGGAGGAAATTAGAAGACTCAAGTCAGAATTAAGCACAGAATTTGAGATGAAAGAACTTGGGGAGGCAAAAAGAATTCTTGGTATGGATAAAAGAAACAGGCTGAAAGAAGAACTTTTTCTGTCACAGCAAGGATACTTGAAAAAGGTGGTTACTAGATTGAGAATGCATGAAGCAAAAGCTGTGACTACTCCTTTAGGACAATACTATAAGCTGTCTTTGAAGGATGCACCTAAAACAGATGAAGAAAGGGAGAAAATGGCTTCAATTCCATATGCTACTGGTGTTGGAAGTATCATGCATGGAATGATTTGCAGCAGGCCAGATTTAGCCTATGCTGTCAATGTAGTCAGCAGATTCATGGCTGACTCTGGCCCTCTTCATTGGTCAGCATTAAAATGGATCCTATGGTACCTGAATGGCTCACTATCTTCTGGTCTAAGGTTCAAGAGGAAGGCTCAGAACATAGAAGCTATAAAAGGGTATGTTGATTCTGATTTTGCTGGAAATATTGACACTAGAAAATCATTATCTGGCTATGTGTTCACTGTTTATGGCACTGCTGTCAGTTGGAGATCTGTTATCCAATCGGTTGTGGCTCTTTCAACAACACAAGCAGAATTTATAGCTCTCACAGAGGGAGTCAAGGAAGTTATGTGGATCAAAGGTTTGATCGGTGAACTTAAGACTGCATTCCAGTGTTTTGTGATAGCCAAAGTGCTATTCACCTCTCTAAACACCAAGTGTATCATGACAAATCAAAGCATATAGTTGTAAAGCTTCATTTCATTCGAGATGTTGTGGACTTCAAAGAAGTTTCAGTGGAAAAGATTGCTATAGAACACAATCCTGCTGATGCTTGTACCAAATCCTTATCATAGTCCAAGTTTAAACACTGCTTGGACTTGATAGGATTCTGTGAAGAGTAATTTTTTGGCAAGGGAGCACATTCACTGAGGGCTTATCTGATTTGGATACAAGGTGGATATTGTTGATCAAGTGTCTTAAAATCTATGAGCAAGCCTAACCAACTCTAGTTGTAATTCTGTTTTGACAGTTATAACTAACTTAGTGGTAATTCGGTTACTGGCCATAGCTATACATGGAGTTAGTTAATTCTGTTATGGATTGTTAGGATCGGTTATGCCTTGGTTTTAGTTGCTATATGTGATAGGTTAGTCCTATGGTAGTATATATAGGTGAGGCAAGGATCAATGTAAACTCTCTACATGAAAAAGAAGATTAGAGAGATTGAGTGATCGGGTTTGTGAGAAAATAGAGTGATTGTAAGGCTTGGGGAATCTAGAGGATGTGACTTAATAGTGGTAGATCAATGCCAAGGAGAATCATCTATTGTAACCGATTCAATCTTGTATTCCTCTCATTATAGTGGATTGTGCTCTCTTCCCGTGGATGTAGGCTTTCACTCTTAAAGTTGAACCACGTAAATCGGTGTTCTTCTTCTTCCCTTAATCTCTTCTTGATCGATTGCTTAACTCATTTATTTAGAATTGCTTGTTATCTTTCTCTGCGATTCTGTTCTTGTGTTGGTTGTTATTTGTTGTTCTGTTCTTTGGTTGCAGGTATATTGATTGTGCATAACAGGAGTCTCGGGAAGTTCCAGAGCACGGGATGCTAGAGGTGGAAGGACTTTTTTGGGGCAACGGTGGCTGTTATGGATAATCGCCGCCGCCGGTGAATGGTCATGGACGTGGACGTAGAAGTAGAGAGAGAGGTAGTTGGAGAATGATGTGAAGAAGGACTCGGCGACTCGCAATAAACCGATATAAAAGTAGGAGAGAGAATTCGAAATTAAAGATGTCACGTCACTCGTAAACAATTCGTGATAACCATTCTCGTGATATTTAACATTATTCTTTCATACATGGATAGCTCCTGGTTTTCGTCAATTCCGGATATCACTGTTCTTAAAAGTAATACAAATCGGTGTTCGTGTACGTTTAGTTAAAAATAAGTTTGTACTAAATATTTTATTATACTCTTTATCAAAAAAATTATTATACTTGATTTTAAGAGAGAAATAAAAAAGTATAATTTTTTAAGGTGAGTAAAGTGGATTATGAATGTAAAACTTCAAAAAATTGAAAAGGATAGTTATATTTACATTTCAGAAGTAATTTTATCTTATTATTCAAGTAAAATCATTTCTTTTAAATAAACTTACTTTTAAATTATCATTTAAATCAATCTTTTTGATGACATCAAATCTTTTGGAATTAGTTCTTTCAAAATTATATTCTACTTCCAAAATTGTCCATTAGCTGTATATATGCAGAAAGAGGGAACATGAAAGGAAGAAACATGGAGAAGAAACTTTATACAATCTCGAGTCTAGGTGACTACAAGGACATTTACCTGAAAATGTACATAAAGATAACGTGTTTGTCCCGGGCTGCTCGATCGATTATAGACAACGACACAACGTGTTAACAACTTTTGAGCTCCTCCACTTTATGAAGTAAGTCGCATGGCAAGGAAGGCTCGCTAGCTCTAAAACTGGAGCATTTGACAGAGTGAAATGGAATTACTTGGAAACCGTCATGATCAAGCTTGGATTCTTATGCAATGTGTCTCTACTGTGGAGTATTTTGTGTTGATCAACAGTATGCCCTATCTCTGCATCTTATGTTCTGAAGGATTATCAGCTCTCATTAAAAAAGAAGCCTGAGGTCACTTGCACAATATTAAAATATGCAAAGGCAAGCCTACAATAAGTCAGATTCTCTTTGTTGATGACTCTTTTTTATTCTGTAGGGCTACTAACAATGAAGCATATTGCCTTTAAGACATCTTGGCCACCTATGAATCTACTTCTGGGAGATCCATAAACTTTAAGAAATCAGAAATCTCTTTTAGTAAGAACGTTGCTGCTGAGACGTGTCATTCTATTACTCACTGCTTTGGTGTGACTGCAGCAATTGGCTCAAGTCAGTATCTAGGCTTGCCTTCAATTATAGGCCGCAGTAAGAAGGCCTTTTTTGGTTACCTCAAGGACAAAATTTGGTTGAAAATTCAGTCACGGCATTCCAAAACTCTATCTCGAGCAGGGAAATAAACTCCGATTAACAATTCCTTAATATTGCATGAGTGCATTCCTCATTCCTGAATCTCTTGGAGAGGAAATTGAGCGTTTGTTGAACTCATTCTTCTGGGGCTTTGAGTGTAACGGATGGCGTAGTATTAACCAGTTACATTGGGAGAAGATGACAGCTCCTAAATGTTGAGAAAATGGCAGCATAGAGCTAATAAATTTTTTTCACTCTCACACACTCATATAGGAAGGAAATAAGAGTACTTTAGAAATGAACTCAATTCATTCTAAAAACACACAAAACTTATACATTAAACACCAAATGCCGAAATGCTTTTACATATATAGGCAAACCATTACAATAAAATAATACTAAAATATTAAGAGTTTGTCTCCAATTTGCATTTGACCGGTAGTCTTTAATTTGGACTTGTACTCTAGTCTTCAATTTGGATTTGGCTTCCAGTCTTCAATTTGAACTTGTACTCTAGCTAGTCTTTAATTTGGATTTCTCCTCTTGTATTTAGTTTGAATTTGTGTTGTTTTTAAGATATGCTTATGAGAGATAATAATTATTGTTTTTCTCAATACTCCCCCTCAATGATTAATCTCTCTCATCTTGGTCCTATCCATATTCCTTTAACTTGTAAACCCATTTCCATGAAATAGATTTGACATCTTCACCATGTCTGACTTTGCTTCAATGCAATAATTTCTTCTTTCATAATCTTCTTCCATTTTTGCTTTGTTGAAGCCTTAGATGGTTCTTTAACAATATCCAATTCTGCTAAAGCTATATTAGCATATTTTGGATTTGGTTTTCGTTGCCTTTGTGATCTTCGAGGTTGCGATTGCGCAGGAGCTTCTTCTGGTTCATCAAAGTGTTCTATTTTTGGGCTCTAATGTTGTACTCCAGTCTGCCACGGGCTCTTCTCAACTTGTGCTTCAACTTCAACTTCTGGTGTTGACTTTTCAGAATTTTTAGGAGTTAAAGATGATTCTTCATGCTTCAAATCAAGCTTCTCATGCAACATATCTTTTATTTCTATTGTATCGAACTGAACAACATGTTTTGATGATTCTTCTGGCTTCATGTTAAGCTTCTCATGCAACTTATCTTCTATTTCTTTTGTATCTAGCAGAATAACATATTCTGATGACCACCAAGGTAATGGCTCATCAAATACAACATCACTTGCTAATGCCAACTCCTCTTCTCTGTCACGGCAACTCTAGCCGAGACTGAATCACCACTATCTTCAATCACCGCATAAGAGGCCTCCATATCCCATTCATCTTCGCTACTCCCTCCGGTCCATATTATAAGAAACAAATGTGTCATTTTTCTTGGTCTAAATTATAAGAAACAAACATCAGTCCGTGGTGCTTAGCACAACTGGCAAAGTATTTGCCGCTTGGGCCGCAGACGCGAGGTTCGAACGCTCGCCCCCTTTCAGCGCTCTTTGGAGTGCGTAGTAGGCCGTTGGGCCATAAGACCAAAAAAAAACATCAATTTTATAGTGCATTAATTGCTAATTTCCATTTTTATGCCCTTATTTAATGCGAAACTTATATTAACAAGATGTACCTACTTTCTATGCATTAATTATTTATCATTTCATAGAATGGGTAGTTTTAGAAGAAAACTCAATTTTTAGAAGTATTAATTAGGAAAAACAAGTTTCAATGCAATTCATTGGTCTGTGTGAATTATGATTTTGTTTCTTATAATATGGACTTGAGGTAGTATTATTTTGATTACTTGATGTAGCTATGTTGCCTTCTGTTGTTCGCCTTTTAAATCTACAATCACGAGCAAAGTGACCCTTCTTTCCACAATTATAACATTCAAAATTGTGGGATTTTCCATTCTTTCTATTGATACTTTCATTGTTGTCAGCTCCCCCTGCTTAGTTGATTCTATTTTGCTTTTGGTTGCTGAAAAGTGCTTCTTCTTCATTCTTCAAGGAAACACCGGTTACCTGCTTTACAAGAGTCTCCTAGTTGGCTAGAAGATTTTCTAACTCTTCTAATGATGGTTGAATTGGCCATCCTTGAATTGTAGAGATAAAACTTCTATATTTAGGCTTTAAGCCCTAAATAATAATTCTTCTTTTCCTTCCGTCATTGATATTTGATGCAGCATCTAATTCAGAAATCTCTCGACATATAGACTTTACTTTTGTAAAATACTGATTTATCGTCAAATCACGTTGTGTGAGTGACATCAGTTCATTTTCCAAAAGTTGAGCCGCATATCATTTTTCTTGAGAATCGTGAGACAAATACATCCCAAGCATCCTTTAGAGTTGTAGTATGCCGAATATGCTCTAGCATCTCCTCCTCAATGGTCGTCTTTATCACGAACTTTGCTTTGCCAGTTTTGATGCGCCACTTTCTCAAAGATTCTGCATTTACTGGTGGCATGGTCTCGCTCCCGCCGACTACTTCCCATAAATCTTGACCTTGCAAATATGATTCTATGCAAGTCTTCCATGTGCTATAATTTTGATTGTTGAGTTTCTTGATGCAACCAACAGACATAAAATCTGCCATCGTGATAACTTGTTATAACTTTCTTATTCTGTAATAGGAAAGTTTGGTCCCAGACCAACAAGCTTTACCCCGACTGTATACGAGCAGAGTCTCCACTAATGGTACCACCAATTTGGCACCTCCACTAATAGTCCCTGACTATTAGAAAACTTTACAGTCCCTCTGATTTTTTTTTAGTTTTTCAAAAACGTGTTTTCTATATATTTTTATATACGGGGGTATGTTGGTCATTTTGAAAAGTGCGTAATTTTGGAAAACGGACTTCACGGTTGAATTTCAAATATTTTATTTAGCTAATGGTGATATTTTCATAGTTTAATTTTAACGAAAATCGGACGTCGTTTTAACTACCCGGTTAACGTTTTTACCAACGAAAAAGTCTGTTTGGACTCCAACACATTTATATTTTGAAATTTTTACTGTATGTCAATAGATGACGATCTGTGAGAAAGTATTAATTTTATTACTGCTTTGTTGATTTTACAGACGTCAGTTTAATCACGTAACGTTTTTAATCGCACGATGAGTTTTTAAGCAGTATAATTAGGATAATTCCTAATTATTATTTTGGATAAGTATGAAAATTATAAATAAATTGTATTTAATTATTATTTGAGTTACAAAGGTATTGTATTTTATTTATCTATAGGAGTTTCCTTTCTACTTTTACTGGTTTTAGCCTAGTCTTTGTTCGGAGGCAAACAAATAAAGTTGCTCACAGCTTTGATAGAGCATGTATATAGTCATTTAGCCTCCACATCTACTTCGTCGTTTCTATGTTTGTATTGAATTGATGATGAAATGAAATAAGCCTACTTTTCCTAAAAAAAAATGTGTCCACGTGTATTTTAAATTTTTAAGGAGGAGCTTTTTTTTTTTAACCATTTTTAATGAAGAGTTATTTGCTTCAATAGATGTGATCATATGTAATAAAATTTCACAAATGTCTTCATGGTTATTATTTAATTTCTACAAAATTTTCCAAATTTTAAATATAAAAGATGAAGTATAGAAAAAAAGTAAGAATTAATTTTTTTTTTTACAGAAATAAGAATAAGAATGTTTAAAAAATTTCTACTAAATTAACATTAGAATATTCACATTTCTAATTTTTTAACATTTTCCTTAAGACAAAAGTATACCCATATTAAGTTTATCTAAATACTACCTATCATTCCAACCAATGGGAAAAGTAATTACTTACCGTTCAAAGACATGCATAAGCATCTGCATAACATCCCATAGATAAAATTTTGAAAAATAAAAGAAAGCCACTTTCAGTTGGCTTTTAACCTGGGAAAAAATTTTCCCCAGGTGAGCAAATGGACTGCTTACCTGCGCTAGCCAGTCTACCCGTTTATCATCTAATTAAAATTTGAGAAATAATTTTCCAATAACAATAAATTATCGGACACCATATTTTTATACGGTTTCTTGCCTTTTTTTTTTCTTTTTTGGCACGCACGTCGAGATGCTTTGTTTTTGTTTCCTTGCTGGTTGTCGACTACGGTGTCGACTTGCTAGTTGTCGAAATAACACACTTCTTAAAATTTTGGCCCACAATTTTTTAAAAGTACGCTAGTTATCTGTTTATATTAAAAAAATAACTTCTTCGTTTATAGTTATTTTTTTCCACTTCATTTGTTATGTTTTTAACTCACACCGACTAATTTCAAAAAAAAAAAACTCACACAGACCGGTAAAACACATTGAAAATAGTTTTTTTTTTTAAATTAATACTAATATAGATTGAGTTTTTTCCTTCAAAAATACTCCTTTTAGGAATCAATCCACTTGCATAAGAAATAGGTGTATTTCCTCCGAACTCGATTATAAGCACAAAAAAAACCTATGTGTTTCGTCCAAAATATAAGCAATTTTAAAGAGGATACTGAGTAGTAAAAATTGTTTATATTTTGGACCAAATACATATATTTTTTTCTTATAATCAAGTATCGATAGAGTATCTTATTAATACATCTTACTATAAATAAATGTATAAATAGAAATTAGGCTTTTAATGCTTTTAAAAAATTTATGTTGTTTTTTTATAATTATGACAACGAAAAGGAACCATTTTGTTTCTTATACAAAAGACCTGAAGGAGTATCATATAATATTTTTACGCCTTACTATAAATAACCGTATAAATAAAAATTATGCATTTAATGCTTTTAAAAATTTGTGTTATTTTTTTTTATAATTAGGACCAAGAAAGGGGACCATTTTGTTCTTTATAAAAAAGACCGGAGAGAGTATCGTATAATATTTTTACGTCTTACTATAGATACGAGTATAAATGGAAATTATGCATTTAATGCTTTTAAAGTTTATGTTGTTTTTTTATAATTAGAACCAAGCAAGGAGACCATTTTGTTACTTATAAAAATGACCGGAGGGAGTATCATCTAATATTTTTACGTCTTACTATAAATAAGTGTATAAATAAAAATTATGCATTTAATGCTTTTAAAAATTTATATTGTTTCTTATAATTAGGACTAAGAAAGGAGACCATTTTGTTCCTTGTAAAAAAAATTGAAGGGAGTATCATATAATATTTTGGACTTAAGATACCGTTTTTTATTTTATATTTTTAAAATTGAAAAGTTCAACTTTGTGATTTAATTATTAAAAGAGACTCATTTTGCAAATAAGTCTTACATGTGTAAAAAATGGACATTCAGGTTACCGATTTTCAATCTAAATCACTCGATATTATAATGAATAAATCGATGGAAATAGCGACATTTTCTCACCGTGGGAAAATTTTTCCATCTTCCCAGATTAAACTTTCATCATCTAAAGGATCCTTTTGTCAAAAAAAAAAAAAAGGATCCCCACACCACAAAGAACCACAGTCCACATATCAACATTCACTGTCCTAAGGACAGCGGCACCGCTCCACCTTTCTATTTCAAATTCCCCCACCAATGAAAATGATTCTCTGTCTACTAGTACTTGTCAACCCGTCACAACTTGAGGATAAGGTCCCTCCCTCATGAAAATCTTATAATTTTCTCACCAATTAATGCCATCCGATGAATGTCAAACTCACCTAATTTTCGTCACTCTTACTCTTTCTTTTAAAATCGATTTGGTAAATGATGTGATGATAATATATTGGGCTTTTTTCTTTTTTTACTAAAAAATGCATGTCTATTTTTAATTGGATATAAATTTTCACACATTCCATATTTATCTCCTTTTATATTTCATTTATTCTATTTATTTTTCTTTCAATCAGTCTTATGAGTGTAAAATTAAGCATAAAAAATGAATGTGTAAATTTTTCCTGGTAAGTCAATATATGATTTGAGATCATATTAAATATTTTATAATTCAATTCTTCATCAACTTAATATTATTTAAAGGCTTAAATATAATTTTAGTCTTCAAAAATTTGAAAAATTCGTTTTTATTTCAAAAAAAAAATTAAAGGTTTTTAGTCCCCAAAATTTAAAAATGTCTTTCCGTTAGTCCCTGCTCTGACGCCGTTAGTTTTTTTCTTTGCTTAAATATGATTTTAGTCCCTCAAAAATTCTAAAAGTTTGTTTTTAGTCCCAAAAAAATGCTAAAAGTTTGTTTGTAGTCCCCTAAAAATATTGTCATATAAGCGTCACATAACGGGATCAGAGTCAGGGACTAACGGAAAAATATTTTTAAATTTGGGGACTAAAAATCTTCAATTTTTTGTGTGGATTAAAAACGAACTTTTCGAGTTTTTGAGCGACTAAAATCATATTTAAACCTTATTTAAAACTATACATGAAACAACTGTGTTATCTATTGTCATACAACATATACAATTTCTTAACCCGTTAATTATGCCATGTGCATTAGCTTATTGTTATCACCATCTCAATTTCAAGAAATTTATAAGAAAACTAGTTTTGTACAAAATTGAATGCCATTGCTAAATCAATTTGATCAGAGGCACACTTCCGTCTCTAAACTGTTCAAAATAGTTGCCACTTGATCCACACAAGGCCTACATTTCCGTGAATTACCAACACAAGCAGAAGCAACTTTGGCTAATCTAACCAAATGCTTGATATCCGAAGGAATCATCAACCTAGGATCCAAAACTTCACTAAACCTCGTTGCCTTAATCAAAGGCAATGCCCACTTCACAAGCAACCCTCCCTCACACCCTCTCCCACTCAAAAGCTCCAACAAAACAACCCCTAACCCATAAACATCACTTTC
This sequence comes from Calophaca sinica, assembly GCA_037113605.1. Classification (NCBI taxonomy): domain Eukaryota; kingdom Viridiplantae; phylum Streptophyta; class Magnoliopsida; order Fabales; family Fabaceae; genus Calophaca; species Calophaca sinica. Next base: position 9,008,713 of record CM073732.1, on the reverse strand, counting down.
CTTAGAAGCACCACCACCACCACTACCCCTTTCTCCAATATTCCAATATTCATCATCCACATAACCTACTAATCCTCTCTTTTCTCCTGATCCCAAAAAATTAAGCCCATAATCAGAAACCCTAGCACAGAAATTAACATCAATAAGAATATTAGAAGACTTAACGCACCCATGTACAATATTTGGTGCTACCACTTGATGCAAATATTGAAGCCCTCTAGCTGCTCCAGCTGCAATTTTAAACCTCTTGTTCCAATCCAAAAGTGAAGCCCCATCTGGATTTTGATGCAAGTAGAAATCTAAACACGCCATGCGAACAAACTCCATCATTATAACTCTCTCACCCGGTGCTTCTGAGAATCCAATTATTGGAACAACGTTGGGGTGTTGAGCTAAAGAGAGCCATTTTAAAACGGTTGAGAAACCGAACCCTGCGTTGCTCAAAACGAGAAAGGGGTGAATGCGCTTCACTGCTACGAGTTCTTGTTTCTCTAGCGTTGACCCTGCGTACACAGTTCCTAAGCGACCCTGACCAATGATTCTCCTGTGGTTGAAGCCATCGGTTGCAGCATCGATTTCCATCAACGGGTATGCACGAGCACTGTGTTTTACGGGAAGTGTTTCTTCGGATTCAACTGGTTTTTTTTTGCAAGCGAAAAAGAGGATAACACCAAGAACTATGAGAGATATTGATAGAATGATCATGGCCATATCATAAGCAATATGCTCACCAAGGTTCATTTTTTTATCTTGATCTTTGATCAGTTGCTTGCAGGGGGTGAATTAGGAATTATGAATTTGGTTTGTACAAGTACAATTAGCTTTTGCTAGTTGTGCTGTGGATCAATTGGAGGCTAAGTGTGGGAAGAGGAAAAGGAAGGAGGTAGGAAAAGGGTGGGGATTGGATGGTATGTTAAAGAGGTGTTTGGAAACAGACTTATATATATGGGATACTTTTTTTTTTTTTGGGTGAGATGATATCAAACTGTTGGATGGTAAGTTGAAATTTGAAAAAAGAGAGCATATGTTTGACAAAAGGGATGGATTGGTGAGATTAGTTGTAGTGGTTCATTGTTGGCAGCTCAGCCTCTGTTTTTATACACCGATGTGTTGAGATGACATGTTGTTGGACTAAAGACTTCAAGGTTTTAGGTTGTGGTCATGGTCCCAATTGTATAGCGATTTTAGATATTACGAAGAATCGTTGTTAAATACAATTTTTTGACAAGCGCGGCGAAATGTAATTGATGTAGTCTCAACTGCAGTTACATTGAGGTTGCGGATGATGAATGAACTTTCGCGTTTAGATAGAGAAGAGCAAGATACTCTAAAGTAAGAAAATTATTGATTATTGAATAAGATTCGGTAATTGTTAAACACTAATACCCTACTTATAAGGATACAAGACTCTTAATCCTAGTCAAACTCTACTATTGAAAATAAGGATTCTGTTACACAGAATCTTATTTAGATAAAGAAACTTTTATTCAAATTAAAATAGATAAACTAATTTTTAGCACTAAAAAAAAAAGATAAACTAATTCTAATCATAATCAAACACTATAAGATAAGACAAATTCATATGCTCTAATAGCGAAAATATTAAAAACTTTGATGTCGCGACTAATAGTGTGGTTGTGGATTGCGGATGTTTTTTCAAACTCTAAAGACTTGGGATATCCATTTGTTGTTTTTTTTTGTGGGTTACAAAAGTAACAAAGGAAAGCAAAAAGAAAAGGGAAGGCCCGCTAAGGCAACAAGTCCAACGAGTCCTTCAATAACAGAGCCCCCAAACCCGGCGGAGGGGAGGACCAACGCTGAAGACCGTCCACCGTGGCACAATTTTTGGCCAAGAAATCAGCACAAGTGTTTTGTTCCCGGAAGACGTGAGCAGGGATGACAATCCAGTCTAAGTCCATCAAGCAGGCAATCTCAGCAAGCAAGCTCGCATATCTGTGGAACGTATGAAGTTGACGGTCCTTCAGAAGATTGATAGCCTCCAAACAATCTGATTCACACTCTACTCTGCGAAACCCAAGCTCATGGGTCATCTCGAGTCCCCGGAGAATGCCAGTGAGCTTAGCCATAAGGGCATCACCAGCCTCCGTCCGAAAAGAGAAACCGGCAATCCATTCTCCCTTATTATTTCTAATGAGACCTCCCGCCCCTATTGTCAGGGCACCATCCATGTAGCTACCATCAATGTTAAGCTTGACAAAATCAACCTCAGGAGAGCACCAGTGGGCAATTAATCTCGGGTCACCCAGCGTCGGGGCTCTAGATGGAAGGAGCGACACAAACTCATCGTGGGAAAGGAGGGCTTTGTGAATCACCTCAGATATTCTCCATGGCACATCACTGAAGATCATGTCATTTCGCCAACGCCACACCCACCAGAGGCCAGCTAAGAAGAGGGCGGGGGCATCGCCGGAAGCCATATGTTTCACCCAATCAACAACATTACTCAACCGAAGGAATTCCGGGGATAACAAGCCCAGCCGTAACCAAACCTCATTAGAATGGGGGCAATCTCTCAAGCAATGCAAAGCATCCTCAGTGGGAGATGAGCAGCGCTTACAAGCAGGGGAGTCCACCATATTACGGATGGAACGGAGCTCATTGGTAGGGAGGGCATTGTGGAGACAAAGCCACACAAAGTGCTGGATCTTGGGAGGCACTTGCAGGCGCCAAATCCATAACCAATTTGTAGCTGGATCCCATTAAAGCCACTTTGGCGACCAAGAATAGCCAGAGGAGCTCCTATAAACACCATCACCGAGGCTCCCAAATCCAATCATCGGGAACAACTTGTTGTTGAGGAGAAGCGGCGTGACCTGGTTGAAAATCAGCGGATATCTGAGTCAAAGGTGTCTCCATTTGCTCGAGCGAGCAAACTCCATTGGGACAAATGTCCTTTAGAAGGAGAGTCAGATGTCGATATGTGGACATAGTCCACGAGCCCACAAAGAGGACCATGACCGGCCCAATCTGTAAACCACACAGAGGACTCGCCTGACCCAATTCGAAAATTGTATCCCTGCTTGAAAACTTCAATCGCCTTTGTAATTGCACGCCAAGTGGATGATGCGGCTGAGCTGCTCTCGGAAATCCAAATGGAATGATTGCGCAAATATTTGTGACTAATAACTTTCACCCATAATTTATCTTGGTCATGCATCATGCCCCAGATTAATTTGCCAATAAGTGAGAGATTGATTAATCTTGACTCACGGATCCCAAGACCCCCATAGCGTCTGGGGGAAGTGATGGTGTTCCAATTAACAAGGTTCCAACTCCGCGAACTACCATCCCCTCCCCAAAGAAAGCTCCGCACAATCTTATCTATGCGGTTGCACACACTTTGCGGAAGGTAACGAAGTTGCATGGTGTACACCGGAATAGCCGAAACAACTGAACGCATGCAAGCAAGTTCGCCCGCCTTTATTGAGTAGAGTCCCTTTCCGGTGGCAAGTCTTCTATGAAGCTTATCAAGGAGGCCATCATAGTCTTCTTTCTTGATTCTCCCGCCGTCGTGGGGAAACCCAAATAGTTTCCAAGATTAGCTACAAACTTGATAGCCGAGACGTTCTTAAGAGCCTGTTTCCTATCCCCGCTAATCATTTTTGAGCACATCGCTTTGGACTTCAAGGTATTAACTTTTAAACCTGATGCATTGCAAAAATCCTCAAGAGTATCCATAACCACTGCACTTGGTTCCGCTAGCCTCACGAGAATAAAAGAACATCATCAAAGAAAGAGGAGATGGGACAAACCTGGGCCACACTGGAGAGACATGGATCGGCCTCCATGCCCCTTAGTTGGCCTTGTGTTGAATGGACAGAGCTAACTTCTCCATACACAGCACAAAGAGATAGGGAGATAAGGGATCCCCTTGCCGAAGACCTCTAGAAGGTTTGAAATGTTCTGTCTTCGCACCATTCCAAAGGATAGCTAGGTTGCTGGATCTCACACAGCTCATAATTAGAGAAATAGTAATGGGGGCAAAACCAAATTCAGTGAGGGTCAATTCCAGAAAGTTCCAATTAAGCCTGTCATAGGCTTTCTCCAAATCAATTTTAAAAGCAACAGTACCCTTCTTAGATTTGGACTTGTGCATGTAGTGGACTACCTCCTGAGCTAAAATAGCATTGTCAGTGGTGCCGCGCCCAGGAATAAAGCTACTCTGGAGCGGGCTAACTAAGTCATTCAGATAAGGCCTCAGTCTGTTCACTAGAACTTTGGTTATCACCTTAAACACCACATTACAAAGGCTTATAGGCCTAAAATTTTGAAATCTAGCAGAGCGAGCCTCCTTAGGGATGAGTACTAAGAGGGTTTCCGCAATAGATTCCTCAATAACGCCCCTACTGAAAGCATTTTTGACCAGAGCCCAGAGATCATCACCAATAGTGCTCCAGAAGTGTTTGAAAAAGAGGGGTTGGAACCCATCTGGGCCCGGAGCCTTATAGGATTTCATAGAGAAAACGGCCACTCGGACTTCTTCCTTAAGAACAAGAGCCAGAAGCGAGTCTCTGTAGGAATCACTCATGCAAGGAAGCAAAGGGGTGAGCAAATTATGAGGGGTGGTGGAAGGGTCTACCTGAAAGAGGGTCTGATAATAAGAGCAAGCCTCTCTCTGAAGACGAGCCTCATCAGTGCACCACTCACCATCACGAATGAACAAGCCTTGGATTTTATTCCTCCTACGCCGGATCACGGTTTGGGTGTGGAAAAACTTGGTGTTGCGATCATCGAGCTTTACCCACTTCTCTCGCGACTTCTGGTACCAAAGGATCTCCTCCTGCTTAAGAACATCATTATATTCTTTCTGAAGGGCAGCCTCTTTCAAGGTTAATCTAGCAGAGTCAACCGTCTCCATCCTCTTCTGAACATCTCTAAGCTTCACCTCAAGAGACCCTTTACGCCTAAGAATGTTGCCGAAAACCCGCTCATTGAAGTCAACAGCGTCAACTTGGACATGCTGGAGACTAGCGGGGACAATATGGTTACCTTTCTCCCAAGCATTAGTTACTACATCTGGGAAGTCTTGGTGAGTCAACCAAGCAGCTTGGAAACGGAAGAGTCTAGATCTTCTATCCGGAATGAACCCTGAACTGCGGAGGAGGATTGGTCGATGGTCTGAATAGGACTTGACAAGATTCTCCACATAGGCCTCCGGGAAGAGGGTATGCCAAGCACAATCCCCAAGGGCTCTATCTAAGCGTTTGGAAGTGGTTTGGGCCCCCTAACCTTTTTGTACCAGGTATAATGACTGCCTGTAGCCCCCAAATCAAGAAGGTTGCAAACTTCCATACAGGAGGCAAATTTGGCGGCTCCATTCTCTGGGAAGGCCCCACTCCTAACCTCAGAAGGTAACAAAATCTCATTGAAATCACCCATAAGCAGCCAGGGACCGATGATCTTATTGCGAAGGGTAGAGAGGTAACCCCAAAGGTGTTCCCGGCTGACAACTTGAGGGCTTGCATAAACTCCTGAACAATACCAAGCACAGTTAGACTGTTTGATAAGAATGGTTACAGCCTGATAATATATATCAACAACAGTGACATCATACGGGCAGCCCTTAGTTTTTAGAAACCAAATTCCACCAGCATGGCCCACTACCTCAGAGGTGGCACAACTATCGTATCCAAGCATATCTCAAAAATGCGCAGCCTTAAGGAAAGGGCAATGGGTCTCCATAATAATAACAAACATAGGGTTATGCTTCCTAACCAAAGACCGGGGGTGACGTCTACCCTCTTTGTTGATGGCACCCCTAATATTCCAACATAGGATAGAGAAATCTTCTGGACCAGACATTAAAAACTGAATATATAAGGGTAGCCATACCAATAACGGCTACGTCGTCTCAGTAGCCATGCAAACAACGTCACCAAGCCCATTCGCAGAGTGTGAGTTACCTCTCGGCCCAGCAGCCTCGCCCGAGTTCTCCATTTGGATGTCACTGGTTGGGTCACCTAAAGTGTTGATAACGGCTTCACCTGGTCCACCCGGTCCAGAGGGGTGATCCACGTAAGTACCTGGTATCGAATCCTCATCCTCAAACATAGTGAATTGGTTCCCAGAAACATGCTTGAGGTTGACCGTGGACTTCATGCCATTCCCCAAATCATAGATTTTCTTCCCATTAATGAAGGTGAATCCCTGATTGGGTGCGCTCGTGGGTTGGGGCCCATGGCTAGTAGAGGGGTTGTGATCTATGGATTTGGGCTTCTGGTTGGATGACCCTGGCGCAAACTGGGGACCAATTTCTTTCCTTGGTCGCTTTTTATGCCAAATCTTGGGTGGCTGCGCTAAAGATTCTGAGCCTATTATGTCCTTTGTTGGCTCCACAATTGATTTGCCCTTGGTCAAGTCTTGTTTCCCACGCTTCAGCAAGTCAAATGCGGAGAAATGATTGCCAAAGGCTTTTGATCCCGCATGAAGATTTTGTCTGGTGGGTCCCCCCTTAGGTAAAGCCTTCTTTTTCTCCACTTTTATCCAATCACCGTGGGCCTGTTCCATGCACGTGGGAGTAGTTTGCGGCTCTGGGATTAACTCCTTATTCGGGCCATTAATGCTATTGATTGGGGAGCACATTACGGGATTGGTAATCAGATCGTCGCTCTTGCCATTCTCGGTTAGGTCAACATCCTTAGCAGCCGCCACCACTGGGTTCGCCGTGGGTTGCACCGGGAGAGCGGTTTCGTGAGGTGGCCATAGCAGCCGCACCTGCTACATAAAATGTGAAGACCTTCATAGGCTACTTTGTACCAAACACCACGAACCCAAACTTTCCCAACCACGGGTTTGTCTAGATCGATTTCAACACACACCCTGGCAAATCTCCCACGTGCTATGGAAAGGGTGTGTCTGTCAACCTTGATGGGTCGACCTATGGCTGAGGCAAGAGCAAGAAGGAGACTCTCATCATAGTACACAAGGTTGAGACCCGGGAAGCGAACCCACACCATTGTCTTGTCAATCTTGGCTGTTGATGACACAAAGTCGGCGTTCCAGTGAGAAACCGCCAAATAGTGGTCAAAAATCATCCAAGGGCCTCCGCCAATAACTTTGTCACGGTCTTCCGCTAGGTCAAACTTGACCATGAAAAAGCCATTATCGACATCCATCAGTTCAAAACCTCCTGAGAGTTTCCACGTAGAGGAGAGCTTTGCATGCATGGCTTTGAAGCCAACATTCCTCCCCAAGAGTTTAACAACTAGGGCCTCCTTCCATGGTTCACACAACTCATTGAACATGTCCTCCTTGATAAAAATCTTTGGAAAAAGCCTGTTTCCATTCTCATAGGTGATCTTCACTATGCCTTGTTCTACCAGGTCCGCTTTCTCTCTAGGTGGAGCCGCAACCCTATTCCCCATGAGTTTATCTCGAAAGGAACTCGCTCTCACAATGTCAGAATGGGAACCACCGCCGTCGTCCGGAGGCTTCCGCGGTGGCTCCGTCGTTCGCTCGGCAGAGAATACCATACCCTCCATGCTCTGAGAGTTTATTTAAACTTTTTTATATGAGGTTGAAAATCCATCCATTTGTTGTTTGACACATAACCAATCGTATTCACATTAAAATACAAGCATTTATATGTATATAGCGGCTTGATTAGAACTTGTGTTACATTACGGTTCCTTTAATTCAGCAAATTAAATTAGTGTGAGGAAGAATTGGTTCATCAGACAATAATTGAGACATTGATATATTCTTGTTTTTGTTTGATGCATCCACTGTTTCTGGATGTTTTGTTTGTACTGAAGTGGGATTAGTGCAATATCACGTTTTAAATTGTAGTATACATATACCAAATATGTCTGAATTCATCCGGTACAAAGCATTTGGTTGCGACAGCCTAATATTTATTTTTAGCTCACCAATTGTTAGTAGTGTCTGTGTCGGCAATGTCGGTGGGGCACTCCATCGTACTAGATTCTGTGGTATTTTAGATCCGACTATTCTTCCCAAATTGTTTTTTGAGTAGAAAATTCTTCGTCTTTCTTTCTTTTTTCATTTTGTCTCCGATTACATATTTGGAGTATTTATAACATTCTGTGCACGGACTTCGTAATTGGGCAGGGGAGCAGGACGTGTTGGTAATGGTAAATCCAAAGCCATTGTCTACTTAGAGAGGAACATTGTGTTTTTCATATACTTCCTAAACTATCCTTAATCACGAGGAACGTATCATTCTCTTAAAAAATAAAAGTTGAATTAATATAAGAGGATTAATGTAAGAGTACTTTTGGAATGATAACATTAAATAGGGTTGAATTATTTCAAATTTGCTTATATTTTAGTCCATCAAGTTTGAGCATTTTTTTTTACTTATATTTGAGTTCAAAGGAAGTACTTGTTAAGGCTTCTTTAAAGAGATCTTATGACAAGGCTTTTGATAATCTGTTATCCGTAAAAGACAAACGATTTTTCTAACGTGTACAACATTGTACACGTTAAACATGACATTAAATAACTACTTTATTTTCTTATCTATTTATTTCTTCTTTGTAATCTCTCTCTTCTCATCAAATAAGAAAATTGATAATTAATAAAGAAATAAAATAGATATTCAATTAAGTTTAACATGAATAAGATTTCACACGTTAGAAAAATCGAAAAACTGAAGGGGTCAAAGTCAAACAAATACTCATGGTTTGAATTTGACATCAAATCTTGATCTATATTAGAATTTAATATTAATTTGTATTCTTTTAGTTTTTGAATATGTTAATGCGGTGAAATATGATTTTTTTTTTTTTTGAAAAGAAGCAAATCTATTTCATTTTATCAAGGACAGGAATAACATGATAGACGTGAGAACTAGTATTACATAAAGATGTCTTAGCTAAAGTGTGAGCAACTCTATTAGCTTGCTTTTTGACAAACTCTATTTTAAAATTAGAGTGACTAGTTAGAATATCTCTACACTTTGAGAATGTATTACCAACTTCTGGGAGATAATTTAGCCTATGATTGGATATAAGTATAAAATTTATTTACATTGTTCGAATATATTTATTAAACTCAATCAATATTGAAGACATCCTCCACCACTCTTTTGGACGCACAATTGAAACTAATAACAACAACAATATGAGGATCCTCTATTTAAAATGCATAGTTGAAACTAATAATTATCACAATAAAAACAACAGGAGGACGAAGCAATTCTTTATCATGCACCTTTCCTATCGATTTGAATTGACGGAATAAACAAAAAAAAAAAAAAAACATCTACGACTGGAATGGCGGAACTCAAGCAATTTCCAGCCATAAACATAGCTATAGGCCACATCCTAGTAATGGAAACCACAAGTACGCATGAGAAGCTAGTCTAAGCCCATATTGGGGCCCTTGGACTGTTGATGACCATGCTGGGCTTGGCTCCTAGCTCGGAGCAGGCCCACCAATTAATGCTATAGGATCTAATAATTCTTGGGCTTTTATTTCCCCACCTCTCCCACTTAATTTTCCCACCTCCCCCACCCAAGGAAAAGACTATTTTACCCTTTACTTTTCCTACAAAATGTTGACGTTATTTTTTTTTTTGGAAAAATTTCAACCTCCGGATTCTTAATACCGGAGCACTCCGGAGATAAGAATCCGGACTTTTTTTGAACAACTTATCTCCCTTTTTGCTAGATCTGTAAAATTAAAAATTAACACGTCCGGATTCTTGTCTCCGGAGTGCTCCGGTATTAAGAATCCGGACGTGTTTTTGAACAATTCACCTCCCTTTTTGTTAGATCTGTAAAATTAAAATTAATACGTCTCGATTCTTATTACTGGATCACTCCGGAGACAAGAATCCGGACGTGTTAATTTTTTTGCTAGATTTAGAGTGTTCGGATTCTAAAATCCGGACGTGTTAATTTTTTTGCTAGATTTAAAGTGTCCGGATTCTAAAATCAGGAATTATCCGGATTTAAGAATCCAGAGGTGGGAAAAGTTGGATTTTTAACAAATGGATATTTTAGAACAAGGGCAAAGTTGGATTTTTAAAAATATGGGAGGTGGGAAAATTAAGTGGGGGAGGTGGTGAAATAAAATGCGATAATTCTTTGATCATGCTTCTTGACCATGTTTTTTTTTTTTTTTGTAATCAGACAACCAGAGGATCTGATTGCAAGATTTGGTGGAAGGATGTTCTTGGGTACGTTTTCTACAAATAAAGAATTCAAGTGATAGATATCATTACGCTCTACCTGTACTCAACACACCGTGGTCTATTTTGAAAGCAACATTCCAATATTTTCAATAATAAGTTCATTTATAATCAAAGGATGAATATCTAGCGTGCAACAGATTTTTTTTTCAAAAAACAAAAAATTATGAGTCACAATTAACTGGAGGTTTTGGCCATCCACATGTTGCCCAATTGTGAAGGAAGGAAAGTCTGATTCCAGTTCACATACTCCCTAATATTTATTTGTCTCAAATTATTTATCATTTTATAAAATCGAGAGAGTATTAATTATATTTTTTTAACAATATCCTTATTTATTTATATCTCAACTACTCTGTATTAATTTACTCTTCGACCTAACTCCCACTATGATAAAGGTATATCAGTCCAAATAAACTATTTAACCTTGGAAACGAGCGCAATCAATAATCTTCTTAAGATGTGTGCATAATATTAAACTACAAATAATATGAGACGAAGTCAGTGCCGGCCCATGAGGGAGGCTCTTAAAGCAAGGGCTTTACGCCTCCACCCTATTGGTCCAAGAAAAAGACCTCGAAGTATGTATATTTTCTTTTTTTTTTATAATTTAAATGTTTTAATTGATAAAAAATATTAATTAAAACTTTAAAATTACATATACGAGACTCTTACATAACCACTACTTTTATAGTCTAACCACTATTTTAATACCTAACAAAAATTATATATATATAATGTCTTCTTTTCATAATTTATTTAATTTGAGGTCTGACTTAGCTTTAGGCCTCACTTTGTCTTGGGCCGGCTGAGGATGGAGGTAGCATATCTTATTGCCCATATATAATTGACATAAAAAGATCAGAGCAATATATTTATATGGTCGCAACTAGGAACTCTTCATTTTGAGTAAAAAAAAAAAAGAACTCTACATTGAACCCTGTCGCTTTAATGATTGAAACCGTGGTATATAATTCAATTCTGATTGAAAAACAAGCAATGGGATCATGCTCTGAAGAGAAAGGGTTAGTGGGCGACAATCAGGAACCGATCTAGAAATTTAATTAGGGGGTGGGGGCGAAAATTTTTAATATTGGACCCAATAATAAGAACATGCAGAATTATAGTTGCAACTTGCAAAATTGTAGGCACTATTAAAAACATGATAATTGTTTTTTTATTAAAGTATATGTACAGTAAAAATACTATTAAGCTGTTAACATTATATTGTTGAATATAAAATTGTTACATTAATTTTGTTTGATTTGTTTATTGAAAAGTAGAACCTTATCATGTAAATATAAATAATTTGGTTGAAGGAGAATGGGTAGCTCAACTGGTTTGAGCTAAGGGTGCGAAGGTATGAAGGAGTCAAAGGTCCAGGGTTCAAATCCTGGTGAATGAGAAAAAACTAATCTAACAACTAATATACTAACATTTACCTATCATAAAAAAATAATAATTTGGTTGAATGGTAACTATGAATTTATGAAAGGAATTGGATAGGGGGGAACAACCCATGGGGTGCCTTTGTGTGCATCCGTCTCAGGCAATGTTTTAAAAACCGGACTGGAGATCGAACCGGCGAGACCTCCGGGTCATGGTTTAATTAGTTCAACCGGGTGACTAATAAATAAATAAATAAATAAGTACTAATTTTGAGGAAAAAGTAAGTAAAAATAACAACAAAAAAGTTAAAACGGTCCAACCCGGTTCTGAGCGGTTCAACCAAACTGCGGTCTAATTGAGGTTGAACCGATCACTTAGACTACTGGTTGACTATCGGACCGTCCGGTCCGGTCCGGTTTTTAAACCATCGGTCCCTAGTGACAATCTTAATGAATACACTTATTGGGTCTGAGGGAGCCCATTTATAGAGTGACACATGATAACGGGCTGAACAATAACCACGAAAAGATGAATATCATACCATATTTTCAAAAAAAACAAATGAATTTTTTATCAAGAAAACATATGAACATGTTCTTTTATATAATACTACCTCTAGTATCTAATACAAGAAGAAAAAACAAAAATCATTAAAACCAAGAAAAAATATTTAATGTTATAAAATTAAAATCTTTTTCCAAATATATCCCTAGTATTAAATGTTATATACCCATTATGTGAGTTTCTAGTAAACATACATTTCACATTAAGGGTCTGTTTGGTTCAACAGAGCGGAGGGGAGGGATTTTAATAGAGGGGAGGGGAGGGGAGGGAAAGGGAGGGATTTTAATAAAATATATGTTTGGTTCAAAAGAGGGGAGGGGAGGGGAAGGGAGAGATTTTAATTAAATATATGTTTGGTTCAGGAGGGGAGGGGAGGGATTTTAAAACTAATTTACTATTTTATCCTTGTAACCTTTTATAAATAAAATTAAAACAATATAGGCTTCTATTAACGTTGAATTAAAGAAAGAATAAAAGTAAAATTAAAAGCTCTACATAATACGTCGTATTAAAAACAAAATAAAAACAAGCATCAAATTTCATTATAAAGAAAAACCAATGCTTTGACATAGATAAAGAAACACTGCAAAATATCCAAGTTTACGACATAAATTACCAAAAATGCTTAAGTTTAGATAGTACACAAAATGTTAATAAAGTATTCAAAAAAATGACAACCATTAAGTTCAAGTCTTCAATCAAATGCATCATCACTCTGAAGAGCCAAAGACCATTTGCATGATCACTGCCTTGCGTGCTTCCGCCGGACATTGAAGAATCATTCTGAGTTTGTCAGCATCTTTCATTAAAGGGAAATAGATCTTAGGCAATGAGTTTGTATCACATCCACAATCCTTGATTAAATTCCACGCTTCTTCCCCAGAAATTGAAGGCAGTTCATAGTTATGGCATTCTCTCATTATGTCATTTCCTTCTCTAATTGCTACATTCCCTTCTTTCAAAGCCTCTGCAACCACATGCATTGTCTCTTTAAGTTCAACAAATTCATTATTTTTGTCTTTGTTGGCCACTCTAGATTTCTTCTTTTTACTGTCATCATTTGTCGTGGGTGAAGGATCTTGAGATTGCATTCCATGAGTAGAGAAATTAAGATCATTACCATCATCAAAACAAGTATAAAAGCTCTCCAAATTCACCTCATTCCGAGAGATACGGTTATCAAGGTCATCAATAGATTCAATGAAATCTTGCTCCGTGGTAGAATGCTTTTGTTTTCTTGTCTCCTTTGAGGTCCCACCTTCATCTCCATTACCTCGATTATACCCATAAAGTTTCACCATCTTCTCATAATTTGGAATTGGGACATTTTTCCAATATGCTGCTTTTGGTTTTGACTGAAAAAGGTAAATTTTATAGAAGTTAATCAATTATTGATTAGTGACATATTATAAATTACAAAATTAAGAATTTTACCTCAATTAGAGCATCCCAAACTTCTGGCTCAGCATCCCATAAATGAGTAGATGGGTTCCAAGCAAACCCACTCATACCATTTTTAAAAATATCATAAACAGCAGTAAAGTTTTTTTTATCCTCTCCTTGTCAACTTTCTTCCCAAATAATGCACTCAACTCAGCCACAATGTTTTCATATGCAGTTGTAGTGAAGGTACCATTGACTTTGTTACCTTTTTTATATTCGTGCATGAAAGCATCAATAAGAGCATCGTCCATGAGTCCAGACCAAGTTAAGTGCTCCTTACCATTGTTTGTTGGTAATTACCTTTTGGGTGCCATGCTACTATATTTATAAATTATAACATAACAAAACTAATAAAATAAGATAATAAACAAAAATATTGGAATAATAACGTAAAATGTTTCATTTCAATGTCAGCATTGCAAACTCAAACCCAACGTACATCAATGTAAAATAAACATTCATGCATTAAATACAAGTGCAAAAAATTTAGCCCAAATTATCATTATGATAATTTATCCACATTTGATTTGCTAGACTATCTCTTATAAGCTCACCCCGAGCAACCTCCTCGCCGTCACTTCTCAAAGCTTGATTATTGTCGTGAGATACATTTTGATTTTCAAGTTCAGCATCTACTTCAGCTATAAGGTCTTCATCCGGGTCTATGCTCATTAAATAATTGTGAAGAATGCAACATGCAAAAATGATTAGTTTTTGAGCTTTGACTCCATAAGTGGGCTCTGTTGAGTTAGATAAAATCTCAAATCTTTTTTTTAACACCCCAAATGCTCTTTCAATTGCATTGCGCAATGATGCATGTCGAAGATTAAATAATTCTCTATAATTTTGGGGTGGATTTCTTGCCGAATATTCTTTCAAATGATACCGAACTCCTCTATAAGGTGTAATAAGCCCACTTGTCAACATGAAGCCAGCATCAACAAGGTAATATTTGCCTATAATTAATGTAAATAATCAATGTAATAGATTGACAAATAGGAAAAAGAAGAATTTTAATGTGTTATAAGTTCTTAATTACCTTGAGGAATTTGAAGTTTATCTTCTCGTGTTAATGCATTCTTTATAATTCTTGAGTCACTCGCAATGCCTTCCCATCCAGCGAGCACATAAGTGAATTTTAAATCAAATGTGCATGATGTTAACACATTTTGTGTTGGGTAGTCTTTCCTACCACGATACCGAGGAGCATCTCTCGAAGATACTTTGACACGTATATGTGTCCCATCTATGGCACCAATACAATCCTGACACAATGTATTTATATTAATATAATCTAAGTAAATCATGCTAATGTTTGAGTGTAGGGTGACTTAGTGATAAAAATTTTACCTTAAAATATGGGTAGAATCTACTACTACCATGAATTTCAAGAGGGACTGTTGAGCCATCGGGTTGTACAAGGAATTTTTCTTCCAATTCAAGAATAGCTCTCAACACTTTATGAAGATGACGACTAATTGTCTCGCCAGAACGACGAAACCAAAAGTTGACTTCACGATTTTTAGCATTATGTGTCAATATGTAAATTGATTTTGCCACTTGTTCTTCCACACTTGACAATTGTGTTGGTTGTAAGCCACCCTCTCTTTCTAACATACCACATAATGTTAAGAAAGCTTCCGGACCCATGTTTAATATATTTCTACTAGTTTCACTACTACTAATTCGACCCATTATTTCTTCACGCACTCTTTCTCTCTCGGAGCTCATACTATAACTCAATTTTCTCTTACGAGACATCCGAATAACAAAGCAATAAACAATAACACATATGAGTTGAGCTATAGCTCTTCGGCGCAAATCAAACCATTTATTGACGATAATTTTCCAACTTTGATGATCCATCTAAGACAATAAAAAATTTATAAAATAAAAATAGAACTTTTATATGGTTCAAAAAATAAAAAATACAATAACATGTAAATAAGTGTTTCCATGTAGTATAGGATGCTGATAAATAAAACAAAAAATTATTATTATTGTGCACAAAAATTATTATGGAAGAGGAAGAACTAAAATTCATGGAATGGTTTTTACTATTTGCTATTTGTTATTACGGAAGAGGAAGAACAAATAATACTGCATTGGTTTTTACTTAGCTATTTGCTAAATATCAATAATATTGTAATACCTGCTATGCGATGTTGAATTTGACGAACTCCAACTCCAAACTGACAGTGGCGTACGTACCGAATAGCAGAATTGAACGATTTGACCTGGATATGACCTGAGTTTGTAATTAGGATAATTTTGGATTTTAATGTATAAGTAGGGATAATTTTGTCAATGTATTTAAAATTTTAATTGCCCACTTTTCCTCCCCTCCAAAACCCCCCACTTTTGGAGGGGAGCCAAAATTGGCACAGGAGGGATTTTGCTCCCCTCCGCTCCCCTCCAAAAAATTGAACCAAACACTCATAATTTTAAATAACCCATCCCCTCATAATTTTAAATAACCCCTCCCCTCCCCTCCCCTCCTCTTCAAAACCCGTGAACCAAACGGACCCTAAATAGGGGTATAAAAGAAATTCTAGCAATTAATACACCTTGAAATAAGTATATTTTTCTTATAATTAGGAACAAAAAATAAACCAAAAATTTTCGTATAATAAGGAATGGACGCAGTATTTACTTAACCTATTCTTAACCGACTAGGGTTTTAAATTTACACCTGAATTCTCGTAATCAAGATGCATAAATTTCCCTCGAGTTGTTAATATTTTGTTTTAATTAAGTATTTTGAAATTAGTAGCTTGAAAAAGATTTGTAAAAAATGAAGACAACTTTCTATATGTTTACACTTTAAGGTGAACACCCCACAATGTGCCTGACTCGCATAAATGAATTAGTCTTCTCTTCACTTTGTCCATCTTCTAAATGTGTGTTTGATTTTGTCTTGTGTCAAACATGATTTGAGTGGAAATATAAGTGTTTGTGTCTTGTGATACAATATTGATTTTGTTTCCAAATCTCGGTTTGTATCTTTTATCCTCGTATTTGTTTTATATATATATATATATATATATATATATATATATATATATAAGTGTTTGTGTCTTGTGATACAATATTGATTTATATATATATATATATATATATATATATATATATATAAGTGTTTGTTTCTTGTGATAAAATATTGATTTTGCTTTTAAATCTTGGTTTGTATCTTTTGTCCTCGTATTTGCTCTTTATTTATATATATATATATAACAAATACGAGAACAAAAGAGACAAAGAAATTGTTTCGGTTTTTGATGATTATGTCTTAGGGTGAATTATTTAGTAAACTCTGTAAATATAATTTATGATATTATTAAACCTTGTTTAAATAATTTCTCTTTTGTAAAATACTATGTCATTTTATAATATGATTGTTTATGAATTTTTATTTATCTTATTAAAAATTCATGTCTTTAAGTAATATAGTTTTTAAAAATAATTAGTCTTTTAGTTTTTTAAAATCTTTCATTCATTTATCAAAGTTTTCAGAAAAATATTTTATACAAAAACTTTTAGTTTTAAGTTAAAAAACTAAATTAAAAAATAGCTTTAAAGCTATTTGTAAACTCTAATTTTTAGTTTTAATATTAAAATATTTTTTAGTTAAAATAAACCGGGTCAAATACACTTTTGCCATAGAAAGCAAAAAATTTAATATTATGGCTGTCATTTTATATTTTCACTTAATTTTTTTTTTTTAAAAAAAAAAGAAAAAAAAATCCGCAGTATTTGCTAGTTATTAGATTTTTGATATTTCGTTGGTTAGGTTAAACCCCTTCGTTTTGTTGTCTTCTAAGAGTAAGCTTCGAAACCCTAATCGAAGGCTTACCCATTTTCCTCAACCTGTAAAGCCATTAATCGAGTCAATCGAGTTTTTCAATTTGATTGGTAAATTTACAAGATTGCTCAAACTGAAATACCTGCTTGTTGGTTTCCGCCTTCATCACTTCACTTCTTTTCTTTCGTTTCTAGATTTCAATGAACTTTTTTTTTTTTGACTTTATTTGGTTTTTCTTCTTCTTTTCTAATATTCTAGATGTCAAAGTTGTGTTCGGAAAAGAAAATAGCGAATTTTATGTTGGAAACACACTTCACACCTTCAGTATAATAGCAACATGTTATAGTGTGGCCATAATATAAAACAGAAAATTTCTTAACTTCATTTATGCTATCCTCGTTTATTTAGGGAATCAGGGTAGGTTATGTTTTCATCACTCTGCTTTTATATTCATTAGTTTTATGCTCTAATCATCTGTATGAGTTTAGGGACCGAGTGGAATTGAGAAGTTTAGGCCAGTTTACTTTGTTTTCAAATTTTCATTTTCTCTTTTCAATAAGATACACATATTATGTCATGAAGATGGCGTTCAAAGTGGGATGATATATATAGGTAAAGAGTAGCATATTTGAAAATGGTGAAATTGTTACAAAGTTGTTTTCACCATTTTCAAATATGCTATTGCTTCTTACATCACAAATCCTCATTTTGTATATCATCTCCTTGACAATGTATGTTCTAGCATGTGTATCTTATTGAAAACAGAAAATGAAAATTTGAAAACAAAGTAAACAGACCCATAATTGTTTTAGTGAAACTACTCCCACAACACACATCACTTATTTCATTGGTTTATCCCTTTTTTGTATAGCAGATAGTTGTTCTTTTTAACTGAGCTGAAAGATTGGAAGACTTCTAACATGTTGGCTAGTCCTCCTGCAAAAAGATTATCATTCAATCGATTAATTGGTAATGGTGATCTGGTTATTGTTTATGAAAGGCATGACAACATGAAGGCTATAACAGTGTCTGAGGGTTCAGTCTTGCAGAATCGTTTTGGTGTTTTTAAACATTCAGATTGGATTGGAAAACCTTTTGGGTCTAGAGTATTCAGCAGTAAGGGTGGTTTTGTATACTTGTTAGCTCCCACACCAGAATTATGGACTCTAGTGTTAAGCCACAGGACTCAAATTCTGTATATTGCAGATATTAGCTTTGTTATCACGTACTTGGAGATTGTTCCTGGTTGCATGGTCCTTGAATCTGGAACTGGAAGTGGATCTTTGACTACTTCACTTGCAAGGGCAGTTGCTCCTACAGGACATGTCTATACATTTGATTTCCATGAACAAAGGGCTGGATCAGCTAGGTAATAAAAAAGGAATATGATACTGAGATTCTCCCTTTAGAAAATATATTATATACTTTTTTCAATGTATGATGTTTTGTCTATATGTATGTTTGCTTTCACTTGTGTCTTCTGGATTATTTTAATGGATTTAATTTTGATACATTGTGAATGTGAAACTTGTACTGTTTTTCAATCATGCATTGCTAAATTATAAAAGTTTTAGTATCACCACTATACCTAAGAAGTTCTAGTCTTTAAATGATGTCCCAACTCGTCGTGTGATTGTAGTGTAAAACTTTACACCAACTATGAATCAAAATTCGACTCATGTTTTGTTAGCTGTAAATTGTGGTTTTATGCTTATGAAATTATAAGCTATATGTTTGATGAATAAATACTACATTATTCAACAGGTCAGTGCTTCTGTTCTGTTCAAGTTGATTTACTAGTAGTGTGCTGTTTCCTTTGGTCACGCAAGGACTTTACTCAACAGGATTTGAATTTCTTGGATGTCTGAAAAAAAAAAAGAAAAAAAGTTTTTGAAACTAATTATGATTGCACTTTGTACATTACTTTTTTTCTTTGACAAGTATTATGTAGAATGTGGAGTCATTAAGTTTTCAATTTTTAATTATCTGCAGGGAAGATTTTGAGAGGACAGGTCTGAGCAGCTTAATCAGTGTTGGAGTAAGGGACATTCAGGGTGAGGGATTTCCTGATGAATTTACAGGCTTGGCTGACTCTGTATTTTTGGATCTACCTCAACCTTGGCTTGCCATTCCTTCAGCTGCAAAAATGCTAAAACAAGATGGCACATTGTGCTCGTTCTCTCCATGTGTTGAACAAGTACAACGATCATGTGATGCACTTCGAACCTGCTTCACAGGTACTTTTATGTTTTTCTCCTTTCTGCCCTCATCTATATTTACTGATTTTCCTTCTCTCTGTGTGCTTTTTCTTGCTCTTTAAAGATATCTGTGCAACATGCAGCAAATATCTGATAGAATTCCTATGTTTATGTTTTGCTTGTGTAAAAGATATAAGGACATTTGAGGTACTGTTGCGCACATATGAAGTTCGGGAAGGGAAAGTGGAAAGCTTTCATGGGGATGGCAAAGGTTCTAATGGTTCTCTTCCTTGCAAGAAGAGACAATGTTCAGATGGAAACTATGCGCTCAGCAGTCCTACTTCTGTCATGGCTAGACCTTGTGGTGAAGCTCGAGGTCACACTGGCTATTTGACATTTGCAAGACTTAAATGCCTCTCATGACCAATGGTATTCTGTTCTTCATTTTTTTGTTGCAGAGAAATAAAACTTTGATTTTTTTGTATCCCTTTTCAATTTGAGCATCATGCAAGAAAATGTTGTTGTTCCTTATAATCATAGGTTTTTGAAAGGAATTATTTTGTATGTCATATGTGCTTGGCTACAAATATGCCTGAGAAGTGCTAAACATTAAGAAAATTATTTGCAGAAGGTTGGTACGAGTATATGTGACATTCCGCAATTAACTTTTTCATTTTCCATGAATTTTTACTGGCAAGGTGATTGATTGTATGTCATTCGTATTGTTTTTGGTAACTAAATTGGTTCATACTAAGTAGTGCTGCACAATTTGCTTTTACATGTATACCTATGGTTTATCAGGCTGAGGGATTTCATTGGGTGAGGGAGCTTGGTTTTTCAGATGTTGTTTTTGAGCTCGATGCGAAGACATTGTTTGATAGCTACCGTAGCGCCCAAGAAGATGCATCTGAATTAGGGCACATTATTGCGAATCTAGAGATCTTTTATCTTTTTTTGCTTCAATTTTTTTTTGGAGAATTCACTAAGAGAGAAACTAACGTAGTCGCTCATATCTTGGCGGGGGTAGCTACATACTCCCGGATATACTTGTATCGTGAACTTGATTAGTAATGAAATGACATAACTTTAACTTTTCTTTCTTAAAAGAAATGCCATGCGGCTTACTGTTTGAATTTTGAATTTTTTTTTAAATGAATCGTCATCGTCTCATTAAGTAGACGATTCTATCTAATTTAATATTTAATTATCACTTTAATAAATATGCTTTTTACACGTTTGGTTAAATGGTTATAAGACGGATTGTCAAAAATATGGTTATAAGACAAAATACAATAAAATATGAAATAGATGATAAAAGCCTTAAAATTTATTACTCAATAAATCAAGAGATAAGTTTTTGCTTAATGTCATCATTAAAAAAAGGTTTTTGTTTAATACTCCATAGTGTCTAAATGTGTGTGTGTTCATCTCTTTCTTCCTCTGATCAATAATTCTCATCCTCGCCTCAACTCTCCTTCTACATCTTTTTCTTTTCTCTACCTCCATATTGTTTGTATTGTATGTTGACTATCAAATAAAAAAGTTGTTTTTGTAATTCAATTGTTTATATTGTATTTATTCTTGTTATCATTGACCTCTGACCAAATATAAAACTCAGGGTATTTCATTTACGATTTGCCTATTATTATAGAGGGGAGAGAGAGTAGGGCATGCTTAATGCCCCATATAGTGGTAGGATTTGTATATTTCATTTGCCAATTTTTTTTTCCTTCTAAAATAAACGCGGGTCTAAGTGGGTTGGGATATTTGTATTCCCAAGTCTGCCTATTGAGATTTTGAATAAGTTAAGGGTTGGGATATTTGTATTCCCAAGTCTGCCTATTGAGATTGTGAATAAGTTAAGCCCAATCGAAATCTCTAGTTAAGCCCGAATAAGGGGCACCATGATGGTCGAAGCTTGAGCTTTGTCAAGAGCGAACACGACCCCTTAACATTGAGTTGAAAGCCTAAAAGGCGAGAGTGGTCAAATATTGAGAATTAAAAAATGCTAGCAACACACTCTCTAACATTCTTTTTTTAACACATTTCTTTCGATTGGTTGAAATTCATGTAGATCTTATCAAATTTATATATGATCCACATGATTTAGTGAGTTCTATTTGAATTTAAACTAATAAGAATGAGTGTGCTGAAAAGAGAATATTAGAGAATATATTATCGGTTCTTCTCTTAGGCATTTTTGCTCGGCTACTCAACCCCTCCTCAAGCACCAAACAACAAATTCATATATAGTATATTAGTATTATTCTACTTCGCTATCTATCAATGTTCAACCAACTAATTCAAAGATAGCTTATTTCGGCAGACATCAAATAGGACGAAACATGACCAATATATTTTATTCTATGCAGTGTATTTTAAAAATTAAAATAGAACCGAACGTAATATTCTATTAGTCCCTAAATATAAGCTCTATTTCAAAAAAAAAATTGTCCCTTTTTATAAGTCTCTTTTAAAATTACTAGATGCATTAATTATTTTTTTTTACAAGAATACCCCTAATTAATTTACATTGTTTTTTGTATTCAATAGTAAATAGGTGGTTATTTCTCTCTCTTAAGTCAATAATTGAAGAGTAATTTTGAAAAAAAAAAAGTACACATTGTAAACAAAATAAATGAGTTAACCAATTTTCTTAATTTGTGTGTTTTAGTCGATGGGTACTTATATTTAGAGACCGAGGGAGTAGGACATTTCGATTCAAGTTGTTGGTCGCACGGTATAAGCATGAAATCAAATGAAACAAAACAGAAGCTATTTCAATTCCAATAGGATCCTACTTGTAATGTCTACTAAATTCACTTACCAGTTACCAGTGGCGAGGAAGAGTGAACTGTTCATTAGACTGAGCCACCATGTCGTGGAATTTATGATTATGAATTACTGCCCATGAACTGCCACTGCTTTTAAATTCGTAGTACCACGTAAAGCAGTGGCCCGTGTGAGGAGCATTAAATTTTTCCAAGTAACATTTAATACATTTCATTAAATAATTTTAATTATTACTACTACTGCAACGAAACAAATACTAAATATTAGTAGCAAAATACTTTTAGTATAATAAATATTATGTTTTTTATTAAATACATTTAATTTTTATTTCTTTAACAATTACTCGTTCCGGAATAAATTATAAGCAAATTTATCTC
Source organism: Calophaca sinica (assembly GCA_037113605.1). Lineage (NCBI taxonomy): Eukaryota > Viridiplantae > Streptophyta > Magnoliopsida > Fabales > Fabaceae > Calophaca > Calophaca sinica. Next base: position 8,985,970 of record CM073732.1, on the reverse strand, counting down.
ATGTTTTTTGTAATGAAATATAAGTAAATATTAACTACTTTTTTTTCTATTTAACAATAGTATTTCCAAAATACCCCTCATTTAATTTAACTCTTTGTATTTTCAATGAACCAATTTATTAGTCATGAAGGATAATTTAGACAATAAAGTTAATTTTTTAATTAAGATTACATAAATTAAATACAATTAATTAACTATCTTAATAACCATAAATTAATTAAATTTTGTTTATAATTCATTCCGAGGGAGTAACTTAAGAGCACTTTTTAAATGTAAAAAAAAAGTCATGATTTAGCCATCAAACAAAACAAACGCATAACCAGAAAACGCATAATAAATCAATAATAACAGTGTCTTGTTGGTCAGCGCAACGCAACTAAAATTGTACAGGCAACTTAAATTGAAGTATAGTTCAAACGTACAATCTTTCATCACTCTTGCAATAATTTCATTTACCTTTCTTTACACAACGGAATGGTTGTCATGAAAAAAACCACCAGCCAGAAGAACAAGAATCGGCCAAATAATGGGCAAAATTCCACTGCTGAGTTCAGCAAGAAATGAAGTAGTACCACTGTAACGCCCTGATCATTTGACAAGAGGATATCCATATACCCCAGCATCATTAATCACAGAAACACAGTAGTACTAGTAGACTAGTACTAGTAGGCAACACAAAAGATGAAACCTGCATTAAACGAGAGGGACCACGAAGGACAAAGCCTCCCTAACTACCTCATTAACTCAACAATTCTTATAGCTGTACCCAGCACATCTCTGATCATAGCACTCTGAGATGTAGGAGTATAGTAAATTTTAAAACACGACAGTCAAAGCATTTAAACTGGAAACATCCCAAAAATTATACTACTAGGCATTTGAGCAGAATTTAGCTATAGAATCCCAACCTGAGGACCGCTTTTATATTAGGTAGGTGATTGAAATTATCTGAAATGAGTGCTATAGTGATCAACTTTGCAATTGAAATTTTGAAGCAAGCCACTGATTATTTTACTACTTCAAAATCACCTGACCCAAGCCAGAGATGGTTCGCATCTTTTTAATAGTGAGAATATCATTTCTGAATATAAGAGGTAATAATGCAAACACCAATTTAAATTAAGCAGGGAAGCACCGTGATGTCGACCAACTTTACAGGGTAAAAAAACATCAACTCTTCATAATTCCATTTTCAATCCCCCTAAAAATAAATTCTCTCCCCTTTTCTTTAGCCTAGTTTTAGAACACCCCAACCCCTTCTTCTGAATCAAACAATTCAACCCTTGTAAGAACTTGAATTAAGCAACACTTCCATGATCTGATCCATCGTCATAGTAATAAGGGGACAACTTTCCATCCTTCTTGGCACACTTGGTATGGCTATCACTGCCTACCTCTTGTAACATCTTCACCACTCTTCTCATTGCAGGCCGGTTGATCGGAAGAGGACTAGTGCACATTAGGCCAATGTTGAGGACCTTGCAAATTTCTACTTTGAAACAAGGATCAAGCCGCGAGTCAAGCACATGGTCCACGCCTTTTTGATCCAAGGTGTTGCACGCCCACATAACCAAGTCTTTTTCCCCAAATTCAGGGTCAATTGGCCGCCTTCCAGTAACCAACTCAAGTATCACAACACCAAAACTATATATGTCGCTCTTCTCATTCACCCTAAGCGTGTATGCATATTCTGCAAAAGGTAAGAATCAAATCAGTTTGGCTCCATTCTTACTCAAGTAGACCATTGCAGGCCAAGTTATACCAAAATTAAAAGGATCAAAATTGTACCCGAACTAATCTATAGTAATCAACGAATTCAGTGATTATGAGTTAAGGCACAAGTGGTAGCACACTAAATGTATCTTATATTCATCAAGATAAGAATGATCATGAAGAAAAACTGGAAATAATATCATGAAATTTCAGCTAACCTGGTGCGATATAGCCACAGGAGCCAGCTATGACAGACATGGATTTAGTTCCTTTCCCAGCGGATTCGACCACCTTAGCAACTCCAAAATCTGCCACCCTTGCGCTAAAGTCGCCATCCAACAAGATGTTATTAGATTTCACATCTCTATGAACAATTGGAGGAACACAGTCATGATGCAGATAAGAGAGGCCTTCTGCAGCATCAAGAGCAATCTTATACCTGGTTGGCCAATCCAACAGCCCTCCTTTGCTGCTATGCAGCAAATCACCAAGACTACCATTTGGCATATACTCATAAACCAATAGCTTGCAATCCCTAGTGGTGCAGCAACACCATAGCTTGACAATGTTCTTGTGTCTAATTTTGCCCAAAGTTTCAACCTCTGCATCAAAACCGTTGTCTTGAAACCGACCCTTTTCAATATCTCCACTCTCCATTTCCTTTCTGACCCCTCCCCATATCTTCTTGACCGCAACAGCTTCCCCATTGCTAAGTACAACCTTGTAGACTTTCCCAGATGATCCACTTCCTATCACATTATCTTCATCGAGGCAATTCAAGATCTCATCTTCACCAAAACCCAGTTTATGAAACGACATCAATGTCCATTTGGATTTATCAATGGATCTAGCATTCTTGAAATTCCTGTACTTTAAGTAGAACCACACCACACCAAAGACAAACACCAAAGTGGCAATTATGAAAATAGTTCGAAGCAACCAAACAAGATCCTCACTCTTACCCTCCCCTCTGCCATCACACAAACCTTTCAAATCCCCACACAAACCAGGATTACCCATAAAACTATCCCTATACATATCCTTAGCCAGCAGAGGGGGAATATCTCCAGAAAGCCTATTGTAAGACAAATTTAGCTGATTGAGCTTCAAATTCTGCAATCCAACAGGGACATTTCCGGAAAATCGATTAGTGGAAAGATCAAGAAAATTAAGCACAGACATATCCCCAATTTCATCAGGAATTTTCCCACTAATCTCATTATTAGCCAAATTCAACTCATTGAGTTTCTTGAGGGATTGAATCCCTTTAGGAAGCTCTCCAGAAAGCTTATTGTTATGGAGATCAAGAGTCCCAAGTTGCCCGAGATTCACAATACTCTCTGGAAGCGAATAATTGAACAGGTTATCCCCGCCCGAAAATTCCTGAAGATTCTCCAACTGTCCAATCTCTTCAGGAATCGCACCCGAGAAATTGTTATTCGATAACGTCAAAGACGAGAGATTCCCCGCCTCACCAATGGTTCTCGCTATTGAACCAGAAAAAGAGTTATCAACTAGTTCAAGCAAATACACGTGAGGGAGGCCCCACAATCCTGCCGGAACTTCGCCGGACAATCTGTTGAAACCGAACCTCACGCGCGTCAAAGTCCGGCACGCGCCCAAACTCGCCGGAATCTCTCCGGAGAACGAGTTCTGTATCATCAGAAGCTCCTCCAACGCGCCGCGATCGCACAGAGTCGCCGGAATCCTACCGAAGAAGTTGTTGTTGGAAACATCAAGCCAAATCAACGGACCATTTTTCCCGAGATTCTCCGGCAACTCGCCGGAGAGCGAGTTCTGAAACAGCCTGAGTTCATAGAGGTTAGGCGAGTCGGCAATGCTCGGCGGCAACTCGCCGGCGAACCCGTTCTGGTAGAGGTTAAGACTCTCGAGCGGCAAGCGGCACAACTCGTCGGGAATGGGCCCACTTAAACGGTTCATGGACACGTCAATGAGCCTCAGCGCAGTGAGGTTCGACATTCCCCGAGGCAACTCGCCGGAAAACGAGTTGTTATACAACTCAACCTGTTTCAAACTCGCCATCCGAGTGAGCGAACTCGGAATCGAACCGTAAAGGTTGTTCAACGCAAGGTCAAGCACCCTGAGCTTTCTGAGATTCCCGAGCGTGTCGGGGATGGTACCAACGAGGTTGCAGGAACTGAGCCAGAGGATCTCGAGGTTGGTGAGGTTTCCATACTCCGGTGGGATGTGAGAGGGGAGAAAAGGGTTGTAAGAGAGATTGAGGACTTTGAGGGTGGTAACGTTGCCGAGAGAAGGGGGGAGAGTGGAGTCTAGAAGATTGTAAACGAGGGAGATGACTTGGAGGTTCTGGAAGGTTCCGAAGGAGTTAGGGATGGGGCCGGAGAAGTTGTTGGCGGTTAGGTCGAGGTGACGGAGGTTAGGGAGGAGGGATAGGGTGTGGGGGAGTGTACCGGTGAGGAGGTTTTGGGAGAGGTCGAGGTGAGTGAGGGAGGTGCAGAGGGAGATGTCGAGAGGGAGAGTTTGGTTGATGGAGTTGTTGGAGAGGATGAGGGAGGTGAGGTTGGTTAGGCGGCAGAGGAGAGAGGAGGGGAATGGGCCTGCGATGTTGGCGTTGGAGAGGGCTAGTTGGGTGACGGTGGTGTTGGTGGGGTCGCAGGTGATGCCGACCCAGTTGCAAGGGGATGGGTCGCGGTTGTTCCACGTGGAAAGGGAAGAGTCTGGGTCGTCTACCGACAGCTTGAACTGGTATAGGTAGAGACCCTCTTGGTTCAGACCCAAAATGGTTGATGGTAGGAGAAGGAGGATGAACAAGAGGAGGGGAAGCATTCTGCGAAACAGTGTGTTGTGTGTATTGGAACGGTGGGAGAACAGAGGAACACTGTCGTCACTCGGTGCTTACTCAGCTGATGTGATTATTGTGTGTGTTTGCTTTGGCTCCTTCTGCATCGCCATACAAAAACCAGCAGTGAGTTGGCGAGAGAGACTGGTATTTTAGCTCTGTGTTCTCTATAAAGGCCTGCGAGATTTGATCATTTGCGACAGTGCTATTATCTTCTATTAATCACTTTTGTCCACGTAAACATTTACATCACTGGTCCAATACGAGAAAAACAAGTTTTATAGCGTTTATTAGTCGGGGGAAAGTTTTTAAAAAAAAAAATTATAAACTTCTATTATTTGATTTACAACTTTTATTTTATTAGAAAGGGGAATGAATAGACCAAAAATCCCTTCTCACATGAAGGATTAAAACATAACATATTTTTTTATATTAACTAAAATAGCTTTATATATTATAAAATACTTACTATTATTTCTATTACAAAGGTATAATAATATTGTAATTCTCGTAAAAAAAAATACTATTGTAATTTTATTTTTCAATTTAAATATGGTTTCGGTCTATGTGAAATATAGCGACTTTGGTTTTAGTCGCTCCAGTTTTGTTTGAGTTTTTAGTGGCTCTGTCTACCGTGCCTCGTGCACTATTTTTCATTACCATTGGATTAAGCAGTGACATGGATATGTGAAACTGTACCCCCCAAAAAAAAAAAAAGAGAAAGGTGAAACAACATTTAAATATTTGAATCATCTCAAATTTTTAAACGATAAGATTTGGTACAATTAAAGAGAGAAAACAAACACCTTTTGTGACCAATATTTGAAAATTATATAAATATAAATTAATGGTATGAAATTTTATATTTCCAAGAACTAATGTGGAGTATCTGTTGCTAATAGTTTTGAAATTTAATCTTCTTGTTATGCAACGGATCCCGTTAAATAGTAGTAATTCACAAAATAATGATGCGTGACTATTTGGCTCCACGACAAAAGAGTAGAAAAGTTGGCAGCGGTAACAACTACCGTTTACTTTCATAAAGTGGCGTCAAATAGTAGCTGCAACGCAAGTGACTCAACAGAGGAAAAAGCAAACGTTAGTGGAACAACGGAATGTTATTAGTGACAATCAACGTGAATTTGGAATCTGTACCGGTGGGGAAAAAAAAGATGCATTACCGTGCTAGTTACAACAAATTAAACTGTAAACATGTCATGACGACTAACAAACATGTCGTATGCAATTGAGTGTTATTATAAAAACAGTTTATATAAAATGAAAATTGAGTGATACGGAGTATAAGAATAACACACCGAAGGTGCTCAATGGTTTGAAAAAGCTACCTCCTACATTTTTGTAGAATCCTTATCCTTATCCGTTGTAATTGCGACTCTGGTGTTCATTCGTAAAAATGAAAAGTTTTGCATTGATGCCCACGTTGTTATCCCACTTTTTCTTATGGGGTAGTATAAGAAAATAAACATTTATAAATTAAGAAACTATCGGTGCTCTGGATTTTTATTAAAACAGTTTGTTTTTTATTATTTTTTTGAGTTATATTATTCAATATGAGACAAATTATGCAAATATATGGGAGGAAAAATAAATAAATAAATAAATAAATAAATAAATAAATAACATAGGAAGAAATAATAATAAAAAGTTAGAAAAAAAATCTTCTACAATTACGAGTTCATATGAAAGATACGAATAGATTGTGTGTCAGGAAGTACTATTTTTGTCGCAACTCGCAAACTGAGGCTTGGCTCTCGATATGAAATTCCTTTTATTGCAAAATGGCGTTTTTGGACTAGAATAATCTAAAACAAGTTATATTGTTTGAAATTGTTTATATCATACAAAAACTTCGTATTCTTTTATCTTAAATATAAGTAAATTTAACTAATTTTATATTAATATTTATAAAATACTCTTATTAAAATCACTTTTTGACCTCGACAATCCTAAAAAGTGTCTCTTTTACATATACCAACAAAAAAAAATTACTTTTTACATTGTAATTTATGCTCCTTAATAAGTGTATTTTTTTTTTTTGCTTAAATACAAAACCGGAGGGAGTATGTTTGACCTACATGTTTTTTTCCATAATATTCATGTTCTATACATGATATATCAAGCATAGTTGACTCAATCAAGTTAGGGAGCCTGCTCGGTTATAAATTACACAGCATTTCTTCAACTTGTTATGTATGATTTGTAAGTAGTTATTGTCACTTCCTGATTAATATGGATATCGATTACATAAAATGACGAAAGACCACAGATAAACAAAAAGCCAAAAAAAAATAAAAAATGATACGACTGTGACATGCAGTGTGAAAACACACGAAAAAGCGTCATTGAAGAGAGCCAAGGAGACGGGGCCAAGGAGAAGGGTGAGTCAACTCATGATCCTGTCCGCGGGGCGAGAAGATCAGAGGCGGTTTCCGCTGTGGAAATCGTAACACTGGATCGATGTAAAGGATCCTGCGTAAGGGCAAAGTCACTGTTGCTCTCTGACGGTTATATTACACGGGTTCGGCATCGGGGGGACACCTAGAGTGCTGACATGCAAGTGGACACTACCGTTTTCAAATTTCAACAATACGGCAATTTGGTCAATCTCAGTCAACATATCGGGAGAACACACCATTTTCTGGTATTTTTTACTGTACTTTTTTATGTACTACTGGGTCACAGAACGCGTGTTCGAAGAAAAACAAAAGTTTAGTAAAGTTTATTATATAAATTAGTACTATATCCGTGTATACGTACGAGTCTGTTGCGTTGCTTTGTACAAGAAATTGTAATAAAAATATATAAACAATAAAATGTTTTATAATTTGCATAACAATATTAAATAAAGTAGATATCATTAAACTGTTTTCTAATTTGCGTATCAACATTGATTAATGTACTTGTGCATATTATATTATTTAAATAGTAAAACAAATAATAGAACATTATTCTAGAATAACCAAACTTCAAAATTTCGTAAAAGACAGGCTATCAGCAGACTTGCTCAGTGATATATGCAGTTAGTAGAATATGAATCTAGAATAACCACTAATGAGCATTAACAAATATTTGGAATGCACTTGCTTCCCCATAGGGAATAAAATGCAAAATAATCATTTTTAAATAACAAAGACATTTATAAATTTGATAATCTTCCAATATATGCTTCCATTACAATAAAATATTTAATTGTTAATCTTTTCATAATTTTCATGTTTTAAATATAGAATCCAATAAATAAAAGTTTTAAATATAGAAAATTGTCTTTCTGTGGGAGTAATTTTAGAAGCGACACATGTTCAAGAGGTTGTAGTTTTAGAAGCATCAATGAGCATTAACAAATGTTTGGAACACACTGTGCTTCCCCGTAAGGACTAAAATACAAAATAAATATTTTTAAATAACAAAAACATTTATAAAATTGATATTTAATTTGATAATCTTCATATATATGCTTCCTGGAAATTTTTTACAATCCAACATCACGAAATATGGCTCACACCAGTTGCCCAACAGAAAGACAAAAAAATTCAAGTGAAAAATGCTACTCTATTATTCTTTTTGTCCATCACCACAGATTTGTCAAAAGATCAAAAAAGATAAAGAAAACACGCTACTCATTGAGTCCCACAAATATGAAACACATTTCTATTATATATTAAGGGAAAATTTTGGATAACATGAAAAACCAAAAAATTACCATTAATTGCCACCATTACAAAGTTTGCCTACACTGTGACCAAATAGGGATATTAAAATATGACCACAAAAAGTGGCACATAAACCAAAATAGAAGATGGACTTAAAGTAGCACGACAATCACACCAACTTGAAGTAAACAAATTTAGAATCATCCTTGGAGACACAAAGCTTCACAACAGCTCCTTCCTTGAGCCCCTTTTTCTAGCAGAATTCAACCCAACCACCCATCAGCTTACAATCAAAATGAGGTTTAGCATTCCATTTTCACAGTAGCAGTTGTCCAGAAAAATGCAAGTTGAGCGAAACCAAGAGACGCAGACTGATTACAGAGTCACAACACAACACGTTAGTACAAACATGACTTTCAAATCATATTACTACAACCAAATTATTTGTCAACATATAAGATTAGTCAAATATATAATAATTAAAATCAAAATACAAAAATTATATAGAACTCAAAGAGTTGAAATCAAACTTCTGATAAGCTGTCGAAAGAATTGTCAATGACAATGCTAAATAAATCCTTAAAAATTCAAAACTCTGATTAAGGTTAATTTTAACTACCCATTAACAAAGAATGTATTTCTTTCTTATTAAGAAGACACCTATATTTATACTTTAAAAGTATTTCAAAGTAACATAAAGGGCACCTTCAATGGCGGGAGACAAACCTTCATTCTAGAGACAGTAAAACTAATTCTGCATTCAAATAATTCCTCAAATCATCATTAATCAAATTACTTCTCATATTGCATATAGTAAGCTTAGCCAAAATCCTCTAAATTAATGCCAAAGACTTCCAAAATTATAATAATGTAATAGGATTGTCTATATGCTTTCCATTCACAAAGATAAGAAGTATGAACAAACCATCGGATCCACCAATATGCTTTCAATTCACAAATGCTTGTTGGATTGTCCGCCAATCTATTAAATCCAAAAGAGCAATTTCACTTTGTACAATGATGCAAATAGTACAGAACTTAAACAAAACTACAGCAAGCAAAAATAAAACATTGTCCTAATATGAAAAAAATACAAAATAGTAAAAAAATAAGTAGGATTGATAATACAATCCTTTAGTGTTATCTTATTTAAGATCACCCAAGAGGACACAATACAAATATTATATGTGCTACTGAGTTACTATATAAAAAGACTATAAATCTTCCAATCCATAATTTTTAAAAACAACAAAAACAAAACTATATCATTCCCATGTTTTATCAGCTTGAGTAACCAAATCAACTTGTGTAATTGCAAATAAAAGGCAGTTTGTTGCCGCTATTAGACATGATTTGCAGCTTAATTTTCTTTACTTGGACTATATTAACGGGTTGCAGGTTGCTTTATTCTTTTGCAAGAACAACACACACAGAATGACAAAAATGCAAGGGGTAAAGTTGTTGCACGCAGATTTTATCTAGATTGCTACCATTTCAACCATAAAGTCCATAAACTCAAGTCTGCAAACTCTTCCAATGAAAAAGGGTACCTGTTTGAAATCATTAGATACTGACTCTGAATTTGTAGTTATACAGATTTGCTTCATGCCCTGTCGAAGCAATCCAATATTTCAAACAGAATAGAGAAAATTAACACTGACAAAGGAAGAAAATGACTGCTATCACATTACTCAGATCCTCAAAACAACATGCAACTCGATCAAACTTTAGCCCATTCAACATTAGCTTTCCAAAAACAAAACTATACTATCAAGTTTGTAGGTCAATTACAACACAAAAATGAAAAAGCTTAAACATGTATATATACTTATTGGCAGGTCAATTATAGCATAAAAATGAAAAAGATTCAATTTAAAACACACTTTCAGCAGTAAAGTATCACATTCTAGGACCACCACTAAGCCAAGCCCTTCTAAATTGCAACTAAAGATTAGCCCCACAAAGTTGACAATGATATACATGAGGCATATTTTGCAGAGTTTGACAGATAGCTCATGCAACAACCAAAACACCTAATACCAAAAACAGGTGCAAATGTATAGTAGCACTAATAAGAACAACAATAAAATTATGCAAGAAAGCCTATGTTGATCACAAAATATCACTAATACTCCTCTTGTAGCCACACTTCATGTCAATGCCTTCACATTATATGATGCAGCTATAATGGAGAACACGTGGATCTACAAAAAAGAATGATCAAAGATTATGGTATTATGGTGAACGCAGAGAAGTTGATTAACATATGTTATTAGCCCTGCACATACATACAACACCAATCATTGTTTAGAACCAAACGTGGAGACAAATTAAATTTACATTAGCTTTATGTTAGTTATATGCCTTTTTTTCTTTGCAATCTAAAAAGTAATGATACAACTACAACTAATTATATGATATCCATCTAAATAAATAATATTACCTTTAAATCTAATAATGACATTTCTTCCAGAATCCAATAACATGTAATACATTAAAAAGAAGATATTGCCATGAAATACTACCTTCATTGATAATTGCCTTATCACATGCCAGTAGCTCGCTGCACAGGTAAAACCAAATGGTATTACATGACAATTTTGATTTGTCCTGTTAACACCCAAAATCTATTATGTAATTAAAAAAAAATCAATGAAGCAAATAAAATTAGGTTGAAACATTGTCCATCACACCAAATTTTAATGGGTTGAAATAACTACCTGTGACAATGCTCCTCAGCTCTTAGATGCAAAAGTGTGAGTTGCTTCTTCTCTTACTTGCAAACACTGACAAAGGGAAATGTTAGGAAGAAAACAAACATAAAAAAAAGAGAATAAGGAATGAGGAAATACAAATAAGCATCAGAAAGAAAAGAAGAAGAAGACCAGAAGTACAAAAACGAAAAAGGAAAAATCCCTAAAATACCTCTAAAGAAGCAGCTAAACTCTTCATCTTCAGAAGTTTAACATCCATCAACGGCAAGTGTGGATTAAAGGAGAGAAAATAGAAAATAGAAGAAGAGAAAATAGAAGCAGGACATTAAGCTTATCAATAATAAATAATAAGGTCTTGTTGCATGCAATTGATAAAGCTGGCTAATCCAACAGAAACTCTCAATTCTAGTAATTCCCTATAGGGAAGCTTACACCAACAGTCCCACACTACCAGCAAAATAAATAAATAATGACACCTTAGATCTTAAGGAGGTGATTGCAACTTAATCAATTTTTAGGCCACAAAAAAAATAGCAAAAAGAACAAATAAGAAACAAACTGTGATGAAACGTAAAGTGCACTAAGCCATTAACATAAAAAGAAATTATGAATCTACCAAGATGAAGTATGTTAGCAACATGTATAAAAAGCTAGAAAAGAATGTTGTAGCAAAGGATAAAATCGATATTCAGCTAGACACCGCCGCACCGATGAGTTTAACTTTAGATTCACTATATGGCCTATAACATACTGTTTATAACAAAAATAATTTTCATGTGCACGAAAGTCTGGACAATGTATGAAAATTACCCAACTATAGGAGCTTTAAAATAGTGAAGCATCCACAACAAAGATTCAGATTTCAGAACTTTAACTTACTCTGGTCAATTTTAGAAGATGCTAGTGAAATCACTCCAGTAAGTGCTTCAAGTGCTAAACCAAAAACAAACACATTAGAATAAGCATTAGTCAACTATTGAGAAGTTCACAACCCATAAAGAGCACTATTTTTATAAGTGGCAGTAACTTTGAAGACCTCATTCAACACATTTATTGAACAACAAAATTAAGTTGCAACAAAAAAATTTAAACACATTGAACAAACCAAACAACCAAAATTTTCGTTTTAAAAAATCTCAGAATTTAACCAGCACACTCAGCTCACATTAGAACAACAACAAAAAAACCAACAATAAATGAAAACAAACACAAACAGAAAGACAAATCAACAACAACTTGCTTATGTGAGCTCTTCTCCCAAATTCACCAACAGCTCTTCGACATCTTTCCTGTCAAAATAGAAAATCTAAGAACAAAAAAAATAAAGACAGGCCACAAAATAGAGAGAAGAAACAAAAGGGAAAGATGAGAACATGGGGAAAGGGAACAAAGCGAACAAATTTGGAACAAAGCGAACAAACTCTTCTGCTTCATCTTCTTCCCAAACTTGTCTGCACAATATCCCTGAAAGATGAGAACATGGGGAAAGGGAAAGAAGCATAAAAAGAAAAAAAATGAGAACATGTGATGTGCGATACAAATTAAAGAAAGCAGAAGAAAGAAAGTTTGAGAGAGCGAGATGAAGAGGGAGAGAAGAAAATAATATGGTTTAATATTTGAACCATTTCTGGAGAACAATGAAGACAAAACGCGACGGCGGAGATGCAGAACAGAGCAGGAACAACAATCGGTTGGCAGAACAGAGGCTACTGTTGCACGAATCTCCGACGGCAGAAAGGATGCAGAACAGAGCAGTACCTGTGCGACGGCCTTGTTGTGCGAGGCGCTGCGGTTGCGTGGCGGCGACGATCTAGGGTTCTGCCACAAAGAAGAGGCATGGAAAAAATGTGTGTGGGTGAGGGAGAAGAGAATGAGGAGGAGACCAGGAGAGAGAGAGAGAGAGAAGAGAGAATGGTGAGAAAGAGAAAGTAAAGTGAGGCAAAGATTTTGAGTTTCAAAATTTTTTGAAATCTGAAGGTTGGAAGAAGAAGAGAGAGCCGAGCGGGAGATGAAAAAGGAGATGAAAAATATTGTAGTAAAAAAATGATGGTTGTGAAGGTTGCTGTAGTATTGACACGTGTAATATTTTGTTATTTTGTCTTATTGGAGGTTTAGTTTTTCTTGTTATTAAGTTGATAACAAATGTCTTTTGTATAATTAAGTTTTTTATATAAATAATAGATAAACTCCCGAAAAGAATGCATTTACACGATATTTGACAATAGTACTTCCTCAAATCTAAAATATAAGGAAAAAAGTCTTTAAAATATAAATAAAAAAGACTATGTATTTAGTCCAAAATTTGGACTAAATATGTAATTTTTTTTATTTATATTTCAGACAAGAGGGAGTAATATTTTTGCATAAATAATGATTTGTTAAGGCTATGCCAAAAAAAAAAATGACTTGTTAAGGAGCGTAGCAGCAATGCTAGGATACTTTGGCGTTCAAATTAAGGTCTTGTGTTTAGTTCATTTTGTTTTGGGAAAGGACCACCTTGAGTATGGAGTTAGCTCAAATGTCACTTGTAATAAAATAATGGTTAAAATAATAGTTTAGTCCCTATACGTGACATCAATTCTTAATTTAGTCTTTATAAGAAAAAGTTATTAAAACAGTCCATACACGTGCATAAATTCTTAATTTAGTCCCTGCCATCTAACCATGTTTTCTAATGGCGTTAACTGTTTAAAACAATTAAAACCATATTTGGATTGCAACATGAGCAGGTTTTAGTCACTTTTTGTTATAGGGACTATTTTAATAGTTTTTACGTATAGGAACTGTTTTATTTTTTTTTCCGTATATGGACTATTCTAATAGTTTATTTTTCGTATATGGACCATATTAATAAACTTTTTGTCACTGTTTCTTACAGGGACTGTTTTAATAATTTTTTTTCGTATTAAGACCAAATTAAGAATTTATGTCACGTATAGAGACCAAATGGGTAACAGTTAGAAAACGTGGTTGGACGGCAGGGACTAAATGGGTAACAATTCCACGTGTAAGGACTGTTTTAATAACTTTTTTCGTATAGGGACCAAATTAAGAATTGATGTCACGTATAAGGACTAAAACATTATTTTAACCTAAAATAATAAATAATAAAGTCACATAAATAAGGCAGGTTCATTTACATGCATTAAATGGAATTTTAAGATACTCCAAGATGTTGTTATAAATTTCACAATGTCATAGGGATTTACTAATGATTCTAATGGGTGGCTTTTATTGTCATGCTCCGTGGCGTAGAATCCACGGTTCACCACATCGTGTTCTGAAATGAAATTTAAATATTTAAAAAATTCAAATTTCAATCAATAATTTGGATGGATTGTGTAAAAAAAAAAGAGAGAATCTTTCAAACTTCTCTTTTGTTAATTACATCATCATACAATGGATATAATTATTCTGCCAATGAATTTATAATTGTAGTTTATCGGAAAAAAGTTCAATCTATATTTATCTGAAAAAAGGTTAAATAATTAATTTGGGAAAACAAATTATAAAAACTCGATGTCGAGTTTGACATATCTCCGGGAACGTGACAATCCCATTCAATCAACATATTTTCATTTCCTGTATCCCTATAATCTTATATAAGTGTAATCTAGAGCATGTTTCAGTCAAGAAACACTTACTTTAATAGATTTAATTGGTGTGCACTAATATATTACTATTAGCGTGTGGTATAAGTTTTTTACACTTTTAATCAATCATAAATTATCGCGTCATTAAAAATATTTGACTTTGATCATAACTACTTAAAAGTCACACATACGATTATTTGTAGTTGGCTGATAGTGTAAATTTTTTTACACTGACGATGTACCAAATTAAACTCTATTGTAATTATCTATTTTTTTTATGATAGTAATTATCTATTTTAAGTATTAATTATAAGGTACCATATTATTTTCAATTAGTTTTTTATATTTAAAATTTATATACAAATAATAACAAAAAATATCATAAATATTTATAATAAAAATAAAGTAATATGTTATTATTAATAAAAATAAAAATCAAATTAAAAACTTCATTTTTTTCAAAAATTACACACTACTGCAGTTTAGTCTTTTAACATCGGTTAAAAACGGCCTTTAACATAGGTTTCGGTTTCTTTATTGATTCAAGCGATATTAAAAGTGAGACCTTTTCACATCGGTTTTTGAACCGATATTAAAAGCGACATTTTCACATCGGTTTTTGATTATAACCGATGTTAAAAGCAATCTTTTCACATCAGTTTTTCAATATAGACGATGTTAAAAAAGAACATTTCTTATCGGTTTTTGACACAACCGATGTTAAAAGTGATATTTTTACATCGGTTTTTCAATATAGACGATGTTAAAAAAGAATATTTCATATCGGTTTTTGAGACAACCGATGTTAAAACTAAACTTTTAATATCGGTTTTTGTAATAACCGATGTAAAAAGTCTATTTTAAAAAAAAACTATATCTGTTTGTATCATTCCTCCATGTATAAATTGGCAACAAAAGCCAAAAACCAGCCATAACACAACAAAGGAGCAGACTTATATAAGTAAAAAAGCAAGGTTAATTATTGATTAAATATAAGTAACTAGTAGCTACAGTAGTACTGTGGAAATTCAAGAACTTGAAAGTTAAGCGAACTACATGCATACACAATCCCAAAAGAGCTAGTGATAGTGTAATAGTTCTTAGTTATCAACATAAACGTTCTTCAGCCATAAAAAGATGCATATTTAAGGAATCATATTTAAGGAATCAGCCATAACAGAGGACAATGGTACTGCTTAAATATAACAGAAAACATGCCAATAGAAGTGCATCTTTACTTTGCAGTTCCCCTTTCATATTTTGGAGAAGCATTTCCATTTCTTTCTACAGCTCAACCATCTTCAAGAAAAGACAGCTTCCATTTCTTGTAAAATTGAGACAATATTAAATCTGAAATTCCTAAAGCTCCTGCCAGGCCCCACATTGAGAGAGTTTGAATCAGATTCAGGTTTTGTTGGCTGGCTGTCCATTACTGTGGAACTACTTCCGGTTGAACCATGCTTTGCTTTCCACACACAAATTCCTTAACAAAAAAGTAAAGGCTTGTTTGTTAGCAATCTTAACCATGTAACATGCACAGTTTGGAAAAATTTACAAGGACACAATCTCATCCACATCCACCATTGATGATGTGGATGAACTTAGAATTAAATGAGATAAATCAACTATCACCATAGTTTAGTCGGTTCAATGAGTCATCTAGTAAGTTAGATATGCACATGACACTAGATAGTGATTAGTTGCTCTCTCTAGTTTATATAAGCCAATAGTTGCTCTCTCTAGTTTATATAAGTCACATTATTGGCTTGTTGTACACACCTTTCATATGTCAATTCAAGTTCATTTTTAGTTTCTCACTTTCAGTTCTCTTTAGGCTCTTGTCGTGTTTCTCAACAACTTTAACAAGAAAATAAAAGATAAGATTGTTTTTCAGATACTTACGGACTGTAGGTCTTGGTGTAGTTCTTATCTTTAGATCTTAGGACGACGGATAATGGACCTAGATGCTCCTATTCCCCTGGATACTCTGACTTTGGTACCATCTTCAAGATATTTAATTCCAACCTTGCAAGGCCTCTTGCATAAGTAAAGGTTACTTCGACATATGTTATCCCCAACCCCTGAAGATGCAATCACCAGTTCAATTTCTAAACATATGTGCATACCCTGTCACTGGATCAAGAACTTGCACATTGTAGGCATGGACTGGGGCTTCAACAGTAAAGATGCCCCCTTCATGACCTTGCCAATAGAAGGCATAAGCAGCCAAGAATATGGAATGGATAATGAGTTTTCTTTTTTTAAAAAAAAACCACTGAATATTGGAAGTGAAAATTATGCATTGAATATTATATAACCTGTTACACACACACACATTGTTCTTGCAATTATGGACATTTCAATTTCTTGGGCTAATTTAAACGCAGCATTTCAATTTAAATGGTTCGTCAAGGCAATCCTCAGTAATCAAACTACTTGAAATCACAATTTCACTCACCTCAAAAAGGGGCCACCATATACAACTTAAGGCCAGTGATCCCACGAGATATCACGTCATCACTCGAAGGTTGGACTTCATCCATAGAGGCTTGACGAAAGAGCTCTTCAAGAGCACGAGGAATAATTCCTGGCTGCTCATTTGTACCATCCTAAAATTAATTATAACACAAGCAAAGCAACCATACATTAGTTAATAGCTATGCTGCCACACACATAGCAGTAACAGTATTCAGCACATGATGAACACATAACAGTAACAATTTTAAATTGACTAACCTTGGTGAATGTCTTGCCTGTGCCTATTTGACCAAAAGCAAAAACACACACATTATGTCCCATCCATTGCAGATCTTAGAATTGGCTCCACCTCAACAAAAACACTTTCTGCAAAGTTTCAAATGAGCAAATAGTAAACCTCGGAACTTTAATCAAATAACTAAAATTGGGAAACATATTGAAGTTTGATACTAGCCTTGGCTTGCTTCTTGAGGAAAAACCTTATCAAACTCAAAATCTTTCCTTGTTCCTCCCGACTTAACCCGAAATCTCTCTGATATAGCTGATATCGGTTCATAAATACTTCTCTTCTCTGCTAACAGATTCGGTCGAATTCTACAAAATACTCGAATGCTCCATGGATAGCAAAATAAAATCCCTCAACCCTTGAAAGAAAAAAAGTACCATCAACAAAATCCCAATTAACACTATAATAACTACCTTTGATATCTGCTTTTCATCCACTATCCTTTGCTTAAGCCTCAATTGCTCAACTTCTCCTGCACAAACCATTCAGCTCAAGCAAAACAAAATTAGTAACACTTATTTAACATATTTAAATCCACGAAGCCAAAAAGAAAAAGAAAAAAGAAGGAAAAAAATGTGACTTTTATTTATTTATTCACACTTTCTAAATTGGATATCAAGTGCTCAAGCTCGTTCTTCTGGAGCTATGTTAAAATAACAATTGCACACTAATCACCTAACAATTGCGCACTGTGACGTCTTAGTCAATTTTTTCAATATATTAGATATTTTGGTTTATACAATAATAGTGGAGACAATTCTATTTAATTTAGCAGACGAAAGTGTACAAATGTACCTAAAGGTACCCATCTTCAGAGCCCTAGTTATATAGAATATACTGTACATTGAACTTCTCATTTACTGACTCTGACTTCACTGGCTGTGAATCGACTGAACCTTTTCCTTTCTGGAATTGTCTGATGCCCACTAAGACCCGTAGATAAAAATATATACAAGACATAGAAAACAAATGGGAGATAAGAACACACTATACACACCATTCAATGGGAAAGCAGGAATTTGAGTTCATGTATAAAAAGGCAATCACATACATAAACAAATCAGTAGACCACATATAGGTAAATTAATAAACACACATATATATGGATCAACCACTCTCGCACTCATGCACCTAAAATTCTACATGCCTATGTGGCCACACAACTTTCAAAAATGGCAGAAGGGCCCCACCTAGCCACTTCGCCCTTTATAGTCAACAACTCCTCAACAACCTTCCACCGACATGTGGATAGGTCAAGCCAGTTGTCCATCCCTCTATCCCGCTCATCGTACCCCTAAGAGTGCATCTCTGTTCCCCAATTTCGACGTTAGGAACAGGTGTCGGGGCGGCACTTGGGATCAGCACTATGGATAGTGATACGACAATACCTCGTCAGTATAACTGAGCTACCAGATCGTCCCAACACAGTGGCGGCCAAACCACTAGTCACCTAGGAGCCTTGTCGGACCCAGACTATCCCCAAGGACCAACATGTCCTGTACTCTACGTATCGTGCCAGCACTCTGGAACCTGGCCTTGTGCATAGCTTATGTACACGACGGTGGATTACAACACAACAATGCATATGAAACCTTTCCTCGTAACATTTCATTATCCATCATCTTATTCCAGCACTTACCAGCTTATTATCAACTCAACCAGCATCAGCAACTCACCTCAGCATTACCAATACTCATCAACTTATTAGCTCGTCCAACATTAGTATTTACTTTGGTATTTATCCACTCTCTATGATTTAATGGTTCAACCATATTTTCATGTACAACAATAATAACTCAATATCAAGCCAGCGTGAGCAAGACTACCAACGTACACAGTACAACTATCAACATATGACATAATGTCAACTAACAACTACCACATTAACCAGCATAATATCAATTATCATCCATCTTCAATCCACTTATACATTTACTCTAGCGTCACTCAGACGACCTACTATTACAAACATGTTATAAATCAGCATATCATCAAGCATACATACACGCTATCATAGAGCTATCACATCATCAAACCAGCATCCATCCATAAGTAACAATAAATCATTCCTATGGTTGACAGACCTCTGACAACTGTCCTCAGCTATCACAGGTCGCAACCCCTCTCCTAAGGTACTGCGAGTATCAACCACTAGTAGGGCTTGGGTCACCCTACGCCTAGTTATACACTTATTCTAATCCTACAATCCCTAGTGGATAGGGTTCAGATCTCCCATACCTGGCTAGAAGATTGTTGCAGCTGCTACTCTCTGTGTCCTCACCGCTTCTCGTATTCCTACCTCTGGACACTCCTACTTAGCCTACTAAGCCACTCTCATCCTCTCCTCCTAGAGGATTACTTACTAAGGCTTTCTGATGCACAAGATCCTCCTTTGAGGCAAGTGCAGAGCGTACTTAGTCCTTAGTAGCCCTCTAAATCTCACTCCTATTCTCAATCTCTAGGATCACTTACTAAGGATTTTCTGATGTGCCAGATCCTCATCAGAGGCAAGCACAGAGCATACTTACCCATAGAAGCTCCTAAAGAGAGAAAACTAGAGAGAGAAGAGGTTGAGAACGTACCTGGATTAGAAGACCATCCCGTTGCGCCTCTAGAACTCCTCCACATCCTCCCAAGAGTGCCTTGGAAGAACTTGAAGAAATGATGGGAGTGGGGGCCTATTTATAGGAAAATTGGAGGGTTTTCCCTCTCACCACCGCCTTTGATGGCCCACGTTGAAATTCCATCGCGTCGCGATGGACCCATCTCTAGAACGTTCAATTTCTCTCTTGCACCCCCTTAGTTACCAGCGTGTTGTCACGTCGAGATGCTCTCTAGTACAATCTGGCCGCGATGCGACCGAGGTTAGGTAGGTAGATTCAATTTCTTCTTTCTAGACATTTCTAAGGGTTTCTATGCCCTTTCCAAGGATATTTTGGTCCTTTTTAATGTCTCTAAACCTATTTTCTTCTAAATTAAGGTTTTTATCACTTTTAAAACATCTAATTATTAATCTAACCATTTTTTTAAGAATATCTAAAAAATGGGATGTCACACGCACTAACCATGCCAATTTTCCCCAAAAAAAATAAAATTAAAGTAATGGCTAAAACAGACCAGATCTACATTAAATTGGAAAGAAGAAAATACAAAAACTAAAAACAAACAAACCTCTCTCACGACTCCATCGTGTTTTTAACCAAAACCCTAGCCCTGCAACAACACACAAAGACAAATCAAACACACACATTGTCTTAGATAGAGAGAAGATTTGCATCAAATGGCTCGCACGAAAGAACATAGTAGAAAGAGATGAACCCTAGCTTGAGGAGAGAAGAAGGAAAAAAATGATGAGCTCGTTCTAGCTCCAAATGACAGAAAAGCAAACCTGAAACGATGGTACTCCAAACGAACCCAAAACCCTAGCCCTGCAATAACACACAAAGGCAAATCAAACACACATTGTCTTAGATAGAGAGATAGATCACACTTCAAACGCCAAAAACGAAAACAGAAGCATACCAGAAACGAAACCAGAAGCAGATCTCAG
The DNA here is from genome assembly GCA_037113605.1 of Calophaca sinica. Taxonomy (NCBI): domain Eukaryota; kingdom Viridiplantae; phylum Streptophyta; class Magnoliopsida; order Fabales; family Fabaceae; genus Calophaca; species Calophaca sinica. Next base: position 8,965,144 of record CM073732.1, on the reverse strand, counting down.
AACGCCGACGGGGCTGAAAGCGGTGGGACCCACAACTCTGCGCTTGCCTTCCTAGGTTAAAAACATGATGGAGCCGTGAGAGAGGTTCAACGCTGAGAGTCAGCTTTGAGGAGGAGAAGAAGGGATGATGGAACAGCAGGTGCAGTGTCGTGGTGGTTCTGGTGCTGGGCGACACGGTGTGTCGCAGTTGGAGAAGTGGCCGACCGAGAACTGACATACGACAGCGTGGCGAGAACTGAGAGAAGGGCGCGGTTGGTCGCGCGGTTGATCAGAGACGGTGGAGGTGAGAACTGAGTGTGGCAAAAAATGAGAGACGACGCAATGTGAGAACTAAGGGTTTCGTTGTGAACTTCACAGTTTAGTTGAGAACGAAGGTATTTTGGTTTCGGCGTGATGGAGCAAGGAAGTAAGGGTTTAGTGTAGTTGGTTTTGAAATCGGTTTCTCAAAAACGCGATGTTAAAAGTGAGTTTCGAAATCGGTTACTAAGGAACCGATGTTAAAAGCTTTAACTTAATTTCAAAAATGCCACCGCATTTTTTTTAATATTAGGTGTTTTTTAACCTATATAAATTTGTGTTATAGAATCCATTTTTTCCACTAGTGACATCTCCCCATTGCCCAATAATCTCTCTAGTCATTAGTCAAAAAGTTGTCAATTTCACCTCAAGTGGACTTTATCATTCTTATATCTGACACTAATGTACTCTAGGCGGCTTCTAGGGATAGGGAAGTGGGTCATGTGGTTTATGATAGACCATGTTTAAGAACATTAGGATTAAGTAATCCCACCAGGCAGCTTCTAAGGGTAGGGAAGTGAGTCATATGATTTATGCATATGGTAGACCATGTTTGAGAACATTAGGATTAAGTAGTCTCCCCAAATTTTATGATGCACTGTCCATGTGGTATTCAGTTCTCTCTCTCACTCTCGCTCTATCTGTGTTGCCTCATCACCTTCCGCAGCAGTGGTGGCTCTAATCCTCCTCCCTCATGACCAACCATCCACTACAACAAAATAAGACACCGGAGGCGATTTATCTGCGTCAGTTTTGGGTTAGCCGCTGCAATTTGAAATCTTACAATGGTTCATGAGGCGATTACGTTAATCGCTGCCGCTTGCAAGTACGTAAAGGCAGTTTTATAGCTATTGAAGGCGATTTTCTTATTGTTAATTGTTAAACAATAAAAAAAATTATCCGCGCATTCTTAGCCAAAACACTTTGCCTAATTTTTCATTCCCTTTCCTTCTCATTCTCAAAACCCTTGTTCCCTCTCATATCAAACCCTTTCTCCTAACCCTTGGTTTTCTTTTCTTCAATAGTTGTTGCTACAAAGAATAGGGGTAGAGAGCGCGAGAAACCGAGCCGCAAGCTCTGCCTGCGATCTGCTTCCCTATTTGCCTTCAACCACCGCGAGTCACCACACGTTTGCCCCTACTTCACCTGAATGTAGTAACCTAGTGCCTTGTCGTGTGTCTATGCCGCTATAAGCACCGCCGTCGCACCCAACAGATCCTCGCTTTCCCTCCTCGGCACTAAACAGAGTTGCAATCACCGTGAGGTTAGACGTTTTCACCTTTTATCTCTCCTCCCAACCTCCCACTCTTCTGGATTTTGACATGGGTTTTTGCATGCCTATTTGCTTGTCCTGCTGATTTGTTTTTTTACGTTCCCTTGTCATGTATTTTGTGCACACAACACACGGGGTGGGGAAGGGTGCTGGTTAGCGCATAGAGGGGAGATGTGGGAGTTGAGAAGAGTGAAAGAGAGAGAGGAGGGGAGAAGAGAGAGGAGAAGAGAGGAGAAACATAGGGAAGAGAGGTACTGTTTCGCACAAGGGGTGAGAGGAGTTGAGATGTGAGTGAAAGAAATAGAGAGGGAGGACTACCGCTAGAGTATTTTGTGAGGACCAGTCCACAAGATTCAAGTAAAAGTCATCTTGAAGTTAAGGTGCATCCAGAACCTGCACAACCTTGTTTAGTTTTAGTAATCAACAATCATTATTAAGTTTAATATTTTTTTTTTTGGTATCAATGACAAACTCTCTCAAATACTTGAACTCCCAAAGGTTTTAGTTTAGGGTTTGAAAGTTGAACAATGCACAAGTTTTTTTTTTTTAATCTAGAGTTGAAATTCAGCCTTATTTATAAAGAATCATGGAATCAAGTATGAAATCCAACTCATGGCCACTTAGAGAAACTCTAATACAATAGATTGTTATTTTAAGCTTATTAATTTTTTTGTTATTTTGAGGCTTGTCTTCTTCGGTTTGCCATTTGAATGGTTGAAATAAAGACAAAAGTAATAAGATTGATAAGCTTCTTATCACATTCTTGGTTCTCTTTATTCTTTTACAAAGGAGAGGTTTAATCGAATGATACCAATAAACAGACTAATAATTTTGCTAGTCCTTGCTTTTACTAGTTTTCCTAGGCATGCTAATTCATGTACTAGTCCTTTTGCAATCTTATTTTGAGCTTATTAATTTTGTTTTGTGAAACCATTGCAGGCTCTTGCACTCTGGGGAACGACAAGCAAACCATTGTCAAAGTGGCTTTAAGGGTTAGTGTTTTTGAAAATTCAAGTTGATTATGTTTTGCTTTTAGTGTTTTATTAGATTTGTGGGTTTGTAGCATCTTTCTTGTATAATACTATCTCTGTTCCTATTTATAAGAGAAAATTGAATAACTCATGTATTTGGTCTATATTATAGACCAAATACATGAGTTATTCAATGAACCAAGTTTTAGCCTTTTCTCTTATAAATAGGAACAGAGGTAGTAAATTAAACTAAGGCTTTAAGGGTTATCATGTTTAGCAATTAGTTTGAAAATGCATGATCCTACGGTTTCTTTAGCATTCACCAAGTCTAGTTTCCCACTAAATTTTATTAGGAACAAATAGTCTTTGGTGCTGGTTTCTTGGTTGCTTTTATTTTGATTTGGAGACTTTGGTTCACTTGCAAAAAGAACTGAAATTTCTCTTATATAGTTTGCTGATGCAGATCATCAATCAATTGAATTTTCACTCGAGCATTTCTTTCATCTTTGTGCTTTGTTTGTTGCATATAGTTATGATGAATAGAAGTTTTTCTTGCTCAAATGCCCTGCATTTTGCTCATGGTTTATTGAAACACTTAATATCTGTCAGTATGTGTATAATACTAGAATCTACATTTGGGTGCTGGTTTGGCTAATTTTATCTAACTAATATAGAATACGAAAATATATTTTTTTGGTCATTGTTCTTTCTTTCTCTTCTATGTAACTAGCTTTGTTTGCAAATAAAACTCCAGATTTATGTATGCATGTTACTGTCCTATTTGTAAACAATTTTTTGGCCTTTTATCTTTTTGTATGTGTGGGACTCAAGTGAGATAAGCATTCTTGCAGTAAACTTTTTAAATGAGCATGTATCAAATTTAGGCAAATGGTTCAATTCAGAACACTGTTAACAAAATTCAACCAAGAAAACTTGTGAATCATTGTTAGGTGATTAAATCTATTTTTTGTTTGAATTATTTGTGTTGGGTGATTAAGTTTCTGGTTCTGTAGTGTAGGATCATGGATAAATGTGTGGTTAATCGCTAACCATTTACCAATAGGATAATAATATTGTGAGTTAAAGTTTTGTTTTTTTAAAAACCAAACTCATAGGGTGTTTGGTGTGCTCCATGTAACACCCTGCCTAATTTAATTATTTAGCTAAATTAATTTAGGCTTTATTATGCTCTAAATTGATTGTTGAGTAATTAACGTAGGGGAATATTTATAAATATTAGGGGTCTGCATTTAGTAATGGTATTTTGAAAATAAGAGAAAAAGGAAGGGCATTTGGGTCTTTCTCCTAAGCTAAATGAGGGACTAAATGGTCCACACTCATTTTTTTCTCTCTTTTCCTCTCACTCTCATGCTCTCTCTCTCACACACTTTCCCTTTCTCTCTCTCGATTTGCTGCAACCAGGAAAAAAAAGAAAGGAAAGGAAGAAGAAGAAAGAAAGGGAAAAGGGGGGTCAGGGTTAGAGATTTTGTGAAGGATTAGAGTGAAATTGTGAGTGTTTTTCTCAATCCTTGCTTCAAGAAGAACATGGGAGCTGAGTTTGTGTCCTTGGGTGAAGATTTAAAGTTGCCCTAGTTGAAGAAAAAGGGGCCACGAAATTGGAGAAGAAGAGGAGAAGGAAATCTCAAAGTTTTCAAGCTTCTAGCTCAAGTTCTTGAGCATTTAGGTGAGTTCTTGTCCCTTAGGTGGTGGGCAACCATAAGACCCCCATTAGGTTTTTTCATTTCCTCTCATTTGGTATGAATCTATGTCTTCTATGTATTTTCGGGAGATATAATTTGGAAATGATTGTTGATTGTATGTGTTGCTCACATTTTGATGATTTGAGATATCTAAAATATGTTGTTGCTCATAAATTTAATATGTGCAATAGGATGATTTTCAATGTATCATGGTTAATGTTTGATTTTGTATGTTTTAGGAGAAATTGGTATAAATTGATTTGGTATTTTGGGTGTTGGATTTGGAAATTCTACAGAAAATGCAGAGAATTCTGCAGAAAATGCAGAGAATTCTGCATTTTCAGTGCCATAATCCATTATGGTGCCCTCCATAATCGATTATGATCGTTCTAAGAGATTTCTACGATTTGAAATTTTGGAATAATCGATTATGGCCTCTCCATTAATCGATTAAGACATCTTTCATAATCGATTATATAATCGATTACCACCCAAATTCTTCAGAATAATCGATTATGATCAAGCCATAATTGGTTATGGCTGTTAGAATTTCAATTTTTACTCATTTTCTATGATTCCCTTTTTGAAACTCAACCTAGTGCAATATTATAGTCACTTGAAAGGTTGTATATTATGGTAATGGCAAGGGAATTCTCGGGGGAGTTAAGCCTCTGGTACCCGTGTTCGAACCTTGCTTAAGGCAAAAACTCTGTAGAAGGCCAGAGAAGTCTTGTGAGTGGCATGCTCAACATTGTTGTGGGGCTATAGATCTGCACAGTGTAGCTTGAACGTGAACACAAGAAGGGGGTTAAATTGTGTTGAAAACTTTTCGCAAACTTTAAGTTAAAAATACTTTAGAACACTGGATTTTGAATCTGTTTGAAATCAGATGCTAGAGTATGACCAGACGCCGGAAATAAAGTTTATGAAAACTTGTTTTTATGTGCAGGATAAAAGTAAATGTAAAGCAGTAAAACAAGAGACACAGAGATTTATACTAGTTCACCACCAACCTGGTAGCTACGTCTAGTCCCTTCGTTCCTGAAGGATTTTCCACTATAATCAACTGATTACAAATTTCCTTAAGAGTATTCTACTGTCACAAACCTAACAATACTCTTAACTTCTCAAAACAACTCAGTACGTTCGAGCCTTTGAGGAACAAAGCCTTAACTAGGCAGAACAACTTTTACAAAGTAATATTCTTTTGAATACAATCAAATAACTCTCACAGAGAGGATGAAAAGATTAAGCACAAAAACAAATAATTTTCTAAAAGAAAGAATATCAGACGATGAGGTTCAATTCTTGGTGTCCAGAAACTTGGCATGAAACTTGATTGCTCACTTGAGTAATAGCTCTTTCAGAATATAGTTTCTAGCAGTTTTTGGCAACCTTCTTCAATGAATACATTGGGGTATTTATAGGACTCTCTGAGGGGTATTACCGTTGTAGTAAATTTCAGCTCCATATCATTGAGTGAGGTATTTTGAAATGTTGTCCTTTTCTTCCTTTCCAGAGAATATCAGAATAGTACACATTACCGTTTTTGTATTATCTGCTTTTCACAATTGCCTTGTACGAATTTTGTCTTATATCAAATGTGTCACCTTTGATACCTCGTACATCAAAATAAGCGCACAAAATCAAATTCGAATTCCATTCCAAAACAACTTAGGTAGAAGAGCACAAACGTGACCATCACGTGATTTATTAAAAGACCAGATGCTCGCTCAGAACAAGGACAGACGCTCGTGGCAATTGAGTAATCCACGTGTCAAAGAATAACACTACCAGACGCTTGCTATACACAAGACACTACAGTGAACCGGATGCTGACACACATGGAATGTATTCAATTTCTTGTGAATTTATCCTTCTTGCTTGAGTGACTTATAAAGCGTAAATAATTTTAATACTTGCACACTTCAATACCTATTAGAAGATAATTTATTCACTTGCAAGTACTTTGTTATCATCAAAATTAATGAGGGTTCAAACTTCTCAATCGTTTAGGTTCCAACATAGCTAAGGTGTTATTTGTAGCTAGATCATATAGAATAGATTAGTTTGGTGTTTGTCGGTCCGGTGAACGATAAGACCTGGCGGCAGGCGCGACGGTCCAGTGAACGATATGACCCGACGGCTTGAATCCGGTTCAATTAGTATTGGTCCCTAGGAGGATACATCCAGGATTACATTTGTGTTTGTTTGTGATTAAGCTTAGGGTTAGAATATGATTGGTCCTTAGAATAAGAATAGTCTTATGTTTTATTAATTGTTATTGTTATATTTATAAACTGTATTTGAGTAGTGTTGGTGAGGGGTCTGTGAAGGACTCACTAAGATTTTATCTCACTCATTTCTTATTGTTTTCAGATAAGCAGGATTCGAAGGACGACTAGGCGAAGTTGAAGGCCTAATATTTCTATCTAGAGTAGTTATTGGTCTTGTAGTTATTCCTTCATCTTTTGATTTTGGACAACCTTAGTTGTATTTTGAATTCCAAGTAAGTAATTTGGAAAAGTTGTAATCTATGTGACAACCACCCTCAAAATTAAATGGAGCCGCCACCTAATGTTTATTAAGAAAAAACAATAGGAAAAACCTTTTTATGAGAATAATTTGAAAAATAGTCTTTGAACCAAATTTGAAGGGTTCGGGAGTTCATTACGCTTAAGGAAGGTGTTAGCACCTCTAAGACGCCCATAAAAAATGGTACCCTTTTAATTGTTTAATAATACTTGCTTATCATTAAATGAATTATTCCCAAATAAATTTTCTAAAAAATACAAGTTTATTAATCACCATATTATGAAGGTTATAAAAGGAAACTTAGTAAAAGAAAAACTCAGCCATTATATAAAAATTATTATTTATTCTTTTTTAATGTAACAGAAATAATAAATATAAGAAGAAATCTAAAAAAGTAAAAACTAATCATATTAATATAGAAAAAAACGTATAGATAAAAATGGAAACTTCTTCTTTTTTTTTTGCTTTTATGTCCCTCATCAATCCTTTATTCATTTCTGATGATTTATGAAATAAAAAAAAGAAGTAAATTGCAAATAAGTCCCTGGCTTGGGTTTGACCCCATTGGAAGACCAAACCCTAGCCCTAATTTAGTTCCAGGTTCGTACAACAGCAACAACAACAATCACGACAACAATGACAACAACAATTGCAACAACAACAATAATAACAACATCAACAATAATAACAACAATAATCACATACACCTCAGTCCAGTATACAAGCCGTGGCAAAAAGAACAGAGAGTAAGAAGACGAAAAAGAAGGTGGGAACCTGGGTTTTACAGCTTCCCAGAAAATTTACAAACAGAGGATGGAGGAAAGAAAAAAACTAGAACTAAGAAGTGTTTAAATTTTGGTTTGGGTGGCCTCACGGGTTTTTTCTCCTTCTTCCTTGTATCTGCTTGCTCTACCTCTCCTTCTCCTTATGCTATTTTCTGGATCCGGTCTCCTCTCTCCTCTTCTTTTTCTCTCTGGTTTTTCTCCTTTGCTTCATGGCCTTGAAAGGCTTTTATAGCCTTGTAGAACCTGCGACCAAAATAGCAACAAATCAGTGTAAAATAAAAATAAAATAAAGAAACAAGACGAGATAGGAAAAAATGGAAAGCAATCCTCCCTGGTTTCGCGTGGTGATCCGCACGTTTTTCCTCTTGAATTCGGATCGAATCATGAGAGATTTGATTCGGTTTTATGGAAAAAGAAGAAAAAAGGAAAGAAAAGATTGTGGGGAGGGTAGGTTACGGCCGTGGCTTGAAGACTAGGGTTGGAGAAGAGAACAGGATTCAGAGAGGAAAGGGAGCGCCGTTGGGATTAGGGTTAGGTTTTGGTGAGGATGAAGAAGGAAGGGATGAATGGAGCGGACTAGGGTTTGAATGATGAGAAAAAGAAAAAGAGAAGGAAAGAAAGGTTGAGGCCGAGATTGGGGGAGAAAGATGAGGAGATGGATGCGGAAATGGACGATAGGACGTGGGGATAGGGGCACCGCGGCTAGATGATTAGGGTTATGGTGAGGAGGATGAAGAAGGGAGAACATGGATGACGAGGTGAGGGGAGAGTGGAGCGCCGCGGGGAAGAAAGGAAGGAGAGGGAAGAATGAAGGTGAGTGAGCGTGTGATTGTGTTTTAGGGTTAGAGAGAATTGGGATGGGCTGGAGGTTAGGCTGCTTGAATGGCTTGGTTGCGTGGAGCTAGGGGTGTGTGAAATGAAGGAGGTGCGCATAGCAACGCTGTGGGAAGCAAGGGAAGGCTGGGCTGTGGTGGAAAAAAACGGGGGTGTGAGCAACGAGAAGGAGGTGGTGGGCTGCTGCATGCTGCGTTGTGCTGCTATATGCACCACCCAGATTTACTTTTTACACACCCCTTGTCAAATAAAAATCCTCTTTTCCTTTTTTTTTCTTTTTAATATCTTTTATTTTTAATTATAAACCCAAAAATATTATTTTATTTATTATTACCACTACTACTAATTTAAAAAAATTAAAATAAATAATAAAATAAAATAAAATAAAAAAAGGCCGGACAAAATTACCTCCTTGATCTCCTGTTCCCTGGAATACCTCAATAAATAAGTAGCCCACTTTGCATTGCTCCTAGGACCAAAGGGATACCCCTTTTTACCAAATGATTTTTTAGCCATAAATACAAGACAGGGACACAGCAACGAATGCGACCTCCCTTTTTCTCGTGGCGCATATGAAGCTTATAGTATAAATCTGCAAGGACAGCAGTAGTGGGATCCATACCTTGAGTTTTAAATGCTATGAAGGCGTCAATAGCTGTTTCATCCACAAAATGATCAACATGAGGAAATAGGACTACACCAAAGATAATGAGGGCTACCACATCCATGCACTCCTTTAATTTCCCTGCATCATGAAGGTCCTTAACCTTACCGCGAGAGTCAAGTCTTCTTTAGGGATGCCTAAAACATCAGCAATGGTACTCATAGCTGGGGGATGCTTTGTATGGCGATACGGACCATTTTTCTTTTCTAGAAAGCCCAAGATTTTCCAATATTCTTCCAAGGTCGGCGCCATTTGGAAATTCTTGAACGTGAAGCATCTTAGGGGAGGATCATAAAATTGGGCCAATGCTGTTAAGGCTCCTACTTGCACGTCTACATTCAGCAATTCCAAAATGTTCCCAAATTTCCCCACGAAGCTAATTCAATCCACTTGTATCCAATTCTCAGCTATGAAATCAACCAATGTTCTCAGATGCATCAAACGGGGGGGTTCAATCTTGAATTTCAAAGTATTTCTCATCTCTGAACCCAAAACTGCACTTTTCGAAGACATTTGCATCAAAGTTTTTTTGTTTAGAAATTTCCAACAAGCCTGATGAAATGGGGTAATTAGTGTTATGGCATGTATATGAATGGGCATGATCGTGTTTATTTTTATTATTTCATGAATGAAAAGAAAAAAGAAAAGAAAAATAAAGAAAGAAAGCACCGTATTTATTTTATTTATGAAGATGTAAAGAAATATACTCTTATATTTTTTTATAAGGAGTTCACATCCTATGTGAAGTTAAAAAAATAAACTTAGTATCTATTTTTTTGGAATAATAGATTAGGTTCCTAAACAAAAGTTTGTATCTTGAGAAAAAATTATTTTGGAAATATTATTTTTGAAATAAATTCGTAAAAACAAATAAATAAATAAAAGTAGTAGGATAAACTCCTTTTGTGACCGAGGCTGGTAATTCCTAAAAGGGATCTAATGATTATATTAAGTGTCTTTCCATTGGGTTGATTCAAGATGCTAATCTAAAAGGTCCCCAGAGCCAAGGGTCCCATTTGAAAATGTTACCACCAATAATAAGTATATTATTAAAGGATGATTTTTTCTCAAACGGAGCCAAACTCTAGGTGAGGCCTTCATAGGAACCCATTGGCCGTACGTCCAGCAGAGCACCCATTACACAACCTCTCCTAACTTAAGGTTCACTCGGGCCTGGGTATAGGGCACCCACTCATAGTGTATGTAAACAAAGTGTATAAAGTGAAGTGTGTGAAGGAGCAAACTTAAAACTACCCGTTGCAGAATAAATAAAAATACAGTATATATACATGTCTTCTACCCTAAGGTTTCAAATGCATAAACATACATAATATTTACAAGAAGAAAAAAAAACAAATGAAAGAGAATGAATCACAAACAAAATAAAAAAATAGAAAAATATGTTTTTTTAATGCATGTTTTCTATCCTAGGATTCACGTATACAAACATATATACAAATGAACAAATAGGAATAAAAACAAAAAAGGGATAATTCATTTAATAAGGTAAACAAATCATATAAACAATCATGGGGCCTAACTCTCTAAAAGTCCCCAGTGGAGTCGCCAGCTGTGACAACCACCCTAAAATTTCAATGGAGCCGCCACCAATATTTATTTTTTAGGAAAACATTGGAAAACCTATTTTTTGGATATTTTTGAATTTAATAAAAAAAAAGAAGGTCTTTGAACCAGATTTTGAGCTCGGGAGTTGGTTACGTATAGGGAAAGTTTTAGCACCCCTAAAATGCCCATTTACAATGGTACCCTTTGATTATTCGTAAAGATTGTTTGCCTTAAAAAAATAAATCCCTTAATCACATTTATTTATTTTATTTTATAAGAAAAGGAAGAAAACCACAAAATGAATGCAAATGGCATTTTGGGGTTCCTAGCTAAAGATTTTATTTGCGTGCGAGATAAGAAAAAAAAAGGATTTCCAAATGATTGTGATCACGTGGAATAGAAGTTGGAAGAGATGAGAAATGGGTCAAAAAGCCCAACTTGATTTTATGAAGTTAATAAAGCCAATCTTTAACTCCTTTTAGCCAAATGGGTCAGAAGCCCACTTTGTGTGCAAATTAACTTAGAGGCCCTAAGTCTAGAAGTAAAAAAATAGAAAATAAAATATGATTAAATTATATTAATTTATTTATTCCTTTTTAATATAACAGAAATAACAAATATGAGAAAAAAATCTAGAAAATAAAAACTAATCATATTAATATAAAAACGTGTAGATAAAAATGGAAACTTCTCTTTTTTGCTTTTAAGCCCCTCATTAATCTCCTATTCATTTATAATGATTTATGAAATAAAAAAAAGAAATAAATTGTAAATAAGTCCATGGCTTGGGTTTGGCCCCATTGGAAGACCAAACCCTAACCCTAATCTAGTTCCAGATTCGTACAATAGCAACAACAACAATCGCGGCAACAATGACAACAACAATTGCAGCAACAACAATAATAACAATGACAACAATAATTACAACAACAATCATGTATACCTCAGTCCAATTTACAAAACCATGACAAAAAGAACAGTGAATATGAAAACGAAGAAGAAGGGGGGAACCTGGGTTTTATGGCTTCCCAGGAAACTTACAAACGAGGGATGGAGGAAAAAGAAACCTAAGACTAGTAGTGTTTAGTTTGGTTCTAGGGCCTCACGATTTTTTGGCTTTCTTCTTGACTCTGCTTGTTCTGCTTCTCCTTCTCCTTGTGCTATTTCTGGATCTGGTTCCTCTTCTTTTTTCTCTCTGGTTTTCTTCCCTTTGCTTCATGGCCTTGAAAGGCTTTATAGCCTTGTAGAACCTGCGACCAAAATAGCAACAAATTAGTGAAAAATAAAAATAAAATAAAGAAACAAGACGAGATAGGAAAAAATGGAAAGCAATCCTCCCTGGTTTCGCGTGGTGATCCGCACGTTTTTCCTCTTAAATTCGGACCGAATCAGGAGAGATTTGATTCGGTTTTATGGAAAAAGAAGAAAAAAGGAAAGAAAAGATTGTGGGGAGGGTAGGTTACGGCCGTGGCTTGAAGACTAGGGTTGGAGAAGAGAAGAGGATTCAGAGAGGAAAGGGAGCGCCGTTGGGATTAGGGTTAGGTTTTGGTGAGGATGAAGAAGGAAGGGATGAATGGAGTGGACTAGGGTTTGAATGATGAGAGAAAGAAAGAGAAAAGGAAAGAAAGGTTGAGGCCGAGATTGGGGGAAAAATATGAGGAGATGGATGTGGAAATGGAGGATAGGACGTGGGGATCGGGGCGCCGCGGCTAGATGATTAGGGTTAGGGTGAGGAGGATGAAGAAGGGAGAACATGGATTACGAGGTGAGGGGAGAGGGGAGCGCCGCGGGGAAGAAAGGAAGGAGAGGGAAGAATGAAGGTGAGTGAGCGTGTGATTGTGTTTTAGGGTTAGAGAGAATTGGGCTGGGATGGAGGTTAGGCTGCGTGAATGGCTTGGTTGCGTGGAGCTAGGGGTGTGTGAAATGAAGGAGGTGCGCGTAGCAATGCTGTGGGAAGCAAGGGAAGGCTGGGATGTGGAGAAAAAAAACGGGGGTGTGAGCAGCGAGAAGGAGGTGGTGGTCTGCTGCATGCTGGGTTGTGCTGCTATATGCACCACCCAGATTTACTTTTTACACACCCTTTGTCAAATAAAAATCCTCTTTTTTTTCCTTTTTAATCTCTTTTATTTTTAATTATAAAACCAAAAATATTATTTTATTTATTATTACCACTACTACTAATTTAAAAAATAATAATAATAAAATAAAATAAAAAAAGGCCGGACAAAATTAGGGTACTACAGCTGCCCCTCCTTAATTACATTTTACTCGAAGGTCTTCGTGCATTCGTTGTAAAAGATAATTAAGGATAAATGACTCTAATTTTGTCTAGAATGAAATTGTTTGAGGATGCGAGATTGGCTCCCGACTTTGCTTTGGGGTTCTAGGTTTGATTTCCAGTGAATTCCCAGTAAGACATAGGTTTGGTTTCTAGCTCTTACAAAATTGGTGAGAGATTTTAGGTTCAGTTCCTAGCGAATTCTCGGTGAGGCACAAGTCTGGTTCTTAACCCTCACATCTTTTGTATTTATTACTTCCCTACTTAGGGTAAGTCTGGGGTGTGAGCTTCTTCGTCACTCGACACAAGTTTGGGTCAGATTCCCAACAAGGATAAGTCAGGTTCTTAACTCTTGCTAAAAGGTACGGATTGACTACCTTACTTTAAGGAATGTCCGTAATATGAGTTTCTCTGTTACTCAATATAGGTTCGGGCCAGATTCCCGGCAAGATGTAGGTCAGAATCTAACTCTTGCTAAAGTATGGACAGTTTTTCCTATCGCAGGTGAACGTCCAGTGTACGAGCTTCTCTGTTACTCGAAGCAGTTCGGGTCAGACTCCCGACTAACAGCTTGGGTCAGATTCCCAAGGTGGTGGGTCAGTTTCCCAGCAAGGTGTAGGACCGGTTCCTAACTCTTGTTAAAAGGTGTGGATCGATTTCCATAATTGAGGAAGATCCGAGACGCGGGTCAGGTTCCCGACTAAAGGCTTGGGTCAGATTCCCAGGGTGGTGGGTCAGATTCCCAGCAAGGTGTAGGACAAGTTCCTAACTTATGCTAATAGATTAAGTAGGCTGAGTACTAGTTCTTACTGAGTAACACCATACCAACTGTATGTAATATTTGAGAGGGTGGGTCAATGGACCCAAAAGCTTTGATAGTCATGCAGGATGCAATGAATGGTATGCCATGCATGAATTTTTTTTTTGTTTTTTAGAGAAATTATTTTTTAGGTGGGTTGTGGACCCAAAAGTATTGGTGATCATGCAAGATGCAATGAATAGCATGTCATGCATGAGTATTATTTGCTTTACTAGAGATAGGCAGTATCCTCTTGACTACTTCTGAAACTTTTCTTGATAAGTTAGCTCTAGATCTCTTTTGTTGGCGAATTCTGAACAAGCTAATTGGCCCTTTCGTAACGTATTCAACATTGATGATTTTGCATTAGGTGAGGTGCCTTACTAGCTATTTTCCTTAATGTGAAGATGCCAAATTCCTTAGATCCTTTTAGAATTTTCAGTAATTATACAATGCTCTTATGTCTTGATTTGCACATGTTTGTCTTTTTAGCACAGATTTCTTTAGAAAGAAAATGCAAATTGATAAAATCCCAAATCGAATTTGGAGAGGCTGAAATAAGCATTCTATTGTGCCGATGGCAATATGGATAAGAATGAATCTCCACTATGATGGGGGAGATAAAATATTACAAACAGAACAAATTTGTGTTTGCTAAACGAGAAACTGGTGAGAAATATCAGCTATACATATAATCCCTTTGAAAACAAATCGTGCTGCCATTTCGTGATTCACACCCCGATCGCCTTCTTGATCAACTTCAAAAACTTGTGTCTGTGGTTAGTTTTGACCATCTCTGCCCCAATTGGCCAGGGCTCAATTCTGGCTACTTTTGACGCATTCAGGTTGGCTTTTGCTCAAGCCGCTCTTTGCGAGTTTTCGACCTGGCGGGCTGTTCTAAATCGCCCTTGCGGGTTTTTAACTTAGCGCTTTTATTTGACCTTAATTTTTGCCTAAGCTGCCCTTTCAGGTTTTCAACCTACCAGGTCGCTCTAACTTTTGCCTAGACTGCCCTTTCAGGTTTTCGGCCTAGCGAGCTTTTTTTTTGGTATTGTGCCATTCTAGACGTAGTATTTCTTGAGTGCATCTGTGTTTATCGGCAGTGGTAGGTCATGCCCCTCCATATCTGTAAGAATGAGGCCTCCTCCCGAGAATGCTTTTTTCACTATATGTGGACCTTCATAATTTGGAGTCCATTTTCCGCGTTGGTCTTTCTAAATAGGTAGAATCTTCTTTAATACCAATTCCCCTTTTGTGAATTCTCGATGACATACCTTTTTCTCGTACACTCTCTTGAGTCTCTTTTAGTATAATTGCCCATGATAAATTGCTCCTAACCTTTTCTCTTCTATAAGATTCAACTGGTCATATCGTGCCTGGACCCATTCGGCTTCTTCGAGCTTAGTTTCCATAATTACCCTTAAAGAAGGGATTTCTACCTCTATGGGGAGTACTGCTTCCATCCCGTATACTAGAGAAAAAGGTGTTGCCCCCGTTGAAGTGCATACGGAAGTTCGGTATCCGTGTAAAGCAAAAGGGAGCATCTCGTGCCAATCTTTGTAAGTTACCACCATTTTCTGAATAATTTTCTTGATATTTTTGTTGGCCGCTTCCACTACCCCATTCATCTTTGGACGATATGGAGAAGAATTGTGATGTTGAATTTTGAAGTCATCGCACAACTCTTTCATCATCTTATTGTTTAAATTAGTCCCATTGTCCGTGATGATCTTCCTTGGTAAACCATACCGACAAATTATTTCTTTTTTGATGAACTTGACCATAACACTGCTAGTCACATTGGTATAGGAGACTGCTTCGACCCACTTTGTGAAGTAATCAATGGCCACGAGAATGAATCAGTGTCCGTTAGAAGCTTTTGGTTCAATCATTCCTATGACATCCAAACCCCACATGGAGAATGGCCAGGGTGCACTGAGGACGTTTAGGGAAGTTGGAGGTACATGAATATTATCAGCATAAGTCTGACACTTATGGCATTTCCTCACATGCTTGATGCAGTCGCTTTCCATTGTAAGCCAATAATACCCAACTCTGAGAATCTTCCGAGCCATTGCGTAACCGTTGGCATGGGTCCCAAAGGAACCTTCGTGGACATCGTCAAGAATTTGTATTGCTTCTGCAGAGTCCACACACCTTAGGAGTACCATGTCGTGATTTCTTTTGTAGAGTACGTCGCCGTTCAAAAAGAAACTCATAGCAAGCCTCCTCAAAGTTCGTTTGTCGTTCTCTGAGGCGCCTGAGGGGTATTCCTTGCCTTTGAGGTAGCACTTGATGTCATGGTACCACGGTTTTCTATCGGATTCTTCTTCTATCACCTGGCAATAAGCGGGATTAGCATGGCTTTCCATCAGGATGAGAGGCATTTCCTTGTCACTGTTTATTCGGAACATAGATGACAGTGTGGCTAATGCGTCACCCAACTGATTATCTTCTCGTGAGATATGTTGAAACGTGATCCTATCAAAGGATTCGACGAGTTCTTGGATATACTCGTGGTAAGGGATTAACTTAGAATCTCGAGTTTCTCATTCTCCATTCAACTGGTTGATAACTAGGGCAGAATCCCCATATACTTTTTGGATTCTGACCTTATTTTCTATGGCAGCTCTGATTCCCATGACACACGCCTCATATTCTGCCACATTATTGGTACAACTGAAACACAAGCGAGCCGTGACAGGAGTGTATTGATTTTCTGGAGAAATTAGTACTGCCCCGATTCCGTGCCCCAATGCATTAGAAGCCCCATCGAACATCATGGTCCACTCTTCGTTTCTTGATTCTTCTTTTTCGGCGGACATTACATTCTCATCAGGGAATTCATAGTGGACAGGTGAATGGTCATCTACTGGTTGATTGGCTAAGTGCTCAGCGAGGGCACTACCTTTGATGGCCTTTTGAGAGACGTATTGAATATCGTACTCGGATAATAGCATCTGCCACCGGGCAATCCTTCCAGTAAGAGCAGATTTCTCGAATACATATTTGATCGGGTCCATTTTTGACACCAACCAAGTTGTGTGAGAAAGCATATATTGTCTTAGGCGATGAGCGGCTCATGCTAGGGCGCAACAGGTACGCTCCAATATCGAATAATTAGCTTCATAGCTTGTAAGCTTCTTACTCAAGTAGTAAATGGCACGTTCTCTTTTACCCGTTTCATCATGTTGTCCAAGTACACACCCCATAGATCCGTCTAACACTGTCAAGTAGATGATTAATGGTCTGCCTGGTACTAGAGGTACTAACACATGGGGTTTTTGTAGGTATTGCTTGATTTTGTCGAAGGCCTCTTGGCATTTTTCATTCCATTCGATAGTTTGGTCCTTCCGCAGCAACTTGAACATTGGCTCACAGGTGTCAGTGAGTTGTGATATAAACCGGGAAATATAATTCAATCTCCCTAGAAAACCACGAACTTCCTTCTCTGTGCGAGGAGCTGGCATCTCTAAGATGGCTTTTACTTTTTTCGGATCAACTTCTATTCCCTTCTGACTTACAATGAATCCCAGCACTCTAACTGACCTGACGCCAAAGTTACACTTGGCGGGATTGAGTCTTAGGCGAAACTTTCTCAATCGCTGAAAAAGCTTCCGTAAATCAATTACACGATTTTCTTCAGTTTGCGACTTAGCGATCATATCGTCCACGTAGACCTCTATCTCTTTATGGATCATATCATGAAGTAGAGTCACCATTGCCCTTTGGTATGTTGCCCCAGCGTTTTTCAGCCCAAAAGGCATCACCTTATAGCAGAAAGTCCCCCAAGCTGTAATAAACGTAGTTTTCTCCATGTCTTCTCTGGCCATTTTAATTTGATTATACCCAAAGAAACCATCCATGAAAGAGAAAAAAGCGTGATGAGCTGTATTATCCACCAGAACGTCAATGTGAGGCAAAGGGAAGTCGTCTTTGGGACTTGCTTTATTAAGGTCCCGGTAATCGATGCACATTCAAACCTTTCCACCATTTTTTGGAACAGGGACAATATTAGCAACCCATTGGGGGTATTTAGCTATGGCCAAAAATCCAGCATCAAATTGTTTTTTAACTTCTTCCCTAATCTTTAAGGACATATCAGGTCTTATGCGTCTCAACTTCTGCTTGACAGGAGGGCAATCAGGCTTAAGAGGTAGTTTGTGTTCGACAATATCAGTATCCAACCCTGGCATATCTTGGTTAGACCAGGCAAATACATCTTTATAATCTCGGAGGAGTTGAATCAGTTTAGCTCTTACTTCTTGTGACATGGTAACACCAACCTTGACTTTTTTTTTGTCTTCCTCTGTTCCCAAATTAATCAACTCAGTCGGTTCTTCGTGAGGTTCGATCTTTCTGGATTCCCCTTCTATAAGTTTCATTAATTCAGGGGGGAGATCTTCATCGGGACAGTCTTCTTCACAATCTTCGTCAATATGATTAATTAGGCAATCAAAATCTGGTAACGAAATTTCAGCACAGTCGTTTTCAAAAGTATTATCTAGGAGCTTGCATTATCAAGGTTAGCAATAAGGAGAGAGTAAGGAAAGGAAGCAGGAAGGGAAAAGAAAAAGAGACGCTTGGGATAAAATCAAAATGCGTTTTATTAATATTCGAAATGTGCTTAGGAAAAGCATGCGGGGCCCTTTAACATTTCCCCTACCGCCTCGGGCTGAGCGGAGAGGTGAGCATTAAATGGATTACATTGAAAATGCATTAAGGATCCTAGGACTTTCCACGATCTCCCAATTGCAAGGTATTGAGGAACATGGGTGAACCCATTCCTCTTCAGGAGCAGCAAGGTCCTCTTCCACAGCAGCTACTTGATCCGCATAGATCCATCCAGCGCTACGAAAACTCTGACGGAGATCGCAAATGGACATTTTCCTAAACGCGGGTTCCCGATTTTCAAGTCGAGCCTTCCTCTTTTCTCTCCTTTCTTCGATTGCTCTTTCCCTGTCCTTTTGAGTGGGGACAAATCCCAAGCCGTATCGGTCTTTGTTTTTAGGAATTCTTAAAATTGAGGCAATACTGTCTTGACTTTTTCCCAGTCCTTTTCCTGGCTGGTATCCTCCCTTCAGCATGACTCCGCCCACCATTAGGGCATTGTTGGATAGGCAGGGTTCTTTAGCTGTAAACCCTACATAAGCGCTATCGACAATTTCCAGTGCCTGAAATGATGTCCCAAGGGCTTCTTCAGCAGCTTCAATGTAACGCGTTGATGTTGGCTTGCTTACCAGCAGGTATTTTTCTCCGGATACGATAATCAACTTATCATCCACCACAAACTTCAATTTTTGATGCAGAGTTAATGGTACTACCCCAGCAGAATGAATCCAAGGCCTTCCTAACAAGCAACTATAGTTGGGCTTAATGTCCATTACTTGAAAATTAACAGCAAAAGTGAAAGGGCCAATCTGGATCGGCAGCTCAATCTCACCCATTACTTCTCTTTTAGAACCATCAAAGGCTCTCACGAGCATAGAGCTGGGCTTCATATGGGTCTTGTCAATGGGTAACTTATCCAAGGTAGATTTAGGCATCACATTCAGGGAGGATCCATTGTCTACAAGGACTTTAGCTATAAGGTGCTCCTTACACTAAACCGAGATATGTAGTGCTTTGGTGTGTCCTCTACCTTCTGCAGGCATTTCTTCGTCATTGAAATAAAGGTAGTTGCACGCGGCGATGTTACCAACTAGGTCGCCGAACTGATTCAAAGTGATATTTTGAGATACATGGGGTTCATTCAGAATTTTCATCAATACCTTCCTGTGACTCTCAGAGTGCATTAACAAGGCAAGTGGAGAAACTCTCGCTAGTGTGCGGTTTAACTGATCTATCACCTTGTACTCACTTTGTTGAATGAATTTGAGGAATTCAGCAACTTCCTCACGGGAGGCCTCTTTCTTGTCCTCTTTCTCTGTGCTTCCTTTCTCTACCGCAACTTCTTTTTCCTTGTTTTGATCTTTTTCCTGTCCTTTTGCGGCTACTTTTACTGGCTCTTTTTCCGGGGCATAAATTCGCCCACTCCGTGTCATCCCGCCTATTCCCACAATATTGGTAACAGTCGGAACGTTTGGTTGTGCATTACTTCCTTCAACTTGGACTTTTACATCATATATCCAAGGAACTGCCTTGTCTTCCTTGTACGGAAAAGGAGACGGTACTTGAACAGTAATAGCTTTGGGAGCATTAGGCATTGTAGGGGATGCATTTCTAGAGAATTGAACCACCAAGGGCTTTAGGACCGTGGTTCCTGAACTTTGAGCAGATTGGACCATAGATACTTATTCTTCTCTCTGAGAGATAACTTGAATTATGTTTGTATCAAGCAGTTTTTGGAGGATGCCTTTAAATTCCTCACATTCTTCATTAGACAAAAGATCTTCATCATAGGTCCTGCTAACATCTGTTCTTTATATCAAACCAGCCTTGCAAAGTTCGATGAACACTTTTCTTATATGGGTTTTTATCTCAGCAACATCTTTTATTATTATTCCTTCGTGTTCATCGTCTATCATATTTACTGATGCATTCCCATGGTTAGGTAATGGGTTGTTCCGCACATTGGGATTGTTTTCTAGGAAACTCAGCCACTTGGCATTTATCAGATCTTGAACTTTAAACTTCATAGCCCGACATTCTTCTATAGAGTGACTTGCTGCCCCGGCATGGTATTCACAGGTGGCATCTGGGTTATACCATTTTGGGTAAGGTGGTTCTATGGGCTTTTGTGGACAATGGACTACCAATGAGTTTTTGAGTAAGTGCTGATAAAGATCTTTGTAAGTCATGGGGATCGGATCAAACTGGGCCAGCTTTCTCCCTTGAGGGTTGTGAGCTCTCGGTTGATTGGGGTTCTGACCTCCTTGACTATCAGAAACAAATGGTGTCATTTGGACAGGAGACTTGGGTGTGATAGTTGCCGCAACGTATAGAGGGGCACTACTCACCGCGTTAGTCTCTCCTTCTTTCTTTCTCTTGACGAAGGGCTTTTGAGTGTTGGATGATGAAGTATTATTATGGATCTTCCCACTTTGCATCCCCATTTCCACGCGCTCCCCTATGACAATCAAGTCAGAGAAGCTTGAGAACATACTTCCAATCATCATATCATAAAAGGGGGATTGGAGCGTGTCAATGAACGTGTCAATCATTTCTTTGTCCGACAAGGGTGGCTCCACCTGAGCAGCCATGCTTCTCCATCTCTGAGCATATTCTTTATAGCTCTCACTATCCTTTTTCTTCATGCTTTGCAGCTGATTACGGCTGGGAGCCATGTCCATATTGTATTTATATTGTCTGACGAAAGCATTAGCTAAATCATTCCACTAGTTGATTTTAGACTGTTCTAACTGCATATACCATCGCAAAGGTGCCCCAGTTAAGCTTTCTTGGAAGAAATAAATTAAGAGTCTGTCATCATTAGAACAGAAAGCCATCTTTCGGCAATACATGACCAGGTGGCTTTTGGGGCATGTTTCTCCCTTATACTTGTCAAACTCGGGTACTTTGAATTTTGCATGTATAACTACATCGGGGACCAAGCACATGTCTGAAGCTTCGAAACCTACGTGATTTGCCCCTTCAATTGCCTTTAACCTGTCTTCAACTATTTGAAGCCTTTCTTTGGCTTGAGTATCCTCCTGGGGGTGATGATAGGTATAAAATTTTGAGTATTTATGTTCTGCGAGGTCCCATTATTTAGAGGCGCATGCCCTTGTGAGGTGTGGGCGTACGTTTCATTTTCTCTTGGCTGACTTTCGTCTTGATCCTCTTCGGACCGCTCCGTTTCCGATGTCCTTTTTGCATGCAGGGCTTCCAACAAATCGCATAGCTTATCTATCCGCGTACTCATTCGGTCAAGCTCTCCTCTCATAGCCTGTTGGTTCTGCTCTATCGCGTCCATGAGTCTGGCTTGGGATCTCGTTCTGTAAGGATGCAATTTCTTCGTGTTTATTTTTCTGGGTTATGAAGGATACTGTGAGTATGGATGAATGATTTATGCCATGGTTATGCATGCTATGTAAGATGCTCATTTATTTACTTAATTTGTTTTATTTTCGTCGGCTTGTTGGAGGATCACAAAACTTTGCAAATGTCTTATCGGTTTGCGGCGTATCGTGAAAACATATTCTCTCATTAAAAGGAAATACCATAATTCAAATTGCCCTGAAGGGCTTACAGATTTGAGAAAGAAATGGAAATTGCAAAAACACATAAAAACAAAAGGAATATGGTCTTCAACGATCTCGTCGGATCTGTCTCTCCAACTCTTCCACCAAACTCCTGCAGTACTCTAGGAAATTCATCACTTTCCTTGGTAAAGGTCGGAAACCTATCGCCGATTCCGCTCCTTCCAAGAGTTCTGGCATATCTTGGATACCTCTATTTGCGAGCCAGGCTAGTTTGGAGCAACGATCCATCCAGTATCTAGTTTCCTTATCAAACCAAGTAATGACTTCTCGCTGATTGTCAATCTTCCCTTGCATGTCGAGGACCTTCTCACGTTCTTCCTCAAGATCTATGTGGTAGCCTATGAACTTTTCTTCAGCGATTCTCCTCTCTTCCTCAAGTTGGGCTTCGTGCGATTGCATGGTATTTTTCAACTGTTGTATTGAGTCTTCAATCCGTCTTTGCAAAGCCCTGCTAGCCTCTTGAGAATCAGCCCACATTTTCCTCAAGTTGCCCTTTTCACAGAGAACCAGATCTAACTCTTTTTTCATCAAGTCTAATTGTTGATTTGCAGCTTTCAGGCAACCCTGAGTCTGGAGCCGGCTTGCTTTCTCAGCCTTAGCCTTCTTCTGGGATCCTTCCAAAGATTCCGTTTTTCTATTACATTCGTCTTGTAGGACTTCTATATCTAGATATGCCCTTTTCAAATTCTCCCGGAGAAGCTTCCTCTCCACTTCCACCTTTTCTAAGGCTAGCTTTAACTCTTCCACTTCTTCATTTTCAGCAGGGGGTGGAGGCGGCACTTCGGGAACCAAAAATGTGTTTTGGAAGGGCAGCTTGACTTGCTGAACTCTTGCTATAACCCATTGGCGGTATTTTTCATCTGCATGAGTACTCTTGCGCCCTAGTGTTCTTTTGATCGTTTTCTTCCAAGCTCGACATACCCTTGTGAATAATGCCAAATCCGAGGAGCCCCGATCATGTATAATGAAAGCGGCTAGCTCTTCTTCAGCAAGTTCACCCAGTATCGGGGCACCGAGTTATCTCAAAGCCAGAGTAGGATTGTAGTTGATGCAGGCTATGGTCCCGATGAGGGGTACGTTAGGAAAGTCTCCACATCGACAGATTACCTCCTTGATCTCCTGTTCCTGGAATACCATATTATAGACTCTTCACTGAGACTCAATAAATAAGTAGCCCACTCTGCATTGCTCCTAGGACCAAAGGGATGCCCCCTTTTTACCAAATGATTTTTTAGCCATAAGTACAAGACAGGGACATAGCAACGAATTCGACCTCCCTTTTTCTCGTGGCACATATGAAGCTCATAGTATAAATCTGCAAGGACAGCAGTAGTGGGATCCATATCTTGAGTTTTAAATGCTATGAAGGCGTCAATAGTTTTTTCATCCACAAAATGATCAACATGAGGAAATAGGACTACACCAAAGATAATGAGGGCTACCACATCCATGCACTCCTTTAATTTCCCTGCATCATGAAGGTCCTTAACCTTTCCTTCCAGGAAGCTCCTGGGGAAGCCTTTGAAATCTTCTTCTACCTTCATCGCGAGCGTCAAGTCTTCTTTAGGGATGCCTAAAACATCAGCAATGGTACTCATAGCTGGGGGATGCTTTGTATGGCGATACGGACCATTTTTCTTTTCTAGAAAGCCCAAGATTTTCCGATATTCTTCCAAGGTCGGCGCCATTTGGAAATTCTTGAACGTGAAGCATCTTAGGGGAGGATCATAAAATTGGGCCAATGTTGTTAACGCTCCTACTTGCACGTCTACATTCAGCAATTCCAAAATGTTCCCAAATTTCCCTACGAAGCTAATTCGATCCACTTGTATCCAATTCTCAGCTATGAAATCAACCAATGTTCTCAGATGCATCAAACGGGGGGTTCAATCTTGAATTTCAAAGTATTTCTCCTCTCTAAACCCACAACTGCGCTTTCCGAAGACATTTGCATCAAAGTTTTTTTTTGTTTAGGAATTTCCAACAAGCCTGATGAAATGGGGTAATTAGTGTTATGGCATGTATATGAATGGGCATGATCGTGTTTATTTTTATTATTTCATGAATGAAAAGAAAAAAAGAAAAGAAAAATAAAGAAAGAAAGCACCGTACTTATTTTATTTATGAAGATGTAAAGAAATATACACTTATATTTTTTTTATAAGAAGTTCACATCCTATGTGAAGTTAAAAAAAAAACTTAGCATCTATTTTTTTGGAATAATAGATTAGGTTCCTAAACAAAAGCTCGTATCTTGAGAAAAAACTATTTTGGAAATATTATTTTTGAAATAAATTCGTAAAAACAAATAAATAAGTAAAAGTAGTAGGGTAAGCTCCTTTTGTGACCGAGGCTGGTAATTCCTGAAAGGGATCTAATGATTATATTAAGTGTCTTTCCATTGGGTGGATTCAAGATACTAATCTAAAAGGTCCCCAGAGCCAAGGGTCTCATTTGAAAATGTTATCACCAATAATAAGTATATTATTAAATGATGGTTTTTTCTCAAATGGAGCCAAACTCTAGGTGAGGCTTTCATAGGAACCCACTGGCCGTACGTCCAGCAGAGCACCCATTACACAGCCTCTCCTAACTTAAAGTTCACTCGGGCGGGGGTATAGGGCACCCACTCATAGTGTGTGTAAATAAAGTGTAAAAAATGAAGTGTGTGAAGGAGCAAACTTAAAACTAACCACTGCAAAATAAATAAAAATACAATATATATACATGTCTTCTACCCTAAGGTTTCAAATGCATAAACATACATAATATTTACAAGAAAAAAAACAAATGAAAGAGAATGAATTACAAACAAAAATAAAAATAGAAAATTATTTTTTTTAATGCATGTTTTCTATCATAGGATTCAAATATACAAACATATATACAAATGAACGAATAGGAATAAAAACAAAAAGGGAATAACTCATTTAATAAGGCAAACAAATCATACAAACAATCATGGGGCCTAACTCTCTAAAGTCCCCAGTGGAATCGCCAGCTGTGACAACCACCCTCAAAATTAAATAGAGCCGCCACCTAATGTTTATTAAGGAAAAACAATAGAAAAAACCTTTTTATGAGAATAATTTGAAAAATAGTCTTTGAACCAAATTTGAAGGGTTCGGGAATTCATTACGCTTAATGAAGGTGTTAGCACCCCTAAGACACCCATAAAAAATGGTACCCTTTTAATTGTTTAAAAATACTTGCTTATAATTAAATGAATTATTCCCAAATAAATTTTCTAAAAAATACAAGTTTATTAATCACCATATTATGAAGGTTATAAAAGGAAACTTAGTAAAAGGAAAACTCAGCCATTATATAAAAATTATTATTTATTCTTTTTTAATGTAACAGAAATAATAAATATAAGAAGAAATCTAAAAAAGTAAAAACTAATCATATTAATATAGAAAAAAACGTATAGATAAAAATGGAAACTTCTCTTTTTTTTGCTTTTATGTCCCTCATCAATCCTTTATTCATTTCTGATGATTTATGAAATAATAAAAAAAGAAGTAAATTGCAAATAAGTCTCTGGCTTGGGTTTGGCCCCATTGGAAGACCAAACCCTAGCCCTAATCTAGTTCCAGGTTCGTACAACAGCAACAACAACAATCACGACAACAATGACAACAACAATTGCAGCAACAACAATAATAACAACATCAACAATAATAAAAACAATAATCACATACACCTCAGTCCAGTATACAAGCCGTGGCAAAAAGAACAGAGAGTAAGAAGACGAAAAAGAAGGTGGGAACCTGGGTTTTACAGCTTCCCAGAAAATTTACAAACAGAGGATGGAGGAAAGAAAAAAACTAGAACTAAGAAGTGTTTAATTAAATTTTGGTTTGGGTGGCCTCACGGGTTCTTTCTCCTTCTTCCTTGTATCTGCTTGCTCTACCTCTCCTTCTCCTTATGCTATTTTCTGGATCCGGTCTCCTCTCTCCTCTTCTTTTTCTCTTTGGTTTTTCTCCTTTGCTTCATGGCCTTGAAAGGCTTTTATAGCCTTGTAGAACCTGCGACCAAAATAGCAACAAATCAGTGTAAAATAAAAATAAAATAAAGAAACAAGACGAGATAGGAAAAAATGGAAAGCAATCCTCCCTGGTTTCGCGTGGTGATCCGCACGTTTTTCCTCTTGAATTCGGATCGAATCATGAGAGATTTGATTCGGTTTTATGGAAAAAGAAGAAAAAAGGAAAGAAAAGATTGTGGGGAGGGTACGTTACGGCCGTGGCTTGAAGACTAGGGTTGGAGAGCGCCGTTGGGATTAGGGTTAGGTTTTGGTGAGGATGAAGAAGGAAGGGATGAATGGAGCGGACTAGGGTTTGAATGATGAGAAAAAGAAAAAGAGAAGGAAAGAAAGGTTGAGGCCGAGATTGGGGGAGAAAGATGAGGAGATGGATGCGGAAAAGGAGGATAAAACATGGGGATGGGGGCGCCGCGGCTAGATGATTAGGGTTAGGGTGAGGAGGATGAAGAAGGGAGAACATGGATGACGGGGTGAGGGGAGAGGGGAGCGTCGCGGGGAAGAAAGGAAGGAGAGGGAAAAATGAAGGTGAGTGAACGTGTGATTGTGTTTTAGGGTTAGAGAGAATTGGGCTGGGCTGGAGGTTAGGCTGCGTGAATGGCTTGGTGGAGCTAGGGGTGTGTGAAATGAAGGAGGTGCACGTAGCAATGCTGTGGGAAGCAAGGGAAGGCTGGGCTGTGGAGGAAAAACACGGGGGTGTGAGCAGCGAGAAGGAGGTGGTGGGCTGCTGCATGCTGGGTTGTGCTGCTATATGCACCACCCAGATTTACTTTTTACACATCCCTTGTCAAATAAAAATCCTCTTTTCCTTTTTTTTTCTTTTTAATCTCTTTTATTTTTAATTATAAAACCAAAAATATTATTTTATTTATTATTACCACTACTACTAATTTTAAAAAAAATTAAATAAAAAAAAAAGCCGGACAAAATTAGGGTACTACAATTTAACTCTCCAATTTATGACTCTGGTAAAATATTGGACTTGTAATTTAATTAGCAAATTTTAAATTTGTTATAACTCCTGTGCTTTAATGTTTAATTGTCTTACTTTCAATTATTATTGGAGTATGGGCGTTACACTCCAACACTGATTATACCTATCTGCAATGATGCTTTGTCGTTATATTCATGATCAAGGTTAGAATATAATTCATGTTTCCTAGTTTACACCAAATTCCCGGTTGTTGTATTCTATTTGGATTACCACTTCTCTTGTTTTATGGTAGAGTTTTAAATTGGAATTTTAGATTTCTTCCTCTGCACCAGAATGATGTTCTTATATTTTAAACCCCTAATCCAGATTTGTGTTTGTTTCATAAAAATGTGTGAAATTAAAAGTGTTTAATATTTATTTTTATTTTACATTTTCAGGTTTCAGACTTAGGCTCATATACAAAAGTGAGACATTCTTCATATGCAAGTCACGATGTCCGAAGTCATGGACATGAATCTTCTCCTGCTTAGTTTTTTTAGGATTTATTAATCAAATGATACTTATTTGGTATGTATTAAACTTATATTCCGTATAATTGCACTTTATTATAAATTTCCATTTGAAAGAATTATGATGTATTTTTATTTTGCAACTAATGAATGATCTTCTTTATATTTTTTATGTTTTAAATATTGTGATGCTTTAATAGACAAAAATTCCTTACCCAAAAAAAATATTAAAAAAATGGGCTCTTCAACATTTTTATTTGAAAAAAAAAATTAAATAATTATTCCATGCAATTTAAATAGCCACAAATATTCACATTAAAATAAAAAAAATGCCATATGTGATTTGCGGCGGTTCAGAACTGTTGCTAAAATAAAACCACAATTTATGTATGCTTTGCGGCAGTTCCAAACCGCTGCGAAATACCTGTCAACTTGTATACTAGATAGACCACAAGACTGTTTTGCGTCGGCTAAAAACCAGCCCCAAAACCGCCGCAAAATGCACCTGCTGCATAAACCGTTGCAGTTTCCTCTCCCGACGGTTATTCCAGTGGTTGGCTTAGACCGCCGCTAATTTACCTGCCGACAGCGATAACTGCAGCGGTTTGGCAACTGCCGGCAGGTGCGTTTCGTAGCGGTTTTAACTGCTGCAGAATATCTTTATAATTTGTAGTGATCGCTCAGCCACAATGCTCGCTGCACCACTATAGTGCCCCTGTCTATATGTATTTGTTAATGAGTTGCGAAAGAAAGACCCTTCTCATATTTACTCCTTTATTTTGACTTCATGCATCAACCAAATTAATGCACAATAATAATCTAAAAGCACCTTCTCATCGTCCATGGTGACTTAAAATCTGCTTCAATATTAAAATTACAAATATACATACATATTCTTATATAAAAGATTATAACAGGTTTCTCATCCTGTTTTCTTTGTCGGGTGAAAAAGAATCTAGTGGTCCAACAACCGTCCAACAAACAGAAACCTAAGAAATCACTTTCCTGATTCCAAGATGATACACCTTTCTTACTATTTTCTATTTAAAAGCCAATTATGAATTTTTTTTTAAAACAATACTACATTTTTGAAGAGTCCACACTAGGCATAACTGGTTGGGGCAGATTTCGCCCGCCCCGCCTCAAAAAAGTCTGAACTCCGCTTCGCTCGGCCGAAAACGGTCCCATCCTCGCTGACGGTCGGTTTCTACCGCTCTACCCTCACACAAATTATAATATAAATATTAAAAAAAATTATAAAATCATTTTAATTTGTTTTTTTGACAAAACCATTTTAATTTGTTTTTTGAAAACTGTAATTTCATTCATTAAACACCACAGTTGGGTATTTTGGTAATTGTACACTGTCGTTGCTCGGGCTCGGGACGATATTAACATCCCCGCCGACCCCGACTTTGTGAAGCGAAAAACCGCTCAACCCGAACCGTCAACCGGGTTTTCAAAATCGGGACGGGTTCGGGTGGATCCCCGCGGGTTCGTGTTTCGTTGCCATGCCTAGTCTACACCAGCCAGCTTCACTATAAAGATCAAAGAAGAACTATACGGTGGAGCCCCAGGAGAAGATATGTGGGGCCATAAATCCAAAGCTTTACAAACTTTGATGCATGGTTATGGCCCTGATCCATTATATTAAGCTAGACAGAGAGACAAAAGGCTTGTAAAGGTAATGGTGGATCCAACCCATTTGAGTCTGCTCCAAACCACACATTATTGTCCTCTTATTATAGCTTTCCCACATGCCATCATCTGCCCACTTTTCCTAGTGTCACACATAACTCCTTTTCTCTGTCTAAATAAACAGTTTGAAAACTGAAAAGGGTTAATTGGCAGCCACTTTGGGTGTAGCTTTCTCTTCTTTTGGTACGAAGCTTCTTGTTTTCCTACTACTGTGAATGATTATTAGTCAATTAAAGGAGATTTGGGGAAGATACCAGTGGATGTTAATTCCTTTGATCTGCATTGTTTAACAGAACAATGTGTTTAAAGCACTTTTTAAAAGAAAAAAAATAGAAAATGAGAAGATTAGCTGTATATATTCCAAGCACGAACTCTTCCTAATCCTATTTTTTTTTTTGTTGATAAAAGACTATTTTGGTTTTAAAGATAAATCATGGTTCATTGGAGGGAAAACATTGCATGCATATTCTATAAATTAACTACCACTACCACCTACTCCTCCCTCCAGTATGAAATATAAGCAAGAAAAATCTCTAAAATATAAGCAAAAAGCCTATATATTTGGTCCAAAATTTGGACCAAATACATAGGCTTTTTGCTTATATTTTAGAGACTTTTTTTATTTATATTTCAGACCGGAGTAGTATAGCTAAGGCTATGCGGAAATGAATTGCACCCAGTCACGCATTTACACAGTTGACAATTTTTACCGTTGATCTTAATCGAACAACTTATATAATGAGATGTACATTTTCTGAACTCATAATATGAACAATTTGATCTTGATCGAACGGCTCCCAACATACCGACTATGTGAATAAAAGATTCTTTAACCGCGGGGAATCCAGGTCTAGGCCATACCAACAAAATTAAACTCACACCATCCCTTAATTACTTTAGTTTGTTATTACTTTCTCATGATTAATTTATGATTCTTGCACATATCAAGCATCAATCAAGTAGGAATCTTTTGACAAATGTGAAAAGAAAGGAAGCAATTTCAATTAATCATGGATTGGAAATGCTACACGTTTGAAACTTTTGGAAGTCACCTAGTGCTGGGGAAGGGAAGGAAAGGAATGTACGATTATTGATTTAAATAGCAAGCTAATTCTATGCACAGATTTATGTTTTATTTTAAATCTCTCTTCCATGTTAAATCAAAGATATTTTTCGTTGGTAGTAATGATGTTGATGCCATTTTTATGTCAAAGAGAGGGTCAGGGTCATGAATTGTTGCAAGTGCCTAACTAGCTAGTATCAAATTCTACGGTCAATAATTTTTTTTTTTTTTTGGGATTGAATTATTATGTATATTGTACATTGCATCTAATCTTCTATCACATGGCTTGGTTTAGCCGTTTAGGGATAATGAGAATTGAACAGAAGGAAATTCCTCCTCAGCGCCTCCATTGATGGCATTAGCATATATATGTAGGATAGGAATGACTGATTGTGCTTTGTGACTAAGCTATTCCGGGTTTGGGCTATATCCGATTCACCCATTTGCACGAATTGGAATAGAATCATGTGCTACATGGACTCTCTATCATCAATACAAGTGATTGTATGGCCAAACAAAAATAAGTAGAAGTGGTTGTAAGAATATAATTTGGGTGGTCTTTACGGTACACAGCTTTTGCATCTGTGTACTTGTACTCATGCTTGAGACTACGATGACGGGACGGGTTGAAAAATAGGTCTAGCAGTGGGGTATTTGACTTTGGTGCCGATAGAGATGTTGGCTAGCCAGAGGACGAATCAGGGTGAATTTAAAAAAAAAAACAGGGGAGGAGATTTCCGAAACAGGAGAGAGGTGTTGAAACTCAGTAGTGTGGCGATGGCGTGGAACCCAAAGCAGTGTATGGATAGAGCAAGGCATCCTGAAGATGATGGTGACAACGGCGGTGCTGGAATCATGTCGTAGTGGTGACAATTAGTCGTTTGTGTACCAATAAAAAGAAAAAAGTTGAGTAACTTAACTTTCGCTAATAATTTGAGTCTCAACTAAACTCACAAAATCGCAGAACAACACTTGGCACTTGGGAAATTAGGGAGCACAATATATGTTTAAACTTAAAAAATGTCTATTTAACCATTCAAATAAAATCAATTTTTCTAAACTTCTTTTTTTGAAAAATTGTCATTATCAAATAAAAATTGAGTTTTCTTAAACTCAATTTTTTAAAATCTAATTCTATCAAAATTTTAAAGAAACAGATCCAAAATCATAACATAGCATAACAGGAATAGCATTGGCCTAAACATAGGCGTAAAGGGACCCCCAGAAAACGAGAAGATGGTGACGCATATAAATTTTCAGTCTACCAAAAAAAAAAACCATTGAACGTTGGAGTGTCACCTGGCATTAAAAGACACTTAACTACGGATATTATTTATTTATGATCACAACTTAGAAGATTCAATAAGAGACAACAACATCACAATATGGACAAGTGATTGATGGATGGATGGATACCCAAGGCCAAGGTGTTACTTGTGTTTTGCAACTATCCATCCTATCGAACCAGTGATCACATGCTTTGATGCTTCAAATATTAAGGTTGAAGTGGAATTGGCCAACGGGTGGTAGAGGGCTAAATGCATGAAATGGACTCTACAAGAGCACTACAATACAAAAACCATGTTGTTGGATCTTTTCATCTAAAATGCTATATGCCTAAGGTTTAAGGTCTTGTTGTTGGGAGTGCCTGTTTTTCCGCATTTTTATTGTGCTACAGTATTATATATTATTATTTTTTTCCTTGTTCCCAGCACATTTGTCGTGAGAGAGAGAGGAGCAGTTACATTTGTTAGTGTTGGTTTCTTTGAAATGAAGGTGCAGCAGTTTAAAAAAAAATATTTTTTAAATTTACAAAACAGTTTATTAAATGGTAAAAATGGAAACAAAAGTAGTTCACCAAAAAACAGTTACCTTACCCTATTGTCTTTATATAATGGTATAGATAAGTGGAAATTAATTAAACACAAACAAAAATTAATGAAGAGAAAATAATAGGCGGAGGAGGAAATAAAGACAAATGGAGGCCTTCGAAGCGTTATAGAATTGATTCCTTTTAGTGGGGTCTTCCCGTTTGGACTAGTTCTTCTTAGGTGCGCTTGTAAAACACTGCATGTGGACTTGGCTTTTTGTCACTGCATTTGTTAGTAAAAATTCTTTTTTTTTTTGTAGAAATACCAAAAGAAAACTAAATCATTTTTTGTGGTATAAAGAGAAAAAAAAAACGTTGATGCCATTGTAAGCATCAAACGCAGATCATATATATGTTATGTGGAGCGCACACTATATATGCATATGTATGTAACATCATATACCATGAATAGACTATCAATGTGGGTTTACCTACCAGACACCAGTCCTCAAATTGAGGAAAAAGGTCGGAAACAAATCAATTAGTACTAGAAACAGAAAGTGGAACCAATTTAACAAAAAGTTCAGGGTGTCAATTATTAGGGAGGGGAAAAGATTTCTCCTTCATGATTTTGACGGGTTGGTTGTTGCTCTAATCTATCAACATGCTTGTTTGCGCTAATTAATGGTATTTAAAGTTAACAATTCATGACCTACAATTCAAGCTAAACTTTTACAGTCCATGCAACTCATCACACTTTACCTACACACACCTCTCACTCTTCATGATTAAGAAAATCTGTAGTTGAAACGTGGATTAATTTGAAAGTGATTGGTTAAAGCGTCATTTACATATATCAGTCCTCTGTTGCTGATGATGAATAAGTCCAAAAGTACTACAAACAAGGATTCGGCACATGAGGGTCCACTTGGTTGAAGCCAGAAACTCAATAATCATTAATGAATGCGTGATTTTACAATAGTAATTTAGGATAGTAATGCTGATGATCGCTCAAATTCCATGCCCAACATCATCTTACATCACAAATAATAACGGTTAAATATATTTTTAGTCTATATAAAATACATTTTTATAAAATTTAGTCTCTACAAAAATTTCATTAATATTTAGCCTCCAAATTGGTGATATTGGTGAAAATTTTAATTGATGTTCAGCGCTGAAATCACCAAATGGAAGACTATATAAATATCCATAAAAACTTTTGCAAGGATTAAATTTGATAAAATGATATTTTATAGTGATTAAAAACATATATAACCCTAATAATAAGCATGTTTCATAATTTTTTTTTGATAATCAAATATTAGTGGTTAGTTTTGATTAGAGGGGAGAGGGATTTTGTTAGTGACAATGATGGATTTTGTTAGTGACAAGGATCTGAGCACTGCACCTCCTGCTTGCAACTCCTTCATGTCCTTTGGCTCAACCACTAAGCCACCTACGTGGGATAAGCATGCTTCATAATAATTGGAGTCTACTTTTTCTCAAGGGTCAATAATTTTGCAGGGTAACTACTCCCATACAAGCATGGTTTGAAATTTACACACCATTATATGAGAGATGTTTCAATATGGAGTGGGAGAAGAAACTCAAATCAGGGTATATTTATGTGTTTTCCACCCAATGGAAAAAGAATTATTTTAAAATAATAAACAATGATCACTTTGTGCATTGATTAAAATTGCTAATAAGATGATGTCAAGAATTCAAAATCAATATATATGCAACTACCCAACCCCCTGCTGGGACCAGATTTCCTGATATATTCCACCTCAGAAAACGATAAATGAATGAATGAATTAATTAATAAGAGGAACTATAAGGACTAAGGAACAAACATATGATGCCTCAAAAATTGGTGTCTCCCTGTCTTCTACCAATCAAAAGTTGGAGATATGCATATGTGTTAATACGTATGATTTTATTTTATTATGTGGCAAATTATCATTAGTAGAGGACAGAGAATGTGACAGGAAATTTTCTTTATTGGTAAGCGTCTTTTTATGATTTTATTATACATCTTGATAACCTCCTCCAGCAATCGGAGTAGAACATAAACGTACAAATATACGTCTTTCTATACATTTTTTTTCGATCAAAGTATTATTGAGTCACCCTAGCTATGAAGGGTAGTATATCTCTTTCCTATCTTTTCAATTCTATTTCCATTATAGCAGTAAATCATTTTATGGCATCTTTGCTAAAATAATCTTTTAATAACTTGAAGTCATTAAAGTTAAATCTTCTATACTGAAACTCCATTTTCGAAACTAGTTCATCTTTTCTCTTAGACTTGAGGTAAAGAAGAAAAAAAACTCCAATGTGGAAGCATATATATATATATATATAGGACTAGGGATGGCAACGGGGCGGGCGGTACCGGGGAGTGATCCCTTGCTCCCCGCCCCGCCTCCCAGATTTTCCCCCGTCCCCGTCCCCGATCCCCGCCATGGGGAGTTTTTCTCTCCCATCCCCGTCCCCACGGATCTCGCAGTTCTCACTGGACCCCAAAATTTAAAAAAAATAAAAAAAACACTGAAATTCAATAAAATTGAAAAAAAAAAATATAAAAAGTATGAAAAAGTTTCAAAATTACAATATCAAAATCAATTTTTCATGTCTAGTCCAACATGTGAAGTCATATTTATGATCATGATTTGTGAATCTGATGAGTGATGACCTTTCTTTTGTTTTATTTTACTAAAACCATTATAGTTTTTAAAAATTAAAAAAAGACATAAAAAGACCAAAAAACCAATCATTATAATACATATATATGTATTTTTTAGGGATAGTTATGTAATATGTTTGGGCGGGAGCATGCAGGCGGTGTGATCACGTCTCCGTCAGAATCATGAGGGGATTTTCTCCGTCATGAGGAAAAATTCACCGCATGAGGCGAATGGGGTAATTCATGAGGATCCCTGTAGTGGAAATTGCCATCCCTATATAGGACCATTTTGTGTTTAAGGATTCTAGCTTAAGGCAGTTTTAGTAATTAACCTTGGGTAGACACCACCTTCTTCACCAGACGTCGAGGTCCTCAATTGAGCTTCACCAAAAAAGAAAGGGACAAAAGAAAAAAGACAAACTGGAGACAAGTGACAAACAACATTCACAAATTAATAAGAATAAAGTAAATACACTGCAGAAATATCTCAATTCTCTAATGCACCTCCAACAACAGAAATGCATTCCTATTGGCTATGAATTTCATTTGATTTTATTTGTTTTGAGTGCTCAAAGTAGAGAAACAATATTCTTACAAAAATTATGAGTATGTGTGCGTATAATATTTATAGTTCATTCGGAAAAGGTTATTGTAAAATTAAAGCATTTAAAAAACCAACTTGGTGTTGGGAGAGCTAATAACATGACTATCATTCAAGAAAAAAACTTGAGTTCGATTCGTAGAGTCCCCTAGTTGGAAGGCACCACATGTGAAAAAAGCGAACGTCTTGTTGGCAATTCGGGGAATAGTCTCACATGAGACCCAATAAACTTAAGTTGTGGAAATATCGACCTGAGTGTCTATTATGGGTTAAAAACCCCAATTACCGTAAGGTAAAAGAAAAATTAAAGCATTTAAGGTGGTCAGCATAAAAGTATATGACTGGTGTGTGAATTTACATATGCATTATTGCTCCACAAATCATTTGATTTTTGGAGTCATCCATCTAACTTTGTCGACTGTAACAATCAGTAGAATTCGAGTTTTTACAATAGAATATGGTTTGTAGTTGAGGTTGTTGGAGTCCATTATATAGAAGTTAATATATCATAATAAAGACATTCATCTTATCTTAATCTGACGAAAGTTGTTTTAAAATAGTGCTACGTTTTATGATTTTCGTTGCCACGTGTAATTTTGAAATGACAAATGTCTTTCATATAAAATCCAAATCGTTTTATAATGCTCTAGTTTACAATATATTCCTGACCACTCAAATTACTATCGGTATAGCCTAGTCACTCAAACACGGCCGGTGTGTTTTAGGTTGATTGTGCCACTAAATGTGTGACCTAATAGAGTTATGAGTTGGTCCAGCCCAACCCATTTTTACAGTTTAGCCAGGTGAGTTCGGTCGGGTTAGACAACCCGATTTGATATCTCTAGTTGTGCCATGTGCCTGTTCAACGAGAGAGCATCCTCAAGGTCTTCAAAATATTTGTGATAATTGATAGCATGCATAGCAAATAAATTAATCTACATTCCTTCCATCTCTTTTTACTTGTCCTTTTAGGTTATACATATTTCTTAAAAAAATGATTGAATTTACTAGTTTCTATGATAAAATGACACTTCTCGACTAAAATACTCCTTATTAATTGAAGTGATTAGTAGTGGTAGAGTAGTTAGGTAGAAAAACTCATTAATATAGGTTGGTTGAGATAAAGGGGTCCTTTTGAAAATAAAGTAATTAATACTTCTTGATTTTCTAAAGAATATTTCCTTTACACACAAGACGAATGGGATGATAAAAAGAATAAAAAGAAAGAGAGGAGAAAATAAAAATGAGGGTAATTATATAGTGTTATTCAAATAGATAGTATTATTCAAATAGAGAGGAAAAAAAGTGAAAAAGTTCTCTCCATTTATTTATTAGATGGAAAAGTGAGAAGAAAGAAATGAAAAATTAATTAAATATTTTTTTACTCTTAATAAAATAAAAAATTTAATCAAGTAAGTCTCACATTAAAGACAAGAGACAAATAAATTGTTAACATTAAAGTAAATGAAATTATGCTTTAGATGTCCGTGTTTATTTCTCCATTTTAAAAGAAAAACGTTGATACAGATCTCATATAATTTTTTTTTCCTTCCTCCCTATTTTCTCTCTGTAGGCAAACAAAAAAAAAATTAATATTTTTCTCTTATTTTTTCCTCCATCCAACTTTCTTTCATTTTTCTCCACAATAAACCCAACCATACACTGGTGATGGTTTGAATGTAATGAAGAGAAAATACAAACATTGGATAACGTTGCAAAGAAAATATAAAAAATGATTTTTTTCATCAATTCCCATACCATTTTTTTGACAAAACTAAAGCTAATGCATTTCATTCATAATAATGGAGCCAATACAAAATGGGGCAACATTAAAGACGTCAGGGCTAGCGTAGTATATGACTGCTTTGGCAAGAGTGTGAGCAACTACGCTTGTCTCCCACTTTACAAACTCAACCCTAGAGTTTTGACTATGAGAAAATAAAAGATGCCTACAATCGGATATAATTGCACCAAATTCAGTAGCATTTGGCTTCAATGAGTAAAAACTATCCGCTATCAAGGCAAAGCTCCCATACAATTTATAGACAATCCAAGTGTTAATAAATTAAAAACATTAATTAGATGTGTATTAAATTTGTGGCATGTCCTCTGCAATTAATAATTATATATGGAATTTGTGATGGTGAAAACACGAATGTTTGAAATTTGTACTCCTAGAAGATTTTGATTAAATGGGCCTTGCAGAGGAAAAATCACTAGTAGAAGTGGTCAGGAACATACAAAACAAGATCAAAGTCTAGTTTGGATTAGTTTCTAACTTATAAAAGTTTTTTTTCCCACTTATACAACAGTTTTTATAAATTTACATGTATCTAGGAAAAAGTTAGATGGGAGAGCTTACAAAAAGATTGAAATGCAAAAACTAATTTAAACTTATAGCAAAAGCTATTGTTTGAAAAGAAACTCATAGTTATTATGTTTTTTAATATTTTTTATGTATGTTTATTGATAAATTTATCCAAAGCGTCTCCAACTATGCTAGTGGCCCAACAAACTTATTATGTGGCAGCAGCAACTTATCCAAAATGGGTCGTGCTCTATGGTCCTCGGGATAAAACCAAACAAGTGAACAAGCTATACATGATAAGGCTGCCGAGATGTGTCTTGGCACGCCTTTAGAAATGAAATCGCTAGTTGTATTAAAACTAACAACAGTGAACCTGTGCTTCTTAAAAAAAGGAAAAAAAAAAAAAAAGAACAACGTGGCTTGAGAATTTGAGAGTTTTTGAAGGGAAAACAGTTTTTTGTAGGAAAAAAAGTTTTGAGTAGATAAATAAGTTTTTGACACGTTATATTAGTATAGATACGCTTGTTAAATAGATAATAGATTAGGAGTGTCTAACAATAACAAAGAACAGCTGTTAAACTAAAGCCAAACATGTTTAATGGGCCTAACAAACATTTAAAAGGAATCGGAGAAAGCCTGTAACCAACATAAGCCTATATATGAGCCCATTAGGTTATTTTTTAAATGGATTTGTTCGTATGGCCAAAAAAGTTTATTTTTTGTCTTTTTGAAAGTAAATGTAATATTTTTCAACAAAGCAAAATAAAAAATCTTTATTCTATGAATCAAATCTGTCTTCTAACTGTCTTTTCTAATAAAAAAAAACTATCAAAAATCAAATCAGTATGAAAAAATCACTAACCAAGAGAAAATGTATTGTCAATTAAGAGAGAAAATATATTGGGAAAACAACAATTGGGATAAGAAAGATTTCATGCTGCTAAAAGATTAACCACATGCTTCAAGCATGGATGTTCTTTATTCGCCCTCTATTTCAAAGAGGGATGATGCCATACTAGCTATGATGACAATAAGAAATTAAGAGGGAACGTTAAGCTTCAACAATTGTTGTTGATATAACTTATCACTGAAGCAAATTTACCGATATGTTCACACAGATAACCGGGAAAAAAAAAAACATCCTCACAAAACATATATGATATACCTAATGAAAAGAAAAACCCCAGTTTCCTAGTGGTTTCATCTCAGCAAAACGTTCCCTCATGCACCAAACTCAACAATTATTGAGCTGTTAATAATTTAAAAGAAGGCAACACAAACCACTTGTTGGTATAACTTTACATAGTTAAAAAATAACAAATATTTAGATTTATTATGCTTACGATCTAACCGTGTAAATGGTCCTAAGCAATGGTAACTGGCGTATAACTTTCGGCAGGGTACACTCGCCCTGAAAAAAAAAAAAAAAAAAAGGATCCCAGGAATCAGCTATCTTATCTCACTTTCCACCGCAAGCATTTGGATTCATATTCGTCATTTATGTTTCTAAAAGGAAAAAAAATAAATACAAAAACCACACCTCATACAACCCTTCTTCAAACTAACTACTCTTTAAGGAATATATTGAAAGCTGCTCTATCAAGTTTTAAGTTTGTGTTTCTTGCAAGTAATGACAAACCCTCCCTTCACTTCCCTTCCCTTCACTCAAAATTTTGCTGACCTATATAGAGATATACCCTATCAACAATCCCATGCTGCAAAGACAAAGGTGACCAAAATTCTAAACAAAAAACATAACAGAA
This sequence comes from Calophaca sinica, assembly GCA_037113605.1. NCBI lineage: Eukaryota > Viridiplantae > Streptophyta > Magnoliopsida > Fabales > Fabaceae > Calophaca > Calophaca sinica. The sequence continues at coordinate 8,925,815 of CM073732.1, read as the reverse complement.
AAGGCTGCTGAAAGGTTGGATAGGCCATGGACATCAACTTAGTAATGGATGATGATTCTAAGAGTCTTGATGAAGAAAAGCTCCCACTTCTGAGAAATATGGAGGTGCCAGAAGCAGAAAGGAACCTGATTCAGAAAGCAATAAGCCAGACATTTCAGAGCACAGCTCATTTGGCAAACCTTTTACCTACAGGCACTGTCCTTGCTTTCCAACTTCTGTCTCCAATCTTCACAAATATTGGCAACTGTGACTCAGTAAGTAAGTCCATGACAGCTGCACTTGTGGCTCTCTGTGGTGCCTCATGCTTCCTGCTATGCTTTACTGATAGCTTCAGAGACAACAAAGGGAACATCTGTTATGGTTTTGCCACCTTTAAGGGTTTGTGGATCATTGATGGATCAACAACCTTTCCACCTCAAGTTGCTGCAAAATATCGCCTACGGTTTATAGATTTCATGCATGCAGTTATGTCTATTTTGGTATTTGCGGCAATTGCATTGTTTGATCAGAATGTGGTTAATTGCTTTTTTCCAGAACCATCAAATGAGACCCAGGAAATCCTCACAGCATTGCCTGTGGGTATTGGTGTTTTTTGCAGCATGCTGTTTGTTGCATTTCCTACAGAGAGACATGGAATTGGCTTCCCCCTTTCAGCAAATTAATAATTGAGATGATCTTTTATGTTCATGTTTGTAACCGGTTTCAATAATTTATTTGATTAATGAATTACCGTGTTGCAAACAAATCATATACTCCTATATTCAATCGAAATGCATTATTTCTTGTGCTTTGAAGGAACAATCACAATCATATACATGTTTCCAGCAGAGATGTGACGCACATATTATCTATCTCCAAGAGAAAATTTCATCATTAGCTAGTCATGATCCACTGACACAACTAGAAAGAGGATGCGTCAAAAATATGATCTATTTACTAAGCAGTCAGTATCAGCAATCTACATGTTTACCTTATCTAGCAAGAATTTTGAACTTTTCCATATTTACCCTAAGAAGTCGGGCCATATAAAAAGCAATCGCAAAATTAAAAATTCCAACTAAAATGTTAACTATTGCACCATGAAAAGAATATGGAATACTTAAAATTTGGCCAAATTACTGCAACTGACCGAGCAATAAGTTTTCTAAGAAATGATAAAAAAAAAATCACTAACATGTAAATGTATTGTAATGACTTTCATCAAAACAAATGATTATGCAAATTGCAATTACAAGAGTTTACCTAACCGAGAATGCCAGAACCCTGGAAAATCTATTTCCAACAAACATTTGCCTCATTAATGTTTCAAAAAAGGACGGGCAAGAACCAAGCAATGTCCACAAAAAGAGAAGGTGAGGTGTTAAGGAATATAAAGTTATCCCCCAATGTAAATCTTGCACACAGCACCTCTACTGCCTCTGTTTGAAGCTTTGATCCTTGGTCATGGAAGCAGTGATCATCAGAGAACATCAACCATCTGAGTTGAGAAAGTGAGATCAAGAATTGATAAGGCTGCACATGTTCAGTCACTGATAAAAGGAAAAACAATGTTAGTTTGGGTCTGCAATAGATTAGCTGTCAATATCGTAAAAAGCTAAAGATTTTGAAGAAAACTAAATTTTTTTTCAAATTTATGACCTAGGAACTTATAATTGTATCATTTGTATGAAATTCTGGAAACAAAATAGACTGGTAAAATTGAATTCTTGTACTTTGAATTCTTGTACTTATTACAAACAATTATATTTGAAAACCTGGAAATGAATGGAATTCAATTCCTGATTCCAAGGGGTTCTTAAGATACCGTAATTGCCTAGAAATATTTTTTTTTCCTCTATGATATCCAAGAATCTCTTCTTTTAGTAATCTCTTCTTTTTCTATGATGGAATCACATGATGATCAAATCATTGCATTTGAAAAACAGCCAACTATTTTAGAAAAAGTTGCAGATTTACTTTGCATAAATGACAAACATGCCACTAAAGGGCTCGACACAAATTTATCAAAAGCATAAATAAATACAATAATAAATAAATAAGCATGATTTCTATGCATGATACATTTTAATTGGCGACTAGATAACAACCTTTTACAAAAGAAAAACCAGGGGGCTATGTGATGCCAAAGGCTTCAGTAAGAATGAAACACATATTTATGGACTCACGATCGCAACGGCTGATCCTCACAAACTTCAAATTTCAACTTCGGCAAATTTCTGCTTCAGCTCAGCCAGCAATAGCTCAGTGGCTTCTCTCACTTTTTTTCGATCCCAAAGTCCACACATTAATACATTCCATATTCCCTCATCTGGAATGCAGCCGTCTAATATCATCTCTTCCAGAATCCGAGCAGCTTTGTGCATATCTCCTCTCTTACAAAAGCATTTGACTAAACAGTCGAAAGTGCCAATTTCAACAGAGATACCCCTAGTACGCATACTAAGATACAACTGAAATGCACGAGGTGGATCAATACTATTACAAAGACCTTGGGCCACCCTGTTATGCATTCTGACATGAAGGCTCCAAGTTGCTCGATTTGGGGAGATACTGCCAAGCAACATCTCATCAATGAAGTTTGCAGCTTCTTGATAGCTGCATGCAGCACAGAGGCCACTTATGATTCTCCCATACAACCCTGCATTTGGTTTCAAGCCTTGAAGCCTCATCCTGTCAAGAATCTCCACAGCTTCTCTAAGCTTTCCTTCTTTACACAGTCCATTGATTAAAGTACTATAAGTGACCATGTTAGGCAAATGATGTTTTCTAACCATCACTTCTAACAACTCCATAGCTTGTGATGAATGGCCACCTTTACACAAACCATCCATTAAAGAACTATAAGTAAAAACATTTGGCTCAATGCCATTTTTTTTCATCTCTTCAAGCAATCTTATAGCTTCATCCAAATTATTAGATTGACACATGCCGTGTATCAAACTAGTATAGGTAACAACAGAAGGTGAAAAACCTTTCTCCTCCATCTCTTCAAAAAGTTCCTTTGCCTGACTTATTTTTCCAAGCTTGCACAGCCCATTAATCAATGTACCATATGTATATGAATCAGGCTGGCATCCACGGTTGGGCATTTCACGAAATATCCGAAAAGCAGCATCAATAGTTTCCTTGTTTTTGCAGAGGGCCTTGATCAAAATATTGAGGGAAACAACACTAGGAGGAATGCCCATTTCTCTCATCTCCCTGTAAAAACCAATAGCCCTTTTCACATGGTTTTCCTCCACAAGAATATCAAATATTGTAAGGTAAGACTTTGGAGTTGGCCTAAGCTGAAAATCTTCCATCTTGTGGAAAACCCTGACAGCATCAAGAGGCCTGTGCACACGTCCATAACCCCTGCATATAGTTAAAAATATGTCCTCTGTAACACTGCAATTTTCTTGCTTCATTCTCTCCAGCATCCCTTCTGCTGACCTAAATTGGTTCACAGATACTAGCCTAGAAATCATGAAACCAAAAGTTTTGTGATCATGACGAAACCCATTACTATACTCAGCTGTCGCGGAATCAAACATAAGGACAGCTTTGTGTATGTCCTTTTCTGATTTTATTAGCTGCTCAACTAGGGAACTTGTAATTTGCTTTGGCCATTTAAACAAAGTTTTACTGGCCATAATAATAACCCCAATTGATAATACTTAAAAATGATAGATGCTATAGCAAGCACACAAAAACATCATGCGTAGTTGGACCAAACTACACTGAATGTGACTGAACAACCAATGTGAATCACCGTGGTTCCAATGTTAGAGTTCGTTTTACTTCGATGCATATGTGAAGCATTTCATCGAAAAGGTCGCCGGCAAAATGAAGCTGCCGAACAATGAAGCCTCTACCTCCGAGAGTTGTGTTAACTGAGATTGAATCGAAACCAGTTCAAAATTATAATAATTTTTTTAAAAAAAAAAAAAAAGATCTTCGGAAATCAATGAGGAAACCATGTTACCTTTTTTTTGTGGGATTGGAACAACGTCACCGTATACTACAACAAGGTGGCGAAGCAGGTGAGGAAAGCACAATGGTTATATGATAAGAGAGTAGCGAAGGAGGCAGCAAAACGTGGATCATTCATTCATGCCTATAAACCTGATGCTGCTTTTGTTCCCGGTTTTTCTTTCGTAGTTTCGTTTTGTTTTGTTTCCGCTGTTCTTTTTGCCATTTTTTCCTTCTCTTTCACGGTTACTGCAAAATGTTGTCTCTCGACCTCGACTGTATCTAATGGGCTGCCACTATAATGGGTTACATTTTCTTTACTTTTGGGCCATGGCAATGAACTAATTCAATTCGGAGATTATTGTTTGCACCCCTTATTACTCATACACCCTCCTCTCCCTTTTTTAAAATATATCTTTCCCAAAATACTTTTTCTCCCACCTTTTTGTCCCCCGAACCTCAACATCCAGTTTTTCCTTTCCCTTCCCAGGCCAAGGTGGGGAGATGGGGAGAGGGAAAAGGTGGAGTGAGCTAAGAAAGGGGTGGGGGAAAAGGTATTTTGGGAAACAAATTTAAAATAGGGGAAGGGTGTATGAGTAATAAGATGGGTTCATATAGTAATCTCAATACAATTTAAGTAGGCTAAATATCTGGCTACAAAATGTTGGGCTTAAACTTTCTACAAGATTGATCTTGGTTTGCAAAATCCACTTATGATAATTTTATTAACTATTGCCGTAGATCAACCTTGACTGACCTAAGGCAAATCCCCAACAGATTCATAATAATTATCATAATTTTATTTTGATAAAAAATCATCACCAAATAATACAGAAACTTTTGAAAAAAAGGGTTGTTCCAAAAACGTTTAACATGAACATCATACAATGTGCGCCATTTATGGGCGCTCAAATCTTCACAAAAAATTCCAAGAAAATAGATGTAGATTCCTAACACATTAGACATCAAATCCATACTTTTACTTTGAATTAAAAGCTCATGAAATGGTACCAAAAATTTATTGGTTTCTTGGTTTGTGTAAAACAACCTTAAAAGACAAGTAAAAATGAACGGATGTAGTAAAAAAACTGCCCGTAATAGGTAAATTTTGTTGGTGTTTTTCGGACCACCATGCTATAAGTATAAGGAGCCATATGATTATTCAAGTTTCAATACCTACCAGAATTTTTTGGTAGTGTGTCTCATTTAAAGCAATAAATGTGTTTTGAAAGATAAATTACTTGTGATAATAGACATACATGCATATAAAATAAATTATAGAGTTACTAAAATATATTCTTCTAATTTTTAAATCTGTAAGTATAATTTATACTTTATTATTTAAAAATTCACTATTTAGTTTATACGAGCAAAATCCTATTAATTAAACGCGTATTTATTTTCCTAAATAAGAGTTACTAATTGCAAGCTTATTACACACTTTATTATCATAAGATGCAATGCTTGAGAAGGCTTTGCTTGTTGAATCCTTTTCTTTTTTTGACCATTAGTTGAATTCTTCCTCTTGCGTCGCGTATATATTATGGTAACTAATTCAACAGGTTTCAAGAATTTAGAAAGAGTCATCACACCAACCACCAGCACGTTTGATAGTGTCATAAACTCATAAAAAAGACCTTTATTAAACCGCCTTCAATAACAAGATGAATAATCAAACGTTTAATTCGTCCCAAATTTTATTGCACTTCAAACAGGAATACTATTCACCAATTGTGAATAGCTCTACACACAGGAAAAAAGTAGCCAAACTTATTATTGTGATTAATGTAAAGTAATTATTCTTAGAATAATTTCAGCAAAACATTGTTTTTTAGAAATTCCGCAACACTAATATTTCGATCAAACACCAAATTAGATACATCATTTGGATAAGTCTAACTTTTTTTTTCTCTTTCCCTTTTATGCTTAAAAAATAAGAATTACAAAAAGCAGAATTTACCTTTTCCGGTTTGTAGAAGAAAGCAAAATTACACATTATGACCCCGTGATGAAGAAGAAAATTTTCAGGGCCCAAAAAAATGAAGTCCAATAAGAAGCCCGTTTTATGATGTGTGGTAAGAACCATAACGGGGCCCACAACAAGACGAACCTGAAACACCGATTCGATCATCGCACGCCGAACATCCCAAATCATCAAACTTGAGCCTTCGAAAAACACACAACGTTTTTAAAGAACCAACCCATGCACAACTTGAACAAAAACACGTTCAGTAATTTTTCTCTCTCTCCAATCAATTGACCAAAATCACATCGAAAAGAAAAGAAAAAAACCAAATGAAACTAAAAATCAAAATCCGAAATGAGAATTAAGAAAGAACCTCGCAATAAAAAAACAGTTCCTCCAAATTAAAACAACGTGGGGAGAGAAATGAGAAATACATGCACACAGAGAAAACACACACAGAGTCAGCCAGTCAGAGGAACATTTCATTTTAGTTAATTAATTAATTAATTAATTAATTAAAAAGAAAGAAACGAAAAAGGAATTCTTCTTTCTTTGGGTTTGGGTTTGGGTTTGTTTTTGTTTTTTAGCTGACACGATCGTCAAACCGATCACACCGTTCGTTCATTCATAATAACGAGAGAAAAAAAAAAAGAAGAGGAAAAACAGATAAAGATTATTATTACCATTATTAATTCTCAAAAGTGAATAAAAAGGAATTATTATGAAAGGTGGTGGTGGAATTATAGTAATCAAGAGCTACTGTTGTTGTTGTAGTTGTTCGTTTATTAATTTTGTTTATCGATTATTATTATTATTACTCTTCTTATTATTGTTTATCTTTTTGCATTGGTTTTTGTTCTTTTTTTCTTCTTCTTGGTTGTTCTTTCTTTTCAATCCCTCATCACACGCTGCTTTTCTTTTGTATTTTTCTTTTCAATTTGAATTTAAATTCCAAGTTGATAACTGTTGTTATTTTAATTTTATTTTTCATCTCTCAGAGGATAATAATCCTACTGGCCTTTCCATTCCTTGACCATCACGGAAATTTTGGTTCCAATTAAGAGATAGAGAGAGGAGATAACACACAAATTTTTTTTTCTAAAAAGGAAAAGTGAATTAAAAACTGATTCTTTTGGGTTGCCCTAATTTTTTCGTGGTGTGCTTTGTTGTTTCTTCTTGTTCTCGTTCATCTTTTTGTGGGTTCTGGATTCTTAGGGTTTGAAAGGGGAAAAAATTTCGATCTTGATCGATGGATGCAGAGGGTGCTTCGGATGCAGAGAACAATACCCAGAAGAGAGACGATGGGGGTGAAAATAGCAATGACAACAGCAACAACCACCACCACCACAACAACAATGGAAGCAACAGCAAAATCGTGAGTTCGAGTGAGGGTCAGAGCAAACCCAAGCGCCAGATGAAGACCCCTTTTCAGCTTGAAACTTTAGAGAAAGCTTATGCTTGTTCGTTAAAACTTTTCCCTTTTTTGTTCTTCAATTTTTAGTTTTTTTTTGGAATTTTGGGGTTTTTGATTTTTTGAAGTATTTGTGTTTTGATCAGTGGAGACGTACCCGTCGGAGGCGATGAGGTTGGAGCTGTCGGAGAAGTTGGGGTTGTCGGATCGGCAGTTACAGATGTGGTTCTGTCACCGGCGGTTAAAGGACAAGAAGGAGTTGCCGCCTAAAAAGCCGCGAAAGGCGCCACCTTTACCGGATTCTCCTACTGAGGACCCCAGGTTGGGTCATGAAGTAGGCAATGAATATGGATCCGGGTCGGGTTCTGGGTCAAGCCCATTTACCCGTTCCGAGTTGAGGAATGTGGTGCCAATCCGGACTTACTATGAGTCACCACAGACTATAATGGAGCTTAGAGCAATTGCTTGTGTGGAGGCACAGTTAGGGGAGCCTTTGAGGGAAGATGGACCCATTTTGGGAACTGAGTTTGATCCATTGCCACCTGATGCATTCGGGGCACCCTTAGGTAGTATAGTCTCATTCAGCTTTGTCTTGCTAATTTTGACTTGCAGTTGCAGAATGAGTGACTTTTTTTGTAGTTTGTACTTGTGTTGATTTCAGCTTATGATAGTATTTCCTTTTCTGTGTTTTGTTTTGAAGTTTGTTTTTCTTGTTCTTTAGTTCTCTACTTCTATTGGACTTTTAGTATAATAAATTCAATTCGTGTCTCAGATTGTCATGATTTTGTTTATTATCTTTACATTGTACGTCTCTATTTAGGTATTATGGTGAATTGATAATGTTGTTGACTATAGTCTTTCCTTTTCTGACATGTACATGTGGTAACTGGAAAACCAGTTTCTTAGATGTTCTGTATTATAGTAGCAATGTCGGGATGAAATGTTCATTTTTAGCTTTGCTTGCCATCTCTTTGGCTGATTCTTTTTAGTTCGAAAATGTTGTGAGAAAAAATACTGTCATGGTATGGATTGCTGCTGAATAATTGATTGTGATGGGTGCATGTTCCTTGTTTGACTACTCACTTGTGGTATCTTCTTTCGGTGCAGCTGTTACGGAACAACAGAAGCGGCCTAGTTTATATGAAAGACATGATGTTAGAACGAATAAGGTTGGTTTTCAGTAGTTGTAGCCAGTATGTGCTTGGTGTTTTGGTCTGTAAAATTACTCTTGTTTTGAGTTGCATGTTAAAAAACGTTTTCTTTTTCAACCACAATTGTGTGAGATAGTTATCAAAACTGGATACATTATTTTAAATGCCTTACCTTCATGTCAGTATATAATAAGTATTCCTTTATTTCTTATATTGTTTAATGTTAAGGCTTTTACCTTTTGCAAATGACTTACTGGTAGCACAAGCTTGATTTGTGATATGGGACATTTTATTATGTTAATCTCTATTCTTTATTTAGATGCTATTCGCGTAAAAGGAAAAATATTTAACATGGATGTGTAGTCTTGGGTGTTCACTTGGCATACTATCAGTGGCGTATCCTGGACCCTGGGCCAGTGGGAGCAAATTAGTATTTAAAAAAATTAATAATTATTATCTTATATATGAAGATAAAGATTGTTGTTGTTGGGGACTAGATTGTTGCTTATTTGATGGTAATTTTGTCTTCATAAATATTTCCATTATCTCATACAATCTAATAAAATCGAATACAAATCAACATTGTTATCAGACTCGTACCGGTTATTGACTCGGTCAGGATACTGGGCTGATGGGTCGCTGGTCAAACCGCGTTTATAAGTGTGTGTGTATGTGTGTGTGTGTGTGTATATATATATATACTTATTGTATTCTAATAAAATATCGGTTTAGTGGTAAGTTTGGTTTTAAAATGCCAAAGCTTTTGTGTTCATTTCCATTAGACTCACTTTTGTATTCTGTGTTCATTTTGGTGTAGTTTACGCGACACGGTGATGGCACCCGTAACTGACAAAGAGAAAAAAGTATTACGTAGTTTCCATTAAACACTTGGCCCATTATTATTAACTCATTTCCCAGCCCACTTCAAAACCTAAAAACCCTTGAGATAGTAGATTATTCAAAGCGTGATCAGCCGCAACCGCCTCCCCTTCTTCTCTGTCGGTAATTGCCTATCGTCTCCCTGCGTCTACTCCATATCCCTCTTCTTCACTCACTCAAAACCTCTATATGCTCTCAGTCTTCTTATCTTTGTGTGTGGTTGCGACACGATTGAAAGAAGAGAGATGACAAACAAAGATTAGGAAGAAAGAAGATTTGTTTGAATTTCTTTCTCATCTGTATGGTTCTTTACTATTTTTTCCGGGGGCTGTGCACCTGTGGCAGAACAGAGGTTGGGCGACAGAGAGAGAATGAGAATCAGAGGGAGCGAGATGTTGTGCACGTGTGTGTCGATTATCGAGCGAGAGAGTGTTGGGGTAGTAGGTGCAAAACTTAAATTTTAGGGGATTAAAATAAAAAATATATAGGATACTGTTGTTTTAAAAAACTGAGGGTGGGCATGTGCCCACACTGAACCCAACGTGGGTTCGCCATTGCATACTGTGTGTTGTTTAGTTGATTTGGTGGTGTCTTTTGTCTAATCTTGTCATGCAGATAAAATTTATAAATGTTCTTTTAATATAATTATAGTCTTCTTTATGTTTCCTTTAATGGTTTCAGGAAATTGAAAACTTGCTTTTATTTGATGCATGTTAATATTATATTTACATACTGCTGGGGATGAGATGAGTATTTCAACTATTTGGTTGATTCATTTGATATTATGATTTTAAATGAGCTTCATTTTAGGCATTGGCAAGGACATTCCCTGAATATCCATATCTACCAAACCAATCCGGCATTAGATCTGATGCTTTTGGACAATTGAGCCAACCTCGTTTATATGATCCAATGGAGGGTCCTGCCAGAACAACTCCTTTTCCGCATGGAAATGAACATCTACCCAGAATTCCTGCTCCCCAAAGTCATTCTGCTCGTGTTCGCCTTTCGTCTCAACAGGACAAGCAAATGATTCCCTATCAATCTCCTCCTCGAGATAACGATGTTTCCCCCCAAAGGGAACCTCACACAAACATAGCCAATACTGGAATGAACTCCCACTTCACTGATCAACCAATTGTTGGACAAGAAAATCCTTATGCTTTACCTGGTGCACAAGTTTTCCATAATGATGCAGTAGTGAAGGTGGAGAAGAAACGGAAGGTATTAATTAATTGAATTTGCAAGCTAAATGTCATTTTTTATGTTATTTTCCTTAGCAATGTAAAGTCAATATGATATTCTTTGCTGAGAATGATTTATATTTTTTATTTTATTCATGTAGAGTGATGATGCCGCCAGAGTTGCAAAGGAAGTTGAAGCCTATGAATTGAGGATGAAGAAAGAGCTTGAGAAACAAGATAACCTCAGAAGAAAGGTTTTACTATAGCCTGCCACCATACATTGTATAGAGCTTAAAAGACGTCCAATTCTTTTTTGGCTAACCCCACTATTTTCCTTCTCCCTCGTAGAGTGAAGAGCGATTGAGGAAAGAAATGGAAAGACAAGATCGTGAGAGAAGGAAGGAAGAAGAGAGACTGATGCGTGAGAGACAGCGAGAAGAGGAAAGATCAAAGCGTGAGCAAAGACGGGAGATCGAACGAAGGGAAAAGTTTTTGATGAAAGAACATTTAAGAGTAAGTTTTAAGCCCCCATGGTTATAGCCTTATTTGATCAAATATTTAGACATCTTAGGATATTTTGATGTATCTTGCTATCCCTTTTCTTGTGTTATATATTAAAAAAAGGCTGAGAAAAGGAGGCGAAAAGAAGAGCTTCGCAAAGAGAAAGAGTCAGAGAGAAGGAAAGCTGCCCTTGAAAAGGCAAATGCTCGTAGAATAGCTAAAGAATCTATGGAGCTTATTGAGGATGAACAGCTGGAATTGATGGAGTTGGCTGCAGCAAGCAAGGAGCTTTCCTCTATTATCCATATTGATCTTGATACTTTGCAAAACCTTGAATCATTTAGGGGTGAGCAATTTGTCATTATTTTACTCTCAGTGATCTTACGTAATTTGGTTCTTTGAACCTTGAGTATTTATCTGGAAATATACTAAGAAAAAGGTTGTACTACCAACACTTGTATTGTAGATTCCTTGTGTGTTTTCCCACCCAAGAGTGTAAAGCTAAAAAAACCATTTGCTATCCTGCCCTGGATCAACTCAGAACAAAATGTTGGCAACCTTCTCATGGTATGTTCGAATTACCCCTCTTGCTTCCTTATAGCTTATATAACATAGAACATATCACACATGGATTGCTATTATCTTTTGCTCTGGTACTGTCAGGGGGGGGGGATTTTTATTCTTTTACAACTTCTGACTGTGGACTATTTTTGGTTCATGATTTGAAATGATAGGTTAATCATGTTCATGTGTCTACCTCTGTAAGATAGTGATGGTTACTTTAGGTTGACCTTGCATGTATGTTAGACTGAGATTATTGATGTAATTTGTAATGTATGGATGCACTTCTTTTTGTAGTATATGTTTTATTAACATGTTTTATTCTTAATTTGTCTCTTTAGCTTGAACTGACGATTCTGAATATAAAGTTTGAACGCTGTGGTGTTCTATTTCAGGTTTGGAGATTCTTGATTACTTTTGCTGATGTTCTTGAGTTATGGCCTTTTACTCTTGACGAGTTTGTACAAACATTTCATGATTATGTGAGTAAATGTGGCCTTTGCTAGTGATTTTGTACTGCAAATGAACTATTTTTCATGCTTTTTTTTCTTGCTCGATATGGATGTTCAATTTTAAAACTATTTGATCTCAGGATTCAAGATTGTTGGGTGAGATACATGTTGCTCTTCTTAAAGTGATAATAAAAGACATTGAAGATGTTGCAAGGACACCTTCTACAGGATTAGGAGTGAACCAGAATGGAGCTGCCAATCCTGCAGGTGGCCATCCAGAGATTGTGGAAGGAGTAAGTTGAACTATATCAAAAAAAATTATTCGTTATTTTGAGACAAATAGTAGTTTTGTCTGATGCAGTCCACACCAGTAATGTTGTCTTTTATGTTAGGCATATGCATGGGGCTTTGACATACGAAATTGGCAGAAGAACCTAAATCAATTGACATGGCCTGAAATTCTGCGACAGTTAGCGCTGTCTGCAGGATTTGGACCACAGCTGAGAAAAAGAAGTATTGCGTGGTCATATGCAAATGTTAAAGACGAGGTTTGTTTTCATTATTTTGCCTTTTTATTTTTCAGCTCAACATTCTTATCTTGTCTGAATACTGTCATATTTTAGTGCCCATAGGCTGAAACATTCATAATATCGTTTCAGTTTACTGGTTCTGTGTGAGCTTTTTGTCACCATTGAATATTTTTGCTGAGCACTTATAATTTTGTATGCATGTCAAATCAACAATGGAATTTCTCGTCTTACTTTTGTTGTTGATTAAATGGAGCAAAATGTATTTGTAACTGCAGGGAAGAAGTTGTGAAGATATCATTTCTACACTTCGTAATGGTTCAGCAGCTGAAAGTGCAGTGGCAAAAATGCAAGAGAAAGGTCTATTAGCTCCTCGAAGATCGAGACACAGGTTAACTCCTGGAACAGTTAAATTTGCAGCATTTCATGTTCTCTCTCTTGAGGGCAGCAATGGTTTGACTGTACTAGAGCTTGCAGAAAAAATTCAGGTGAATTGTTTGTCTCCATATTGAATTCTCTTTTAAAAACTGTCAACCTTGTTCTTATAACTATTTTCCTGTCAGAAATCTGGTCTTCGGGACCTGACAACCAGCAAGACACCTGAAGCATCGATTTCTGTGGCTTTGACAAGAGATGGTAAACTTTTTGAAAGAATAGCTCCATCGACATATCGTGTACGAGCTGCATTTAGAAAGGATCCTGCTGATGCCGAGTCCATTCTCTCAGAAGCAAGAAAGAAAATCCAGATATTTGAAAATGGGTTTCTAGCTGGTGAAGATGCCGATGATGTTGAAAGAGAAGAAGAGTCAGAAAGTGATGAAGTTGATGAGGATCCCGAGGACGATGATTTGGTAAATCCTTCAAGTGCAAACCAAAATTCAGAACAGTATGATGAGATGAACATTTGCTCAGCAAATGTAAAAGAAAGTCCAGGTCATGACGTAGACCTTATTCAAAATGAGTTTGATACTGATCTACCTTGTTTTCCTGAGAATGATTCCAAGGATGCTGATCGTCCGAGTTCTGTCACTGGTAAACCCATTGCTTGTGAAGATTTAACTACTGGAAATCTCGATGAGGATAATATGGAAATTGATGAAAGCAAGTCTGGAGAATCCTGGGTTCAAGGGCTTACCGAAGCAGAATATTCTGATCTCAGCGTAGAAGAGCGTCTAAATGCTCTTGTTGCATTGGTTGGTGTGGCAAATGAAGGAAATTCAATTCGTATTGTTCTTGAGGTGAACTCTATTCCATGTAAGAAATATCTTCAAGTTAATTGTTGTATTTAGTTTTTGAGTTGATGTGAAGTGTTGCTCTTTTTCAGGATCGATTGGAAGCAGCAAATGCGCTGAAGAAGCAAATGTGGGCAGAAGCACAAATAGATAAAGTTCGTCTAAAAGATGATAATATTAGTAAATTAGATTTCCCATCACTTACTGGAATTAAAGTGGAAACGCAATACACGTATCCTGCTGTGGAGGGCAACCAAAGCCCATTGCCTGACATCAATATTAACACTATTGATAATGAAGCATCACCCAGCATTGCAGAAGACAAAAAAGGATCTTTTGCTGCACAGAGCCTGCCTATTGAAAAGCCCTCGGTAATTCAAGATTTTTGCACAAGCACAGGTCCAGACAACATTCAGACTCAGGTACCTGCACAATATTCAAAAAGGTCTCGATCACAGTTGAAATCTTATATTTCCCACATAGCAGAGGAGATGTATGTCTACAGATCTTTACCCCTTGGCCAAGACCGCAGGCGTAATCGATATTGGCAGTTTGTTGCATCTGCTTCTAGCAATGATCCTGGTTCTGGCAGGATCTTCATCGAACATCAAGGTGGCAGTTGGAGGCTTATTGATTCTGAAGAGGTAACTTTTTTATTCAGCATTCCATGAGCTGATCCCTAATTTGCTGCTCAGCTAAATTTTACATTGGTTTTGACATGTTTCTTTATTTTAGTGCATGTTTTATTGACTTGAATGTTTACTTAATGCAAATGGTTGGGTCATTGACTTTAAGCATAATTAGTCTACCTCGTACCTTGGTAATAGGAAGAAATTTTTAATACCAGTCCTGCCACATTGATATCTTTATTGTTAAGACACAGTAAGTCTCCTCATTAAACATCCCAAGACATTTCCTCCTTTAAATCTATGTGTGTCTCTCTCTGTTTTCCATCAATGTCTGATCATCAGCAAATTGCATTAATGAGGATAGACTCTGAAATTTAAATAGCTGCCATATCTTTTCAGTCATGGTATTTCTTTTCTATATGCCTCTTTTTCGAAGTTTCATTTTCTTTTTTATTCTTAATTTATTGGGTAGCATGCCATGGAAGCGTCATTGAATCTTGCAATAAATCTACAGGTATCAATGTTTGCGTGAAATTTAAATGTATTTATGCTTTGTCATTCCTATGCAGGCCTTTGATGTTCTTTTGACATCACTGGATTCGCGTGGGATCAGGGAATCCCATTTGCGCTTAATGTTGCAAAAGATTGAGAAATCCTTTAAAGAAAATGTTCGAAAGAATACACAATATGCAAAAATTGGAAGCAGAGATGAAGTTTCTGTTAAAATTGAAGCTAGTGAAACATATCCAATGCCTGAGCGCCATGCTGAATCTGACACTCCTAGCAGTACCCTTCATGGCTTGAACTCTGATACATCAGAAACTTCATCATCCTTCAAAATTGAGCTTGGGAAAAGCGAGAGCGAGAAGAAAGCTGCCTTAAGAAGGTATCAAGATTTTCAGAAGTGGATGTGGAAAGAATGCTATAATTCATCAATTTTATGTGCAATGAAATATGGGATAAAGAGATGCAAACCTCAAGTGGATATTTGTGATATCTGTCTCAATCCTTATTTTGTCGAAGACTCCCATTGCAATTCCTGCCACCAGACGTTTCCCCAAAATATTGGATTTAATTTTTCGAAACATGCATTTCAATGTGGAGGCAAGTTATCCAAAGATATTATGGAATATTCTCTTCCCTTGCGGACAAGATTGCTTAAGGTCCTGTTGTCTTGTATGGAGGTGAGTTGATGGTAACTTTCCATTCTTAATCTCGAACCTAGTTTTCTTGTGAATTTTAAAATGTCAATTTGCACATTTTTTTTAATTTACTTTAGGAGTATATTGTATTCACGTTTTGATTTGCAGGCATCTGTTCTGTCTGAAGCATTTGGAACAATTTGGACAGCTGATGTTAGGAAGCGTTGGGGTATGAAGTTGAGTAAATCATCATCTGTTGAGGAACTTTTACAGGTGTCATGCAGTTTCAATTCTTAAAGCTTTATTTTCCATATCTATGCATCATTTTAAAAAATGGGGCACTCAATACCCATGCAGACATAAATTAAACAACCCATTTTGCAGATGTTGACCATGTTTGAAAGAGCACTACGGCGAGATTTTCTGTCATCAAACTTCTCTACAACAGACGAATTGTTGAGATCAAGCAGTATGTCAGAAAGTGCTGCACATGCGTCTACTGATCCTGAATCAGTTGCTTTACTTCCATGGGTTCCACAAACCACTGCGGCTTTGTCTCTCAGGCTTTTTGAGTTTGATTCATCCATCAGCTACGTAAAGCTGGAGAAACTTGAGCCTTGTGAGGAGAAAGAAGCGAGCGAATACATCGTGAGTCTCTTCCATTTTTCCTCTTTTAAGTAGACTGCTTTGAGTCTGAACTTAAATAATAGGGCTTGACGTTCTCATGAAAATCTAATGAAACATTAATATCTAAATTTCTTGCTTATTTGCAGAGGCTTCCATCAAGATATACTCCCTTCAAATCTAATAGGGAGGTTGAACCAGCAGAATTTGACCATGATGTATTTACCAAAGATAAATCTGCTGCTAATAAAATTGTACGGAGTGGCAATAAACGTGGACGAGGGACTAAAGATCAAGGACGGGGTAAAAAGCTGTCTAAAAGAATGTACAATTCCAAACGGGATTCTGGCCGCCGAAATGTTAAGGTCACCGATAATCTAAGTCAGAAATTAAAACAGCAGGGGCGAGGAACACAAGGACAAGGTGGTGGACGAGGTCGCCGAACGGTTAGGAAACGGAGAGTAGAAAAGAGAGCTGTTGAAGATTTGTTGCTGAGCCATGCGGCAGCCAGTCGTAGCTCCAAGATTGGTAGGGAACCATTGAGAAACTTGGATGAAGAATGGGATGGAGAAAAGGCAAGTCCCATGACTCCTGTTCATATTGGTGTTGCTGACAATAGTAACAGTGCTGAAGAGGTGGAATCTGACGATAATGCTCAAGCAGTGGAATATGATCAAGGAAACTGGGAGGTTGCTTATAATGGTGTCTCTCCTAACAGATGGAATAGGGATTCGGTTGGAATGAGTGATGAAGATGTGGATGCTTTTGAAGATGACTTTGACAATGACAATGGCAATGGAAATGGCAATGGCAATGGTTTTGGTTTTGGTATTGGCATTGAAGAGAATGAAGAGGAGGATTTGGAGGAAGATGTCATGAGTCAAGGTTCGGATGGCATGACAAATAGAGTAGTGAATGTAGGAGGAGGGTCAGACTCTGCTGTCTCTGAAGATTCTTCTGATTAGAAACACCCATTTTTAATTGATCAATGAAGTGATTTGCATCTGAAGGTTGCATTACAATTTTTGATATTGCAGCTTTACAAATACCTGAGCTCCAGGTCATGTCACGGCTGGGAGAGTTTATGGTTTGAGTAGATAGTGTATATTATCCATGCAAAATGGAGCCTTGTATTCTTAAGCTTCTTTAAGCAGAGGGCTTTGTAGCCAACCTCATTTTTTTTTACCCTCCTTGTAATAGATACTCATCAAATAATAAAGTTTTATTACACCTTGATTGTGTTTTCATTGTTTGGAGTACTTGGCACTGTTAAATGACTCTCCACTCTGAATTATCGAGGAATCAAAGATATTAAGCGCTTAATAGAGGAATTACCTGTCTACTTGTCAAAGCTACTAGGACTTGGTTAGGTATTGTTACTTTCTGGATATGTTTTTCCGCAAAAGTTTATCATTCCTTTTTTACCTTCTGATGTATGTATCACTTGCATAGGGTCAATTCAATGCGCCAGTATATACGTCAATATTTAATTCCTTAATAGAGCCAATTCAATTTCAGAATTGCATAGCCATTATGTTCAGACTTCACCTAATGTTGAAAAACTTAATTATTTATTAGCTGTATAACCTTTACTTCGGAGTTGATTAAATAATGCACACTACAAACACAGCAATTTTAGTACTCTTTGTCAACCGCAATTCAAAATATTATATCTCAATCCTTTATGTAATATTGTTGGCTTTTATTTGCGTGGATGACACTGTTAACACATCTCACAGAAAGAAAGAAAGGAAGGTAAGAACGGGAGCAAAACTAAAGACTACTATACACAAGATACACTTGGCAATGGTTGCCACTCTATTATTATAGTGTTAGACATTTCTTAGTTCTGGATTTCTGCTTCAGCACCAACCATGCTTGGGAGTGTGATGTTGAATTTGATCCTAAGATTACCCCTCCGTGAAGGATCTTTGGAAATTGGCATACCTTCTCCGGTGATCACTTCTTCATAGTTTGGATCAACTACATTGTTTATGGCAATTGTCAGACCCCTGCCATCCAAAGTAGTCAGTTGGAAGGTGTAACCTGTTTGAGCTTCACCTTCTGCAAGTGATATCTTTTGTGTCACAACCAAATCATTACCATCTCTTGTAAATACACCGTGAGGTTTCTCATCGATAATAAATACAATATCTGCGGCAATAACATTTGGCTGCTCATTTCCTTTCTCTGGGAATGTAATTTTTGTTCCCTTTTTCCAGCCTGGTTGGATTTCAATAGTTAGTATTTCCTCCACAGGCAGAGTCTTACTGCACACATATATGCAGGAGAGATTAGATCAACATGGCTATACTTGTAGGCACACAGAACAGAACGAGTGAAAGAGCAAATTGTTCCTCCAGATTAGAGCAAATTGGCAACGAAAACTCATACACCAGAAGAAAGTAGCAGTTGAGAGAGTCAAGCTATACATATTTTGCACAGCAGAGTGATAAATCATAGAAGTTGAAAAATGAAAACACTGACCATCTGCACTTCCATGCATATTTACCCTCTATAGTGTGTCTCCTAACTAAAGAGGTATGATCATTATTAATGTTCCAATAAGTAGCAACTCTAGAGCAAACAAACAATGAGGGGTTAATTATGTTTCTGGTCCTTAAAGATTGTCTAATATTCAGTTTTAGTTCCTAAAATTTAAAAAGTATTTTTTTTGTCCCCAATATTCCGAAACGTGTTACAAATGGTCCCCACGGTTAAATTTGTTTCAATAACTGCTGAGGTGTCAAACAAAGTGACGCCTTAGCAGCCTCCATGTTGGCACTTCATCCCAATAGACGGCTGACATATTTAAATAAATCCACATCATCACTCCGTTTGACACCTCAACAGTTAATGAAATGAAGTTGATAGTGGGAACCACTTGTAACGTGTTTCAGAACATTGGAGACAAACAACATACTTTCAAAACTTTAGGGACTAAAATCGAATATTAGGAGAACTTTAGGGACAAAAAACATAATCAACCCAACAATGAGCAGTGGCACAGATACACTGTGACCATATTAAGATTGGACATTGGAGCAAGGAGCATGCACACCAATCCTTATCCCAACGATGATAACTCATTTGACCAGAAGAAAAAGAGTGAGAGTAGGAGGAGAAAAAAGTGCAGGTTGCAAAAAATATTGTAGCATATAAAAGTCCAATGGTTATCCATGAAACAATCATAAAAATAAAAAAAAGGAAATCCAACAACTTAAGACATCCAACTAATTAGTAACTACTACCTAACATAGCAATCACATACAAATTTTTTTGATTTAGAAAAAGAATTCAGAAATGAACTGAAACTTAAGTTATTAACAAATCCAACAACAAAACTCATTCTGCTCATGAAATTTAGTTCTGAGAAGGTTCAATCATAAGTTGTTGTAAATTGAAAAGCCAAACAAAGAGCATTTACCCGCTTGCATACACAATTTCCCTTGAGATCTTCATCTTTTTGGTAGTCCCCTTGTAGAGTTCCTCAAGGCTGCAAGGTAATTTGTTTTCAATGGGAGGCGCCTTGCGTCTTGAACCTTGACTCATGGGTCTGCCTTCTCGAAACACGTCTTTGCCAAAAATATCACCAAAGGACCTTGACACCCACGACCCACCCCTCATGCCTCTACAGCCGCCGCCACCAAACCCCATCCCCATTCCTCCATATGGGCTTGAATGGCCAAAAACCTCTGCAAAGATGCCATTAGGATTTCTTGGATTGAACCTAAACCTTGTTGTGCCATCCCCAGTTTGGAAGAATGAAGATACACCATCATCTGGTGGTGACATTCCACCTTGAAGACTACCTTCCCCATACCGATCATAAATTGCTCTCTTTTGGGGATCACTTAGAACCTTCATGAAACCAAACCAATATACCAAGTCAGATTCTATACACATTTCATGGTTTACACCACATCCCCACAACGAGAAGTAACCAAGTAGTAAGCAACTAATTCAGCAAACTATTCTAACTTGTTTTGTAACTCAACTATAAACTTTAACCGTGCTCTAGTAATTATCCCCCCACTGGCCAAAAGATGATTACTTGGCAATCCTTGCTTAAGATGAAAGACAAGTCAAATAAGTGATCAATCAATCTATTACCAAATGCAAAATCCAACAAATCAGGCTACAATCACATTGGATAATGAAAGAAAGAAAAAAAATCTGAAATTTGAAAATTTTAGTAGGGGACAAAGTTCTAAATTCCTAGAATTCTTTGACCTTTCTTTGGGCCTCATCAATGTTCTTTCCATGGCAGGATTATCATAAACCGAAATCGAGGCTCTAAATTATAGACCACAAATTGCATCTCAATATGACTCATCAAACAATAGTCATTATAAGCTAACATCAAGTCTCAACCATAAAACAAAAGATAGTAAACAGAAACAGACAGAAACAAGTGAATCTGATCCAACATCATCAGAGCACCAGCAGAACAAATCAAGGAAGAATGACCAAGATTTTGTATCAATTCAACTCAAAACGGAGATAGCAGCAACTCATCCTACCTCATATGCTTCAGATATGAGTTTGAATTTAGTCTCAGCTTCTTTCTTATTGTTGGGGTTCTTATCAGGGTGCCATTTCATGGCAAGCTTTTTGTAAGCTTTCTTCAACTCTTCATCCGTTGCATTCTTGTCAACCTCCAAAATCTCATAGTAGTCAACGCCCATCTTCCTTCTTATTCTACACTACAGCTTGAAACCTTTGGGGGTGTGAGTCTGTGACCTCTTGCTTTCGACTTTCCCTTTCACACTGGATAGGCCTTTCCCTTGTTCAAGTTTTTCTGTCCTGCTGCTGGATTGTAATTATTGAACACAATGGTAACAAAACTTTTGTTGATCAGATCCTTTCTTTCTTTTGTAAAGTAAATATTAATTAACCATTAACCAAGTAAGTATTATCCCAAGTCAGACTCATTGTTATTATTTTTTCACCAGAAGAATTTCTTTCGTATTTATCTTTTTTATATATAATATCTCCACGCGATGCACGAGTTGAAAAAGATTTGATAGAGAGAGAATGAAAAGGAATCGTCGTAGGGGATGCGATAAATACGGGTTTAAATACCATTTTAGTCTCTTAATTTATTTTTAAAGTTTATTTTAGTCTTTTAACTATTTTTTGGGTCAAATAAGTCTTTTAAGTTTTTAAGTTGGGTTAAATAGATCCTTCTCGACTTTAAGTTTTTAAGTTGGGCCAAATAAGTCCTTTAAGTTTTTAAGTTTGGTCAAATAGGTCCTTTAAATTTTTAAGTTAGACCAAATAGGTCCTACGTGGCAATAACTCATTTGACCTTACTTAAAAACTTAAAGGGCCTATTTGACTCAACTTAAAAACCTAAAGGACCTATTTGACCTAACTTAAAAACTTAAAGGACTTATTTAGCCCAAAAAATAGTTAAAGGACCAAATTGAACTTCAAAAATAAATTAAGAGACAAAAATGATATTTAACATCGCCAGCACAGCAGGGTATAACCGTAATAAGGACTTTCGTAGGAAAAGATGTGTTCTACCTTGCTTACTGCTTAATTGTATTTTAAGTTACAGTCTTATTATTTACGATCATATTATTTGAACCGATGTTTTTAAAGGTGGCTTCTACGGTGGGGAACCTCAGCAAGTAGTTCACCCGTGAACAACTTTAATTAACCGTTAGATTTGTTAAAAAAAAATCAAAGGCACAGATAAGTTAAAAACAAAAGTGAGAACACTTGCACCTTCACACACAAGATCCTTCCCCTACCAATATTCATCGTTGCAGAATGTTCAATTTCCACCGTCTTTGTTCAATTTTTTTCTTTTCTCCCTCAAGAGTCATTGTCGTCTGGCTTCAATTCCGGCCACCATAGGCCGCGTTTCAACAAACTAAACAGGTTAAAATTTTCCCGGAGTCAAGATTTACAAGAGCCTTCAAAAAAACTTCCAATTGAAGCACTTTGAGAAAATGGCTTTTCCCTTGCCATCGACGGGGATTAGGAGGTAAGACTAAAACTGAGCTATGCAACTGAGTTCGTTTGGCTCATCAACTCCGCGAAGGTAGAAGCGGTTTCCTCCATGAATTGTTGTTGCTGCAGGCTAGTGGAGGAGTACACAGGTGTACATTGCGTGTGTGTGAGAGAGAGGTTTAGGGCTTGTTGGATTTTTGGTTTGTGCATGGACGCGATGAAGGAAGAAAGTGTGAGATTGCGGTCACACAGAGAGAAGATAATCACAATGGATGAAGCTTCAAAGCAACACACCAAGTTCTGCCAACACTTTAGCTTTCCCCCAATTGTAACTTCAAAAATTTTGAGTGTGTGTTTGATGTATTTTTCTATTATTTTAACATTACTTTCTCGGATATGTTTGACGTTGAACAGACATTTTTCCTAGGTCCAATAATTCAAGTTTCATGAATTTTGATTTTGATTCTGTTCTGGTTTGATGTTTGCAAATATTACTTTTTCACAATTTTTGGATTTTCGACAACCACCTCCAACGTATTTCTAGTGAGCTGGACTGCTGGAGAGGATACTGGGGTAGGGACAGGATTGTATGTGGAAAGTTGCAGATGTTCTCATTTTTTATTTTCAATTTATCTGGACCCTTTATTAAATCTAATGGTATATTATTTCTGATCCACCGATGAGCCATATAATTGTTGGTTCACCTAAGATGCCACCGTTTTTAAAAATCAAACCGGAGTACGAATCGATGAAACCTCTTAACCATGATTCAATTGTTTTAAATTGTTCGAACCTACGCAAACAAAATGGTTAAGGTGGAGGGGGATAAAAACAGGGGCTGTTTGGATAAATAACATAAGAGTTTATGTATAAATAAAGTGTTTCTAAAATCGAAAAAAGAAATAAATATAAACTTTGTGTAAGCTCTAAATAATTTGTTTCTATAAATTACTCCGGAGACCGGGGTTTCAAATATGCCAAAAATAGCTTATGTAAATATCTAAAACTATTTTCAAAAGATGTTTCAAATTTTTACACAAATGTTAATATCATAAGATAATTTTTTTGTTGTTGTTGTCAATATCATAATTCTAAATAAGCTTTTTTAGATGTCCTCTAAAAATTAAAATCAAACAACTTCTTGAAGATGTTCTAGACAGGCTTGGACTTGGCCCAAATTTTTTTATGGAAGTACATCATTTTATATCTTGTTTTCCGTCACAAACTAGATACAACTTAAGTCCACCTGATATCTTGTTTTTCGTCACTAAATCCGTCACTATTAGTGAGGGATATGTGTCCCTCTCAAATTTCCCTCTCTAAATTCGATTTTTCTAGTAGTGTTAGTGTGACTTCAAATATGTTAGCACGAAAAGTGCCCATTTAAATGTGTGTTTGAACGATGACAAAAAAATGTGTTTGAATAAGTATTTGATAAATATGATTTTGAATAAAATTGATTTTGTAAAAATCGAGTTTAAAATGAAGTGATATTGAACCCAAACAAATCTAAGTCGAGTCGGGTGAACTTATATAGAAGACAAAACTTTCTTATTGTCTATTTTTTCTATTCACAAGTCTCGAATCCGAAACTTTGCTTAAAACGAACTCAACTTTTGCCACTTGGAGCAACGTGAAATACTTTATGTTCAGATATTTTTACCCTAAATGCAAGCTTAATATAAAACTTAATATAAAATTTCATAAAGTTTTAAATAAATATAAAGTTTAAAATAAGATCTTTAAGGGAATCAGCTACCATCCTATAAAGTTTAAAATAAGATCTTTAATAGAATATACCACATATTTCGGAGTTTTTTTTTCCCATAAAAAACACCCTAATATGATGGACATTGTTCGTGATACAAGAAAAGGAACTTGTGATGAATATGAGAGAAGTATACGAGAGAAATTAATTGCCCTCTTGAGATGTTTGCGCCAGAAATAGAAAAGGAATCAACAAGCATCTTCCTTGCTTCAGCCGATTATAGATCACACAACCAGAGCATACCCAAAATGAAGATTATATTTTCATTGTTTGGAATAACTAGAACTCCAAAAGTGATACATGGTTATCAGCCGAAGGAATCAACCACTTAGGAGAAATGTTGCTTAATAGGGAATTAATACTCCTTCCATTTCAAAATCAAAATGATTATCACTTTAGAGAAATAAATTTTTTTCATATTAATTGTTATTTTATTATTTCAATGTGACATTAATTTTTTTTCTACTAATTTTATCTTTAAATAAATACTATATATATCACTCTCAATACATCATATTTCGTTATGTATTTATTACAATTGTTAACACACCAATAGTTAATAAAGATAATTTAATAAAATTATTTCACTCACTAACTTATTTATTGTCTTTCTTAATTTTTCTTAATTTCTGTAAAAATATCTTGAAACATCAGTCATATTTTAATCGGTCATATTTTAATCTCTATGAAAAAACTTTAAACTTAAGAGAGACAGTAATTAGTAATAACTAGCGGTTGGTTTATTACCTCTTTTTCTGAACAGCATTAATTTCTTAATGGTACCAACTCATTTCCAGAATCACATAGCTTTAACTAAATTAACAACAATGCATTGCATACTGCAAAGTTTTAGCACTCTACTTCAACCGTGATTCAAAATGTAGTTTCTCAATCCTCAACCTAATGTTGAGTGTGTGCATCATATTACACACAAACTGCATAAAATAAAATAAAAAGTCCTATAAAATAGATGAGTTGATACGGATGTAAGAATGAGAGAGTATAATGAAAGACTATACACAAGATAAACTATTTTTCTTTGATAATCACACAGGATACACTTCACAGTGATTGGATTGCGGGTCTATTATGGCGCCAGAAGTTTCTTAATTCCGGCTTTCTGCTCCGATGTCAACCTTGCTGGGAATTTGATGTTGAATTTGATCCTAAGATTACCCCTCTTTGAAAGATCTTTTGGAATAGGCATACCTTCCCTAGGGACCACCTCTTCATAGCTTGGATGAATCACATTGTTTATAGGAATGGTCAAAACCCTGCCATCTAGAGTTGTGAGACGGACAGTGTAGCCTGTTAAAGCTTCTGCAAGTGTTATCTTCTGTGTCACAACCAAGTCATTACCATCTCTTGTAAATACACTGTGTGGTTTCTCATCAATAACAAACACAAGATCCGCTGCAATTACATTTGGATGCCCATTTCCTTTCTCAGGGAATGTTATTTTTGTCCCCTTTTTCCATCCAGGTTTAATTTCAATAGTTAAGATTTCCTCCACAGGCAAAGTTTTCCTGCAAACAGATAAGAAATTCAATCAATCTATCTTCAATTACAAATATATTTTATTATCTATAGGATTGTAAAAACATTTTTAGTTTTTATTTTTTAAAATCAATATTCACTCTAAAGAAGACTCTTATAGTGAAAAATTGTAACAGAGACAATAAGGATCGCTAATTTGAAAAAACGCATTGTCGGGGAAAATGAAAACAATTTTTTTTATATTTTTAAAATTTCTAAAAATACTTAATTTGTCTTTTTCTAATATTTATTAGTTTAAGTAGAAATGAGTGAAAATAAAAACAAAAAGAAAAAAATTTGTTTATCCATTTTCCTGCTAAAACTATCTTAAAAAAAAAACTTAACTACACTTTAAAAACTCAATTGTAACTTGACTAATTGTAAGTTCTGTTTTTATTTGCGCGTGCCGATAAGGGGTTCCTTCAGCTAGTTGGATTGAAGTGCAATTTGCAAAAAGTACTTACCCGCTTGCATCCGCAATATCCCTTGAGATCTTCATCTTTTTGGTAGTTCCCTTATAGAGCTCCTCAAGGCTACAGGGTAATGTATTTTCGATGGGAGGTGCCTTGCGAGGACCACCCTGACGCATGGGTCTGCCTTCTTCAAATGAAGAAAATATATCATCGCCAAACATTCCACCAAAGGACCTAGTAGACCCACCCCTCATTCCACCCCCACCACCCATTCCTCCAAATGGGCTTGAAAACCCGAAAAACTCCGCAAAGATGTCGTCTGCGTTTCTGGGATTGAACCTGAACGTTGTTGTTGGGCCATCTCCACCTTGGAAGAATGAAGCCCCACCAGTAGCATCTTGAGGTGGTACTTGCCCTTTAAGCCCTTCTTCTCCATACTGATCATAAATTGCTCTCTTCTGAGGATCACTTAGAACCTGCATGCATGAAAGATATCAATAATCACAACATCTATCGTCTATTACTTAAAAAATTTAACTACACTAAAGCCGGCGACAAAAGCCCAATCATCTATTTTCCCGCCGAAAACTACTATTTTACCACTGTGATTCTGTTATTCTTCGTCGTTCGTGATTAACTCAATATCTATCGGTTTGTTTTAATAATTGAATTGAATATTTTGCCATTCAAAAAAAATAAAATTGAATTGAAGGTAGAAATAAACATGAACTTAAACGGAAGAATTGAATAATTATAAGGTGAGGGTGGTCAATTACCTCGTAGGCCTCGGATATCTGTTTGAATTTGGTCTCGGCCTCTTTCTTATTGTCGGGGTTTTTATCAGGGTGCCATTTCATGGCAAGCTTTCTATATGCTTTCTTCAACTCTTCATCTGTGGCATTCTTGTCAACCTTCAAAATGTTGTAGTAGTCCACACCCATGTTTTGAGATTTTGCTCTTGGATTGGCCTAAGGGTTTAAGCTTTCGTTCTTTTTGTTGCTGAAATGTAGGTGATGGTTGTAGAGATTTTATCGGACTTCAATTACAATGATTCAGCGAATATTAATTAGTAGGTAATGAGAATGAGAAGGAGTTATCTGGAAGGTGCGCAGTGCACAACAAGACCAGAAGATTGTAGAACTTTCGAGGCGCACAAGAATTTTTGGACGAGTTTTCTGGTATACATACACACCATATGTTTTAAGGCGCCACCTGTATTTCAATGGACCCCTCAATGGTTGCTTATTTTTTTGTCCGGCTAAATTGTATTGTATTTATGAAAAACCAGTTCACGATGGAGGGTGTGATTTTAAAGTTAATTATTTAATTTAATAATATTTAATTTAATTTAAAATTTAATAAGGAGAACTTTTAGAATTATAATATAATACATATATAACACGTGGATTCTGCATAATTAAACCATTACCATGCTGTTTAATTGTTTGTTTAAATTAAAACATTGTTAGGTAATAAAAGCGAGTTAAAACTTTTAAGAATAAGAGAAGAGATGGGTTTAAATCCTTGAGCAAACATTGTGATTTTAAAATTTTAACTTGAAATCGAAATAGCTTAACATTTTTTTTTTACCTATTGTTCCAATATAGAGAGCCATGTAGAGCAATTTTGGATCCAAAAGCGAAATTTTTAAAGAGACTTAGGGGGTGTTTAATTTCAGTTTTCAAAAACTATTTTTAGTTTTTAAAAACTAAAAAAGAACAAATTTGTTTGATAGTCTTCTTTTCAAAATCTGTTTTTAAAAATTGTTTCCAATTTTCTAATTTTTAAAACCAAAAAACCAAAACAGATTAGAGTAGTTTTCCTTCTCAATTTTTCGTCTTAGTTTTAAAAACAAAAAACATGCGGAGAACTGGTGCTTTTCATTAATGGCACAAATGTAATTTTTTGCAACTTCAATTCTCGTTTATTCTCTGTTTTCATTCCGGTGCTCGTGTATTGTTTCAACTGTTCAATTCTCGTTCTAGCCTATCTATTCGATGGCGCTGCATACACTGTCCTGAGCTTCCCTTATCATCTTTTCAAACCGAGCCCTCACCGACTGGTCCCCACCTCTCAGAAACGTTTCGTGACGCTTTGTTTCAGGAGTCTCTTTCTCTATAGAAATGGTAGCTCTCACTGCCCCTTTCCTTTGATAACTCATGCTTTTTCTTTTAATTGGAGGCTTCCACCTCTGTCTAGTGAGTAATTTCAAAGTAGAGGAAATACGAGTAGATGTGGAGCTAAAGCAGAAGGGAATAATGGCGTAGGAAGGAGCTGAGACGGAGCTTGCACGAGGCAGTATAACACGGAATCAGATTAGTGTGGAATTTGATTTGAAATCAACAGTAATTGGAGAGTTACAGAGATAGAGAAAGAAAGAAGGAATGAAAGAAGAGGGCTTTCAAATTGAGTAGCGATAAGGTGTAATGGGTTCCTTCTCTTCTATTCGGACATTTTAGTCTCTCCATTAATGCAATTATATAATACTAAAATTTAACTTGTTTTTGTTTGTATGTGATTAAAAAATAGAAAAAAATTATTTTTATCAAGGGATATTTTATTTATTAGATGACGTGAGAAATAATGTTACAAATAGAATGAAAATATAATTTTTGTCAATGAAGATATAATTTGATTTGATATATTTTTTTTTTCAAAAAATATACCATTTCCTTGTTTATTGCCTTTATGTTTACGTTCTTCTTACTATTTAGTGAAAATTTGTATGTTTGTTTGTGAGTTGTTTTAAATTTATGGTTATGTTATTAGACTTTTTATTTCATTTTTATTGAATATCATTTTCTTAAAGTTTTGTTATGAAATTTTATGACAGGTTATAACCATAATGTATGTCGATAGAAGTGATTCTTCCGTAACATGATTTATGATTATCATCATAAATACTTGAATAAAGGAAAAGTTCAAACATCTGCATTGAGTGGTCATGAATTTGCTGCTGAAATATTAAAAGGAGAAGGAACAAGTTGTTTTGAGTTACTTCGAATGAGGAAGGAATGTATTAAGGAAGTATTAAGGGCAGTGTGCCAATTGGGAAAAGAATTAATAAAGCAAGAGTCCACAGAATTACCTGACAGAGTTAAAAACAACCCAAAATATTATCTTTGGTTCAAGGTATGTAATTTTATTGAGTAATTTAATAAGTTCATTTTTTTACTTATTCATGTTATCTTTGTTTTGATTCTTTTTTAATTGGGTTATGCGCTATAGAATTGCATAGGTGCAATTGATGGTACGCATATAAGTGCATGGGTTCCTGCTGAGAAACAGATTTCATGTAGAGGTAGAAAGTCAACAATCACACAAAATGTCATGTGTGCTTGTGATTTTAACATGATGTTTACATTTGTATATTCTGGGTGGGAAGGAAGTGCACATGATTCAAAAGTTTTCTTAGATGCAATTGCAAATCCAAATGCGGAATTTCCTTGGCCATCTAGAGGTGAGTAAGAATATCATAATGACATTATATTCTATTGATGAAATGAACAAGTAGAGCTAACATATAATTTATGTGATGAATGTTCGTTTTATCTCGTTGATTCTGGCTATCCATGTACCGAAGGTTTTCTTCCCCCTTATAGGGGTGAAAGATATCATGCGCAAGAATATAGAGGTTGAGCCAGACAACCTCGGAGTCGTGAAAATTTATTTAACTACAGGCATTCATCTCTAAGAATGACTATTGAGTGATGCTTTGGGGTCCTGAAAAATAGATTTCCTATTTTGAAGATGATGCATTCTTATAAACCTTTTAGGCAACGACTTATAGTAATAGCGTGTTGTGCTATTCATAATTACATTTTGAATAAGTAGAATTTACACGACAATTATTCGGTGTATGGGAAGAAATGGATCCTGTGAATAATTGAGTGTGAATGAAGATCCTTACA
Organism: Calophaca sinica; assembly: GCA_037113605.1. NCBI lineage: Eukaryota > Viridiplantae > Streptophyta > Magnoliopsida > Fabales > Fabaceae > Calophaca > Calophaca sinica. Next base: position 8,896,013 of record CM073732.1, on the reverse strand, counting down.
CAAGAGGAATAAGCTCAATAAAAACAACTTATCAAGGTTATCTCATGATGGTGCAACTGAAATGGCAATGCAAAGGGATCGTATTGGTAAATAAGATGTAAGTAACGTAATAATTAGTTGAACTAATTTGACTTCCTTTTTTTTAAAGATTAATTTGACTTTTTATGATATTAGATTTTACTTAATTAATTGAGTCGTCATTGTAAAAGTTACTTGATTAATTGACTTTTATGACCAATTTGAATTTTTTGCAACGCACCTACCATTTTTTATGGTGATATCATGCTCCTACATTTGTTACTCCTGCTTTAAGTCTCTCGTTAAAATAATTACAAGAAAATGTTAAAGATGAGATGGTGATATCACTTAATTAATTATTAATAAATGGAGTTTTAAGTTTCATGATGAAGTTTAGCAAAAAAAAAAAAAAAGTCTCATGATGAATAAAAAATGTGAATAAAAAAACCATTTAAAAATGTGTATCAAACAAGTTTTTTGTTTTTTAGTTTGTAAAACATATTTTAAAAACAAGTCTATCAAACAAGTTTTTTTCATTTTCTCATCTCTAAAACAGTTTTTAAAAATAGAATAACCAAACAGTTTTTTTTTATTTTTTTCTTAAAAACAGTTTTTTAAAACTGATTTATAAAATAGCTTTTAAAAACTAAAAACTAAAACCAAATCAAACACCCCGTTAATTTATTATAAATTACCAATTCTTATATTAATCTTCTAAGTTTTCCAGTAGTAAAATTATTTATCAAAATTTTATAATTAAGTAATTACACGTCAATATTATCTACCGTAACAGTGATAATATTTATCTCTTTTGAGCATTAGCTTCAAAAGAATGGAAAGATAAAAAGTTAAAAAAAAAAGAGAAAAGAATGAGAAAAGCCAATAACTTAGGGGAAAAATGAAATTTTATGAAATATATAATAAAATATATAGCTGTTAAAAGTAGTTGATTAGTAAATTAAGAAAAATAGTTGATTAATTGTTAGTAAATAGTCCAAAATATATAGCAATTTCATGCACTGTTGCACGTTGCACTAAGAGCATCTCCAATGGCGAATCATAGTTAGGTTGCTTAAGTGGGTCATACCATACCATATCATTTTTAAGCAATCCATCTCTTTTTTATTACAATGGTGAACTCTCAATAACTCAAATGAGTCCCAAAACTTATCTCACTTTTATACTTTTTTATCTCGCTTATCTAGATTTTTCTCTTGGTCCCGCTTTTTCGGTCCACAAAGCCAATTTTTTTTATTTTAAATAATCCTAAGACCCAGGAGCTTCCCCACGATCTGGTTCAACACTGTGTCATTCAAATGTCGCACTCCAGTGGTGAACAGTGCAAAAATCGGTTCTTACGAACTCCACGCTGGCGATCTCTACTTAAAAACCTATGTTGGAGGTGCTCTAATAAACGATTCTTTTTTTGGCCTTTCATGTATCTTTTTTATGTTGCAGACTTGCACATTGCACGACATTCCTATAACCGCAATTGCACTTTTTTTTTTAAAAAACAAACTTGACTCGCAAGTGATAATGGCCAAAATCCACATATCCTCTCTTAGCATTTTCTTTTTATTATAATAATATGAGGTTGTAATTACTAATTAGTTGTATGGGTGTTCGTGGATTGGATTGGATCGATTTTAAGAGAAAAAACCACCTGATCCAATCCTTTCGGTTTTTACTCTAATCATCCAATCAGTTTGGTTTTAAAATCAAATCCGATATGATCCGATCCGATTTACTTCAGTTTGGATTGGATTGGATTTCGGTTTCTCATTTATAATCTAATCTATTGGTTTATATTTTTCCAAATGGTGAAATTACGATAATAATGATAACTTACATTTCATAACATTAAACTAATAGTATTGCAGTAGCCAACAGTAGGGCAATAACGACCCAACTTTTTTTTGCTACTTATAAACGAAACTATTAAATAATCAAAAGGAATTGTTGGCCCTAGGAATGCTTGCGGTACGATCGTATCATGCATTATTTTTCTGTATTGATATATCACGCATTATTGTATTAATGTGAAAGGGAATTATAAAATGGGAAAGAGAGGAGTAAATCCACAAATTAAGAAAAATATGTTTAAAATTATAAAAATAAGAATAAATATTTTATTTGCAAGCTTAAAAATATACCCAAAAAATGTATATTAAAAAAGTAAAATATTCTATATTATATAAAAATATACATGATTAATTTAAAAAATTAAAATTTATAATGTGTGAGAAAATATATTAAAAATATGGTAATTATAAGTATAATATTATGTTAAATAATAATATTTTGAATCGGTTTGGATTGGATTGGTTCCATTAGAAGGATCCGAAAACCAATCCAATCCAATCCAAACCAAAATTTCGGTTTTTTGCGGTTTTCGGTTTTTTTCGTTTTGCTGTTAATTCGGTTTGCGGTTTTTCGGTTTGGTGGCTGCGGTTTGAATTGGATTGGATCGGTTTTTGAACACCCTTAATTAGTTGCAAGAATTGTGGGCTTAAGGCAGTTGCATTGACTGCCTTACTGTATACACGACTCTGTAGATAGTATAACAGGAACTCTTGACCCAAGAAAATCTTGGAACTCTCTAGAAATCCAATGAAAGAAGAAAGAACACATGTCAGATCATCCACCAAAGGCGTCAGATGGAGCTAAGGTACCTGCAATCACTCTGGTGCTAAAAGAAGCTCTTTTTTATTTATAGGATTGAGACGTACCTAATCGTGTTTCTTCACGAGTGTAACACCCGCATCTCAAAATAAATTGAAAGTACGACAAATTACATTAAAACACAAGAATTACTAATAATTTACAAACTTGATTACAGTAATCCAAGCCATAAATTTCAAAACTAAATATTAAATATAATAAATATATTACAACATATACAACTCGTGTAATAACAAAGATTCAACTTGGACATAACACTAATCTATGAGTCCCAAGCCTGGAGCTTCGCCTCATCAACCTTCGGTACCTACTTATTTGAAAAACAACAACATGGAAAGAATGAGATAAAAATATCAATGAGCCCTTCATGGACTTCTCACCATTCTCTCGTCGAATCATACTAGCCTGAAAAGACTAACTTAGGCATTTCATTCCTAAACATACTCTCCCTATGTACCATAAGGACTTGCTTTGAAAACCTATTCGACATCCTAAGCGAGAATGCCCTAGAATGTGCTAACCTGAACTTACCGCTTAGTATATTGCAGGGTAGGATAATCCTAAGTCCAATATATCACTTAAAGGCTTGTGAATAATCTAGACATAGAAATGTATAGCAAACACACATCAATCATATAAACATTCTTTCTTTAACCTATGCTTAGCACAACTAAGCTTAATGCAATGTAAATGCAACTTTCTTAACTAAGAACGTATTGTTCTTACTTACTTTATGCTTAGCAAGGCAATAATAAATGCAATGCTACCTTAATCAGAACATAATATTCTTCTTTGGGTTGTGTTACTGGGTAGTGTCATATGTTTACGTCCATACAACCCCAATAACACACTATCGATATGGTGGTTAGACGTCTTAACCGTCCAAGTGACGTCCCACAAGGCTAACCATACGATCTATCCTCATTTTGAGGCATCTTGGTGTCTTTTAAGACTCTTAAACATGACTTATGCTATGACAATGCATATACTTAATGAAATGAACAAATTAACATAATTCACTCATCCATAATAGGCAATTAGGCCCTTTGGTCTTATACAACTTTTTCTTATTCAATTGAAAACTCAACCTTTTGGATAACAATCTAGCAATTGTATAACCAACTCGCTTAGCAATTTAACCATAACCTTTTCGGGATAATAATCATACTTATACATATCTTTACCTTAAGGGTCATAAATTCTATCAAGAGTTATGATCATTCCCTAGAATATTATTTCCCACTCCAAACCTTTATAATGGATTTAGGACTCACAATCAGACATCAAAAACATGACCAAATGATTGAACAACTCCTCTTACATCATCTCAATTCAATTGAACATTCACTCTCAAGATATCAACATAAATCACTAACTAACTACTCACTTAGAGGTGAAAACATAACATAGTCATAATGAGAATCATACCAAATCATGAATAGCTACTTCAAACATTCTTCCTATCACATAATTTCCTTGGGTACTTTAATCGACATCATTACCATGAACTTAGGGCTCATTATCAAGCCACAAACTGACCAAACTAATGGACAACACATATCCCAAATTCAACCCCTTGGAGCTCTATGGAGCTAACAAGGGAGCAAAACATCAAACATACACACATTTGTGAGGGGTTGGGGGCAGCCATCCAACCTCTTTTTAACCAAACCCACTATAAAATCATAACAAATTCTATATCATATAGGTATTCAAAATCCTAACTTGAACCTAGGGTTCGCATATTGCTTAAGGAAAAGAAATTCCTATATGTAGGACCAATGGTTGCCCATCACCGAAGGGATGAAGAACTCACAATTTACTCCAAGAATCTTGAGCTAGATGATGAACCTTTGGTCCCTTTCTTCTCTTTCCCTTCAATTTCGGTTTCTCCTCTTTTCTTTAACTTAGGGTTCTACCCATTCTTCCATCAGTGGCCTAATACTCAGCTCCTTTCTTCTCTTCCATGCAAGGATGGAAGAAGCCCCATTATTCCTCCTCTTTTTCCCTCATTTTCGTGAACCCTAGAGGGTAGTCTTCTTCATTCATTTTCAGCAGCAGCAGTAGCACGAAACAAAGGAGGAGGGAGAGTGAGAGAGCTCGTGAGACAGAGGGAAAAAGGAAAGAGATGAGGGATTGATTCCCTTTTTCCCCTATTTTCTTCCTTCTTCTTCTTCTTCTTCTTCTTCTTCTTCTTCTTCTTCTTTTCCTTCTTCTTTTTCTGTCGCAGCAAGGACGAGAGGGAGAGAATATGAAGGAAGGAACAACTTGTGAGGGAGAGAAGAGAAATGAGAGAAAACCATAGTGGATCCTCCTTCCTCTTCCCTCTTCTCTTATTCTTCTTTCCGTCTCTTCTTCTTTCCTCTTCGGTCTAAGAATTGCGAACGAGAGAGAGAGAGAGAGTGAGAGGAGAGGAGCTGGCGTGTAAAAATTAAAGGACCATAGAAGCAAAATTTTGCTCAGCCAAGCTGAGCTCGCTCAAGCGAAATAGAGGCAGAAGTGATGCTGTGTGATGCAACCCCTTCTCGCTTAGCCTGAGCAAATCGCTCAGCGAATCAGATGCCATAAATTTTTAGGGGTGACAAAACGAGTTTGGCCCATTGGGCGTATAAAATGGGCCGGGTTGGGTTGGGGTTCATCAACCCACAAGCCCATTTAGCCCAACCTATCTAGCTCGCCAACCCTGCGAGCCACGAGCGGGCCAGGTTGGGCCACCCATCGGGCCAATATATATATAATTTATATTTTTCCCTATTTTTGAACAATTTTTTCTTTCTTTTTTTACATTTTATGGCGGGCTAGCCAACCAACCCACTGTTGTGGTACATTTTGGGCGGACTCTTGAGGGCCGACCTGACAGGTTGGCCGGTTTTGGTCTATATTTTAGATTTTTATTTATTTTTTAATTTATTTTTATTATTTTTATTTTTTTACGGGCCAGCCCAAGCCCACCCAAGCCGTCATAGATCGGGTCAGGCTCAACATCTCAACCCATAATCTTTTGGCGGGCCGGGTTAGGCTAGCCCTTTTTACACGGGCTCACAACTGGCCGGGCCGGACGACCCATTTTACCATCCCTAGAAATTTTTCATTTGTTGCAACATTAACACAATCACTATAACTACTCCTTTCATTCAATTTTTCAACATGCCCCTTCTATTCACACCCCTTATTAATAAATACATCTTACTCTAATTATCCAACTATTAATTGTTAACATAAAAATGCCTAAATTAATACGCTAAATAATTAAATTAGGCGGGGTGTTACAATGAGCTAGATGACTGACAGGTGTTCAAGAGAGAGATTTGTGTGTGACGGCTATAGGTATTGGGTGTGTTTCTCTTATTGGTGGCAGGCCCTTTACGCATGTTGGATAAAATGTTTTGGGTCGAATTCATCAAAGGCCCAATGGGGCTGAAACTATTCTGAAATAGTTGCCCCAAGTTGGTTCTTCATGGTAGCATGAACTTTTCTATCATTGTTTGATGTTGGGTCATCACCATCAATGATTCCTCTTCCCCAAGTGATGAGGGTCATGGAGTTAAGGAGGACAAGTCCTAGATGATTTTGCTTCCTAAAATCTTTTGGCTTGCTCGATGGGCCAATTCTAGTTGTTCCTTTGAGGTCTATGTTTGACCAAGGTAGTGAGAGTTTCTCCAAAGGACGAATTGTGAGCACCATGGCCACCTTGGCCAGGAATTATGGTAGACAAGTTTCGTAGAGGGAAGCCAAGAGCTACCTCTGCCAGTCGTATAATGATATTGGAGATGCTGATCTCCCTCATACTATTCCCATGTCGCCTATTGATGACTCTTTTGATCCTGTGGACAGGTCAGATGGGTAATTGTCGCAATTTGTCAGTCGAGTAAGATCTATACATGCCGTTGGACGAGGCTAAATTTCCTTGGGTGGACTTAGAAGCCTTAGGTATTAGGATCATTTATGCCTATATGCCTGATATGGAGGAGTTTTCTTCCTCCTTCCAACCCAAAAGTTAATTAAAAATGTTGATATGAGCATTTGAGCTGAAAATCTGACCTAAAAATTCATTGGCGTGATACTTGTTAGCCTGTGATTGGTCATGGTCAATAATGGTTTTAAGGAACAATCAAAACCACTTCGAAGATGAAAAGGACAAAAGAATAACTTTATTGACATGTATTTTTGGGAATGTCAGATTGCCAAATTGTACCATGCATGTGCTAAAGACTAAACCTGAATCTAAAGCTAAATGCTAAAATACACAGCTAAGCAATTAACACGTCATTAAGGTTTCTAATATGAAAACCAAAACCATAATTTGGTAGCTGAAAACAAAAGTTCCTTTTGGTTTGTAAGAATATATATTTTCTAAAGTGAGTCTTTTCATTCAAAACCCATCTTGTAATACCAACATAAATCTTATTGTTGGCAGGCACTAGATATTAATTTGTTCAAACGAACAATAATCTGACTAGTACTAAATGGTTCAAAGGACATGTTTAAGGCGAAGTCCAAAGCTACACAAATTTGTGGGGTAAAAAGTTAATGTCATCTGCAAAAAAATGTGAGAGGAGATTTTGAAAGCGTACTCATTAGAATCCCTAATAAAGCTCCACTGAAACACACTTAAACCTTGTGCTCTCGTCTTTGCCTTTTAGAGGATTTATGCTTACAATTTGTGAAGTTACTTTTCAGAAGATTATGAAACAATGAGAGAGCGTAATGCGTTTTCAGAAGGGAAAAAAATCAAAAGCATGTTAAAACAGAAAAAAGAGGAAGAGAATGAGAAATTATTTTACAGGAGAGTGACACACGTGCACTAAGAATTTAGTTTTCTTAGAATAGATAGATAGGTAACTCTAGCGGAGGCATTTTTTCGAAAAAAATCTCTAATACACAAAAATCGAGTGAATAATCAATTTAGTATTTAGAATTGTTGAGGAACAATTTAGTACGTGAAAGAATAAATTCTATAATAATCTTAAATTTGAAAATCTTCCATAATTTAGTCTTTAAAATTATTTCAGAATAATCCAATTTTACCAATTGATTATGTTAAAATTTGTTAATTTTGAAAAACAAAACCAAAGGGGGTGATTCAGACTACGAAAACACACAGCTTATGAATGTTCCTTTCTCGTGAGGGTGGTATGGTGACATGAATGCATGAGCTCCTTGCCTCCTTTATCGGAAAGGTGAACTCCCTTTTTTTGAGTGTAGAAATTAGAAACTGGAAAAAGCGGTGTGGTAGTTGGAATGGCACGCTTCCCGCTTCTAGCTTTCTCACTCCTTTCCATCCATTTGACTACGCTAAACTAAAGTGAGTCTAAACCCTTATTCCGTTTGCTTCATAAGATTTTCCGGTAAAATTTTGAATTTCCCGGAAAAATGCAAACCATTTCGTTTCCTCTCCCCACTCTGACTCACTCATTCCCGAGTCCACTCACTTCCTTTCGTCCATTTCCGTCTCCCACAGAGTTTTCCTTCTCCTCGCTTTCTGTCCGGTGCGGCACCGCTCTCCGAAACAACCGTTCGCGAGCTTCTGTCAGCGAATCAACTTCTTCCACGTCAACCATTACCGCTGACAACTCCGATTCCGGCAACTCCACCGCCTTCGTAATCCGAGCTCGCAACCGGATCGGCCTCCTCCAGGTCATCACCAGGGTTTTCAAGGTCCTCGGTCTCAGCATCGACAGGGCCACCGTCGAATTCGAAGACGACTTCTTCATCAAGACGTTCTTCGTCACCGATTCCCATGGGAACAAGATCGAGGACTCGGAGAACTTGGAGAGGATCAAGCGAGCTTTGGCGGAGGCCATCGGTGGTGACGGCGATGGGACGGTTTCGGTGGCGAGGTCGACGGCGAGTAGAGGGATTGTGGTTAGGAGAGCTGGATTGGTGGAGGGGTTTGGGGGGCGTAGGGGAAAAGCAGAGAGAATGTTTAGCTTGATGGACAGGTTTCTGAAAAACGACCCTCTCAGTCTTCAGAAGGATATCCTTCATCATGTTGAGTACACGGTGGCGAGGTCACGGTTTAGTTTTGACGATTATGAAGCGTATCAGGTAACGTGCCTTTAAACTTCAGCTCTTTTGGTTTGATTGGTATGTTTCGATTGCTGCAGTACATTTTGACATGTCCGTGGTGGTGCAAATGTGGGTTGGGGTGTGGGGAAAGGATTTAGCTCCTGAATGTAAACTAAGTAATATCAACTGTTTTTTGAGAAAATCAATGACTAATATTTCAACGCATTCAATGACTAAACATAGAACCTCAAATAAAGATGCTAGAGGCACACAAACCAGAAAGATGCTCAGAAACATATATGAAAACAGGGCAAATGGAGAAAATACGACCAGAAAGATTTGCACGAACAAACAGGGACAACACAAGGTAGAAACATATTTGTCCCAAAACAAATCCCCAAACAACCGATTGAAGAGACACAAGCATGCAGAGGAAAAATCGCAGCAACCAAAAAAGGCTTGAAACACGTCTTAAACTTGAGACCCACAAGCTGGAAGTGGGTGAAATAGAACCAAGGAGGTCTAGCGAGTCCAACAAAATTGGCGGCGCAGCGAGATGGTGGCCGGAAAGTGGCGCGTGGAGTCTGTGGACCCCACGCGTCGGAAACAGGTTGCAAAACACGCGTGAAATAGTAATCACGTGATGAACGGTGTTGACAATGGTCAACAAATAAAATCGTTATTACATTCCCAAACTTCTGGGAACTCGGTAGCGGAATAGTGACGGGACAGGTCACGAAGGATGATACCGCTCTGATGAGAAAATAAAGACTCTATTTAATATTATTGATAATGAGTTAATGATAACTTGATATTAACTTGATACGAAAGACTGGACACTACTCTCTATTTATAGGGATACAAAAACTTTATCTTAATTAAATAGGGAAACTAGGAAACAAATCATGATAATAACTAAATAATATAGAAACTAATCCTAGAATATAATCTAAAGATATTCTAAGATTATAAACTAATTTTACGAGATAAACTAGGATAATATTAAGATATTCTTCGATATTTTCCTATATTCTAACAGAACATGTTAGGAAAGGAAGTTAACCAATAATTTTATTATGAACAAGGATTTTAATTTTTTTAAATATATGTGTCATAACCTTAAACAATACTTAAAAAGAAATAGAGAGTGTAATTTATTGATACTTGAAAGGTAAAGTCCAGCACATCTGTGGATTTCTGATTGATTTCAAGTTTATTGAAGGGAAATTTGTGATGTCTGAAATTTAACCTCCCTAGCAATCTTAATAAAAACTAATAGAAGTTGACCAATCAAATTCAAACTGTTTCTTTAATTAAAGAAAATGTAGAGTGGATGAGTGGGTGGCAAGGTACTTTTGATGGGGTGTGTTATTACTGAAATTCTTATCGGTGCTTCTTTTGTATGGAGAATGAGCAGTTGAAAGAATATATGGCATATTTTGATTTATAGTTCATTCATTTTTCACAATGAACTTTGTTATAAAAGGAACTCAATCTTCAGATAATGAAAGCTAAAGCTTGTTCAATTAAATTTGATCTGTTTGGTATCCTGATATTGCAGTCTTGTAGGTTTTATAGGGCATCAAATAACATATTAACGTGTTTTGGCCTACTGCTGGTCATATTTTTTAAATGGTTATGATAAGAAATTTGATTTTGTGTAATGGTATTTGTAGGCTTTGTCACATAGCGTGCGGGATCGGTTGATTGAACGCTGGCATGATACTCACATTTACTTCAAGAGGACAAAACCCAAGCGCCTCTACTTCCTCTCACTTGAGTTTCTCATGGGTACTTAAAATGATACCCTAAACGTGATTGGCATGTTATAATAAATATCCTTAAATTAACCTCATTTTCATATTCATTTCATTCTTCAAGCTATTTTATAATTTTTTACAAGTTCTTGGAAGTTGCAATTACAAATTTCATGACTCGTAAGAATATATCGAACTTTTTGTTGGAAAATTTCTCCTTATTTTTGCTGTTAATTATTAGGATAATTTGATTTGTATACTTTCTGATTTATTTTCCTGTTTCCTGAAATTAACTATTGTAAATCATGTTACATATACTCAATCAAGCAATTCAAAAATATTTTCTCCCTTTTCAAAACTTTCTTTTCTTGTTAATTAATTATGAAATTCTATATAACTGAATGAACATAGAGTATAACAGATATTCACTGATAAGTGTTCAGTGCAGCTGGGAGCAACCCGCATTATGAGGGAGGGAGGGGGGTACAAAAGTTAAAATCTTGTAGAAGGCAATTGTTGGGACTTGGGAGGGGATCCTAATCGGGATACTACCGAAGGGGTTAGTCTAACATTAATGTTAATGGAGGTAGCTTGGTCTACAAACCAAAACAAGAAGAAAGAGTATAACAGATGTTTAAGTGTTATCTTAAAAGCAAATAAATACATGAATAAATACCAGTTTTAAACTTTTGATGTGTGTGCAAAGTCACATTAGGTTCTAATGTTAGAGTTTCAGTGATGGTGGTGTGAGTAGAACCTTGTTTAACATTTTTAGGTCAAATGCTTCTTCAATATAGTATGAAAGTATGGTTAAAAAAAATAATGGAATGCAAAGTAATCATCATCTGCTTATTTGACTTCCATGTGATGGTATGTTAGAATTTTCTAAGAATAATGTATTATATGACAATTGGATTCCCCCCCCCCCCTCCAATTATAGTGTACTGTAAATGTAAATACGGGCAACTTGGTGCTACAAAGCTCTTGCCATGGCAGGGTCTAGGAAATGGCCGGACTCATTATGGGTCTATTGTAGTTTGAAGACCGCAGTACCTTGCATTTGCAAGAGGCTGATTCTGTGAGTAGTAACTCCAACCATTGCACCATGGATCCCAATTATGCCGTGCTATAAGAATTTTTTTAATCATATATTCCTTCATATTATGTTGTGGTCTGGTAATCATATCTGTACATTTTAGGACCCTGGTGACTTAAATACGAAGGAAACTAAGCAGTCCAAAATTTATTTTAAGATTCATGTCATGGCAAAGTCAAACAATTAAAGAAATTGACATTGATGCTGTTCTTGTAAATGAATGGTTAATCAACGGTTGTGCTTCTGAAAGCATACAACTGATGCTGTTCTTGTGTCCAATGCTTAAGAACACCTGTTTTTTGGGTATCAGGTCGTTCCTTGTCAAATAGTGTCATCAATCTTGGCATCCAGGATCAATATTCTGAGGCCCTAAGTCAACTTGGATTTGAGTTTGAAGTTTTGGCGGAGCAGGTGTTATTAACGATTAATCCAATGTTTGTATTCTCCAGTTTACTGTTGTTGCATTATTATGTCAGAGCACACAAGGTGGTTATGTATATCCCTTAACGTACATGCATATTAATTCCTTGACAAGGAAGGAGATGCGGCCTCAGGGAATGGTGGCCTTGCTCGTTTTTCAGCATGCCAAATGGATTCTTTAGCAACTTTGGACTATCCTGCATGGGGGTATGGTGTTACTTTGTGATTTTTGATAAAGTTTGTCCAACATGTTTGAAAAATTAATATTTTCACCATACAGTTTCTAGTTTTCCGTGTTTTAGGTTTGAAACAAAGATATGGGCTATGAACCGTGAACTTAGCCTTTTAAGCTTGGATATCTACAGTTCTTAGTTCTTTGCCATGTTTAGTTGTTATGATGCCTCAAAGCTCGTCCAAGTCTCAATACTGTTATCTATATATCCAATAACAACAACAATGTGTCTCGATAGCTTAATTTCTAAATTATAGTTCACATTTGAAATTACATGAATTTGGGAGTTCTGCTATTTATTGTCAGTAATACTTTTCACTAGCTTCTGTAATAATTATGCCTCTGAAACCTTGAGCAGCATAGAGGATTACATCCTATTGAGGAGTTAATTTTTCGGTGTTTATTCTTATGCTTACCATAAGTATCACCTACCAGATGATTCCGGAACTGTGCATGCAAACAGAAGTATGCTTATTGTTGCTCTTTGTTGGGTGGAAAACAATCATGCCTCTTATCTAAAGACTGGGTGCTGTCTGTTGAGTTTTATGGAATTGATCTTCATTTTGCAGTTATGGGTTGCGTTACGAGTATGGGTTGTTTCGTCAGATCATAGTGGATGGCTTTCAACATGAGCAACCTGATTATTGGCTGAACTTTGGAAACCCCTGGGAGATAGAGCGGATTCATTTAACATATGAAGTGAAGGTTTGCCAGGCTTCACTCTGTTATACTTGTTGTTTCATTTTATAGTTTTCTGTTGATGTTGACTTTCTTTCACTTTATCACCTGAAAAATACAAAATTGCTGCATCTCTCTGTCATACTGAATGGATTAGTTCTACGGGACTGTTGAAGAGGTAGATATGAATGGGAAAAAACATCAAGTTTGGATCCCTGGAGAGACGGTAAGAGTAGTATTTTTTTATCTGGTTTGAAATGATAGATTTTTTCGAGATCATATTCTTAAATATTTTTTGTTTTATGCCTACTTCTACCCGATTTGCATTTTTAGACTTGTGGAGCGTTCATAATTTGGATAATGAGCTTTATCCTCCTGGAAAGGTGGACACTAACTCTATGGTTGGTTCAAAGGAGGGGAGGGGATAGTAGGGGAAATAATCCCTTCCTTATTTGGCTCACAAGGGGAGGAGATAAATTTTAAAATTTATTTATTTTTTATACCTTTATAACCTTTCATGTCACATTTTATGTAAGCTTATTTTAGTCAATGAATCTAAAATGTTTTAAATCCATCTTCGCTCCCCTCCAAATCCCCCAATATTAGAGGGGAGCCAAAATTGAGCGAGGAGAGATTTTACTCCCCTCTGTTCTTCCCCCTTCCAAAATGTTGAACCAAACAAGATAGATTTAAAATAATTCCTCCCCTCTCCTCCATTTCGCTGAACCAAACACTATGTAATTCAACTTAGTATTTGGTAATACCTTCCTCTAATTGCAGGTTGAAGCTGTGGCTTATGACAACCCAATACCTGGTTATGGGACAAGAAATACCATCAACCTTCGGCTATGGGCTGCCAAACCTAGTAATCAATTTGATTTGGTAATTCTGATCTTAACAATAAATGTTTACTACAATTTGAGACTAGGAACCTATTTGTTTAAGCTTTAAAACAATTGATTTTATGATTCAACTTCTTTTGGATATTTTTTTTCAGAAGCTACTTTTTTTAGCTTCTAAGAAAAGCACAAAATCAACTTTTTTTTTTTTGAGGTTTTTGCTTAAAAAACAATTCATAAATGTTTTGAAATGTTTATTTAAAGAGGCACTTTTTCTTGAAAGAAAACACAAACAGGCATAAATTATTGGCATGATGACATCATAATATAGGTGTAAGTAAATAAAAAAAGTAACTAAGTGTAATTTTGTGGCCTTCACCATAAATTATTCAATTTAGGTCAATAACCCTGTGTGGTCACACCTTTAGTCAGAGTGCACTTAGCTTAGAATTAGACGAAAGGTGGTTTGCTATAGTCCATTATTTTCAGTTTATTTTGGCATATCTCTTACTTTATATGGGCCTAGGGTGAACTATTGAGCCCTTTTTTCCTATTATTATTTGTAGGAGGCCTATAACACTGGAGACTACATTAATTCTGTTGTCAACAGACAAAGGGCGGAAACTATAAGTAATGTTTTGTACCCCGATGACCGATCTCATCAGGTGTGCCTTTTTTCTATAAAAATAAAGTAGTGATATAGTTGTTGCTATTATCTCTTCAGAACTTGTACTGTTTGTCTTTTTAATTTTGCCTTGATGCTCTATAAGGAAAGCTAGTTTCGTCATATTTTTTATGGTTTTTTGGTTGTAAGAACAAGAGACTCCCATACTGCTTTCATTTAAGATTACCTTAGTTCTCTTTTGTTTCCTCGTTGTATTAGGTAATTAGTGTGCAAAGCCTTGCTATGTAGTTTGTGGAATCTTTTTTATATAGTAAATTTTTCGTTGACCTTCCCATATCATGTAAATTGTTTATAAATGGTTTTATCTATTGAAACTTCTTTTGTATTTTCTTTATCTTTCATGCTCATTGCAATTTGTTTATAGAGTTGATTATCTACCAAATATTCAGGCAAAGGCTCACTGAAGGGACTTAGTGCTAAATGTTAAACTAACAAAGCACTGTATGTTTTCCTTTGCTGCTTGTATTCTCAAAGTGTTCCTCTTTAGTGCTTGCTATAATGCATTACTATGTTATGCTTCTCAAGCTTTCAGTGTTACGATTCCATGCGTTCTATTTTAATTTGTTTTAGTCATCTCCCACACACTATTGAGTATTGACTGCCTCCATTGGCATTACATTTTGTAGAAACACTGCATTTATAGTATGTATATAGTCACTTGAATGTTTCATGGTTAAGATAACTTCTTGATGTATAGTGATCCACCCCCCCCTTTTTTCTCTCTTCTGATGAGTGAACAATATTCAATTCCACTTTTCATATTACCATTTTGAGTGTTTTTTTCAGGGGAAGGAGATGAGATTGAAACAGCAATATTTCTTTGTCTCAGCATCTTTACAAGATATCATCCGAAGGTTCAAAGAAACACATAACAGTTTTGATGAATTACCGGAAAAGGTTCATTGTCAAATATTTTGTATTTGCACACTTGGTTGTTAGTTGGTATGGTGATTTATCACTCTGTTGCAAGACTATATCAATAACATGTATTTTGTTGTTTTCTTATGTTCCTATGTTAAATGGTGATGAAACTGGTTTTCTATTTACAATTCAAAATTCCAGGTTATACGGTGCTCATTTCTTGATGTATTCCTGTTTCTTTCTCTTCTTTTATTTTTATTTTTATTTTTATAAAAGAGTGATTCCTTTCTGTTGATTCAATATATTGGCGAAAGTGGATAAGAGTTAAATTGTATTGTATGTGTTAGCTGATTGCCAGTGTCAGGATTGTGTCTTCATATCTGTCACGCAACTTATGTTGTGCCTTTCCTCTAACTAGGTTGCTCTACATCTAAACGATACCCATCCATCCCTTTCTATTGCCGAGATTATGCGAATATTAGTTGATGAAGAACATTTGGGCTGGAATAAAGCATGGAACATTGTATGCAAAATTTTCTCTTTCACAACTCACACAGTGGTAGCTGAAGGACTAGAGAAAATCCCTGTTGATCTGCTTGGCAGTCTTCTTCCTCGCCATTTGCAGGTATATTCACTACGATATATGCTTTCTGTATTTTATGTAGCATTTTACCTTATTTATGTGTTTGACTACAATAAATTGAATGGCAGAAAACAGATGTGTTCAATTCTTTCTTTACCTTTTATGTTTGGCTAAAGTATTGGATCATCTGTCTACATGGTGCACTTATTTTTCTTGGTAGTTTTCCATGTTAAGCCATAATTTTATGTAATCCAGAGTGAAATGTTGATGAATCTGATTTTTATTTTTTATTTTTTTGTCCTTCGTTCTCATAAAAGTATTTCTTTTTTCTTCAATTCTTTCATTACAATGCAATTATTTACCAAGTATTTCAAATGCCCTTTTCAGATTTTATATGAAATAAATTTTAATTTTATGGAGGAGTTGAAGAAAAGGATTGGTTTAGATTACAACCGACTGTCCCGGATGTCAATTGTTGAAGAAGGTTCCGTAAAGGTATTCCAGAACAATCTGTCGATGCTTAATCTTGTAACTTTGTGTAGGCTATTTTGTCTTTTGCCTGCGTAAATTATTTTTGCTATGAAAATTGTGAATTATGCAATTTGACCATCAGATAATATCTAGTGTTATATATTCTTGAAAGGCTTGTTGGATTGAATCTATGAAATCACGAAAAAAATATGCAATGAAAGTCTGAGACTCTGAGCAATTAGGATTTGGACAACAATTTACATCATAACATATGCCAGTTGGCCATGTACTTCCATGGACCAATGGTGGCTTCAATGCCACAGCAGGTTCTCTCATAGTTCAGACGGGTTTAGCAATCCACTGAAGGTGCATTTGCAGCGTCATCCTGTTCGGTAGTTTTGCAAACAGCTTGCTATATGGAGTGTTATAATTCGAATAAATCCCATGTTTGTACAGCATCTCCTATCTAGCAACTTCTCAAAAATTGCGGGTTACTAGATTTGCTGAACTTTTTTTGTTGTGTAACTCCCTTTGTAACATCGCTTGAATTTTACCTACCACTCATTAAACCCCTCTCACCTTTTTACCCTGGTAAGGTACCTACTTTAGCTAGTTCTGTCGCATCATGTCACCATCTTACATGGAGAACTTGGTATCTGCCTTCACTGGAATTGTTTCTGTCCTCTCCTTTTTGGTGCACTTTTTGCTATAATGGAGGTGTTTGTTGAAATTCACAATCATACAATTTAGAACAGCCTTTTTCCTACAAATTATTGCATTACCTAACTTTTAATCTGAATAAAAGATGCATGCTTCTAAATTCTTATGCATTATGGGATAGTAATTCAAGTATATTGAGAAAATGTCTGCAAATTCAAAGATATCTGTCATCGTGGTGCATGCTTCTTTGAATATCTTATTTATGGAAGTGTTTGTTTAATGTATGGTATATTTATGTATTGGATTTGCAGAGCATAAGAATGGCCAACTTGTCAATTGTTTGCTCCCATACCGTGAATGGTGTTTCAAGATTACATTCAGATACACTGAAAATGAGAACATTTAAGGTATGATATTTTTGTGCCAAATCATTTCATGGTATTTTATCACCTGGGCTAATTGTGAAGTCGTAAATAATAAATCCATGCTTCAACTTTGCAGGACTTCTATGAGCTATGGCCTGAAAAATTTCAATACACAACAAATGGTGTAACCCAGGTAGAAAATTTCAGCTACTATTACAGTATATATGTAACTGTTGTTTGACCTCCCGATATGTATATATAGTTATATGAAAGGATTTAAATGCCTCTCAAATTGGTCCGTGTCTTTGGGAAGACTTGTCTTTCTATGTATGGAATAGTGATTGAGACTAGTGTAAAGACTGTCAATTTATATATCTACATCTAGGTTCTGCATATGAAATTTATCAGTGTTGTCAAATGGCGGGTATGGCGGCGCCATGGCGGATGGCGGTGGCGGAAATCTGGCCGGCCGCCATACAATAGTCGTGGCGTGGCGGATTTCAGATGGCGGGCTATGGCGGCCGCAATACAGATGGCGGTGATGGCGGTAGCGGTCGCCATGGCGGAAGCGCGTTCGAAAAAGGAAAAAAAAAAGGGATAACGTGTCTGGGCCGTGCGACCCGACCCAAATCCAGGCCCAAACGGCCAAAAAACCCTAAAATCCAAAAAAAGCAACAGTTTACGTGAGAAACTCACTCGACTGTTCACATACCTTCCTCCCCTGTATAAAATTCGAAACGGTTTTGTTTTTTTTTTTTTGAAAAAACAGAGCCTCCTCTTCCTCTTCCGGCAACTCTCCCTCTTCGAAGCTTCTTCTCCTGCGCCGGCGTTCACCGTACACGTAAGAACCACCGTTTTTCGCCCTCCTATCTTGCTCTGTTTGCTGCTCTGTTTTCGTGTCCCTGTTCTGTTTTTTTATACTCTTTCTCCTCTTTTATTATTTGTTTTCTTGCGATAGTTTCTCCCACTTTAAACATTATTTTTATACATGGGTAGGGACAAACTGGGACCACGTGACAGTGGGCAGTGTTTTTCAACTTTGTTTCTCGGTCAATGGGGACTGTGGGGCTACTTTTACATCTTGCTTTTTAAATTATTTAAATTATTTAGAAGTGGGGACAGGTGGGGACTGCTTTTTCTATTTTATTTAGAATTGGGAACAGTTGGAGAGTAGGGCTGATTTGCTGGTTTGTTTTAAACGCAATTTTATTTAATAAAATTTATGGCTATTAATTTTGTTTTTGTTTGTTTGTCCATTTGTGTAGTTTTTTTTTTTTCAATGGCTGAAGAAGCAGCTATTCCTGGTAATTTAAGGGCCGCTAATAGAACTGACCCAGGATGGAAATATTGCCACCCACTTAAAGAAGGGGATACCAACTCTATTGTCTGCAATTTCTGCAAAAAAATTACTAATGGGGGAATAACAAGAGCCAAAGCTCATTTAATGGGGAAGAAGGGCAATGTTGCTCCTTGCCCCAAGTGTCCAAAAGAAGTTAGAGAAGAGCTTTGGGGATATGTGAATGATAAAAAAAAGGAAGACAGCATTGATATTGCTAATATTAGAAAGCTGGATGACCTTGAAAGTCTTGGATACTATGAAAGTGAAGAAGAAGAAGACCTTGCCAATTGCACACAACCAAGCAATGCTGAGGGGAGAAAGAATGCCCCTAAAAAGGGGCCAATGGATCTGTTTTGTAGAAAACCTGAAGCTGCAATTGGTAGCAGAAAGAAAGAGAATTTGAGACAAACCAGCATAAGGGAGAAATGTGATAAAGAAACAACAGCTAGAGTCCATCAATATATTGCTCGTTTTTGGTACCAAGCTGGATTATCTTTCAACCTTATTAAGTTAAAGAGCTTTGAAGATATGGTTCTGACCATTGGTGCTTATGGACCACATTTGCGGTTCTAGTTATCATGATATTAGAGTTCCACTCGTAAGCAAGGAGATGGAATACACTAAAGATTTGATGAAAGATCATAAAGAGCAGTGGAGCAAGCATGGTTGTTCAATCATGTCAGATGCATGGACCGACCGAAAACATAGAAGCATAATTAACTTTTTAGTGAACTCTTCTTTGGGACAATGTTTGTGAAGTCCATGACGGCTCAGATTTTGTGAAAGCGGGTGAAAAGCTTTTCAGATTGCTTGATTCTCTTGTGGAGGAGATTGGAGAAGAAAATGTTGTTCAAGTTATCACAGATAATGGAAGCAATTATGTTTTAGTTGGTAAGATGTTGGAGGACAAAAGGCGCATCTTTATTGGACTCCTTGTGCGACCCATTGCATAGATTTGATACTTGAAGAAATTGGAAAGCTTCCCTTGATAAAGAAGACAATTAAGAGAGCAATCAGCCTTGTTGGATTCATCTATAGCCATTCTAGTACCTTGAGTTTGTTGAGACATTTCACAAACAAGAGGGAATTGGTGAGACATGGAGTTACTAGATTTGCTACATCTTATCTGTCATTAGAAAGGCTTCATAAAGAGAAAGCAAATCTTAGAAGGATGTTTACTTCTAATGAGTGGAACTCAAATAAGTTGTCTAGGGATGCTAAGGGGAAGGAAGCGGCAAAAGTGGTCCTCATGCCTTCATTTTGGAACCACATAGTTTTTACTCTTAAGGTCATGACTCCTCTTGTTCGAGTGCTTCGCCTTGTGGATGGCGAAAGAAAACCAGCCATGGGATATATTTATGAAGCAATGGAGAAGGCAAAAGAAACAATGATGAAGTCTTTCAACAACAATGAAGACAAATACAAAGATGTGTTTAAAATCATTGATGAAAAATGGAGTTGTCAACTTCATAAGCCATTGCATGGGGCTGGTCACTTATTGAACCCAGAATTCTTTTATGACAACCCAGCAATGGAGTTTGATTTTGAGGTCAATAACGGCTTGTATGAATGCATTAAGAAGTTGGTGCCGTCTAGTGAAGTGCAGAAAGAAATACTAGCTGAGTTGCCACTTTATAAGAGTGGTGGTGGTCTCTTCGGATGTGATTTTGCGAAATCACAAAGAAAAACTCTTGCTCCGGGTGAGAATCTAAGAATACAACTTCTAGTTATTTAATTTAATTTTTTTAAGTTTTAATGTTGAATTCTAAAGCATACTCTTTTGGTTGTGTAGCTCAATGGTGGCGGATGTATGGCCACCAAGCTCCAAATTTGCAGAAGCTAGCCATCAAAATCTTAAGCTTGACATGTAGTGCATCGGGATGTGAACGCAATTGGAGTGTCTTCGAACAAGTAATAGTCATAACTCTTAGTATCTTTTTAATTTAGTTTGATGGTCGGGATATGATTAGAAAGAAACTTAGTACTTATTTAATTATTTTATATTACAGATTCATACAAAAAAGAGAAATAGGTTGGACCATAAGAAGATGCATGATTTGGTTTATGTTAAATACAACCAACAGCTCAAACGAAGACAAGATATTAGAGATGAAATTGACCCAATTTCACTCAATGATATTGATGAGTGTAATGAATGGTTAGTGGGAGAGATGGATGAAGATGATGATGCTGGAAATGAGTTGGTCTTTGATGATGATAACACGTTGAATTGGGCAACTGTTTATGAGGCTTCGGGGGTTGGAGAGCCTAGAGTCTATACTAGGCGAAAAACGAAGAAAAGAAAGCAGTCATCAAGGGGTGTTAAAGCTGCCCAAACTTCTAAGAAACGTCAAGCAAAAGCTTCAACCTCAAAAGGGAAAGAAACAGTGGTTGAAGATGTTGAAGAAGTGGAATTTGAGGAGATTGATGAAGAATTTGAAGAAGAGGGGTTAGTTAATGTTAATGTTGAGGAATCTGAAGGAGAAGAGGAAGAAGGACATGCTCCACTTGATGATGACAATGAAGATGATTATGTTGGGGTTGAGGAAGAGGATTAGAGACATTTACTTTGTGTTTGCATTGTTTTTTTTTATCATTTTGTTTCCATTTTGAAGTTTTGATTCTCTTGAACTTGATGAAGATGCACGGTTGATAGTAGTTTATGACATTGTGATTAAGAGACTAATGATATTTTCTATCAATTTAAGTTTATGGTTCTTGACATATGTTTAGTTTTTTGTTTTTTATTTATTTCTACAGTTTTTTACTGTATTTATATATGTATATGTAATATTTTTACTTGGTCCGCCATCTTCCGCCATTTGCCACTACGCCATCCGCCATATGAATATGGCGGATTTTCGGCTCACCGCCATAAACCGCCATCCGCCATTGACAACACTGAAATTTATTACCTTTTTGTAATTACTTTTGTTGGAAGAGTCGTGTCTATTAATTACGTCTCAATTAGTGGTTGTTAGCCGTATAAGTTCATGATGCTTATTGTACACTTTTTTGTACATATTTCTCTTCAGTGTAAATTTTGTTTATGAAACTTGACAACTGCAATTATTGTTCTATTGAACATTAAAAAAAAATGTGATTGCGTGTGCAGCAACTAACAATCCAATGAATTGATATTTGTCAGCGTCGGTGGATTGTGGTGAGCAATCCTAGTTTATGTGCTCTTTTATCAAAATGGCTAGGGACTGAAGCTTGGATCCGCAATGCTGACCTTCTGATAGGATTGAGAGATCACGTTGACAATACTGTTTTCCGTCAAGAATGGAAAATGGTAAATTTTCTAGGATTATTTTTTGTGTGAATTTTCTATAGATCGGGAAAACCAGATTTGACCTGCCCTAGTATACCTTTCTGTCCTGATATTGTAGGTTAAAAAGCTTAATAAAATGAGGCTTGCTGAGTACATTGAAGCAACAAGTGGTGTGAAGGTTCATGCGAAATGGTTTTACCAAACTTTTCTTCTCTCCTTCATTACTATCACAGAAGTTACTTCTTCCTGTATCTTACTTTTTGCAGGTCAGTTTGGATGCAATGTTTGATGTTCAGGTGAAGCGTATACATGAATACAAAAGACAGTTGCTTAATATATTTGGAATTATCCATAGATATGACTGTCTCAAGGTAGATGTGTGTTCCTTGGTGCTAAAAGAACTTAGTCATTTATAAATGCTAATTTCAAGTGGTAAAATAATTTTTTTCCCTCTAAAATATCTTTTTTTGCTGTTCCTTTAGAATACAAAATCTTCTTTCAGTAATTATGATGCTCTTTCTTCTTTCTGTCTACTTTCGGAAGCATTTTTACTTAGTCCATAGAATGTGCCCAATTAGCTGTGCTTTTGTCTTGATCCAATATCCCCCTCAGCTGCGGTTTGAATAGCTAATCACATATACATACATACTGATAATCATTTTCCATTTGAAGTTATACCGAAGCATCAACTAATCTTTTGTGTTTGCTTCTTCCTTTCATGCAGAATATGGACAAGACTGACAGGAGGAAAGTTGTACCCCGTGTTTGCATAATTGGGGGTAAAGCGGCTCCTGGCTATGAAATTGCAAAGAAGATTATCAAACTTTGTCATGTTGTAGCAGAAAAAATAAATAATGATACCGATATTGGAGATCTTCTGAAATTGGTAAGTTGCTATTTTTTTATTTTTTATTTTCAAAACATTCTGGTTCTTTCTATTTGTTAGGATTTCTCACTAGATAGTACAAGACGGGATGGACCTGCTCAGTGTATTGTGTTTGTTTTAGCATACCTCTTGTTTGATCCAGACTCATTGCTATTTTGTAGGTTTTTATCCCTGACTATAATGTCTCTGTTGCTGAATTGGTGATACCAGGGGCTGACCTTTCTCAACATTTAAGGTTTGTTGTTTTAATGCTCATCTATTATAGTGCCCTTTTTAATGCTCATCAATGTTGCTGAATAGTATACCAGTCTTTTGCTCACTTCTCATCAAGCTTGAAATTTGTCATACTCAAAATTATCAAGAAAGAGCAGAAACTTTCAAATAAGAGAGAAGTGGAGAAAGATGGAGGACCGTGGTCGTGAAACTCTTAACTAAGAAACCATACGAGTTTATGATTTTAGGTATCAAAACCAAGTTAACTCAGTTACAAAATCATTTGTATAATCTCGGATAGACTCAGACTCGTTTTGAATCACACATTTGAGGAAGATTGAAATTGAATGAGTCTACAACATAATAGATATTTTCCCCTAGACATGCCTAAAATGACAGTGGTCAGTGGTTCAGTATTTTTTCAAAAAGCTTAAAATGCAATAGCTGAATGATAAGGCCCCATAGTGCACAAGACATTAAATCTCACAGTAGCATTCGACTCCACAGCACAGATGCATCTAACATGCCAATGTGAACCCATCTACGAAGGAGGTGAACGATATTTTATTGAGTCTCAACCTCAAAGCTCCAAGAATAAACGAAGTCACAAACCAGCAAACTGTTGCAAGTTTGCAGTGAACCCAATAGGGAAACAAGGGGAATGGGCCCAACTTTGATGAGCTGAATCCAGCTCCAAGGGGAACCCAGCCCTACGATCCTTCACTCTAGTAATTTGAACCTTGTGATTTGTAAATTTGTCCATTTATTTTTTAACTTGTTAAGCTCTTTTTGTGTGTTGAATTGTGAACCTAGCTTTTGATTTGTGAATTTGTACACCAATTTTAAATTGTAATGCTATGTTTATGTATTCTGGTCTGGCCTGGTCTGAACTCTACTGCTCCGGTCTGGTCTGGAGCCAGGCTGGGTCGGTTCTAGCCACCCATCTTAGTTTTAATTTATTGATTGCTTACAAAATATTTAAATATTGTTATTGTGGTTTGTTTTATTACCAAGTTAGAATGTTGAATATTTACTATTGTTTAGATACTACGACAAATGTTTTAAATATTAATTTTCGTATTAAGTAAACTTTTACATCTTTACTAGTCGAGTTTATGGAGTTTCTACGAGGTTCTATGTGATTTTCAGTCGTCTTATGGTTTTTGTAGTACTGTATTAATGTATTCACAATATACCATACGACACAGTGGGCTGTGTCTTGACGACCTTGTTCTTGCTCATGTTTTATATATTGCAGACTTATTTATTTTGTTTTTCCAAATTTAGTTTCCAGTAGTGCTTTGATTTTCCAAATTCAGTTTTCAGTAGTCCTATGCAGGTTTGTTGCATATTGACAGCAATTGTTATGCTATAGCACTGCAGGACATGAAGCATCTGGAACTGGAAGCATGAAATTTTTGATGAATGGATGCTTACTTTTAGCTACAGCAGATGGTTCTACAGTAGAAATAATTGGGGAAATAGGGTTGGATAACTTGGTGAGTGATGACTTATGTTTTTGTGTTACTTTACACGCTCTTAAAATGAGAAAGGTTATCAAATGTAGGAATTAAGTACATGGGCATTTTTCTTAAGTTACTTTATCTAGAAGACTTGCTTTCTGTAAATCTGCTTGGGAGATGTGCTAATATTAATATGTCTTCAGATGGTGCTTTTAAATGACCAAGTATCCCGCTTTGGAGAAGGGATAGAATCATGTAGTTGGCTTGACTGAACTCATCCTTGGTTTCATGATTGCCTAACCTGTCTGGTATCTAAAGCTACTTAAGAGGAAATTTGATTTCAAACTCAAGCTTTATAAATAATTTAATAACCTATAATAATGGAGTGTTAGAGATGGGCGACAAGGGGAAGCTCGAAAGAGCAAACGGAGAGGAGCTCTAATCAATGGGGTAAAGTGGGAGACCACAAAAATATTGGTTAACCCATTGTCAACCAATGTGGGTCTTTCACAACTCCATACTTGCATTCTACAATATGAAGGCTTCCTTGATCTTTCTTTGAAACTTTTATTCATGTTAATAATATTGCTTTACAGCTTCAATTCGAAATACCTGCCCTTGTTTCAGTTTCTCTTTGGTGCAAAAGTGCAAGAAGTAGCAGAACTGCGTGATAAAGGAGCTACTTTGAAAGTTCCTCTACAATTTGCCCGTGTGTTGAGGTATGAAAACAAATTTTTCATCTTTAAAGAAAGAATAAGCGGATAATTAACAGTTGCAGATAAAATTTGTGATCACTATTTAGTCTTTCAATGACTAAATTTAAGTGTACTAAAAAAGGAAATGTTACTCTCAATTGTTCAACTCTTTCTTTTGATGACTAGCTACTGTTGATCTTATAAAATAATTAGGATGGTTCGAGATGGATATTTTGGCGATAAAGACTACTTCAAATCCTTATGTGACACGGTGGAAGTTGGTAAAGATTTCTATCTTCTTGGTTCTGATTTTGGGAGTTACCTTGAGGCACAGGTACTTCCTACTTCGTTCGTATTCTTTTGAGGAATCTTTGAATCATCCATATGGTTACTACTATTTTATATTAAAATTTAACCTTGATTAAGTATGGCAACAGGCTGCTGCCGATAAAGCCTTCGTTGAACCGGAGAAGTGGATCAAGATGAGTATCCTTAGTGCTGCCGGCTCTGGGAGATTTAGTAGTGACAGGACCATTCGAGAGTATGCTGAGAGGACATGGAAAATTGATCCCTGCCGATGCCCTCTCTGATCTCTAACGCTCCACTAGACGAAGCTAACAAATTAGTAATTATCTGTATTTATAGATTAAAGTGTTCATTAGAAATTTAGTTTTATTTGAGAAAACCGGCACACTTTCTTAAACACACTCAACTATTGGACAACGTCACCCTTACCCTTCTTTAAAAACTACCTGTTAACCGATTCTTGCATCTGAAAGGACTTGGAGCAAGGTAAACTAAAGTTACTATGATACATGCAAGTGCAACATGCCTTTGCTGATACTATAGTAAAGGGATCAAAATCGTAACATATGATATTTTATTTTCTTTTGCGTAATCAGATCGACAAAAGATAAGTGAATAAAAACACCGAAATTGAATTATTGAAATATATTTCGTATGATAACAGAATAAAAAATTAGAGGTCGAAAAAATGGAGATTGCAGTTCGATGGAATCGATGCATATTGCAGCTCATCACCCACAACACCAACCACCTTTGTTGATAATAAAATGGAGAGATAAAGGGAGAGGGAGAAATGGAAGAGGAAGTAAGAGATCAGATGATTTTTTTGGTTACAAGTAAGAGATCAGATGATAAGAAAGAGTTCAACATTGTAAACAAACAAAAAATTGTAAATCTAATAAAATAATTTTAAAAAAATTTATATGGAGACGCCTCGTACCTGCTACTATTTTTTTTTTATTTTTTTGTCTTTGTGTTGATACCCGTTATAGAAGGGGTTTACCCTTTATATATGTATGAGTCTGGTTTTGCGATATGTATGAGTCTGGTTTTGCGATGACGAAAATTAATTTTATAAAATTAATTTTAATTAAAAGTAAAATGATTTATATTTGGATATATTTATGTAAAAGTGAGTTGAACAATAAATTTGAGAGTAAAAATCACTTTTAGAGGCAAAGGCTATAATTTCTGGCTTCAAATTAAAATCAATTTAGAATCATTTTGACTCTCTCAAAAGTATAACCAAATATACACTAAATATAGATCCATATATGTCAACAACATAACCAAAAAGGAACCGCGGGGAACAAAAAAGATAGATAGATTATTAACAAATAAAAGATGGAGAGATAAGGTAGTTTGGTGCTTTGGGAGAGGAACATTGAAGTTTGAGAGATAAAGAAGTATAAGTTTTAACTCTGTTTACTAACATTTCTAAAAGCCAATTACTAATATGTTATTAAAAAAATAAAAGATAAATAAAAAGAAACATTTGACAGAAAAATAGAAATTAGCTCATAGTTTTTTTTTCCTTGAGAATAGAGAAATTAGCTCATATTTTATTTTGGTGTTATATCATAATATTATTTTTTAAAATATCTGCCAATATATATGGATGTCTGCGTGTATTTTTTTATGCGGCCGGTGTATAGTAATTAAGTTCTTATATTTTAAATATACAAGCTTTCAAAATAACTCGAAATACAAAAACAAAGTATAGACCATATTTTTAGCTAAAGTGTTATCGATTAAAAAACATTTAATAACTAAAAAGTATTCAAGCATTGTATCATATCACATTATGGTCATTCACCAAAAGAAAAAAAAAATCTGTTATCAAAAAAAAAAAATCTCATTATGGTGCATTGATCAAAAAAAATATCTCATTATGGTGCAACTTTTTCTCTTCTTTTTTTTACAGGATGACGATTTTTTTCTTGAAAAATATATAATTGACGGTGTGTTTATTTTCTCGAAATATTTTAATAAATTGCATCGCTTGTGAAAAAAGTCAAACGGTGGAGTCTTCACTTGCTCTTGCAATTGCTGAGTGCAGAGGCAGGCAGCAGAAGGGCTGTGTTTGCGACTAGAGAAGCATCACAGAATGGTTCCTTCCATTACCATTTTCATATTCTTAGCTTTCTCTTCTCTCTTTCTTCCCCACACTTCGCTTTCAGTTTCAGCTCAGCCACTCGACCACTTCACCTCTCAAATCAACCAAATCAACCTCAAAATCGCTCACTTAGGTAAACAACACTCCGCTTCAAATTTTATCGCCTGAATTTCTAATTCATGTCATCAGCATTAGTATCGCTACCAATATATATTGGAATCTGAATCAGCTATCATCGCTGCCTTAAATAATTTGCTTCTTTCATATTCTATGATATCGAATTTTATGTCGCATTTCGCTTTGAGGAATTATTTGAATGCAGAATCGGTTCTTGAAGAAACAGATAAAAAGCTAAAGGAAAGGGAATTGTATCTGGAAGAGTGTGAAAAGCGAATGAATGAAATGTCGGAAAAAATCCGTCATCTGCAGTCTACTATGTCTACAATGAAGGTTTCTCTCCAACCACTTTCAAATTTTCGAAGTTGCTTCTGATTGGTGTTCTTTCCTTCCTGACCTAATTTTATTGTCTTCACTAATTCGGCTCCTAATTGGTTCTTTTCTTTTCTTTATTTTTTGTAGTTTATTATTTAGTCACATAATTGAAAATACACGATTATGCTTGAGCATGACGTCCTATTCAAATTGTTTATATTTGAATGCTGATTCAAATATATTGCAGGCTGATTCATTGCATGCTGAGACACGGATTAAAACTCTGGAAGAAGAGGTATTTTCCCCCGTTATTTCTCTTGATTGTTCGTATAATTGTGTATAATTTACAGCATTTTATTTTCTGGATTTAATTGAAAGTTCAACTGATTTGAGAAATAGGTGTGGAAATGCATAGGTACAACTTCTCTGGTCTGCATTGAGAAGGAACAACTTTGATCTCCATATTTTAAAATCTAAAGCGCAAGATACTGAGAAGACACTGGAAGAGGTGACTTCAAGAGTTGAAAAGGTTTAATGCATTGTCTATTCTATCATTTTCTTCATATATGAACTGATATTTAGTGTTTTACTTTAGACATTCTAGTTTTAGTGGTTACCATGGTATATGATAAGGAGAATTCAAAATTATTGTGCATATTACAGAAATGAATGATTTTTCAACAATTTGTACCCTAAAAAATGAATTATACATTTTATTATATCCTTAATAATTACTAATTCCTACATTCAAAGACATATATAGAGTCATGGTATTTTGCGCACGGAAAAACTATAGAGTGAGGATCCGTGAAAGGTGTTTTTGGTATTGAGAGAGCATTTGCCAGTTTTCTACCTAGGAAGTTAATTTTTTTTCTTAAATACTTAATCATTCTAAGATATTCTTGTTGATGCCCCAAGATTAATTTGGTTTACAGATTTATGCATTGTATCATTTTCTCTGGGAGATTTGTGTTACATATTGTTAGTTCTCTATTCCTTGGGTAGAAGTCATTGAGCTTAAAGAGTCTAAGATAAGGCAAAATATTGGCTTGTGTGTAAATTAACCATGTGTACTGTAAAGAAAGTTTTGTAACTTGACCTTGCCTAGTGAACCAATAACTAGTAGTAGTAAGCACTGGTGGGCATGACACATCAAATGCAAAACACAAGTACTTGTATAGCTAGAAGTTTCAGTTTATAAGTATATATATTCTGTTCTGATGCAGTGTATAATATGTTGTAGCTCACAAAGGTTTCAGCTGATATAAATTCCCACAATGAATTTGTTTACTTAATATGCAATTTAACATTTTTTCTACACATTAAATTGTGGCTTGGTTGAGACTTGAGACAGATATAGATCCCTGCATTAGTTGATGCTATTCATCTTTTCCATTCAGATGGGTGACATTGTGACTGAACAGTGGATTCAAATTCAGCATCTTGAGCAGGCTCTTCACATTACCAAAGTATGTAAAGCTCATTTTGTAGTATATAAATTTTTGGATACCTTAACAAGTTTACAGTATTTTGTTCATGTGGTTTTTGAGCTTCTCATTTACTTTCTTTTTGCACATGTGTATATGTGAAGATGAGGACGCTAAAGGCCCAAAGGCAAGTGAGTGTAACAAGATGCACATTCTTGAAGGTAATTTAAAGAGTGAATCACCAATTTATTCTCTGAAATTGTAGTGGTCATTCAATTTTAATTTGGTCCCTGAAATTTGCAAAATTTCAAAATGGTTCCTGAAATTGAAAATCTTTGATCATATTAGTCCCTAGCAAGGACTAATATCCCCCCGCACAATTTTAGGGACTAAAATGACCGACCGAAAAGGACTTATTTAATCGAGAATTTTCAACTTTAGGGACTATTTTGGAATAGTAATAATTTCAGGAACTATGTTGACGGCGCTTATCAATTTCAGGGACCATTTTGGTGATTCACTCTAATTTAAATTTTTCAGATAACTAGTTTGAGCACTTTTGTTAATGTAAAGATAAGTAATACTTTATCCCATCTGCAATAGCATTAAATTAAGTACACTCGTCCATTGGGATCTTTCTTACTAAAATATGTAAGGAATTGCTGAGGCTTTCCAGCATTGAGCACATTATGATTTATATATTGCTATGAATTTTTTATCACAGTTTCTCATGCCCCTTTTCATATCTTTCTTGTTCTATAGTTTATCAATAACATTCTGGACGATCTTTGGGCATTGGAATCATTTGTATTTGGTGAAAGGACCATCGTAAGGTCACTCATCTCAGAGGCTATGGACCATTTGAAGAAATGCTCTTCAATGACCAAAAAATATCACCATCAGGTCTGCATGAAAATGTATTTGATAGATATTTGTGAAAGAAAAAAGTCGTCTATTCATGTATTAGAATATGATGAACCTTCTCTGTGGAAACTTGATATTTATCTGAAGATTCGCAATATCACATGGTTTCTCACACTACTATTCAAGCACTGTACATTCTGAATATCTAAAATGTTGCATTTCTATAGTTTTGCAATATATATTAATGGTACTCAATATGTTTTGGGGATACAATGAGGCATTCTTAGTTTTTATTGTTTATCGGTGTAAGGCATTCCTCCTTTAATAAATCCGACGTCTATGCAGCAACAAATTTTTTAACACATAATTGTATGTTTAGCTTCAAGGTTTCATCAAAGATCTGATGAAGAGAAATGAATTGACAGCATCTCTTGCAAATGATGAATTAGTTTTCTTCCTGGTAAGCTAAAGCTTTCAGTTTACTTGTGAAACCTACATGTTTAGACACAAATTCTACGATTTTGACTGTTCTTTATAAGCTAGTGGTATCATTCTTTGATCATAGTACATGTTTTCAGGCATCTTCTCTAATCACCTTTCCATTAATGAGTGCCTGGATGTTGCTCTCATCATAATTGCTGGGCAGCCAAGATTTTTTTTCCCCACAGGAAATTGTCCTCCGTACAGTTTTTGCAGCGACACTGACATCTGCAACTCAATTTTCGAACACTTGTACTTGAAGAACATGTGATACGTTTCTCACTTCTCAGTGATGGTGGACAAACGTTAGTTTAGTTCTTGCATGGCAAGTAGCCGTTAATACTTCTCCTAATGTGAATTTTGATTGAAGAACTAGCTGGGAGAACCTGTGCTCAACACGGGTGACAAAGAAAAATAGAATTTACAGTGTAGTTAAGCTTTTAGAGTGTAGTTAAGCTTTTTTATGAGAAATGCAGGAAAACAGATGAAGAAGCTTTTGCCATATGTCTTTAATGCAATTAAGTTTCTAATATAGATATAGATTTTGATATCGCGTTTTCAAACTTATTTTCATCCATACATGTCTCTCTGAAAAGATCCAAAATAACATGCTACTAACCATTTAGCACTCGCTTACCATTGTCACAAGTGTTGTAATTGCTAATTGAAGTGTATGCAGGGTTTTTGTATCAAAAACACTTTTTTTAAAGGTGTACATACATCTTACTCAAATGTATGGAAAACTCATTATTCTATGAAGAACATTTTCTTCCTTGAATAGAACACACTAATGATAGAAATTCTCTTGGAGAAAGAAAATAAAAAAATCTGCGTGGGAAGAGAGAACCATATAATGACTTTGTCCAAAAGTTGTGTTTCTCAAATTCTAACGAGTTTTTAGTAATCTACTAATTTTTTGGATATTATATTGTGAATTGAATTTTGACATATGATAATTTAATATTTAAAACAATTATTATATATATTGTTATGAAGAGTGGTTATTTTGTTGATGTCTGTGCTTTTTTTTATAGACAAATGTTAGTTGTTAGTAATTGTTAGAATTGTTAGTTTTTTGGGTTTGAACTCGTGACCTTTAGCTTCCATTCTTTCAGCGTCTCTAGCTCACCAACCGAGCTATCTACTTGGGACTTGTTGATGTCTGTGTTACTTCCAATATTTTGACGAAAGAATTGTATTTAATTATGAAGAATGGTAATTTAAATTACTTTTTGAGAATAAATATACAACACCGAAGGGGAATGCACTTTGTACCCAAAAAAGATTTGTCAACTTCCAAAAATGAATTATGCTCGGTATTGAAATCTTAAGCACTTGATAATCACTTAAAAATTGAAATTTTGAGTTTAGTTAGCAAGTACTTGATAATTAAACTCTATTTTGAGTTTAAATCTCAAGACTTAATAATTAGTAAGTCCGTAACCAAAAAAAAAAAATAGTAAGTCAAACACAATTTAAAAATTCATTAGAAATTAGATTTTAAACAAAACAACGTATACTTAAATAAGATTTTTCTTTCTGTCGAAAAAAAAAGATTTTTTTTTTCTTTTGTTCTCTCAGTCTCACTTTCTCTCTTCTATAGTTCGCATATGAATTTCAAAATAGACTGTGATTATGAATTATTTGATATTAAACTAGTCTAAAATATGTACGAAAAAAGTAATTCAAAATTAAAATTTGGGTAAACCAAATACTACATCCATCTTAAAATAAGTGACGGCGTCTTAGGAAAGAGGAAAAAAAAATCATAAAATAAGTGTTATTTTCTTATTTCAATTTAACATTAATTATTTATATTATTCCAATTATACCTTTAATTAATAATATGTGTATTATTCCTAAGTCATTATACTCTAGTAAATTTTTTATGATAATGGATAATAGTATGTTAGTGGTTAGTAGAATTAATTTAGTAAAATTGTTACAGTGATTCGTTTATTTACTGATTTTCTTAAATGTGAATGAAAATTAGTAATTACCGTAAAAGACATTAATTTTGAGACGGATGATTATATTTCAAGACCAATTCAAGTTTATCTAGATTCAGTGATTCACATAACAATTTTTAATTTAAACTATTGAACACCAATTTTCTAATTTAAAAAAAACACTCTGAACAATGAAAGGTCATAAATGTCAATGCGTATACTTGTCGAATTTTTACCCTATCCGATCTTTAGGTGATCTTAGCCTCATCTTCGTTCCTTCCTTGCCTTTTCTGTCATGACCATGGAAGAAGATACAACGTGGGAGCAGAGGCTCCAAGCCCTAACCCACATCCTAACAAGCCCTACAATCACACCAACCCTCCACTCTCAATTCTTCATCGCCACCCAAATCCCCTGCTACCTCAACTGGGACTACCCGCCAATCCTCTGCTCCGATCCCTCTCTTCTTAAAAAATGGGTCTTCTCATTCTTCCTCAAAAGGGTCTTCAGAATGGGTCTTCCCCAAACCTCTTGGAGATCCAAGTGCCCATTCCAGCAACCCCCACCACTTATTCTTGCGGAGGGAGTGGAAGAAGCACAGTGGGGAAAGGAAGAAAGAAAGGCGTATGTTAGGAAGAGGCTGGCAAGGAAACCCCTTGGCAGAGATGTTAACCCTCTCATACCCATTTTAATACCCAATGTTTTGTTGTTGTCACTTATGTTCTGGAGTCCATTTCGCCATCTAGATTGACAACCTTTTCGCTATCTAGCTGTGTGTGTTGCTTGCTTGTGTGTTGCACATGGTGATAAATTGCTTAAAGAATTGTGTTCCACTCTTATGGTTCTTTTTGATAAGTACCAACATTTTCATTTTTGCCCCATAATGGAACAACAATATGAGTTCCAAGTGAAATCTTTTTGCCTGCCGTCATCTAATGCTATGAATAAGGTGGAAAAAGTTGACCTTAGAAACCAAAATTCTTGTCCTCTCTTGTGTCAATTGTATATTTGTTTCCTTTTGGGAAAAAAAAAAATCAGTGAGAAAGTATAGTTCGCATGCGCTAATTACGCAATCAGTTTCAGACCATCTAATCTATCAAGAAAGAAAAATGGTTTTTAAAAAGGGCAAAAAAAAAAAAAAAGAATGCATAATATAAGAAGAGACAAGGTCGTGTATTCCAAAATTTAGAAAATCAGTGGTAAAATGTTGCGGGATATTGAGAGTAGGAGTTTGAACCTATAACACACTACTTTTTCTCTCCCTATCTCTACACTCAAATCAAAATGAATATACACAGCGTGTTGACCAAGGCTGGCTTTGGCTGCAGCCTCTTCAAATACTGCTTTTTTTAATAGTGAAAAAATTTATGTGAGTTGGATCCCATAAACTTATTGGGTCAAAGTCATCGGAACTAGAATTTAAACTTAAATTATTATGAAATATAACTCATGTCTTTATCGATTGGAC
Source organism: Calophaca sinica (assembly GCA_037113605.1). Lineage (NCBI taxonomy): Eukaryota > Viridiplantae > Streptophyta > Magnoliopsida > Fabales > Fabaceae > Calophaca > Calophaca sinica. The sequence goes on along the minus strand of CM073732.1, from coordinate 8,861,745 downwards.
CAACTTTCGTTGGCCGTTTTCGGATACTATGTGAACCTTTTGATAGACCGCTAATTATTCGATTATTTTTTCAATCACCATTTTTAAATTAGTATTCTCTACCACTATAGAGCTAATTGCGCATTACCACTTCATTAAAAGAATGCGATTCTCATAATTAATGATAACGTTAAAAGTTCCATTTTTTTTATGGTAAATTCTTCCATACCCAGGAAGAAAGGTGGGTATCGATACTCATCCATAAAACAGAAAAAAATAATCTTAATAAAAATAAAAACTATAATTCAAACATAAATTATAAATAACAAAACAAATAAAACCTATAAAATAAGCTCGAAATAAAAAAATAAATTGAAATATCAAAAGAAATTGAAATCGTGTATGAAATAAGTAAAACAATAGAAGAAATTGACAAAAATATAATTTTATTATTAGGAATGAAATAAGAAAAGAAGAATAAGTTAGGAATGAAATTAAATAGTTTACACAAATATTAGAATATTATTTAAGCAATGATCCAAATAACAAAAAGAGAGAAAGAATTTTTATAAAAAATAAAATAGAGAAAGAATAAAAAGACTCTTTAAAGAAAGTCAAAATTTATTAATATATAATGAAATTTTTCAGGGAATTTCTCCTATACTCTCATACTAACAACAAGTATGAAAACTAAGCATTTAATTTCACTTTAAAAAAATTAAAAAATGATGTGGTGTCAAATAATTAGTCACTGGGTATTCATACCCAATAAAACTCCAGGGTATCGGAGTTTTCACCTCTTTTTATTAAGCACGATTATAAATAATGGTACAAAAAATTACACAACGAATTCAAATTACACTAAAACAGTAAATACCAATAGAATTTAATTTGTATGCATGGTCGCTATAAAGATTTTTTTACACCGTCAATCAATCAAAAATTGGCACATCATTAAACTTTATACTAACCGTACATACCAGTTAAACTCATATCAATATCACTTTTCATTTGTCTAAAGAGCTCTTTAAAAACCATTTACCCAACCACGGATAAATAATTTAAAAAGGTGATTAAAAAGAGTAATTGAGTACCAATATGATGTTAGTTCGAGTGGAATTAGGCTCAGATTGTTAAGCAACAACTTAAGTTCGAGTCTTGCGAATAGAAAAAATATGGTTGAGAGGAAAGACCCCACTAAAAGTGGTCAGCTAAATTTTCTGATAGAGATTATTCATCGGTAAAATTAGTGGATATTTTCAACCTATCTCATTATAAAAAAAAGAATGAGTAAATAACAAGTTTAACAAGTGCATAAATTAAGAAGATAAAATATATTAAGTATTTTATTTTTATAATATGTTTTCGATTACTTCTTTTTGTCTTGGAAACATATTTTTGAAACAGCTTTAATCAATCAAACTAGTTTTCTTCTTTTATGGTATCTGTGTAACCATTTTACCCTTTTTCTTTTTTATGGGCTTTAGACTAATTCAGTAACAGAACTTTAACACTTTTGCTTTATAAAATTAAAATTTATAATTATAGGTACACCGTACACCTTCTTCTCCCACTCTCTTCTCTTCTGAGGGTAATAACCAAACTAAAAATAGATGTTGGGTAGAGCCAGCCAGGCACGGATCAGCACGCGAATGTGGCACGGAAGCTTCATTGCCTTAAATTTTTGCCTTTTTGAATATTCATCCTTCTCCGACTCCTTGTCCCTTGCCTTATGATTGGTGTCCTAATAACTTTTACAGAGTTCATCAAACTCTTTGAAAGAAATACAATATCTAAAACATAATAAAATAGTCACCAAAAGAAAAGAAAAAAAGACAAGCTTTAATTTTCTGGGTAATGCAATCAATTGGGTTAGATGTCCATTGCCAACTTACCTGCTCCTTTAGTTAACTACATCAAGAAAATTTAGTAGCATGACGCTCCCTAATTATTTCACATGGGTGGCCCAAAGTAGGTGGCATGCATGGACAAACAATAGCACCCTAAAGATGTGTACTAGAGCAGGTTAGTGGTTAGTAACTCAATAAACCTAACCAACAAAGAAATTCGAGATAAAGAATAAGCTAAATTTTACTCCATCAACTAAAGCTAAATGAGAGAACTCGTGCTCTGCACGAGTGTCAAAGAAAAACATAATTTGTAGTATAGTTAAGTTTTTGGAGTGTAGTTAAGTTTTTAGTAGAAAAATAATTTTTTGCGGGAAAATGGAAGAATAAGAGCATCTTTGATTACACTTTTTAAAATCAGTTTTCTGTTTTTAAAAAATTTAACAAAAATAAAATTTACTCTTTGTCTATTTTTAAAAAAAGAAAAATTGTTTTTAAAAAGTGTATTAAACAGGCCCTGAGTTTTTGACACATTTCTTGGTATAGTAGTTAAGTTTCTTCTATAAATAATAAAATGGCTTTACTGCAGTTTTGGTCCCCCTATTTTCACCAATCCGTAATTTTGGTCTTCCTATTTTTAAATCCGCAATTTTAATCCTCTAATTTTTAACATTTCTGAAATTGGGTCCTTATATCTAATTTAGGTCAAATTAGGTGATGTGGCAGAACATGTTCAACAAGAACATCATCATAAGAAGAACACCACCAACAACAGAAGAACAACAATATGAATGGAATAGCAACAACAACATCATCAACATCAACATCAACAACAAGAGAAGAACAACATCACTATCAGTAGTACCAATAAGAGAAGAACAACACCATCAACAACACCAACACCAAAACCTCTATCTCTCTCCATCCATGGAACAACAACATTAACAACACTCCACTAACACATCTCAACAAATAAATTCTGGGAAAAAAATACCAAAATCTCCAATTTGTTATGAACCCTAATCGCGATTTCTGCTGCTGCTTCACCTCTTCTGCTGCTTCTTCTGCATCGCATCTTCTTCTGCTTCTTTTGCATCGCATTTTCTTCGCCTCATCTTCTTCCTCGTTCTTCATAAAACCAGAACCAGTGGCATAAATCCTCGATTCTTCTTCGTTCTGCTTCGATTGACTGAGACTGTCTCACAGTTAGGGTTTTTGGAATTGAGACTGTGAGGGTGACTGTGTGGAAGAAGCAGAAGACTTTGAAATTTCGAAGCATAGAGGAAAGGTGAGAGGAAGAAGAAGAAGAGAAAGATCTGGGCGAGAGGGAAAGATCTGGGCGAGAGGAAGAAGGGAAGAGATAGATTGAGAGCGAGAGGAAGAGAAATATTTTTATGATTTTATTTCTTTGGAAGAAGGAGGACTGAGCATGTGGTGGACTGGCTTGTCTGAGAGTGAGGAAGAAGTCCGTGAGGAAGAAGGAGCAGAGGAAGAAGATCGTGAGGAAGAAGGGTCGAGGGAGATTATGGATTTAGGGTTCATCTTTTATTTTCTGTTTTATTTTTATGATTATATTTATTTATTTTTATTTATTTAATTAAAAAAATAAATTAAATAATTTTTTGTTTTGTTTAAATAAGTGGTTGCTTAGTAGGATGATTAGTTAATACACATCAACAAGAGTTACTGGACATGTCAGCATTTGACCTGCTACATCACCTAATTTTGACTCAAATTAGAGATAGGAACCCAATTTCAAAAATATTAAAATTAGGGGACTAAAATTGCGGATTTAAAAATAAGGGGACCAAAATTACGGATTGATGAAAATAGAGGGACCAAAACTACAGTAAAGCCTAATAAAATTCAGTGACATGGTCTTACGGTCACAAATTGTCATGTGTAACATATAAAAACAATGCACTATGATTTGCAGAATGATCCTACTTATAAACGTAGAATGCTAGATTCTGTTGATTTATGTAAAGGAACCCATTTTGCTTTGTCACAGTTTGGAGTAATATTAAGATCATTTTTTTATAATTTATATTTATTAAGATCGTAATAAAAGTGAATTTCATGCCATTTGATTTATAAACGCTATGTAAACCAACTTAGATTGATCAACTTAGATTTCAGCGCCAGATGTACTTCTTTTTTGGAGATCAAAACGCTATGTAAACCCAATTTTTAACTTTATTTGAATTTTTGAAGGTTAATCACAACTCACAAGTCTAATTCAGTTTGATTTAAATGGCCGAAACTATTAAGGAATGGAAGTCTAGTTCAGTTACAAACCATGTGCATGACTTAGTGTGCTAAACGGCGTATGCAATTTCATAAAAGATGATTAAATGTCGTCACTCTCAATCCTCAACGGAGACAAGGCTTTTTTTTTTTGGGGGGGGGGGGGGGGGGGGCGCACACGATGTGTGAACCAAATGCCATTATTTTCGTGTCCCACCAACTCCTCAATCCACGCATAATTACTCGCCAAGCCTTCCCATCTTTGTCTCGTTTTCATTCTACGCTTGATCCCTTATCTTTTTCCAAGCTTCAACTTTTTCCAAGATTTTGATTAGTTTTACAACTGGGTTTTGTGTTTTGAGCAAATTGTAATCAATCTCCAGGTTTTCATTACGTTGATTGATGGAGTTATACATGATGACTATGCTTTAAAAGACTATAAAATGTGAAAGCTGACTTTAGCATCTAATAATTAACCTTACAGCGATGCTATACATGCGAGAGAAACTCATCGTGATGTTTGCGAATGCCGACGTATCAACTTAAAAAAAAAAAGGGAAAACATGTAAATTGTTTTTTCCCCGGAATTCATGGGTCATTTGGCCAACCATGTTTCTTCGTGATGTTCACGAAGTCAACATTTGGCGAGGTTAAGCATTTCTGTTAACCTTAATCTAGCATTTTGTTGGTAAATAGAAGTTTGAGGGGAAAAAGGATTCTACAATTTATTTATTTTTTGTTTCTCATAAGATGTCTTACACGCACAATGATAGAGATTGATATCTCGATTCGTGTGAAATCCGAATAGGCGGCAAATTAGTCACAAGAGTTTTAACGCTATAATTACACAAATTTGACTGTTGTTGTAAAATGAAACATATATTTTAAAGAGTAATTTATAAAATGATAATAATTTATTAAGTAAAAATTAAGAAAATAAATTTAATAATTTATTATCTGTTATGTACTTGTATATTTTAACACAATTTCAGATATTATTTTTTAATCAATATTTATGCTTTACATTTGGATGTACCAAATTCATATTTAATATGATTTAAAACCGAAAATCTTAAACTGAATAGAGTTGGCTCCTATAATTTTAGCTATCCTCATTGACATTTGATAGCATCATTAATATATTTTGGTGTGATAATTTATGGGCCGCTGGATATGAATGTAAATTAGATAGAAAAACTTTTTTAGGCTGGAATCCAATAACAGTAAAACTACTACCTTTGAATGCAATGGTTGTATCATAATGTATGGTGCAACTACTGATCACCAATGGGTTTGCTTGCAATAAAGGGGGGAAAATTATAGATGCTTATTAAATTCTTAGCTATCTTTGGATACGGCTAAGAGAAAGCAACGAATCGAATAACTAAATTGAAAAATATTAGAGACACGCTCTCTAGCTCTTTTTTTTTAATATACTCTTTTTTATTGATTGAAATTCTTATAAGTCTCACTAAATTTGAGTGGGATTCACATAATTTAGTGGGTTCCATTTGAATTTCAACCAATAAGAGAGTGGGTATTGAGAAAAAAAATATTAAAGAATGTATTGGTAGTACTCCACTAACTAAACTTATGTACAATAAGATTGTCAATTTATAATGATGTGGCTTTCCATAAAGATACAAGCATAGTCCTCGGTCCCAACGATATCGTATAAAATACGGAGTAACTGAAGACTCTATTTTTTCTAATATTTATCCTACTTCCAAAAGTATTTTTTTCTTACGAGTGTATTATTTTGCCGTCCAAAAGTTTATTTTCAGACAAATTATATTGTCCGAAAATAAAATTATGAAAGGGAGAGTGCATGTTAGCAAAAACTAGAATTGTCTTTAGTTATTCCATAAAAAATATGATTAACAATAAAAATGATGGAGAAAGGCCCATTCTAATAAGGTAAAGTTACTCTTATAGAGGGACCACAATCATCCAACAACCTGCCTCCATCCATTTGCGCAATTGCACCTAATGAGTGGAAAAAATTGAAAGGAGAGAGGAAAAGGAAAGGTCCTCTATATAAAGCTACCTTGGGCAATCACAGCTTTGCATCAGTATACCTACTCACAACTCCAAACCATCTTCCCCCTCTTCCGCTATTCTCTCTATGGCTCCCTTATCAAACTACATTTATTTCCTTTTCTTGACAACCCTTTTGTTGCCTCTGCAAATTATAGCCAGAGACAGCCAGTTCTTCAGCAAAGTCACACATTTCAACAACAACAACAACAACAAAGAGACAGAGGTTTCCAACAAAGAAGGACCAGTTACAAACAAGCCAGAGGAGCAACAACAACCAGCTTTCATCACTGAAACTGAAAACAGCTATGGCCTATATGGCCATGATTCTGATCACCTTCCTTCCACCACCACAACCAATGCTGCCCCTTACAAAACCGAGTTTGAGGACACCAGCAAGTACCCCAACAACAACAACAACAACAACAACAACAAGTACTACAACAATGATGCCTATAACACAAAGTATTACAACAAGGATGCTTTTGGAAATAACCAAAATGAGTTGAGCGACACAAAGTACACAGAAGGAGGATACAACTCCATGGGACATCAGAACAATAACAAGAAGCAGTATTACTTCAACAACAACGCAGCTGCCAATGAGAGATACTACTCCAACAAAAACAACAATAATAATTATAATGCTGGAGCCAATAACAGGTACAATGGTGAGAGGCAAGGGATGAGTGACACAAGGTTTATGGAAGGTGGTAAATATTTTTATGATGTTAACTATGAGAAATACAATCCAACATTCTATGGTGACTCATCTAGGGGAGTGAACACCAATAATTGGTACAACAACAGAGGTGGCAACAACAATGTGTACCATGGCAACTACAATGCGTACCAGAATCAGGAAGTGTTTGAAGATGAACAATATGACTTCGAGCCATGAGCTTGAATCATTAGCAAAGTGAAGAATTCACTTTACTTTTGAGTGTCTGCTGTGGGTGTTCTATGTTTTATTGTGCTTTGGATTCAAAAAACACATAGTTAAAAGATAATAGGCTAATTATAAGGGGTTTTATTTTTATTTTTTATAAACATGGTTGTAATTCTACCAAGTCTTGTTTCTGGCATTGCATTGTCTCTGTCATGATTTGGGTATACTGCATGAAGTATGAGAGCATGAGTAATTTTTGCTTATAACCTATCAATGAGATGTATAATGTGATGAAGTAAACCTACTTGTTTCTTGCTTATTGTTTCTTTTATTTTCCCTTTTTCAATAAGTTGTACAACTTTTCTTCGCTTGTGCGCAATATGTATGAGTGGGGATCCAGATCGCCTACAGTAAAAAGATGCCGCAATTGCACACTGTAGGCGATCTCAGACATCCGTTTTCGATCCGATAGTCAGCAACAGATCTCGATTAAATATACTGTAATCAATCTCGGCTATCTGTTTTCAATCTGACGATACACAGCAATAACTGCGTCATGCAGTTATTGCGTGGAATCCGAATCCGTATGAGGGGAGACTAGAAAAGAGGGAAAGGGATCACAGACAAAAAAGAAAAATTCTCGTACTATTGGACAAATTGGAATTGTCAAATATTATTGAAAAGGCAGAAAAAGAAAAATTCTCCTTTTTTCTGTTCTGAACTGCCCAGTTTATTTTTAGCAGTTGCGGAATTTAATATCAAAGTTTTCATTTTTTTGTTCCAATAAAAAATGGTCAAAAATGGTTTACGGCTGTTTGCATAAATCATCTCCCCCTTGCACTTAATCGGTGCATCTCTGTGGAGTACTAATCATCACTTGATACTATCATTTGGTGTTTTGTTAAGCAAGTTTTATGCAAATTTTTTTCCATTAGAAAGTATATACCAATTATTTTATCTTTCCACACAAGTGTATTTTTCATTCATCAATACTTTGATTACTTTCTGGTTACAAACAAATGCGAAAAGCCGTCTTCACCTAGTTTAATTCTGCATAGCGGCCATAGTGATTGATATTCATTTTTATCAGCTGCCTCATAAATTGTACCAGGCGAACTACTAGTATTTGCTAAAATACTTTAGAAACAATACATTCCTTACAGGCAGGCAAGGGTATTTGAAGTTAAATCTATGATTTTTTTTTTTTATTTTTGACAAAAGAAGTTAAGTCTATGATGTTAACTGCAATTTGTATTGAAAAAAATTTCTTAGAAAAACTGTTTTAGAGAAAAGGGATTTTATTGATTCAGTTCACAATTTTTCATGCTTAATATTAGCTGGTTATAGTGATGGCCTTGAGGGTGTGCAGAATGTGCGATCGCACATAGTCCTATATGTTAGGAGCACCAAATTTTTTTTACTTAGGAATCTATAAACAATACATATACAAGTCATTGTTTGAGTAATTTTTTGACAGGTGTCAATCAACTAACCATTCCCTTCCACAATACACTTCACAAACACAAAAAAATTTGCCACAAATGTCACCACCAAACACACAACGTACAAATGCGTCACGACAAAACGCACCTGCCATCCGACTTCAAATTTCAAATTCAAAAACACGTTTTCCTAGCCACAACCATCTCTCTCTCACCTCGACGAGGAAGTCTCTCTCACTCCCCTCTGTATTTGCTCCCTCCATCTCCCTCCATCTCACTGATCCCTCTCCTCCTCCTTCCTATAGAACACTGGCGACGGATCAGCATCTCGCGACAGGGGCGCGATTCGTGGTCGTTGCTGGTGGATCTGACTGGCGGCAGTGCTTACAGTGGGATTACATTTGGAGTTTGAAGGAGGAAGAGGAAGAAGCTGTTGACGGTGAACCACCATCGAAGAAACAAATTCGGTTAACGAGGTCTCTTAATTCGGTTAACGAGGTCTCTATTTTGGGTTTCAATGTTTTTCTTCATCTTTGTTTCTTCTTCTTCTTCGGTTCCTATTAATCTTCTTCTTTTATTTCTGATGCTTATTTATATTTTCTCTATGTTTGCAAGTAATAGAAGAAGCAACTCACACTTTTGCATCTGATAACTGAGGAGCATTGTCACAGGTAATTATTTCAACCCACACTTTTGCATCGCATGATTTATGTATATTTTAGTTTGTTTTTTAACATGAATGTTGTGTTTTAGATGCTGATTTTTCTCCACACTTTCGACAGTTCGACAGACCAACTTCGACAGTTCGACAGACCAACTTTGACGACATCGTTTCAAGGCCTCCACTCCCCAGTAACCGCCTCGACAATGGGATCCTCCACTCCGGTTTCACGGTCACCCCGACCGCATGCGCCTTCTCTCGAATCCTCGGGAGAGCATTGGAGGTTGGGTTATGCCTGAAAGGACCAACTTCGGTGATTCGGCCAGACCAACTTCGACAGTTCGAGTTGATGACTTGAGGTGTAGTCGAGTTGATAATCAGTAATTTGGGAATGTTAGCATACTTAATAATCAGTATAGTCGAGTTGATCTTCCTAACAATTTTCTTGGAGTGTATTTTAACTTTAAACTATCAAGGGTTGATATAATAATTCTTGCATTGTATTTTTCTTCATTGTTCAACAATCAAAGCTTGAAGGTGCAAAGCTAGCTCATTTTGTATTTCGTAAGTTTTTATTTCTATTTGTGAAGTTCATTTGGGTTCACTAATTGAATTCTACCATCCAATTCATTTGATAGTTTTTTTATTTGTTTTTTAAAAATAATTAAGAACATATCCAAACAGACCAAATGAGAAGATCGAAGCATCGAAGCATACGAAACCCATTTCCATAAAATTTCACAAATCAATCTCAATAATCTGCTTTTTTATTAGGGTTATTCGACATCACAAAATTCGACAGTACCTAACACCGTATGGAACCAAGAGAGAGTCCATGTCAAGAATAGCGCCAAACCGAGAAAAAATTTTAAAAACAAATAAAACCGTATGTTAATACGATTGTCCGACAACAAAACGTTGTCGAAATAACTTTCTCTTACGGATTTATACGCACATGCATCGTCCCAACCCCCAACCTTCCCTTTTCCATGCTCGATCTGGAGCCAGCAGCTGCGCATAGGATGAGGTAGCGGACAAAGGGGTGATCTCCCAAGCTACACCCAAAACACAGCTTCACCTCTCTGACCTCGAAGCCAAACCCAAATTTCAGAGAGGGAAATGTAAATCTCAACTTTCGCTCTCTCACAGACCAACTTCGACAGACCAACTTCGACAGTTCGACAGACCAATCTGACCAGTTCGACATACCAACTTCGACAGGAATAAAGTGTTTCATTTTTGTTTGGCTCACATGCCATATGTCAAAGCTGTTAAACTAAATATCTGCAGTATTGCTAAAAAAACGAAATAGAAAAATGAGGTGGGGAAAAGGGTCGAACAATTGACTTTGCTTGGGAATTACACCATAAAGCATAAACTGTAAAAGGGGAGAAACATACGGCTGCAAGCTGCTAAGTCTAATAGAAAATCAGTTTTATAGTAGCCTTAGGGTGTCTCTGATCTTGACATGAGGTATAATAGGATAATTGTCTAATGGATAAACAATAAAATAGTGTTCTTCACTGGTCAAAAACCAGCAGAATATGTTCTTTGGCTTTAAATCCTGCAACACAATTTGTTACATGAAAAGGGCAATTATCTCAGCATACCTAAGGAGAGATGTAACCGCCACTGCTGGAATCCGTGCAACTAATACCAGGCTATCACACAAGTCAACAAAGGTGTCAATCAACTAACCATTCCCTTCCACAACACACTTCACAAACACACAAAAATTTGCCACAAATGTCACGGTTGCAGGTCAACAATAGCTGGAACCACCTCACCTCTTTTATTTAATTTTTATTTTTTAATGAAATGAATAGCCTCTCTTACCGTGTTCACAAAACAAAAAAGTTAGACAAATAAACAGTGTGCACGGAACACTGTCGAGCACGTTTGCACAGAACACTGTGTGCACAGAACGTGACACTGCCATCTTTTTTCTCCACAAAACCAGATCACTCCCGTAACTATAGTCAACCACCTTTTGCCAGATTCGTCTTACATACTGTCACGGTAACCAGATCAGTCACCTTCTTTCGTCCATCCCTTTCCCCATTGATAACCTAAATCAAACTCTACAAAAAGCAGGACGTGACAACTTTGTCTCGGTGAATCTACCCAACATCTATACTCCACTCTTCCCTCCATTTTTTCCACAATGGTGAAATCAACGTCTAAGCTGCTGAAAAGCCAAAATTTATGTCTCTATTTCAAGCCTTTGCTGATCTCTATAAAAAAGTGATGAGTCGACAACTTCGACTTGGAACCAAACGAGCTAGCTCATGACCCAAACGAGTCGAGCTATGCTTAGCTCAAGTTCAGTTCATTTATTTAACGAGCTCAAAGAGGGATACAAGGGGGCGGGCTTAGCTCAAGTGCAGGGCATTTATTTTAAGAGAACGAGCTAGCTCATGAACCAAACGAGTCGAGCTATGCTTAGCTCAAGTTCAGTTCATTTATTTAACGAGCTCAATGAGGAATACAAGGTGACGTCGAATATAAAAAAAGTGATGTCGACAATTGGGAAGAACACTTCGACTTTATGCTGAGCTCAAGTTCAGTTCATTTATTTAACGAGCTCAATGAGGAATACAAGGTGACGTCGAATATAAAAAAAGTGAACGACAATTGGAAAGAACACTTCGACTTGGAACCAAACGAGTCGAGGTCAGTTCATTTATTTAACGAGTATAAAAAAAGTGATGTCGACAATTGGGAAGAACACTTCGACTTGGAACCAAACGAGCTAGCTCATGGACCAAACGAGTCGAGCTATGCTTAAATGTCGAATATAAAAAAAGTTCAGTTGGGAAGAACACTTCGACAATTAGGAAGAACACTTCGACTTTCAGTTCATTTATTTAACGAGCTCACTGAGAAATACAAGGTGACGTCCTTAGCTCAAGGTGACTTCCCATTGACGTCCTTAACGAGCTCAATGGGAAGAACACTTCGACTTGGAACCAAACGAGTCGAGGTCAGTTCATTTATTTAACTATAAAAAAAGTGATGTCGACAATTGGGAAGAACACTTCGACTTGGAACCAAACGAGCTAGCTCATGAACCAAACGAGTCGAGCTCAGTTCATTTATTTAACGAGCTCAAAAATATAAAAAAAAGTGATGTCGAGGTGACGTCGTGTTCGACTTTATGCTGAGCTCAAGTTCAGTTCATTTATTTAACGAGCTCAATCAGGAATACAAGGTGACGTCGAATATAAAAAAAGTGATGTCGACTTCGACTTTATACTGAGCTCAAGTTCAGTTCATTTATTTAACGAGCTCAATGAGGAGAACAAGGTGACGTCGAATATAAAAAAAGTGATGTCGACAATTGGGAAGAACACTTCGACTTGGAACCAAACGAGCTAGCTCATGAACCAAACGAGTCGAGCTATGCTTAAATGTCGAATATAAAAAAAGTTCAGTTGGGAAGAACACTTCGACAATTAGGAAGAACACTTCGACTTTATGCTTAGCTCAAGTTCAGTTCATTTATTTAACGAGCTCAATGAGGAATACAAGGTGACGTCGAATATAAAAAAAGTGAACGACAATTGGGAATGCTGAGCTCAAGTTCAGTTCATTTATTTAACGAGCTCAATGAGGAATACAAGGTGACGTCCTTAGCTCAATGTGACTTCCCATTGACGTCCTTAACGAGCTCAATGGGAAGAACACTTCGACTTGGAACCAAACGAGTCGAGCTCAGTTCATTTATTTAACTATAAAAAAAGTGATGTCGACAATTGGGAAGAACACTTCGACTTGGAACCAAACGACCTAGCTCATGAACCAGGTGACGTCGAATATAAAAAAAGTGATGTCGACAATTGGGAAGAACACTTACGTCGAATATAAAAAAAGTGATGTCGACTTCGACTTTATGCTGAGCTCAAGTTCAGTTCGACTTGGAACCAAACGAGCTAGCTCATGAACCAAACGAGTCGAGCTCAGTTCATTTATTTAACGAGCTCAATAATATAAAAAAAGTGATGTCGAGGTGACGTCGTGTTCGACTTTATGCTGAGCTCAAGTTTAGTTCATTTATTTAACGAGCTCAATGAGGAATACAAGGTGACGTCGAATATAAAAAAAGTAAAAAAAGTGATGTCGACTTCGACTTTATGTTGAGCTCAAGTTCAGTTCATTTATTTAACGAGCTCAATGAGGAGAACAAAGTGACGTCGAATATAAAAAAAGTGATGTCGACAATTGGGAAGAACACTTCGACTTGGAACCAAACGAGCTAGCTCATGAACCAAACGAGTCGAGCTATGCTTAAATGTCGAATATAAAAAAAGTTCAGTTGGGAAGAACACTTCGACAATTAGGAAGAACATTTCGACTTTATGCTTAGCTCAAGTTCAGTTCACTTATTTAACGAGCTCAATGAAGAATACAAGGTGACGTCGAATATAAAAAAAGTGATGTCGACAATTGGGAAGAACACTAACGTCGAATATAAAAAAAGTGATGTCGACTTCGACTTTATGCTGAGCTCAAGTTCAGTTCGACTTGGAACCAAACGAGCTAGCTCATGAACCAAACGAGTCGAGCTCAGTTCATTTATTTAACGAGCTCAATGAGGAATACAAGGAGACGTGCTTAGCTAAGTTCAGTTCATTTATTTAACGAGCTCAATAGTATTAACCGGCGTTGACTTGCCTCTGTAGGAATACAAGGTGACGTCGAATATAAAAAAAAAAAGATGATTCGGCAATTGGGAAGAAAACTTCGACTTGGAACCAAACGAATACAATGTGTTACTCACCCGTGCGTATGCACGGGTCTGTTACTAGTACTGCTACATATTCGAGTTGATAAATACACGTATAACTAGTTTTGATATAATTCTATTATAATTTGTTGATTTGATTTGAATTTTTAAACGTTGCACTCGCTAGTCAATGGAAGAAAACAGTAAGAAATAAGAAGCGGTTATCCTTTGCGATTATCTTTACATCTTTCTGTCAATTTGTTGTCAGGGACTGTTAGAATATGTGAACAAGAGAATAGTGAGCAGTGATTCTACCATTTGCAAACAAAAATATAAATAAAACATTCAAACAAATCAATCGGTCTTTGACCAAAAAAGTAATAATCGGTCAATCGTTCCTCCGTGATTGACGGTACGTGGAAAAATACTTCTTTTTTATATTTTAAACTTGATTTAATTTAAGTTTTAACTATTAATTAACCATAGGTTTGATGCATCTGATTTCAATTGGTCACCATTATTTTTTGAATTTAGAAGCGTGTAGCAGAAAAACTCCTGCATCTGTTTCTGGTTTTTCCTATATGGAGTGACTCAAGATATTAAATTAACGCAAACCGTATTATTTTGCCCTTTCAAGACACGGTGGATGAAAGGAAAGCAATATCAACCACGAGCGGGGGGTAAACGAGTCAAGCCAAGCCAAGCCGAATACTTGAAGCTTGAGCTTGGCTTGTGAAAAAAATATAAAACTTAGGCTTGACTCATTTATTTAATCGAGCATAATAAAAAGCTTGAGTTTGGCTTGCTAAAAAAGTTAAAGTTTGAGTTTGGTTTGCTAAGCTCATTTATAATTTAATTATTTTTGTATTTATAGAGCAAAATCCAGATTGTTCCAGACTTTTAGCAAGCTTGGTTTCTCACACTTGTTTTAGAATAACGTCACACTTGTTTAAGGAATGAAATGAAGATGACTTGCGAATTACGTGAGAGAGAGTAAAACATTGATAAACAAATATATTAACTAGGTGGGAGATTTAAGAATTGAGGGGAAAGATTTGATGAAGGACAATGTTTACCCCATTCCCAATTAGCACATATATAATTAACATAATTCAAAATTTCTTTGGGCCATGGTGTCGACAAGGATTTCAAAACGTTGTACATTGTCTATTGGTGAAAGTCGAAACACGCCTTTTAACCTTTTAACACGGTGCCCGGGAAAAAGGGTCTGAACTAAATACAGCAGCCAACTATAGCATCTTTTCAAAATTCAATGAATTACATAATAAAAATAATTTGAAAAATAAAATATAAATAAAAAATAGTTATACACTCAAACGAGCTATTCACGAGCTGTTAATGTCGAGCCTGTAAAGCTTGAGTTTGACTCATTTAAATTATCGAGCTTAATCTTAAGTTTGAATTTGTTTATTTAATTAAACAAACGAGCTTGACCGAGCATTTTTTCGAATAGTTCGCGAATAGCTCGGCTCATTTACACCCCTAACCACGATGAAAGGAAAACAAGTGGTTAATGTGCTTCATCTAAAAGAATGGGTTCGGCTAGCTGAGTTCGATCATTGGTGATGGAATAATTTGTGACTAAATTTTACTTACTTTTCAGATTAGTCCAAATTACTCATTTTTCCCGTGACACCGTATAAATTTGTTAGTGTTAGGTTTCATATAAATTGACTGGTAACCTAAAACACCTAACACCTCCCGTAGTTAAAAACAGAGACACTTTGAGAGTCATCAAATGCTTTGGAATGGTCACAAATCTTGACAATGATAAGCAGGGTATATTTATGATATGAATATGGAGACCCATTTCATGAAGTACCATGATTTGGGTAGATCACGTATGGTACCATAATAATGCTACCATCATATGACGTAGAGGACAGTTATAACTCCCACCTATTTGTGTTCTCCGCAACATAACCAAATGTCCAAATCTATAAATATTCAACCATGTCAGCATACATTCCCTGAAATTGGCTCAGGCATAAATGACCTGCCATTGCAATTTGGAAGAACAGAAGAAACACCTAAAAAATAATATCAGAAGACATTCCATGACTATCCAAAATTAGTCCAGCTTAACTTATTTATTGACACACACACAAATATTTCAGAAATTCAAAAATCCACACCAGTCCGAGTTCATTTAAAGCTATTTGTTTGATTATTTACAATTCTATGTTCGCATTTTGTCTTTTGATGTGAACTATTGATGATACTAACAATATTTAAGCGCAACTGCTAACGTATATTGGCTCAATTTGTTAAGATTTAAATGCAACAAAGATTTTTATTGGTATTTCTGCATTAAAATGTCATTTACAAGTATTATTATAAGTCATTACTAAAAATTATCAAATCCTTTAAGACTAAATTATCAAATTATCATGTTGCTTTATACCCTACACATTCATGATGTTTAATTTCCATGTTTCGGCAACTTGAAAATATAACCTAATTCTAGTCATGTGATTGAGTTTGAGTAAGTACAGTTAAGAGAGAACTTAGAATACGGGAGCAATATCTGTTAGGATCGAGGATTGAAAGATAATTGAATTCACGAAAAGCAAATACCACTAGTCTGGGACAATACCATCAGATATACGACATGGGAGCTCAAGGAGCATATGCAACTGCAATATCCACACCTATTCTAATTAAGGTACGTCAAATATCGAGGACAAAATTTCTTTTAAGGGGGTGGTGATGTAACATGTCCTAATTTTCCTAAACCTTAATTGTGTGGTTAAGTGTTTGATTGTGTACTTAAAACATGAAAGTTGATTATCACTACGCCTAAGATTGACTAAAGGAATTTAGAATTGGCTAGCACACTCAAGCGCTTGCCAGTCCAACATCTAAGCGTGCAAACGCTTTGACGTGGAGTTGTTGGACGCTTGATCAATTATGATGACATGTGTGGAAAGTTGAGCACAGACACGTGTCTATCACGTATTTGTAGCGGCATGCAAAGCATCTTAATCACGAAGGCAATCAATGCTTAAACGTTTGAACGCTCATACGTTGGGACAATCAAGCGTGGAAAGACCCAACAATTCAATGTTATAATTAAAATTTACTTAATTGAAATTTTATTTCACTTTTATTTTTACACGACTTAAGTCATCTTCTACCTCGGTTCTTTGACCCTCAAGAGACCAGAAAACATTTGGAAGTTTCTGAATCCATTTTCGATTAATCCGATGACTGAAACCCTACCTCTAAATTGAGCTTTTGTTCGAGCATTTCGATCAAGGTAAGACATATTTTCTTATAACTATGTTTTATTTCATACTATGGGAACAAACCAAAGCGGGTTACTCATAGGTTTTTTATCTAAAAGATTAATTTGTAATTTTACAGGATCTATTATATGAAATTAGAACACCGATTAGAGTACTTACTTGTTGAAGACATGATCACGATTACCGTAAACTGTCTCTGCCTTGTAGAGCTCCTGAAATCACGAACTAAGCCTTCTTTTGCCTGGTCACAAACTCCGGTTCTCGGTTCTCAATGGGGCAAACCGTAGACGAGCATATATGATTCCGGTGACGGCAAAGGGGACCTAGCCTCTCTATTTATCAACCCTAGGACCACCCATCATGGGCCTAGTGGTTGGGCCTACACTGTCTCTCACATAAATCAGAATTAGGTGTCCAAAGGCCCATTACAATTGATCACTTATTTGCGGGCCTGAGCATCATCAATTGGATCATAACATTAGCCCGTTTTTGGAAAACTAAAAGGCCACAATTGATTGTAGCCCACAAGAATTATTAGAAATAATTCTAACATTCTCCCACTTGGGCAAAATCAATTGTGCAATTTTTATTTTTAGAAAACATTTTGAAAACGACTCTCGGGCTAATAACATACTTCCTAACGTGGCCACTAAACACATGATCCCAAGATGCAACACCTAATCAAGACTCTATCCAACAAAAGCTAAATGATACTGAATCATGGCGGTAGTCACATCTTATATTGACATGACACCTTCCATGGTTACAAATACCACCAACTTTGTCGACTAGCCATCTATGTGGAGTGTAGCAAGAAAATGGCATACCAATATGATCTTATAGCCATACTGTCATTTTCTTTGTCAGTCCTCAATTTCTCTCAAATGCATTAAAGCCAGAGAAATTACATGGTTCATAAGAAACCATGATGCCTCAGCTCCGACATAGCGTCGATCACCGGCACAGTGATCCCATTGACACCGAGCTCTAATGTTTTTGCAAATATGCCTCAGCTCCAACATGGCATCGACCACCGGCACAGTGGTCCTAATGATACCGAGCTAAATGGTTCAATAAAACCATAATGCCTCAGCTCCAACATGGTGTCGACCACCGGCACAGTGGTCCATGCGACACCGAGCTTCATGGTTTAACAAAACCGTAATGCCACAACTCTTACATGGTGTCGATCACGGGCATAGTGGTCCCAACGACACCGAGTTTCAACATTTTTGCATCTGCTAAACATATACAAAGGTATATAATAACATAATTCAATTTATAATTAATTTCTCAAGTCAAATAGAAAATGTTATCAAAACACCAAAAGTGTTAAAAATGCGAGAGCTAACATGACATAAAGCATAAACTCCAACTAACCAAGCATATTATACAAACTCATAGAGCTCATGTTCACAAAAATAATGATAAATAAATAATTATGGGCAGAGTCCCTTGGTTAAAGGATTAACCATGTGGAATCTATTTAGTTTCATGATAGCTCTTTGGATTAACAATTTCTTCAATTCTTTTGTATGACAAATATTGCTTCTGATCACTGGTTTCAAAGCATTCAATGCATAGGGCTCAAGACAACGACCCTTCCAAGTTGCAGGGCTAAAGCCAACAGAAATGGGGTCATTTGAAAATAATGCAGTAATATATAGAGGGATATAGTTCTACCACATAAACACTAAGCCCTTAATCTAAGCATTAGCTGCTAGGATTAAATCATGAATGAGAAGGTAACAACTCATCAATTTCAACTAATAAATAAATAGGCAATAACAGCAACAAGAAGCTAACTTTGGAAAGACCAACATATAACGGGATACTAACAATGTATGCTTTGAAATATGAATACAAGATAGATTTTAAGGAAGTCAAAGGTGGCTCAAATCTGAGTTAAATCTTTCAAATATGCATCCTTGAGTAACAACCTTTTTCCTTACAAGTAAAATCTTTGAAAAACTTATATATAGAAGATTTGAATGACAACCATTTTTCTTTATGCTAACATATAATTGAAATGATAATTGATACGTTCATTGTACATACCATATAGTAAAGGTTTATTATTCCCCAGACAAAACTTAACAGTAAACCTTTCAATCATAAAGGTAATTAACAAATAATTGAGCTCATTAACTCCAATTTTATCATCATTTTGAAAATATTAGGATTTTCCAATCCATGTATAAAATCCACAATCATACTGAAATTGATAAAGGTTTATTATGTACCTTATCTGCACTCATCAAATAAAGATAAACTATCCTTATGATAAAACAAAGCAAAGCGCTAGATCTCCGTAAAGTCTTAAAAGAATGTGCAAATAATGTCAACAAATCTGCATAAATATCAAAAGTAGCTATGGAACAAGTAACAATAAAGTAATCACGAATCATATAACTTTTGATGTGGTCTGATATAAGAACCAGAAAAATCGAACAACTGGGAGTTCAAAAATTGCAATAGGAAATTCAAATATCCGATGCATAACAAATTCGAATTCAAAGTTGCAACCCACAAACAAAAGGCTCGAAAATCATATATTTCAATAAATTATTTTTACTACCATTCTTGACATCAAATAATGACTAAAGTCAAAATCCTCCCACTGATGTCAAGATCCAAACATGTTAAATATACAAAAAATTTATAGTAAACTAACGCAAGCATCCAAAAGCTTATCACGAACTTTCATGAAATAAATTAAGTAGTGCTTCATAACAAACTAAACAAAATAGTTGTTATTAAAAAAAAAAAGATTGTTAAGCAAAACTTAAAATGCGTTAAAGTAAGAAACAGGGCAAGACATGATTTCAGCTTAAATCAAGCTATTTGGAGGCCAACATAACAACACATTCTCCTTTGGGCAGAATGCGCAACCAAGGTCGCAACCGTGGTCAGAACCTCATATGAGTTAATCAATGAGCATACACTGGATTCAGAAAATTGTCCCCTTTGGGCAGACAAATTCCCTACACCAACGTACCTCCATTAACTTCACCAAACATATTCGATAATAAGTTACTCAATGAGTATACATTGGGTTTAGAGATCTATCTCCTTTGGGCAGACAAATCTCCTAGACCAGTGTACCTCCAATAACTTCATCGCAAATTAGCTTCTAATCATGACATACAATAACCCCCTTTGGGCAGGAAATTGCATGTGATAATCAGAAGCATTCCTCTAATGATAAAATAAATTCCACCAATTAATAATGAGTAATCCCACTTTGGCGGGAATCCCCACTATAATCAGTGAAATGCTTTTACCCAGGAATCAATATCTCTTGCCCTTAACCATGATACAGTCCATAAGAAGGTGCATTAAAAAAATAAACATCCCTACTCATCATGAATTTAAAACCATTATCATTCTACGAGTTTTACACTTACAACAATCAAAACAATATTTCACAATTAAGTGAATTGACACTTTAAAATTACATGATATATGATAAAAGTATTAATTTTCATAACACCAGCCAAGCACATATACATCATGCACATATCTAAACCATGATGTATTCTCTTTCCAGTATATTATTTATTAAATATCAGCTGGAAAATAAATAAATAAATTATAATACATTTGGATCGTTTTCCGGTAGAAATATTTGCGCAGCGAAAAACACAAACAATAAGCTATAACCACATTTAAACAGTAGATCACAATGCAAGAGGAAGCACTTGAAACGTTCTCACATGCTCACCACAATTTCCAACTTGATCACAATAATAACCATGAAAGATTATACCGTAATATAAATAATTAAATTCAATAGAACCACATATGTGCATAACTACCAACTTAACCATTCAATGGAAATTAAAGACATGATTATACAATGCTTTTCAAAATTAAATATTATCACATTGGAGATATCCATAAATTCACTTTTTGAATTAATCATGCAATAAATATCTCTAAATTTATACAATTTGTACCACTCTAAGGGAGCACAAATCAACATATACCAAATATTATATTTCCAAATACTTATAAAATTATTGTGACAATAATCACCATCAATGGAAAACAATATGACGTAGATATAAAAAATATTTTTCAAAAATTGTTCCAATAAAAGAGCACAACAATTTCCATGTCACAACATTCTAAAAGAATGTCACACCCGTATATAAATACATATTCCAAACACAAATATGAGAGAGAGTTAAAAGCTCATTAAGAAGAAATTTCTCTATTTATGCATGTATATAATACATCAATAACAAAAAATATATATATTTTATAACTAACCTCTAAAGGTGTATCACTCATACTTATGTGTAGGACCAACAAAAGCGAAAGCATCAACTTTATATAAGTTCTCAGATGGCTCATAGAATAAATGTTAGAGAACAATAATTAAACTCATGTCAAATCAAGTCCTACTTTCTAACACATATAAGCTTGAGTATTTTCAAGTTTCAATGTGGCATGTCACAACCAATGACAAGAAGGTCATTAAAAGATACTTTTATATATAACTAAACACAACTTTATTGTTTGTCAAAAATAAATTAAATTGCTCAAAATAAAACTATACGTGCTCAAGCATAAACCAAATATGTTTGATAAATTAAAAGAAAAATTTTTAATAATTCAAAATTTATCAAACTAGCAATCATTAAAATTAATACTAGTATCAGAATATTCAATAGTTTATTGTTAAGACAAAACATAAATACATTAGTATATGTAATATGACAAGATATAGCTCCAAAAATAAAACAAGCTATCACATTGAGGCCAGTAAAATGGTACATTCACCTTTGGGTAGAATGCACCAACCAAGGTTGAAAAACTCGGTCAAAACCTCGGATGGGTTAATCCATGAGAATACACTGGGTTCAGAAAATTGTCCCCTTTGGGCAGACAATCCCTTAGCCCAATCCATTTCCCAATAACTCCATCTGCAAATAACTTTCAACCACAACATACAACCACCCCCTTTGGGCAGGTAATTGCATGAAATGATTAAAAGCATTCCTCAAACTACAAAAAAATTTTCATGAATCAATACAAGCGGTCCCACTTTGATGGTAACGGCTGATATCGACTCACAAAACTCTTGCATAGGAATCATTTTTCTCTTGTCCATAGACAAGACACAGTCAACAGGCAAGTACATCATTAAATGAGCACCCTTACTGGTCATGCATCAATTCAATTCGCATTCTCAACATGTTTTGTACTTTATAGTGTAACAAGGTAGTCAATTAAAAACACGTATATAAAAAATAATAGCATACAATCATGCGCAACTCTACAGGGAGAGTGAACACTACCATTAAATCCAGAATGTATCATATTATTTTTCTAATATATTTTTCAAATTTATTTTCTTCAGTAAAATAATTAAATAATCAATTTAATGTATTATATTATTTTAAAAATATTTAATGCAACGAAAAAATTCTGAAAAAAATATAGTAAATTCAAGCCCTAAATTTAGAGCACAACACAAGAAACCGCGTCGAAAACGGACTCACGTAGAGGCCGCACTCTCTCTCACTCTCCCTGCCCCGCGAGTGGGCTTTGTCCAGCGCATGAATAGGACTTCTTCTTCAACCTCTAGCGGGTCGACCCGCACCAGAACGGGTCGCGAACCGGGTCGCAATTTTTCGGCGCTATTCCGGCTCGTTCCAGTGTGATTTCTTCTCGGTTTCACGTGATTTTCAATGGGTTATGATTTGAAAACGATTTCCAATCATTTTGGAGAAACAAAACGCAACTTAAACCACCAAATTAAGTGATTTCGAGCTTCAAAAATGGCCTAAAACGGGTCGCGACTACAGCAGCGTTTTGACAAGATCTTATTTCTCATTTTCTGATCCCTTTGTTGCAATGTCACATGGGTTTTATTCAGAAACAAATTTTTGATCATTTTAACGCAAAAAACACTAATTTTTAACAAGCAAAGGCGGGATCTATGAACCCTAAAAACAGTCACGGTTCTTGCTTAATTTTTCCTTCTATGATGTACGAAAAATATGCCATTAGATTCGTATGAACGTGATCTATAATAACCCCGTGGTTTGTGGTTCTAATACTTTGCTAATCATTGATTGAAAGATTCAAATTTGATGTAAACGCAAGATATGAAAAAACTAAAGAAACCGAAAAACAAAATCGAAACTGTTGGAAAACAGTAAAAAAAAACAACAACAAGGGTTCTAAATCATATAATACTGGCTCTGATACCACATGTAATTTTACAGGATCTATTATATGAAATTAGAACACCGATTAGAGTACTTACTTGTTGAAGACATGATCACGATTACCGTAAACTGTCTCTGCCTTGTAGAGCTCCTGAAATCACGAACTAAGCCTTCTTTTGCCTGGTCACAAACTCCGGTTCTCGGTTCTCAATGGGGCAAACCGTAGACGAGCATATATGATTCCGGTGACGGCAAAGGGGACCTAGCCTCTCAATTTATCAACCCTAGGACCACCCATCATGGGCCTAGTGGTTGGGCCTACACTGTCTCTCACATAAATCAGAATTAGGTGTCCAAAGGCCCATTACAATTGATCACTTATTTGCGGGCCTGAGCATCATCAATTGGATCATAACATTAGCCCGTTTTTGGAAAACTAAAAGGCCACAATTGATTGTAGCCCACAAGAATTATTAGAAATAATTCTAACATAATTGTATTTTCTATTTGACCTATTTGACATAAGTACACTTTCCCACAGTCTCTAGTATGTGCTCACTATGATCCTGCCATATAAATCTCGAGTTTATTGCAAAAGTAGTTTTTACCTTTAAAATCAATTATTAAGCTAAAAATATATACAAATTACAAAACATTTTCGACTTTATTTTTTAAACTTTTATTTTCAGCTTTAACTTCAAGGGAATGTTTAGATAAATAGTTTAATTAAGTATGTAATCAATAAGTGATTATCATAGAAGAGTCTATATATGTTCAGAATGAACCAATGAGATCAATGAAAATGCCAAAGTATTATTCCGGTAGATGAGGAGAACAATATGGTTTGAGAGAGGTGAAGGAGCTCATGGTCATTACGATTGAGGACAATAGTGATGGCTACCTGCAAAGACTCCAACAATCAAGTCAATAAGGTGTCGTTAACTATCCAACTTTTGATGTTGGAAGTGACACATAATTGATTCAGTTAGTTTGCTACAAGTAGTTGGTCATTATTTCGACTTTTGCACACATGATGTTTAATGGAATCATCGATGAGCAGAAATATGTGTTGGTTTGCGTGTTGATCCATTGGATCTTAGCTGGTCTCTCCTAGATCCAGAACAATACATAAATTAATTCTACGTCATTGACCCCAAAAAAAAAATCTGTATCAAAGAAGAAACGAGGATAAAATCTACCCATAAGCTATATTAAGGATCTTATTAAAACAAGCTGAAAACAATTTATAGACATGTTATAAATTATTTTTATAAAATTTTTCCAAACACTTGTATAAGTGATTGTGCTCCCATACTTCAAACAAAATTTGAAAGCATGATAATTACATTAAAGCACATGATTTACTAAAAATTTACAATCTTGTTCAAGAGTTACAAGTCTTAAATTTATGGATAGTCATAAATCTAAACATTACATACAACTTTCGGCAGGCACAAAACTTGGAATACAAATTGCAAGTCTAATTTTTTTTCCAAGCCCCAAAAAGACATTAGGTTAAACTACATCTTCAAAATAAATAAAAAAATAAACTAGAAGAACTAGATTTCTTAGCATTGCTTAGTCTCCCTTGGGTACCTGCTTATCAGAAAAACAACAAAGGAAAAGAGTGAGATTAAAAATCTCAATTAGCCTTTCACGGACCCCTCACCAACCCGAGCCATAGATACAACAATATTCATTTATAACATCATTAGTAAATGTGATAATTACAATTGCACAAGGATCTGTTTCTAACAGTCTGGGCGTATCGTTCTGTAGCAGTGGCACACGCCCTATACAAACATCTATTTGTAACAGCCGAGGTGTACAGCTATATCACAGTGGCACACGCTCTGCCCGAATATCTTACTATTTCTATTATAATTCTATAGTTTTAATACTATAGTTTCAAGGATTTAACTCAAACACAAGTTAAAATGATGTTTTCTAAGGAATTCCTATGATATTACCTTAGTCCCAAAGGGCTAAGAACACAAAAATCAAATATTCCTAGCCTTATAAGCCTTTTAGAAGTGAAAAATCACAAAATTGCACAACACGGCGCGCTCCAGTGCGTCCAAACGCGTGTCGCGCACATTGGAACCCATTGGCGCACGCCCGTAAGCGCAACAGGGGCGTCCCTGCACACCCATGCCCTATGTCACGGGCGCTGTCGCACGCTCACACGCTTCCCTGGTCTGCGCGCGCCACGCGCATTGGGCCTCAAACGCTTCTGTTTTGACACGCGTTGTAACAACCCGCCTAATTTTATTATTTAGCCTAATTAATTTAGACTTTATTATGTCTGAAAGTGATGGGTGAGTAATTAATTTGGGTGTTAAGAATTAATTTAGGGGTGTGTATAATAATGGTATTATGGAAGTTTTAGACAAAAGGAAGGGTATATAGGTTAATTCACACTAAGGAATAAGGGTAGAATGGTCCTAAATAATGAGACCCATTTTTCTTTTCTTCCCTCACTTCCCCTCACGCTCAGATTGCTCCCTCCTTCCCTCTCATTCTCGTTTTTGTTGGAAAGAAAGAAGAAGGAGAAGAACCTCTAGCCTGTGATTGGAAGAGGCTGAAAAGGAACGAAAGAAAAAAATCAGTGAGAGAATGAGAGGAAAATACTGTTCCAACGTGATTGGTTGCCCGAGAAAATGAAAAGAAAGAAAAAAAAATCAGTGGGCCCATGCGTTTTTATTTTCTCCTCAGCTTTGCGAAGAAAATGGCCGAACGAAGAAAAACAACACATTTTTTTTTCACTTTTTCCAATTTCTACCCTTATTCTCTCCTTATATCTAAATTTTTAGTCAAGGACATTAATATCTTTTAAAAAATAATCAACACTTTTCTCTTCTCTTTTTCACTTCTCTTTTACTTATTCCAATCAATACCCAAAATCTACCAAATTTCTCACATTTTTCTCTTTTTTTATTCTCTACCTTCACAATTTCTCTCGTGAACCAATCACACCCCTAGGGTTCATGAGATTAAGAGCAACAAGAGTGAAAACTCTCTTCTCTTTCTCTTTTCCTCCCACTTACACACCCTACTCCCTCTCTTTTACTCCCTCCCTGTCGTTGTTCCAACATAAAGAAAAGAAGAAGATAAAGAAAGGAGAAAAAAAGAAGGAGTAGTAGCTAGGATGTGGGTTTGGAGAGAAAAAGGGAAAAAGGTTGTAAGATTCCTTCAATTATTGCTTAAAGAAGAAGATGGGAGCTGATTTTTCAGCAGTTGGTTGAAAATTTGCGGAAGCCCTAAATTGAAGAAAAAGGGGAAAACGCATAGGAGGAGGAAGTAGGAGAGGAATCAAGCTTTCCATCTCATCTAGCTCAAGTTTTTGAAGTTAATGGTGAGTTCTTCATCCTTTTAGTTGGTGGGCAATCATAAGACCCCCATTAGGGTTTTCTTTCTCTTTACTTGCATGTTGTTATGATGCTTAGTTGAGGGATTGATTATGGTTTGATAGTTGTGATATTTTAGTAGGATTGGTTAAGGGTTAGGTGTTGTCCCTAACCCCCCACAAACGTATGTGTGATGTTTTGCCCATTGCGTGCTCCACAGAGCTCCAATCAAGATGAGGTTTAGTTCATGAGAAACTAGACTCAAAGTGCTTCAGAATGAGCAAAATAATCACTTGAAAAGGTTAATAATTCATTAGATATCAAATTTACAAATTTAGGGACAATAGTTATCTTGTTTTCTGACATCAGTAGCTTGTTTGCTAAAACTGCACTAATTGGGTGAATATCTTCCAAAATAAAAATTAGACTCATAAACTAGACATCATAAGCTTTCCAACGAGTGCTCGTTTGCCCAAATCCACTTCATTTGGTATTTTAATAAAATCCCCAAAGTAGACATTCTACTCCAGAAAATTTTGTAGAGGCTTGGCACGGTTGTGTTGCACAGCACGGCCAGGCCGTGTTTTATGTTGTTTCTTTGCCATTTATTACTTTACTTTGGTAGGTTTGGCTTATGGTTTTGGTCCTTGACTTATAGAGTTTCAACCCTAGTTAATTTGCAATGCAAAATGAGCTTGAATTGCTTATGAATGAATGTTTTCACTTGCATGTTCATATACTTATGAGAATTCATGAATAATGAAAAGGGTTTGGGATTAAGCAATTGGAAAGAATTAGATTAATATTCCTCATAAGAGTAAATGAAGGTTAGATGTAGTTGTCGATGTGACTAAAGGTACATCATGGAATTCCCTTAGAAATATCATTTCAAATTAAGTTGGATTTCAATCCTAGTTATGACGCAACATCAAATGAATTGAACTGCTTTATGTTTGATGCATTTGACTGGCTGTGTGCTTAATGCATTACAATTGCTTGAGATTGTCTGTGTATGTGGTGTTTGTCGGTCCGGATTGCTATAAGGTTCGGCGGAAAACCCATCCGCCCGAATTGCTATAAGCTTCGACAGTGGGGACCCTCTTGGTTGTATTCGAACTCTATGAATCTTAACTCAATTTCAATTAAGCCAATGGGGTACATTCATGGATTCCTTTTGGAATCGTCAGGTTCATGTTTATCAGGAATTCCTTTTGGAATAGTTACATTTATGTCTATCATGGATTCCTTAATGTATTGTTATGGCTTGCTTGAAATATCTTGGATTTCCGTCGCAAGTGTTATGTTCATGTTTACTATGGATTCCGTATTGGATCATTATGAATTATGCTTGCATTATAAGTAATGCTTTGAGTTAAATTCTTATAATATGTCATTAGGAGTAGTATTGGCGAGGGGTCTGTGGAGGACTCACTGAGATTTTATCTCACTCCGCTCCTTTTATTTATAGTGACAGGTACTTATTGAAGATGGTGTAGCATTATTTGGACGCTTCACACTTGATCAGTGACAGCGATGTCAACCATGGTATAGTCGGATCACTAGTTGAGTCCTTATCTAAATTGTCTTATGTGTTTAGGTTAAGTCTAAGTGATGTTAGAGAATAATGTATACCTTTCAATTGCTTTTATCTTATTCTTCTAATTGTAAAGTGTCGTATTTATTAAAAAGTAAGTTCCGCATTTTCAAAACTTTGATCTGTAAAACCCTCTTGGTTGTATTCGAACTCTATGAATCTTAACTCAATTTCAATTGAGCCAAGGGGGTACATTCAGGGATTCCATTTGGAATCGTCAGGTTCATGTTTATCAGGAATTCCTTTTGGAATAGTTATGTTTATGTCTATCATGGATTCCTTAATGTATTGTTATGGCTTGCTTGAAATATCTTGAATTTCCGTCGCAAGTGTTATGTTCATGTTTACTAGGGATTCCGTATGGGATCATTATGAATTATGCTTGCATTATGAGTAATGCTTTGAGTTAAATTCTTATAATATGTCATTGGGAATAGTGTTGGCAAGGGGTCTGTGGAGGACTCACTGAGATTTTACCTCATCCCACTCCTTTTATTTATAGTGACAGGTACTTGTTGAAGATGGTGTAGCGTTATTTGGACGCTTCACACTGGATCAATGAAAGCAGATGTCAACCATGGTATAGCCGGATCACTAGTCGAGTCCTTATCTAAATTGTCTTATGTATTTAGGTTAAGTCTAAGTGATGTTAGAGAATAATGTATACCTTTCAATTGCTTTTAACTTATTCTTCTTATTGTAAAGTGTCGTATTTATTAAAAAGTAAGTTCCGCATTTTCAAAACTCTGATCTGTGAAAGCCAAGTTTAGTTGCATTAAAATTTAATATTGATAAAGGTCTTTTAGTATCAACTTTGTTTATGATGTCTCATGTAGCATAAAGATCTTAATTTCTCAAAGTTACTGTATTTCAAAGGATTTTGCTTTCTATTGTTTATTTTGTAAAGCGAAAATTTTCCACATTTAACTTTAATCCTTGTTATTTTATTAAGTAATCCCCTTATTAGAGACGGGGCGTTACACGTGTCGCATGCGCCAGGGGGCGCGCCGCACACGTCCCTTCAGAATTATGCAGAAAACCAGAATTTTTGTTTCCAAACTTCTCCAACCTTGATTTCTCCTCGTTTCAAGCCATTTTCAATGACATTAGAACTCAAAGTCGAGCATCAAAACCTGACATAATGAAGAACAACTTATTTAACACCAAAATCACAAGCAGAACTTTGATTTAAATGTCACAAAACACATCAAAATATGAACAACACATACCAAACCCATTCACAATCTTTAACTCCCATGAATCACAAAGAAGAAACAGAAAATCACACCAAATAAAGGGGGAAAGGAAACCCAAATGTGGGTCTTATGGGTGCCCACAACCTAAGGGACGAAAAACTCACAAAAATCTCCAAGAACTTGAGTCAAGAAGTTGGAAAATTTCTGATTTTCTTCTTCTCCTGTTCTCCAACTCGTTTTTTCTCCTTTCTTCCACTTAGGACAACACTAAATCTTTCTGAAAATGCCCAAGATTCAGCTTCAACTCTTCTTCTATATGCTAGGAATGAAATGATCTCACTAATTTCTCTCTAACCCCTTTCTTCCTCTTCTTCTCTTGGGGCAGCAGAAAAACAAAAATTAGGGGGAGAAAGAGTGAGAGCTGATCGTGAGAAAGAAAGAAGGGAAGGAAAAATGAGAGTCTCCAAAGATTGGACTATTTTACCCCTATCTCTCTAAGGTAACTTACCAGTATGCCCTTCCTTCTCCTTATAACTTTCATAATGTCATTCTTTCTATTCCTACCCCCTTAACTTACTAATTACACCCCAAATAATTAACTCATCATTTAATTTAAAACATAATAAGGTTTAAATTAATAAAGCTAAATTATTAAATTAGGTGGGGTGTTATGAATTTTTTCAAATAAATCGGGAATTGCTTCCTTTTTTTTTCTTTTTTTCTTTTTTTTCAAAAAATCGTGAATAGCTTTGAAGTTGTAACAAAGTTGGCTAAAGGATACGGAGCCCAATAAGACAACCCAAGCCCATATCCTCTAACCCTAGGAACAAAAAAATTAGAAAAAAGAAATAGCAAAACCCACCCGAAGCAAAAACCTCCGGTGCTCAGTCCCTCGGCTACAAAACGATGTCCGCCGCAAGGTGTTTCCTACGCTCCGCCGCGTCCCGCGCAGCCGGTACGGCGAATCTGGCTGCCGGAGCCAGAGCAAGACCTACAAGATCTCTGTTTCGGCAACCAAAGCAAAGCTCAACACCTAATCGCATTTTCAGGTAGCGGCTTTTAACTTCAACACCCGTGTGTGTGTGTGTTAAGATGAACAAACATCAAAACCTAATGAATTTTTTTTTTTGAATTTGATTAACATTTTTTGGGGTAGGTTGCCGGTGGAGATGAGTTGCGCCGTGGAATCGATGCTTCCTTACCACACTGCAACCGCTTCTGCATTGCTGACTTCAATGCTCTCTGTCTCTCGCCACTCCTACGGTTGGACCCCTGAAGGTATTTATTGCTCTTTGTTTCTATTCATCCATCATGATCTCGTGCTTCTTTGCTTGCTTCGTGTTGAATATAATTGGCTATTTCTTGTGGAAGTTACAAAAGAGACCACTAGTTCTTCACATGCTAAATTTTTTCAAATGTGGAACTTTGAATTGTGAAATTGAATATTACTATATTATATATCACCTGATTGTGACTGTTCCATGAGGCTTGAAACAAAGCTGGCAAACACTTTAATGGATCAGCGAGTTCTAATTGTGTGTTTTCCCCGCTTCATTTGATAGAGGACTTACAATCTAGAATATAGAGGGTAAAAGCTTTTTGTTTGTCATCTTGACTACTGTAATAATAATAAATTCAACCTGTTAGCCAAATGCAATAGATTATTCGATATGTGAACCCTACATGGTGCATCAATATTGCTAGATTTCCCTAAAAATTTAATTTTTGATACACTATGAAAATCTGGTCTAGTGCTTTCATTATCACATAATGCAATACTGCTATAATCGCTTAAATTTTTTTTTTCCTCTTATTTACTTTTGTGGCACAGAAATAGGATTCAAGCCCCTTTTTTTCTTATTGATAAAAAATGGTAACTTGCTGGCACAATCTTTTTTCTTAGCTTGTTTTTTCTTTCCATTTTTACCTATTGTGGATGGGGAGGGAAGGTTTGTGTCAATAGCCTGTTTTGGATGAAAATGTTGGGTTTGGGTGCATATGACCAACAATTTTTGCTGTTCAAACATTTTCTTTTGTTCTTTTTCTTTTTTAAATTAGGCTTTCTCTTGCTCTCACAATGAAAGGATGTATATTTTTCCCCTTTGTAGGGCAAGAGAAGACTAGATGAAGATCGAGCATCAAAGATGGTGCGACATGGATTTGTTTTCAAATTTTGGGTTTTGAAGCATTTGAGAACTTGTCTTCTGTATTAGTGAGAGGATGAGATTTCTAAATTGAATGTAAAATGGGATATAGAACACCATATCTCATAAAAACTGATGTAGGGCTATGGTGCAATTTAATGTTAATTCTTATCAACTTCCCAATCACATTAATTTGCCTGAAACAACTTTTAACAAAGTGCTGTCACTTTGAGCTATTGAGCAATTAACTTCTCCATCCCTACCCCCGGTTTCCCTCTCTCTCAAAGATCTATTATGGATTGTCCTATTTAGTGCATTCTGTATTTTAAAATGCCTAGGCCTTTATATAAATAAACATTCACTTAGAGATAATCATATGAAGACCATACTGATTGATTGTATTCACTCAGATTGCAATGATGATGTATGATGAATGACAGAGGGTTCGAGCAAAGTTTTATGTAGATGCGCTCTAAAAAAGGTGGTCGAGTAACCTTTTTTTTTTTTTTTTTTTTTCCTTTTGGGATTTTGAATTTGTCATATATGCTTTATGTCAAACAAGCATTTGCTGAGAATAAATAAGAGACCTTAAATTAGCAACAATTAGTTTCCACTTTATTATTGCAGACTGATTTCTAGATACTATTTGTATGTATACTGCTTGCATTGGTTTCTTACCTAAACTTGATAAATTTGTTGTATGTTTTGTGTGTGGCAATGGGAGTACAGATGCATACAGTATGAGAATATTGATTAACAACTTTGTTATACACTTAATGATCCATAGTTTGCTGAGTGTCAGAGCTATATGTTTCATGGTGCGAATTTTCTGCTTTAGTTTGCTGCGGTCAAAAAACATTTGTATGATGTTGCAATTGTTAAACTTAAGATTGAAAATGCCGGTTTAATGTTCATCATAGAATTGTAGTTCTTGTTGATACTTACTGATAATATAATCTTGTGCAAGATCCTGGATGCCATAATTAGCTGGCCCTATTTTGAATTTTTAGAATTAAACATATCTCTGTAAAAGGAACGATGTGTTCAAATTGCATCCTTCCATTTTTCTGCTGTCATTCTGAAGTTTTTTTATGTGTTTTTACGTCCTTTGTGCAGCGCTTTGTTTTGACCTTGCTGTTTTCTTGTTTAGGGTCGTGATCATTTGCTCTTTGGCTTTAGGCTTGGGGACTAGCCATGTAATGTTTCGTCATTTCCACTTGCTTTGCTTTGCATTGATAGATGTTTGTTTTGTATCTAAATGATTTGCGATTTATAAATTACAATTGCACCTTACTAGGATTACTAATTATGTTGGCCGTTTGGTTCTGATTACGTGTGGTAGTGTGTATATTTGAGTTTCTTAAATTGTTTCCTTTTTGAATTCTAGATGGATGATTGCTGTTATTGGGTGCTGTGCATTGCGCGTACTTTCCATGGATTTCAGTTTACTTTGTTAGACCCACTTAGAGGATTTTCTCCTAGGTTGAATGTGAAAATTCCAAGAATTAAATTGTACAAGCATCCAAAGCTGGTATCATGCTTAGGTATGATTGTTATTTTATTTCAAACATCACTGCAACACTTATTTATGTGCGATTTACAACGATTTATTTCACCCTGATCTTGGAAATGGTTTACTTCTCGAGTTTTGGCAATGAAATGCTGGTTTTGAATGTGATGCAAGTATGCTTTAGACCAATATTAGTAGCTAATCCAGACTAAGACAATCAGTTTAGACGTCAATCGGTTGCTTTGGATGGAGATTTGGACCCTATCTTGCAAATGACATTGAGTAACTTATGTTTGTCAGAGGATTTTTTTATTTATTTTATTTTAATTTTGATGGGGTTGGATTATGCTCGAGAAAGTAGAACACATCAGATTATGCTAAATATACTTAGACCAATGAAATTAAAGACCATAAAAATGTCACTCGCTGTCTATCTTTAATTTCTTGTGCAGCCTACTACATACAAATGTGGTCTACTTTGTTTCACCAATCTTCTACTGCATCCAGGGACGAATCAAGGATTTTTATGTAGTTGGGGCAAATATATGTCCTATTATAATAATAATAATTAATAATCTAATTAATAATTCTAAAAATTTATTTTTTTCTCCAAAGATATACTCATTTTATAAATAGTGGTTGATAATTAATGATATTTAATTCACACAAATTTTACTAACTTAAATAAGAGCATTATTGAAAATTAGCATTTAATGTATGACAAAATTGATGTTTTTTTCCTTATATTTTAGATAAAAAAATTAGACTTATTTTTCTCTAATAATATGGACAGGAGGGAGTGGAACCGCCGTTTAGTTATGCGTTTTGTGTACATAATGGGAGCATTGAACATAATGTGCGGGCACCTAACTTTTTTTTTTTTTTTTTACGGTAACAAACTGAACTCATTTCATTATCAATAACATCAGTAATACAAAGTGGAATAGTCTCATAGTCCTGAAGTGGAGCACAAGATTAGGCTAGCCTAGCTAATGTACGGGCATCCATATTTGCCCCCCTTTTCA
Organism: Calophaca sinica; assembly: GCA_037113605.1. Classification (NCBI taxonomy): domain Eukaryota; kingdom Viridiplantae; phylum Streptophyta; class Magnoliopsida; order Fabales; family Fabaceae; genus Calophaca; species Calophaca sinica. The sequence goes on along the minus strand of CM073732.1, from coordinate 8,827,650 downwards.
CATGCTCAATGGTAAACAAGGAATTAGATAGAAAGGCACTCTTACAATAGCTAATAAGAGAACCAAACAGTGAGATGTCCTCCTCTGCTGACTTCATTGCATTCACTACCACCAAGGCGTCCAACTCAAAGACAACTGCATCAAGGTCCAGCTCAATTGCCCAATGTATCGCAGCAAACAAGGCAGCAGCTTCAGCTTCATGAGGCTCCAAGATTGGGTTTGACCAACCTGTACGAGCAAGTTGGAAGGACCCGGTCTCATCCCTCAAGCAGAGACCATAACTCACCGCGTTGTAATTAGCATGAACTCCCGCATCTGCATTGATCTTAAGGTAACCAGTTGGTGGCTTCCTCCACCGAGACACATTCGCTGAGACACATTCGCTGAGCCATTTAAGGGGTGTTGATTCGGTTGGAAATCGCGAGCCTGCTTCCAATCTTGCCAGCAGCACACAGCCCTCTTAACAATGGGTTGTGTTTGTGTCTTTGTATTGGTCTATATAGGTCATATATTAATTACAAAAACATGAATTAAAGTGGGGGCATATGCCCACAGAAGCCACGTGGATCCGTCCATGACTGCATCCCTATGTCGTTTTACACCTTGCACGAAATTTGCACTGAGCCTGCTTTGCTGGGGCGTCAAATGTGATCAAATTTGATCCTCCAAAAAATTTCATGTAGTATAGTTCGAATGCGACCAGTTCCTTGCCAGACACATGCGTAATACCTTCATATTTGATCACAAATTTTACACGTGAAAAAATTGCCACTTTTCTCATTGTAATGTCTGATTAATGAACAATGGAATCCATCTCTTATGTTTGTATACTTTATAAAGAGGATTGAAATCATTTATAAAATTAAAAATCATACCATTAGGACACTAGACTTTCTCTCAAATCAGTTTCTACAGTCTAACCGACAATTCAAACATTTTTTTTTGACTGAACAATTCAAACATTTAAACATATTTCATATTTAGAAAATATATTTTTTTTAAATTAAAAAAATTATCAAGAAAAACTACATCTCTTGAGTTGCATAAGAATTTCTCTCGGGAAAAACTACTCCCTTCGTCCCTAAATATAAACCCTATTTGATCAAAATATACAAATTAAAAAAATTAGTTAACTCATTTAATTTGTCTACAATATGTACTGTTTTTTTAAAATTACCATTCAATTATTGGCTTAAGAGAGAGAAATAGTTACCCCATTTACTATTAATTACAAAAAAATGAAGGAGGTTGTTACCCAAAAAAAAAAACAATGAAGGAGGGAGTAGTTTATTACTCCCCAGGTCCACTTTATAAAAAAGAACACTTTTTTAGATTGACCAAAGTTATTCAATAAACCTAAAAAAAATGTTGTCTTTTATACAGTAAACCAGAGGAAGTATTATTATTATTATTACCCCAAAATCAAAAGCATCAACCAGGTTTTTTATTTCAGGAATGATTCTCGGACACCACTTTTAGTGTCCGACATCGTATTTTTATACGACCTCCTCCCTTTTTTATTTATTTTTGTCAGCTCGGCACGTAGTACGAAATCGGCATGTGTGTGTATAAAATACGGTGTGGGATACGGTGGTTGAAATTGTGATATTCATTTTTCACAACTCTTTTTATTTACAAAAGCAATGCCCAAGTTGAAGATAACTAATACTCTATCAATATCAACCTACTTTTATAAAAGTAGACCCGGGACACGTGTCCTGTTCACGATCAACAAATTCCCGTGCAGTTCCTTTGCCCCTTTTTTATTTTATTTTATTTACAGTTCCTTCGCTGTTAGCATCTCACTTTTTTTTTTGGGTACAAGTTTCTGTCATCTATGACTTTCGCGCATCCTCCTACTTTTCTCTCTTTTTTAAGTATAATTTATTCATTTAACTATTTTTTAAGTCTTTTAAATTTTTAAATTAGATCAAATAGGTCCAATAAATTTTTAAATTAGGTCAAATAGGGCCTATAAATTTTTATGTTGGGCTAAATAAGTCCTCTTTGACTAATTAAGTCCTATAAGTTTTTAAGTTGCGTCAAATAAGTTATTTTCGGCCAAATAAGTTTTTTAAGTTTTTAAGTTGGGTCAAATAAGTCGTTTAAGCTTTTAAGTTAGGCTAAATAAGTCCTATAAGTTTTTTAGTTGGGTCAAATAAGTCATTTTCGACCAAATAAATCCTTTAAGATTTTAACTTGGGCCAATTATGTCATTTAAGTTTTTAAGTTGGGTCAAATAGATCCTATAAGTTTTTAAGTTGGGCTAAATAGAGCCTATAAATTTTTAAGTTGTGCCAAATAAGTCCTTTTCGACCAAATAAGTCATTTAAATTTTTTAATTGGACAAAATAGGTTCTAAAAGTTTTTAAGTTGGGCAAATAAGTTTTTTGCTTTTTCTTAATTTTTTTATTCCTTTATTTTTAATTTTTAGCTTTTATCTTTGTAAATGTCTTTATTATTTATAAATGGTAAATAATTATCTTACTTTTAACTCAAAACATTACATGTTATAATTTCATCGTCTTTGATCACGTATACAAATTTTATAAATATCTTTATTATTTATAAATAATTATTTTAATCTTGAATCCCGACGGAGAAACATTAAATATTAACAGTATAATTTCATTATTTTTTTTATCACATAACAATTTTATAAATATCATTATTATTTGTAAATAGTTATTTTACTTTTGAGTCCTGACGGAGAAATATTACATGTTGCTTACTCTCACTTTTTCAATTTTTAGAACTAAAATAACTAATTATATTTGTCACAATATATAACTTTAATTTTATAAATAATTGTATTTAAAAAATATGTAAAAAGTTTAATCCATAATTATTTGCTCTGGCAAGAACTGAAGGACCCCGCGAAATTCTCCTTACTCAAAACTAAATACGTGTGTGAACAGTGTCACCTCTAGAGTCACTTATTAATGGAGCCTGTCTATTTCTTGCTTGGATGGTTTTGAATATTGATTATACCTAGTGTGTACATTCATGGAGAATGGAGAAATTGGTGGCTTTTGGTAGTAAGCAGAGTTTGTTTGACTATATATTGTCTTTTTTTTTTGTTGGTCAAGGCTATATATTGTGTTCTTACTTCGTTTTCAATCCCTTACAAATTGACTAATTGACATGTGTTCGCCTTCTCCGCCTCTGCAGTACTGTGATGGATCTACGGCCACAATATAAGGACTCAAATGGTGGCCGGTAGACAATAATGAACGCATATAAATTAATGAGCGCATATAAATTAATGTTAATTTTTGTTGGCCAATAAAGCAGACAACAATTTAAAATGACCACGAAAACATCATAGACCCTTCCAGTTGACGGCAACATGAAAATTGCAGTGATATTATTGAGAGCAACCATTTCCCCACTATTTTGTCTAGAACTTTATTGACATTTTTTGTATATATTAAACTAGTACGATTCCAGTGCGTATGCACGGGTGCGTGTTATTTTTTACGCTTAATATTTTAAGACGTGATTGTTTATAGCTAAAGATTTTTTATTCAATATATTAAAAATCAATTAATTTTATAGTGAAAGTGAAAAATATATTCAATGTGTATCAAATATTACTATTTATTTAATTGTGTGGCTTATGTACCATATATGGCTAAGACGAAACAAATATAGTTAGGGTTTTCTTGATTAGATTGATAGATAGATAATCATTTATAAATAACTTAAACAAATCATTTATAAATAACTTAAACATTTACAAAATTGATCTGCGTCAAAGACGATAAAATTATACCGATAAAAGTATACCGACGATAAAAGTAATAAAAACATTTATAAAAATTGATATGTGCTCAAAGAAAACAAAATTTCAGTGATAACATGTTATTTTCTCCCGCTGGGACTCAAAAACAAAATAATCATTTATAAAAACTAAATACATTTACAAAAAAATTAATTATACCACCATGTAATGTCTCCCGTCACGACTCAAAAACAAAACAATAAGTTATAAATAATTTAAAAAATATAAAAACGTTAATAAAAAGATAAAATTAAAATTATACCGACAACATGTAATGTTTGTCCCGTCGAGACTTAATAATTTCGTTCCTGTCGACATCATTGTACTTAAGTAGTATTTTCCCGTCAGAACTCAAAAACAAAATTATATTGTTTGTAAAAATTAAATACATTTATAAAAAATAAAAAATAATTATACCGACATGTAATGTCTCCCGTTACGACTCAAAAACAAAATAATAATTTATAAATATCTTTAAAAATATAAAAAATAAAAAAGTAAGATTAAAATTATACTGACAACATGTAATGTTTCTCTCATCAAGAGTTAATAATTTCGTTCCAGTCGACAACATTATACTTAAGTAGTGTTTTCCCGTCGGAACTCAAAAACAAAATAATAGTTTATAATTAACTTAAAAAATATAAAAAAATGTTAATAAAAAAATAAAATTAAAATTATACCGACAGCATATAATGTTTCTCCCGTCCATACTTAATAATTTTGTTCCCATCGACAACATTGTACTTAAGTAGTGTTTTCCTGTCGGAATTCAAAAACAAAATAATCATTTATAAAAATTAAATACAGTTATAAAAAATAATTATACCGACATATAATATCTTCCGTCACGACTCAAAAGCAAAACAATAATTTATAAATAATTTAAAAAATATAAAAAAATGTTAATAAAAAAATAAAAATAAAATTATACCGACAACATTTAATGTTTCTCCCGTTGAGAGTTAATAACTTCATTCGCGTCGACAACATTGTGTTTAAGTAGTGTTTTCCCGTCGGAACTCAAAGACAAAATAATCATTTATAAAAATAAAATACGTTTATAAAAAAATAATCATTCCGATATGTAATGTCTCCCATCACGACTCAAAAACAAAATAATAATTTATAAATGACTTAAAAATATATAAAAAAAAATGTTAATAAAAAATAAAAATAAAATTATATTCCCAACATGTAATGTTTCTCTCGTCGAGACTTAATAATTCCGTTCCCATCGACAACATTGTACTTAAGTAGTGTTTTCCCGTCGGAACTCAAAAACAAAATAATCATTTATAAAAATAAAATATATTTATAAAAAAATAATTATTCTGATATGTAATGTCTCCCGTCACGACTCAAAAGCAAAATAATAATTTATAAATAACTTAAACAAATATAAAAAATGTTAATAAAAAAATAGAATTAAAATTATACCGACAACATGTAATGTTCATCCCGTCGAGACTTAATAATTTCGTTCCTCCATCAAAGTCAAAGAAATTTTACAGAATCAACAACATATTTTCGGTCACGAATCAACAACAAAATAATTATACCGTTATATAATGTCTCCCGTCACGACTCAAAAGCAAAATAATTATTTATAAATAACTGTTAAAATAATATAAAAAATATAATAAAAATGAAATTGAAAAATTTTAATAAAAAAAGAGAAAGAGAGAAGAATGAGAGAGAGAGAGAGAGAAGGAATAAAAAAAAGTAAAAGAGAGAGAAAAGAATGAGGGCTTTTTTGTTTCTGTAGCATACCTTTTTTTTTATTCACCACTGTAGCACACTTTTTCTTTTATTTACCAAAGTAGCACACATTTTGTTAAGGTGAGAAAATGATGTTGGAGGACCCGATTTCCCCACATCCTTTTATTATTTTTTTTATTTTTGTTGTCCGGAAATCGGTCCTAAAGGACCTGATTTCCCTCTTTTTTTTTTAATTTTTTTGTTGAGAAATCGGTTCCTCTGGACCGGATTTCTAAACCTTTTTTTTTACTTCATTTTAATTTGTTTTGTCAAAAAATAAAAAAAAATATTACGAAATTGGGTCTAAAGGAACCGATTTCTCAACTAAAAAAATAAAAATAAAGAAGGAGTGAAATTCGGTCATTCAAGGCCGATTTCTAGACAAAAAAAGGAAAAAAAATAAATAAAACAATGATGAGAATCGGTGCCTCCAATAACACTTTCTCAACATAACTAAATGTGTGCTATTTTTGTGCTTAAATTAAAATGTATGTTAGATTGGTAATTAAAAAAAAAGGTGTGCTACACATAAAAAAAGCCAAGAATGAGAGTGAGAGAAAAAAAAGAGAGGAAAAAAAAGGAATCAGAGATGCTGTACAACGTCCGAGAGAGAAAAAAGAGAGAAAGAGAAGAAAGAAAAAAAAAGAAAGAAAAAGTAAAAAGTGAGAGAGAAAAAGTAAAAAGTGGGTAAGAAATATAATTTTTTATGTGAATAAAATTTTTGTTTTTATTTATTTATATTTGGAATAACATTTTTGTCCCTGAAAAGTACATGTCATTTATATAAGATGTCTAAAACTGAGATTTTGGTAGCATATTGCTTGATTTTAATAGGGGGCTAGCTCCCCAAAATGGAGATTCAATTCTAGCTCTAGAAAACAGCCATTGGAAAGTGTTACCCTAAGTATTCTAAACCCCCCGGGGCGAGGGCAAAACTCTGCTTTGGTCCACCACCGGCTAGGAGTCTGGATTTCCATCTGAATTTTGAAGCGAAAAAAGGGGAAAAAAACCCTTCGATTGCTTCCCTAATAGACCGTCCCTTTGAGCTGATACGACTCCCCCGGGAGGGGAAAAAAGACGATAAAATAATGGTGCGCGGGCGGGCTAGGGGAGCTCTTCCCTTTCAGGAAAGGAGCCATCCGGGGGAGTCGGCTGAGCCAGAAAAAAAGACGTCTTCTGGACCCCTTCCCAAGGGAAGGAGCTAGAGCTAACGAGGCCGCCATTCCGTCCGACGGAATGGGATAAGGCCTCTTCTGCAAATGAAAGTACGCCTTTAGGACTTTCATTGCCTCCTAAAAAAAAGACGTCTTCTATACTCTCATGGCAGCCCTACATTATTTATATTTCGCGTTTTCGCATCAAGGAACTTAGTCTATTAGGCACTCAGATGAAAATCCAGAAATCCTATTCTAGCCGTCTGGAGCCACCTTCTTCGCCTGCTGCTTATGGACTTGTACTCCGAATGCGGGGGGTACGCCCCCACTCCATGAAGTTCCAAGGGCGGGTACCGGCAGACCCGCCAAGCTACCACGGGAGTTTGGGAGCCACCCCACTTTCCGGATAAATGTCCGCCTTCTTGTCGCCGAGTTGGTATCGAGAGGAATATAGATAGATAATAAAATACAAGTATAATTGGTATTTTAATTATAATTACATAAAAAAATGTTTAATAATTTTTTAACAATAAATTAATCCTTTAAAATTACAATTTTGATGTATCTTTAACGGATCAACCCGATATATAATTAAATTTCTTTAATTTCGACATTAATATTCTATTCAAATATTTTATCATTCTAGCCACCTAAACTAAATTTAATTAAAATTCTTTATTGGAATTTCGTATCAAAGACTTGTGTTTTTTTTTAAATAATGAATTTTGGCGCAAATGGCTAGTGTCCTCATTCGAAAGGAACGTGTGCTCGGCTGGTACCCGAGTTTGATCTATGGTGAAAGAATAATTTTTGGCCAAATTTTACTTATTTCTCGGTTGAACACAGATTAATCCAATAGTCTCTTTTCAATCTTATTTTTATATATACATAATAATATTATATATTTATTGTCCCAAGTAGGTAGCTCGGTTGGTGAGCTAAGGGACGCTGAAAGAGTATAAGCTGGATGTCCCGGGTTCAAACCAGGAAACCTAACATTTCTAACAATTAATAACAACTAACATTTGCCTATAAAAAAATATTGTATATTTATTCTTTAATTCTTTAATATATATCTCTAATACAAATTTGTTCATAATTTTTGGGTCCGTCAATGATTAGCTAGTGGGGACTTAAACTCATATCATGGTGGATAGAACCAACGTCACTTAAATACTCCTTAACTTTTTACAACCTTTTTTAACAAGACACTCGTATAAAGAAAAATTAGTGAGAGGCGTGAATTCAAGAGGCCTAATGAAACTCCAAGTAAAGCTCTAGTTAAAATATTCTATTATACATATATAATTAAATATTCCATTATACATGTACTAACGAATATTTCCGTAAATTATATACTTTTGTCAAATGAAAAGAATTTATTTATAAATATTTCAAAAGATTGGTTTTAGTAATAAAAATTGTTTTAAGAGGCAAAAAATTAAAATACAGTACCAATGTTTAAAACATTTATAAATTTCAAAAATTGATTTATGTGGTATAAAATTAATTTATTATCATTTTACAAAAAATTCACTGTGTTTAATATTGACTAAAGAAATTTATATATTTATTAGGGAAAGTGAAGTCTGTTTTATTAAATACAAAAAATTATATTAATTTAATATAAAAAATCAAAAAATGTGTTACAAGACACATATATTCACGAAAACGAGTATGTAACCTGATTTTATAAATAAACTTGTATACCAATATTGCTTCACCCTTAAAATAAATACTCAAATTTGTCTTTAATATATGAACTAATTATTTCATAAAGACTTTTTTGTTACAAATATTAAATGAATATATTATTTCTATAAAAGTGTATGTCATGAACCCGATATGAGATATAAGTACTTATTTGAGTCTTGAGGCTTTATCTATGATGAGCACCTGAGACTCAACTCACCTAAACTTTTACTTCATAAAAAAGAGTGTGTGTCATGAGTTTTTTATGACAAGAATGTTATACAAACTCCATTGGTTGATTCTTAAGATTTAAGAATTGTTTTTATATTTTTTTACCATTAGAATAGATTTGAAGAACAACCACATAGATAATTTTTCTTCAATAAGAACTCGCAAGAACCGATCCTTAGTAAAACTAGCTAGATTGCTAGAGTGAGGAGATGAGTCTCATTCGGAAGAGAGTGTAAAAAGAGTGGTTCTCATTAGTTTTACCGCTAAAATAAAAATTGAGTATTGTTCTTAAAGCTGAGATGACACAAAAAGACCCACAAAAAGTCATTTAAAAACTTCAACTTTGTTTTATCATTGAGATGTCCCTGAGTATATACATCATCTATTTATAAGAATTATTCTAAGCACTAATCATGATATGAAGAACATTTTTTTTTTGTCAAAAAATGAAGAACATTTCTTTATTACTTTATTTCGATTCAATATAACATAACAATTTAAATTTTATTTTATGTTTTGTCAAAAAATGAAGAATATTACTTTATTACTTTATTTTGATTCAATATAATATAACAATTTAAATTTGTTATTTTTTTTAAGGAAAATGCTAAAGCTCGCGAAAGATTTACATCACGAGAATCAAGAATTGACGTGGCATCGTTAATTTCGGTTTCTCTCACGTTTTTTAATTAAATCCAAAATAGGAAATCAGTGTAGACTGTCCCCAACTCCAACCAAAACTACGTCAATAATCATTCATCGGCGATGAAAGCAGCCCAGTAACCATGAAAGCAATTAATATTAGATCGTAGTTCTTGCTATGTCTATCCCTTATATCCTCATTAGCTCCTGCCTCTTCTTCTTCTTGCAGCGGAGACCCATCAACATCGCAAAACTCACATCTCCTCCTACTTTCATATGGAGCAGTCATGGGAGAATTTGCCTCTTGATAATACCCTACTAACTATATATATGTCATACTCCTCACATGTTTACCAATGTTTTCTCACATATATAGATCAATAATATCATATGCTCTGCTTTCAATTAACTATTATAAGAAGTGGGTAATGACAAGGATTTGCCAGAGCATTATCACGCGAGTGTTGATGATAGGAAGAGTTCCTAAGAGGCATATGCAGCAATTGGCTTTGTCTTCTGAAAGTGAAAGTCAATCTTTTGTTTAGAGCAAGATCATCACCACCACACAACCACATATGGAAGTGGAAGCAGAATTAGTGGAAAGCGGCTCGGCAAATTTTTTTATTTCTTTTTTTATTTTTATTTTTAGTAGTTATAGAAAGATATCGTGAGTTAAAAGAATGACGTCCACGTCCACGTCCACGTAATTCGTTATATTCGTGAGCGACTTTGTTCTCGCTATATAACAGCACTGTTTAAGAAAAAACTTACTATCTAAATATCAGGTGATGTTCAATTATTGGTTGAATTATGGTTAATTAAACATGAATTAAACAAACGACGTGGTCAAAATATGAGTACTACTGATGAAGTACGGTTCGGACAAAATTTAGTCCATCTAGCCTAAGCTTAACCTACAAATTAACACTCCATTATTCAGGGTCCGCAGCCTTGAAGAGTCAAGACGCGGCTTTTTTATTTCTGGATCACACTTTGTTTTTTATTTACCAAATTAGCACATTTTTTAGATTAACTACTAAAATAGCACATTTTTTTCCCACAGAATGGGTGATTTCTCAACGTAATTTGTTTTTTTTTTTAAACTGCTGTTGAGAAGTCCCCATTTTTCAACCTAATTTTTTTTAAATGTATTTGAGAAGTCGTCCTTTCCATGGGGACTTCCCAACTTTTTTTTAATTCGTTTCTGAACTTTTTTAATTAAAAAAAAAAGAATTCTCCTTTTCTAAGGACGACTTCTCAACTATATTTAAAAAAAATTTACGTTGAGAAAGTCCCCTTAAAATGGGCGATTTCTCAACAACGGTTTAAAAAAAAAAACAAATTACATTGAGAAGTCGCCTTAAAGAAGACTTCTCAATGTAAAAAAAAATGTGCTACTTTGGTATTTAATTTAAAAGATGCGCTAATTCCGTAAATAAAAAAAAAATGTGCTATGGAGAAAAAAAAGCCTCAAGACGCGTTTATGTGTCAGTGTGCGCGTGTCCACCTCTTCTCACTCCTGCTCCTGCTCCTTCCTTCACAATCACAATAAAAATAAAAATGCCGCCGCAGATTCATTTTCCTTGGCCCACTCCAAAGCGCGAGCGAGCGTTTCTCATGCCCACAAACAATAGCAGCCAGCCACCATACTTTTTCCTTTCAATTCAACACTCCTGACTCCTAATAATTCATTCTTAAAATAATCTCTTTTCTTTTTTAAAAAAGAAATAGTAGTAATTCATCAGATATAGATCCAACTATCAAGTCACGCGGCGAGGCAGAAGATTCCGCCGACAACTTTTCTACGTACTCTACTATCAACCCCTGTCCTCTGCTCTACATTTTTTGTCTAAATTAAAAAATAATATATTTATCTCATATGGTACGAAGATACCACCATGAAGAAGTTTTAACCAGATTATTTAATTAACAAAATAAAATATTTATAAAACCTAAAGCAAAGAGATTAAAAAAAACATAAAAAGCATGTAATTTAACACACCACCAGTCACCACCAACAAAAGGAAAGGAAGAAAGGTTAATGGCGTGTCTGCAGCTGCACGTAACGAAGATGTTGATGAGATGGCCAACTCAATTGTCTGCTGTTTGCACAACCCAAATGCCACGTCATCGAAGACTAGTATAGTAATTTGCCCGTGTAGAAGGCCCAAACACAGAGTCAAATTCATTGTTGACTGTGTGCCTTCTCTCTCTTTATTAAGATTCATCATTCATCATCCATCATCCATCCATGCCCCATGCCCCTCTTCTCCCCTTCTATAAAAACAACCACAAGACAAGCTCTTCTCCACTCTCTCACCCGTTCCCCTCTTTCCGATACTCCAAAACAAAGTTGCTTTTTCCAAATAAAGAAAACTGAAACAAATATAAATATAATTAATATAAGTTAGTCACGTTGTTATCATGGCGCCCAGGGATAAGAACGGTGGCGTGAAGGTGAACGGCAACGATAACGGTAAGGGCGGCGTTAAGGAGGTGCATTTTCGGGGAGTGAGGAAGAGGCCGTGGGGGAGATATGCCGCCGAGATCAGAGATCCCGGCAAGAAGAGCCGCGTTTGGCTCGGCACCTTCGACACGGCAGAAGAGGCGGCGCGAGCCTACGACGCTGCCGCACGAGAGTTCCGCGGTCCCAAGGCCAAAACAAACTTCCCCCTCCTTTCCGACAATGTCAAGATCCAAAGCCCAAGCCAGAGCAGCACCGTCGAATCCTCCAGCCGCGACCGCGATGCCGCCGCTGATTCCTCGCCGCTCGATCTCAACTTAGCCCCTGCCGCCGGCCCCGTTCGGTTTCCCTTCCAGCATCAGTTCGAGCCGATGGCGGCGGGAAATCAGGTGTTTTACTTGGACGCTGTCCTACGCGCCGGCATGAGGGGTTCCCATCCTTTCCAGGTTTTCGGGTTCGATTATAATCGTCCAGTGGCAGCGAGTGAGCTCCACGCGGCGGCTGGAGCAAATAGCGTCTCGGACTCTTCCTCTGTGATCGATCTGAACCACCATGAAGGCGATGTTAAGGCTGGTAGAGACTTCGATCTCGACCTTAACCACCCTCCTCCCGAAGAGATGCTTTGAACGTTTCAACCAGAATCTCACCCGTTGAGTTTTAAGTATTTTTGTTTTTATTTTCGCGGATTATGAATTTCTCTTTCCTTTTTGTAAGTAGAGAAAACAGTAGCGTCCGATAAAGAAGAAAAAGAAATATATGTGAATATTGTCTCTATTTTTTGCGACAGAGGTTTCAATCTGTTGTTCGAAATTAGTACTACCAAACTGTTCTTAGGTTTTTTTTTTCCTTTTTTGAGTTTAATTTAATTTTTTAACTTACATTAGCTATAAGTTGTAATGTTTTTTGGGTTTGCTGCCAAAACTTCTTGAATGAAATTAACACGCGAAGTTTACACTATTTGATTGTTTACTTACATAAACTTCTATGTGCAAATTCATTTTTTTGAGTGTTATATTGTGTTGATGTTTAAGAGTAGCCGGAACCTGTTTGGAAGGACAAAAAAAGAGGAAACGTATTTGGTACTACTCTCTCCGTATTGGTTTATAAGAAAAATTACTTTTGTATTTATTAAAAAAAAATAAAAATATATATATATATATATAGACTTTGTTTATAAACGAAAACGTCTATACTATAGTAGAGGTGATCGTTGTTGTTTGTGGTTGTTCGAGAGTTGGATGGATTGTCCCGCCGCCACATGACAGGTGGCTCTTGTTTTTATTTCTTGAAAGTCACTCCATAATTCATTGGTGAGTGGTGGGATATTAGTCAGAGACCGGTGTCACTGTGTATTTCAGTCCTATCTGCGATACACTAATGAGAATAAGAAAAATAAATATTACTCCCTCCAGAATGATTTATAAGGAAAAAAGTCATTTCCAGATTCGTTAAAAACGTATGATCTATTCAAAATATTTAGATTAGTTAAAAACGATGATCTTCCATTTTTGGACCAGATACATACATTTTTTAACGAATCTGGAAATGACTTTTTTCCTTATAAATCATTTTGGAGGGAGTATTTCACGCCACTTTATGGTATGTGAGACATATGCAGGAAAATGAGAAATGAAAAAAGAGAGGAATAAGAAATATAATATGAGATGTGATCAGAAAAGAAGAAATGAAAAATTAAAAGTATTCACATCAAAGAAAAATTAAAAGTATAGGGGATATAAAAAGGATTTTTTATTTTTTTATTTTTATTTTAATCATTATTAACCAATATATCCCAGTTTTTTCAATATTTTTCTAATTATCTCAGTTTTTGGCTAGTTGAGAAATCGGGTTTAGTAACTCCAATTTCTCAACTGTGTTGATTTTTTTTTTATTTACGTTGAGAAATCGGTCTTGGCCAAGTTGATTTCCTAACTGTTATATTTTTATTTTATTTTATGTATTAAGAAATCGGGATTGGAATCCCCAATTTCTCACCTCTTATAATTATTATTTTTTGATGTTTTGAGAAATCGGGTTTGGGGTCCCCGGTTTCTCACGGCCCAATTTTTTTTTTTTCGTTTTCAGTTATTTCAGTTATATATATTTTAATTTTCTTTTTGGTGAAAATATATTTTTCAATTTTAATGTTAAAAAATGTTAAACAAAAATGTTAAATTTATTTTTAGGGATTAATTAAGCTAATGTGGGTCTTAATTAGTTACAATAATTTAAAAAATATTAAATTAAAAAAACTAAATATATTAATTAGATGAATTCAGAAAACACATTAGATAAAAAATTTAAAAATACATAGCAACAACAAAAAATTGACTTGAAGGATTAAGCGGGATCTTCAGGACGATTTGGACATTTATTTCGGTCATGACCCACAGCCCGACATAGTCCGCAACGTTTTGGGTTACTCTTTTCCCTGAGGTCCATCTCAGTATGTATGCGAGCAGATTGTGGGCGACCCTTAGAATTTCTCCGCATGGCTGAATTATGGTACACCATATCTCTTTTATATTGTGGCCAATATCCTTGATATGGCACGCATGAGAATTCTTGGTTGTAGACATTTAATACATTTTGGTGCAAATTGTCCAACACCATAGTCTGCGGAGGTGGCCTTTAATCAGATGTACGAGAATGCCCATTTTCCCGCATTTGACCAGCCATATTCCCCATTCCAAATGTCATCGTTTCATGCCCATGGTGCTTCTAGTTCTGCAGGACCATACGTCGGGCAAAATGAGCATGTGCAGCCGATAAATGTCGATGTCCAGCATGGCGAGCACCATGTTATTGCTGAAGAACAACCTGAGCCACCTCCTCGGCGCCGTAATCCCGCACGTAACAGGAGACCTCCATCATGTGGGACTGGACACCACTTGCACCATTAAAGAGATTAGTATTTAATGAAACCATGTATTTAATTACCGTTTTATAATCCAAGTAATTAATATATTTAGTATTTCAAGTTAATTTTTTGTTAACTAATTTGTAATTTAATTTAAATCAAATTAATTTAATTAAGACAAATTTAACATTACAAATAACTGAAATAACTGAAAACGAAAAAAAAATTGGGCCGTGAGAAATCGGGGACCCCAAACCCGATTTCTCAAAACATCAAAAAAAATAATAATAAGAGGTGAGAAATCGGGGATCCCAATCCCGATTTCTTAACACATAAAAAAAAATTATAACAGTTGGGAAATCGGCTTGGCCAAGACCGATTTCTCAACGTAAGTCAAAAAAAAAAATCAACACAGTTGAGAAATCGGGGTTGCTAAACCCGATTTCTCAACTAGCCAAAAACTGGGACAATTAGGGAAATATTGAAAAAATTGGGATATATTGGTTAATAATGATTAAAATAAGGATAAAAAATAAAAAATCCGATATAAAAAAAGTAAAAGAAAATGAAATGAAAAAGAATGTTTCAACACTATTTAATAAAAAAAATTATTTTCCCTATTTTACGTTCGAAAAAAATTACATAAATCCCATAAAATAACTTTTCATTCAATTAGTAATAAATGAACTTTAAATTTTTTACTGAAAAAGAAGAAGAAAAATTATTACATTAGTTACTTTGTTCATTTCTTTTAATAATGCTAATTAAATAATTGATAAACTTTATTCTGTATTTCGTTTTCATCCTAAATAAAAATGTTGTCTCAAATATGTTCTCGACATATATTGAACGAGACTAACGGTTCAATGCAATTTTTATCTTCAGATGTGCTCTTCTTTTCAGAGTCCAAAGTTATTTCTGGCTATTTCGTTACTTGCATATGTATCAAGTTATTCGCCTTTTGGCCTCAAAAAAAAAAGTTATTCTCCTTTTTTTCATTTATTTTTTGTTAAATTTAAATAAAAATGTTTTGTGAATTTTACTCTATATAACTAAAAGTAAATTGACAAACTCTTTTACTTTCTTTCAAAGCAAAATATTGACATAAGTTCATAACTTCTATATAAATAAAATAAAATATGGTCAATTG
This sequence comes from Calophaca sinica, assembly GCA_037113605.1. Lineage (NCBI taxonomy): Eukaryota > Viridiplantae > Streptophyta > Magnoliopsida > Fabales > Fabaceae > Calophaca > Calophaca sinica. The sequence goes on along the minus strand of CM073732.1, from coordinate 8,811,912 downwards.
TGTATCTTTACCGCACATATTTTCTTTCTCTTTTATCATAACTTTATTTTTAACTTAGTTATTCACGAACACAATAATACATCTATCGTGGTTTTCTTTGGTCTTAATTGAAAGCGTAAAAAATGTAAGGTGCAAATGATTTACAATTTATTGATGAACATTTAGCATGTTGGGTTGTTACAGACACGTATCACATTGTTTTCATTACTAAAATTGGTAGTCCTTTTTGGTATGTTGTACATTATTGATATATTTATGGTTCTATTTATGTTGCCTTGTTGTACAGAGAATATTAGCTTACAAAACATTGTTGCTTTGCTTAACATGGAGCTTGACTTTGAATAGATTGTGTACCGAACATTTTTTCTTAATATTTGGGCATAATATTATTGTCCACAAATTAAACATGCATCTCCTTAGAACCAAAAAAAAAAAATGCATCTCCACGCGTGTGCACCGATAGTCATATTGAAAAAACAAAACTCGAAAGCATAAGGCTAACAACATGTTAGCATCGGTGGTCAACTTGTTTTTTCTTGCGTCTCGATGCAGCTTCACGCCTTCACCACAAAAGATATCTATAGGGTAAATTCTTCGATACCCTGTAAATTAGTTGGATATTGATACCCATGTTAAACGTTTTAATATAAATTGTCTACGTGTTTTATATTTTTCATATAACGGTTAAGAAACATATTTTTATTCTTTTAAAAAATAACTAGTAAATTTATGAATAATTATTTTAGTGTTTTAAATATATTTTACAAATTTTATAATCTATTGCTCTTTCTCATTCCTCTTCAACGTTCATCGTTAGATATAAAGTAAACAAAATATCACAACAATTATGTTCTAATGTTTAAGTATCACAATCAACCATCATAAAAAGAATGTATCACGACCAACTAATAAAAGGGCTTATTTAAAGCCAAGAAAATAGTTAAACAACAACAAGCTTGAGTTTAGGGATTAATTTGTGAACATAGTTTAAATCTTTAATAGGTGATTATATATATATTTTATATGCGTAATGTTTAGACATAAGAATATCATTAAGAACGTGATAAATTGAAAAAAAAATTATTTTATTAATCTAACTCACTTGGATACCAATACCCAACAAAATTAAAGGTACTGGAGTCGTCACCTATCTATAGTACCTTCAAGTTTACCGCGTCTTTGCCCGTCACTGCCGTGGTCCCAAACATATGCTAAACAAAATTCGGATGAAAATAATTTCATGTTACTCGAAGCATGAATTTAAGATGAACTTTACCTTTGCGTAGCTATCGCGTCTGCGAACGTCAAACACACCTCACAAAAGATACAAGGATACGCGCTAGACTAGATTGGGTGCAAAATAATGCTTACATTATGTTTCGTCTCATAAAGAAATCTAAGAAGGAAAGAAAGAGAATGGAATGGAAGAGTTTATTTAGGTTGAGAAACAACATGTTCCAAATATAGAGTTTATTTGACATAAGCACTTACTTTTGAAAGGACATATAAAAATTACTTATGATATATATGTGCATAAATTATTTTTAGCTTATTTTCATGAGCTCAGGGATAGAAATCAAAGAAAAATATTATTTCGTCTTTTGTTGCAAAAAAAATAAAATACACATAAGTTCATACATTATAAAAGTTCATTGAATAAACACTTAATTAAGTTTTTATCTAAATGTACTATTAGACTAGCATGTCAAAATTCTTTCACCAAATTTCAGTTCATGAGAAATTTGCGTGAACAACTTATTATTATTATTATTATTATTATTATTATTATTATTTCTTAAGTAACCCTAACACTTATTTCCTACGGCCAAAAGCCCTAGGAAATGGTTGAACTTCTGAGGGCTCACCGAACGGTAGGATATTCGCTCATCGGAAACGGTTACCGAAGGTTTTTTTAATATAACCGCAGAAAATTTTCGAGGGCTCAAAGCCCCAGGTAATTTCTTAGGGCTAAAAGCCCGCGAAAATTGCAACAAAATTAATAAAAAAAGAATTCATCTCGCCTCAACAACTGAAAGAAGAAGCATATCCAAAAAAAAAAAACATCAACGGAAAGAAGAAGAAACCCAAGTTTCTTTTCTGCAGCCAACAAATACACAAAATCTGTGTTGCATTTCCAGGTTCCTCGTCAAGCTTTTCAAAATGGGAGCAGATTTTCTGGCCCCATTTTTCATCTCGTGAGGTAAGTGAATGTCCAAGATGAAAAATGGAGGAAAGAGGCGAACTTTAAGCATCTCATGAAATCAGAGGAGGGACAAAAGCACAGTTAAATAGCCAATAAAATAACATTGAGGGCATTAGTACAAGAAGTAGCAAAGAGATCCTACGTCAATGAAGGGGGAAAAAACCCCTTTCAAAATAAATAAAAAAATACTTTATTATTGTTGAGAGAAGGTGCTACCAACAGAACAACAAGTGTTATTTAACATAAAACAACCAGAAAAATAAAATAAAAACAAAAAAAATCATGTCTTTAACAAATACCCATTCCCAGAAGTCGACGGCGACGACAAAGCACTTGTCGCCTGTCTCTACGAGGTCCTTGCGCTCTACTTCAAGGAGGATTTTTGATTGGAGGAGGGCTCTACGATTCGCGCCGCCTGTCCCTTCTCCTCCGTCTCCGAGAACGTTGTGCTCCAGGAGAAGCTCTCGCAGTACCTCGACGTGGTGGAGCTTCACCTCGTGAAGGAGATCTCGATGCGCTCCTCGTCGTTCTTCGAGGCGCAGGGCCAGTTGCTGAACCTCAATGCCAAGATCGTTGAAGGATGCGCGCGGTTCATCCCTGTCCCACTTCAACTGAAGGATACTGCTCCCACTTCTACTTAGACCTCAGCATTAATTCAAAGGAGCAGCTCCGTTCATCCCTGTCCCGAGCGCGTAGCCCCTTGGTTTGTGTAAATATTAAAAAAAAAGCCGCCATCCCTGTCCCGAGGGCTTAGCCCCTTGATTTTGTTTCTTTATTTGTGGGCTGACTATTTCTGAGGGGTCTAGCCCTAGGAACAACCCAATTTTAAATAAAAAAAAATAAGCCGAACGATCATCTTTTTGAATGCGCATCTCCGAGAATTTTTTTTAAAAGCCCTAGGAATCAACCATATGGGTTTTTTCTTATTACTTTGGCCCTAGAAAATTTCCTGGGGTCATAGGCCCGAGGAAATTCTTGTAGGAAATACCAGATATTGAATCAAACTCCTTATTTTCTACATTTTTTTTGGATAAACCTTAATTTCTACTCGATTTGGTTTACACCTTAACTTGTTATCTTTTTTTATAAGCACGAAAAACCATTAATTAGATTATAAGAGATACTTTAACCAATATACATAATACTAACAAACAACATAACTAGCAACATTGTCTAATACAATGAATTGGACTCACACATCAATTTGAAAATCTACATGTGCCACCCCAACCAATTGTAAAAAAAAACCAACGGCAAAACTTTAATAAGATCTAAAAGACCAATCAGGTTAAACATACCCCCGTCAAACAAAATCTTATTACGCATAAGCCAATTGACCAAGTGACAACATGTCAAAATATGTGACGAAAATTTCCAAATTGCTTACCTTGTTGCAAGCTACTGTGTTAGAAATAATGATGTTTACCATTAACTGGAAGCACCATCAAAGAAAAACCTATCCAAGCATATGCGACCAAACAAGATATATAGGACATCGACCAAGAGAAGAACAGGTGATTAATTAGCTATGAAGCAAAAAATATAAAGTCCCCTTCTTCGATCTCATCATCACACACTAAACACTTAGAATCTTAGATCACATCGAGCACAAATAACCCTAAACACCTACAAGATAACAACTCTCTTAGATAACATTCTCGTTGTCCTTTTCCACCCTATAGCATCTACCACCACGAAATAGAACATGTTTAGAGGCATCTTGGACCCTCATCATCCTTTTCCATCGAAGGGAAACATCAATAGTCACCATGCATCCATGGTAGACACTGCTACAATTAGAGTTTTCATGTCACCCTTTTTTTAAGTTCTTTTTGGATCTATCTTTTCCTCATGAAGTCTGGACCCTAATCCGATTTTTTTGTACCTTCATGAAGTCTGGACGGGTTGAATTTGTAATTTTTAGTGTTTTTATGCATGTTCAACATATAGGTTTTTGTTGAACTTGGAATTTTTAGTGTTATGTATTGTAGTATAAGTTATTGACGGTTAAATGCAATGGGAAATCACGTTAAACAGCAAAAAAAACTCAAATAATGCTTTTTTGAGGAAGCATTATCTGTTTCAGATGACAGTTGTTTAAGGAAATGGCATCTAAACAATGTGTCTCAATAGCGTTTGCTTAGGGAAGCGCTATCATATATGTCAATCAGGAGGACTCGCAAGGGTTCTGAATCGTTTTGTATAACGCTTCAGAAGTGTTATCTGAAGGTATGCGCTCATCAGATGATGCTCAATCACATAATACTTTTCAGAATCAATTTTAAACGTTATTGGAATCCAAACTTGGCGTAGTGTTTCGTGCTCCTACTATTTTTCTTAAAAACGAGATTTTCTTTATTTTATTTGAAACACTATTATCCTAAAATATCAACAAGTAACGTGAATAAAAATAGGTAATCATTGGCTTGGCTTTGAAGCATTTCAATTTTGTTTTGAGAAGTTTTTAAACAGAGATATTTTATAGCTTGAAGGTTTATTGGATGGAGTTTGTTATGTTTTGGTTCTATCATTGACCTTTGTACCTTATATGGTGTTTGGATCAAGTCTTAGGATTATGATGTGGTGGAATAAAGTTGCATTTGCTTATTTTGACCATTTGGTTGTTGTCCAATCAAGTAATTGGAAGAAGTTATATTTTGACCATCGTTAACCAAGTATGTTTTCTTTTATTATTTCTAGCAACTAATGAAGCTAGTGAGCCAAGTTCGCCTTTGAATGCAAGATGGTCATCTAGTGCCAGCAACATTTGATGGTTTTTTAAAATGAATTTTGAGCTGTATTACATTACACATTTGAACTACAAATGTTTCTTTTTTTTTTTCACTTGTCAGTGAACTACAAATGTTTGAACTACATGGTTATATTTTCAGCGAAATTTTTTGAGCACTTGGATTCAATTTATTAAATATTTATAATTATCATAAATTAGAAAAATATAAAATATCACAAAATGGAGGGGTGCTAGTAATAAAAGTATCACAACGAGATAAAGGTAAAAAACCTCCACACCCCCCACAACACAAAATACCCGTGTAATTTATGGAGGTTTTGAACCCCCACCAAATAATGGCCTCCAACTGTGGAGGTTATAAACCTCTATAAACAATCCGTCCCAAAATAAGCTTGATACCAGGAGTTTCCAAAAACTCCTGTAAATAGGTTGTGGTAAACGTAATTGCGGCAATTTTGAAAACCCTGCAAATCAATTAGCGGAGGTCAAAAACTACACAAATTGACATTTTTTTTTGTTGGTAGTGGGATCTCTTTCTATCCTGTAACTTTACCAACATATTTTAAAAAAGTGTTAATCGTCTTTAGAGGAGTAATTAGCAAGCGGTAGGGAGCGGGTCCCTCTGGTTGCTGCCTTCCTTTGGTACAAAAATCTTGGGCAACAAGCAGTCACGTAGTTCCCTCAGTTTGGTACATAAACATTCTTTTTTCTTCTTTTCTCACTTTGAGTTTTCTTGGTTGATATGTGGTCCTGTGGATTGAGTTTACCTTGACAAGTTCTTCAAATGTTGCGGTGACCGGCCATTGTACAAAAATAAAGAGTTCTCTGCCGCGGAATATTTAGCCAAGTGGTGCTTTGGCCCGGGATACAAAGTCGTTAGTTGAAGGGTTCAACATGTGAATCAGGCTGGGCAGCAAGCAAACCCAAAATAAAGAAAAGATAATATAAAAGTAATAGTTTATTTGGGTAATTTTCCTTTTGACAATTTTTTTTTTTGGGTACATTCTTTTGACAAAATTTTATTTTGGGTAATTGGAAAGAACCAGAAAGGGATACACATGCATTCACTTTTGGAAAGCAGATGTAAAGATTGAGATCGATGCATGGCATAGCATGTGTAGCCATGGTCGTCCCCTGAAATATAAAATAAGATAAGATGATATGAACATGTCACGGCCATACATGCAGGCTTTGTTTACATACTAGAGAAAAGTTGGGAAATACTCCCACCATCCTTTTTAATTATAAGAAACAATATCAATTTTTAAATGTATTAAATAATTAATTTTTATTTATACTCTTATTTATAGTGAGACATATATTAATGAAATACTTTATTTTTTATGCAAGTGGGTTGGTTCATAAAATAGTATTCCTCTATCCCATATTATAAGAAACAAAACCATAATTTACACAGACCAATGAATTGCATTGAAACTTGTTTTTCTTAATTAATACTTCTAAAAGTTTAGTTTTCTTCCAAAACTACCCTTTTTATGAAATGGTATACAATTAATGCATAGGAAGTAGGTACATCTCGTTAATATAAGTCTCGCATTAAATAATGGGATAAAAATAAAAATTAGCAATTAATGCACTAGAAAACTGATGTTTGTTTCTTATAATTTGGACAAAAAAAAATGATACATTTATTTCTTGTAATATGAACCGGAGGGAGTACTTTTGAAAAAAATTAAATATTTAAGAGTATTAATTAAAAAAAAACTATTTTCAATACATTATTTCGCTTAGTGTGAATTAGGGTTTTTTTGTTTCTTATAATATGTACCGGAGAGAGTATTTTTGAAAAAATAAATAAATATTTAAGAGTATTAATTAAAAAAATTATTTTCAACACATTTTTTTGGTTAGTGTGAATTAGGGTTTTTTTTCCTTACACTAGAGGGAGTACGAGCGAATATGCACTGAGTCATTTCTAAACAACATTGAGGTATACAGACTACTCCCTCCGGTCTCAAATATAAGCAAAAGTCAAAATATAGGAGTACGAGCGAATACACACGGAGTCTTTTCTAAACAACATTGAGCTATACAGACTACTCCCTTCGGTCTCGAATATAAGTAAAAGTCAAATTTGGACCAAATATATTTTAACTTTTGCTTATATTTGAGACTGGAAGGAGTAGTTTGTATACCTCAATGTTGTTTAGAAAAGACTTCGTGCCTATTCGCTCGTACTCACTCCGGTGTAAGGAAGAAAAACTTGGACCAAATATATTTTCACTTTTGTTTATATTTGAGACGGAGTATTCAGCAAAGCTTAAGTGAGACAATACACATAAACCATAAATAATCTTAGTTTTATTGCATAGTTATACTTTTCTGGTTTCGATTATAAGCAATAAAGTATATTTTTACATTTATTAAAAGTTGTAGGTATCTGCTCTAAAATTTGACCAGATATATACAACTTTTAATGAATGGAGAAAAATATTTTGTTGTTTATAATCGAGATAAGAAGTAGTTAATTAAAAAATTGAGTATACCAGTATTTTTATTTAAAAAAATAATACTCCAGTATCTATTCTAAACTCACGTCCGCGTGGAAGCAATTGGTAGGCGTTACGTTAATCAATAACGGCGCGTGAATTAGGGGAAAGAAACGTAGGAATTGAATGGAGGGTCCAGAGGCGGAAAGGTTATGTTGATGTTGAGTGGCGCACAATGCAGATACCATTTGGCATGCACGTGTAATACAAGAACGCCAGGACCCACTGATTTAGCCGCGTCTACTGCTTTATGTGGGACCCTGTTCCCGCTTCTACATCTACTCCTTCGTAAATCATTATCCTATCCACGCTCATCACTCTCTCTATCTCTCAATAATTTTTTTGCTCAATTATTGAAGAATATTTAATATATTTTATTAAATATTTTTAGTTGTATGAAAAATTTGTATTCTTTTTGATATAATAATAATTAGTTTATAGCACCCAAAAAAAAAGTAATTAGTTTATATTACTAACATTTTTAATTAACATCTTGAAAATATACTTTGAGATTTTAAATTTTAAATTTGATTTTTGTAACTTTTTAATTTTTTTTTTAAGTTTATATTTAAGATTTGCAAATTTAAGTTTGTAATTTTTTTAAGTTTATATTTAACATTTAACTTCTATTTCGTACTCATAGGATTCTGATTTGGGGATTAGCCCCAGACTTGACACTACCCCTGTAAGTCACACACCTATTGGGCCAAACCAAACGAGGACGGAGGCCATGACCCCTTGCCACATCATCAAATCCCAACCAATGCTCTCAATATAATTAAATACGCAAGACACTTACTCACCCGGTATGCACACCGTTCTTCTTCTCACCATCTCCGCTAAATCCTGACTTTAAGCGTTGGAGTGTCTTTACAGGTACACCCACCCCTCAGTCCAACGTTCAACAACCCTGTTCCAGGCAGAAAGCAGGCGGACACTTGGGAAGCCCATTGGGACTAGTGTTGATTCAAATATTTTTTAGGAGAAAAAGTGGTTGGGATACCTGAAAACTTAAAATTTCTGTATACGAATCTTGGCTTTACAAAATCATCGTAAAATAGATATTGTTAATAAACCTTGAGTTAGGTTTTTTTTTTTTTTTAAGTTCAAAAGCAAAAGCAAAGATTTGAATTTTCACATTTTTTATTTTGTGCAATATAGCCCGTATTCTGCAAAAATTTCTTCAAATTAAAATTTGGTTAATGTTTAATTAATTATTTCACCGATTAGGTAATAACATCAATGTAGGGGGCCCTTTTGCCCTCTATCCTTGACCAAAAAAAGGTAATAACATCAATCATTCTCCTTGGTACCTGGCTTAAGCAAGGGATTAGTGGGGCACCCTTTGCCGGCGGCGCCAACGTCTTTCTCAGGATTAATGTATCATTTTATAAGTTTAATTTATAAAATTTGTCGATATTTTGTAGGTGGATATGGGTATCAAACCCCTTACATGACACTGAGCTACATCATTTCGAATTGAAACAAATGATTCATGCTTTAGTTTATCAATTTGATATGCCAACATGCTACTTAATTTAATATGAAAAACCAACAAGTGGGGAAAATAATTGAGGATTCTCTTTGTTTTTGTTTTAGAATATTTATGGATTTTGTTTTATACTCCAAATCAAAGTGCTTATCATTTCCATTGAAGTGAATTAATTACAACCAGTAAAACGAGTTATTCTACACTTTTCTGCACATAGTAATTAAAAAACTTCAACAAAAATACGCATTAAATCTTCATCCAGTCAATTTTTTTTTTTTTTTTGAGGAATCATCCAGTCAAGGTTAGTCTTACCAATAGATGTGAGTAATAGATATGGGTGATAAATGAAAATAAAAGCAAAAATTGTCGGAAAATTTTGATTGATATAGTATATTCTCAACATATTTACATTGAGATTTAATAAGATAGTCACACTCACGAGCTGAGATCCTCTCACATGTTAAATCTCAATATGAAAAAATTGAACCTTTTTCGGATTCGATTATAAAAAAAAATTCATATATTTAGTTTAAAATATGGGCAATTTTTACTACTTTTATCTTCTTCAAAATTACTTATATTTTAGGCCAAAAACATATTTTTTTTATTTATAATCGAGTCTGGAAGGAGTACTACTGATTTGAGATTTATAAATAATTATCAGTACTAAATAATTGCTCTATAGACTTTTCCTAAAAAAAAAATTGCTCTATAGACTAAATAATTTTATAAATGCTTTGAGTTTTTTAATTTAAAAAAATAGAGCAATTTGTTGCAAAAATAAAACAATAGAAACTGACTCGAGATGCCTTTTTTTATTACTACAGACTCATGGATCTGACCATAAAGGTGATGGTTGGATGATGTGACATGGATGATACTACCTCTTATCCCATATATAAGAGAAGAAAATGAAAATCATCAAAACTAAGGAAGTTCATTTAATGTTATAATTTTGAAAGGTTGTTCCAAATATAATATTCATATTAAATGTTTTACACTCACTAATATAGGGAATAGATGAATTTATAATAAAATGAAATAAGGGTATAGAAGTCACTTTAGCAATTAATACATCTTAAAACTTGTAACATTTTCTTATAATTATGACCGATTTTTTTTTTGAAATTTTTCTTATATATGGGACCAGAGGTAATAAGATTTAAAGGTCTATCTACGGTGCACCATTTTTTTAATAGTATACTGACGCACCACAAAGATATCACCGTTAGATAATAAGTTTTATGAACTGACGATCTAAATTAAAATGCTACAATGGTCACACCACATCTCTCTTCCTCCCTCACCTCTGCCTCCCGCTTGGCTCCTGCCCTTACCCCATTCACGTCGCATCATTGCCATGGTCCTTTCCTCAGTTGCAGAGATTGTCGCCCCTTGGGTTCGTCGGCGGCCAAGCCTCTTTCTTCCTTCCTCCTCTTCATCCCTCTAGCCTCTCTCCCTCTTTTTTCTTCTCTGCCTCTAACATATCTCACGACGTCGACGGTAGCTAAGGGGGCGACGTCCGACAGGAGCAACGACAAATGGACCTCTGATCAATGGGTTGTGGAGAGGACTTCGTGGAGGCTTCAATGTTCGACTCCATTTCTCCAAGGACGCCTGGTGGCTAGAAAACGTGGAGGCAGCAATGATTTAGGGTTTTCAAAGTTGCTCGTTTCTTGAAACTGGGTGGGGGATATTGTAGAGGAAGGTGACGGCTTCCGATTTCTGGTACTGGTATGCTAGAAAAGGGCTTCGATGGCAAGAAATCTGGTCGTGAAGGTGCGCGACAGTAGCCCATTAGTGAAGGAGAGAGAGCATGCGAGAGGCAGAGAGAGAAAGGTTGACCGGCTTCTAGTGGTTTGTCCGACGATGGCCGTAACTAGGTGGAGGGTTGTCAGAGACCCTTGGTACAATGTCAGACGCTGAGAAGAAAAGAGAGACAGAACTTCAAGGAAGAGAAGAGAGAATTCTAAGAGAGAGAAATAGATTTGGCGGAGGAGAAGGAGCACACGAGAAGGAGAGAGAGGTTAACCGACTTTTGGTGGTTTGGCCAAAAATGACCGAAACTGGGTGGAGGATGGTTGAAGGCCCTAGTACAGTGGCGGCCACTGTGAGAGAGAGAGAGAGAGAGAGAGAGAGAGAGAGAGAGAGAGAGAGAGGGGGGGGGAAGGATGGGAGAGGGGTGGGAATTCACCATTTTACCCATTATGCACCCGTGCACTACTTTGCAAGTATTACACCGTAGACAGAACCTAAAATTTAAATCATCTTCTTTTTGGGGAACAAAGAATCTTCATTTCAAAATTTAAATCATCCAGAGTTTCAAAAAAGGAAAAAAAAGTCTCTAATAGTAAAACGGTTTTTCTAACGTGTGCAATTTACATCATATTAAGACTTATTAAATATTTATATTTTTATTTACTAATTATTTTTCTTATTTATTTTCTCCCTATAATCTCTCCCTTCCCACTGATTAGAAAAATTGATAATTAATAAAGAAAAAATAGGTATTTAATGAACATCAATTAATCTCAAAACCAATAAGCATCAGTCACAGCAATCTAAAATCAATAAAGACTGGTAACAAAATTTATTTGTAATTTTTGTTTCTTAATACAAAAGTATATTTATTGTAGCCAAATAAAACCTAAGGACAAGTTTCAAAGATCTTTTTAGTATTTATCTTTTTATTATTATTTTTAGGCAATCTGATTACTTTATATCAATTTAAAGTTTGATTGTTTTAATTTATTAATATTTTATATTAATTAATTATTAAATATGTTATATAATGCTAAAATATGTCCATAATTATTAATATTTTATATTGATTCGTTCACTATTCAACTACTCCCTCCGGACTCGATTATAAGAAGAAAAAAATTATGTATTTAGTCCAAAGTATAAGTAATTTTAACTACTTTTATCCTTTTTAAAATTAATTAATTTGGCCCAAATATATGAATTTTTTCTTATAATCGAGTTTGGAGAGAGTACGACTGATCAACAATTAAATTTGTGTTTGTCCTTTAAGTGTTTAAAGTCCGTTGAATTCACAATAACTATTATTGTTTTAACATTTGATGTGCTTGAAACACACATATACTAAATCAAACACATGGTGAATCATTGGCCTAATTTTAAAATATTGGTAGTTATTTTCACGATTGTTGGCTTTTGTCGGTTTGTGTATGAGAGAGCAAGGTTGATGATAAAGATGGATTGGGTTTTTCCTTCTTGAATTGGAAGAGACCATATTGAGATGCAGATGCTACAACATTGTATTATCTTTTCTCCGGTATTAAAATTTTGCGTTAAATATGTTTTTATTCTCTATAAAATGAGCGAATTTTGGTTTTAGTTTCTGTAAAATAATTTATTTGGTTTTCATTCCTCTAAAATTTAAAAGTATTGTTTGTATCATTGTAAAATGGGCGAATTTTGATTTTAGTCCATGTGAAATGTTTTTCTTTGATTTTCAACCCTCTAAAACATAAAATCATTGTTTTTTGTCCTTAACATTCATTTTTTGTTAGATAAACAAAATTCATTTTAGTTAGAGACAAATTTTTGGGTAGTTACATGCTAACATATGGGTGTCACCTGGAATGACCACGCGACCTTTCGTAAGACAAATAAGTAGTTAAGGACGTCACATGACGGTAGGGATCAAAATCAATATTTTTATAATTTGGAGGGATGAAAACCAAAGAAAAAAATTAACAAAGACCAAAAACATATTTAAGCCTAAAATTTTTGTCACTTCTTTTCAAAATTTGCTTTTATTTTTTTGGGTTTCCCTATTCTTATAATTTTTAATTTGAACTATAGTATTGCAAAATTTTAAATATATATAGTTTTGTGCTTTTTGGGTGAGCAACTATAGTTTTGTGCTGATTAATTCGTTTTATGGGCTTGCATGAAATGATAAAATTTGATTGTTTGTAAAAGATTGAATTATAGCCGTGTCTTTGAAAATCCATCAACAGAGATCACATTAATTAAAAGTGTGGAATTGATTGCTATAGCTTAATTGTTTTTTAGATTAATTAATTCATCCTATATGCCACTTTCTCATAAAAGCATTTATTAATAATTGGCTGATGTTTATGTTTTTTGATATTGCTGATTGTTTAAGTTTTTTTACAGAAATTTAATAGTAAGCCATTGCGATTAGAATAATGGAAAGGGACGTTGTACATTTGAATGACTTTATGGGTTTGTTGTAAGTTGCAACTATTTTATAAACAAAAAATACTTTGATGTCGAGATTTGCAGAAGGATGATTTGAGTGGCTAACATGAGGCAAGCTTGTAGCACATGGTCGTAACCACCTTCAAAAAGGTAGGTTACTAGTTGAGATGCATACCACCGGACCACAAGTCCACATTCCACAATGGAAGTTATAGAAAGGTGGATTGACTGAAGGAACCTTTTCTCTAAGGCTGATAGCTCCGTTCTTTTTTAGAGCCTGTTGCAGGATGAGCACACAGATTTTCCGCCTCTTCATGCAAAGCACCAATGGAATTAATGCTTGCAATCATTTTATGTTCTTTCAAACGAAAAGCAAATATTCTCTAGTATAAAAGATTAATAAAAGTATAAGGCTGCTTTTGTGTCACTTGGATTTTGATTTTTGGTTTCACTGAGACAAAAAAACGTTCGGATAACAGCATTAAAAAAACGTTTTCGCATGGAAACGTTATAAAAAAATAAGACGAAAAAACACAGAGCTTTAGATAACCAAAACGTTTTCGCATGGAAACGTTATTAAAAAATAAGACGAAAAAAACACAGAGCTTTAGATAACCCTTGGTTGAATAAGTGTTATCTGAAGTTGTCACACAGGTAGCGTTGTGCAAACAAGCATTATTTGAAAATTTCGTATTTTTAATTTAAAAACACAAAACTTTCAAATAACTCTTGTTTGAGCAAATATTATCCGAAGTAAAAATCCAGACAATGCTTGCCTAAATAAGTGTTATTAGATGAATTTTCATTTTTTTTAAACAAAAAAGCCGAAGTAGGGTTTTAATACTTGTTTTCTCTTTTGCCATTCAGCTCTCTCCTCCTCCCCCTCGCACTTCGCCACCGCCGACAAGGAACCAATCTTGGTTATCGTTTCCTTTTAAGTAGCTGAAGCGGGGATGGCAGTCGTGTTCTCACGGAGAATATGGGATTAATGGAGGCAGAACGATGCACTATTTGGTTCACTGTAGTGTGGTCATTGTTCGCAACGATAGCTGCCAAAGAAGTTGTGACTCGACACATATATCAGGAAAGATTGTGAAGTTTGCGAATAGGGTATACCCTTTTTGTTCATCTAAAACTCCATTCGCTCCCCTAGGTTTTAGGTGTACCAAATTGTAGTACGTGTCCTTTCAATGATTTACTTACGCATAATGCTTTTAAGCGTTATTGGAGTTAACAAAACGTTGTTGGAATACTTTTTTGGCCTAGTGTTTTCTCACACTTCCACTTCCAATTTACTTGAACTATCATAAATGAACATTTAAAGTTCGATCCTTCACTGGACTTGTTCAACCTTGATTCAACCCAATCGACGTCGGTGAGAATTTACCAATTCGACAACATCTTTTTCTAATTTATTAATTAAGTATCCCTTTGCATCCAAGATTGATTCAAAATGCAAAATAGTGACCCTCTGCTCTATAGGCAAGTATGTTAGCAGCTGAGCTTTCCCTACCTAAGAATTAGGAACTTGTATATCTGGAAATGAATGGCTTTGCACCTCAATCAAACTACGTAAAGTATCAGTCTAATATTATTCATCTGAGGTGGCTGAAAGTATTTTATAACCATGTTTTTCACTACATATTACTTGGAAGCGTGGTTTGACCTTTTGAGTTATTTGAATGGATGAATCTTACGAATCACAGGATCAAAGAGACGAAGATTCATCTCATAACAGAAGTAAGCTTGAGAGTTTGATAAAGAGTAATTCTCATAAGGAATCATGAGTAACAAAGACGTGTATGTTACAGTGAATGATCCTATTTATAGACTTTCTAATTCCTAATTGACTTCCTAACTAATTTACTAACTTTATATAGCCCTTGTTACCTACTCAAGCTGATACTGGGATCACCACAAGTACCTTGAAACACAAGAATTATTAAAAAAAGGTAAATACCGCTTTTGGTCCCTATAATTTGAGTGAAATCCGGTTTTAGTCATTGTAAAATTTTTTGTTTAGATTTTATCCCTGCAATTTAAGATTCTTCCACTTTTAGTCTCTACCGTCAAATCTCTATTAAAAAACGCTGACGTGGCTAATAGAGAGATATGACGGGAGGAACTAAAAGTGGAAGAATCTTAAAATTACAGGGACTAAAAATGGAAGAATCTTAAAATTACAGGGACAAAAACTCAACATTTTTAACAGAGATTTGATGGCGTGGACTAAAAGTGGAAGAATCATAAATTACAGGGACAAAATCTAAACAAAAAAATTTTACAGGGACTAAAACCGGATTTTGCTCAAATTACATGGATCAAAAGCAGTATTTACCCTTAAAAAATATACAACGTGAATGCATTAACTAAAAGTAAAATGAGATAAGACCAATCTAACAAGCCCAAACCCAAAAAAAAAAACGCAATGCAGTCCCAATTCGCAAGATTCGCTTCTAGTGTGAGTTGTGACCAAAAGAGAGAGAATGCGCTTTGACACGAGGCAGAAATAAGACGTAATGCAACCAATCGAAATGACACTGAGTTCTAACTCGGCGACTCGACACAAACGCAATACGGGGCATCGTTCACTTGGGAACACCATGAGATATAAAGCAAAACGACGCAGAAGTGGAAATGTGAGATGTTGAAACGCGAATACCACAAAGGAGCGAATGCAAGACGAAACCAGCAAAACCGATACCTTCTAAAGCGTTCAAAACTGTGAGTAAGATGATTCAAGGAGACCGACAGAGTGGCTTGTAAACATGGTGGTGCGCAGCGAGATCAGCTACAGCTGACGGTGATTTCTGCCAGGATAGAAGACAAAAAAGCCAACACGAAATAAGAATGAGAGTGCTATGGCGGAGCAGTAGATCTCTGCCAGAGTTACGTCGTGATCGAACACGAATGCAAAGCTTTGTTGTGTTGCGAAGATCGGATCAGCGTGCTCAATAATCATCTCCGTCCACGGCCAATAATGTCTGCTAAAAGCTTCTAGAGCTCGAAACGTGAAGGATGAAATAGATTTGAGCCGGTGAAGGTTAAATCGACACAAATTCTTGAAGCAAAGTTGTTGACGACAATGAAGGTTGAAAGAACAATTTCAAAAAGCACTGTATGATTCGGAACAAGATTCGTCAGATCAAAATCCGTGAAAACGAGAGCCTTCTATTTGTCAACGTCTTCATATATCGTATCAGCCATAAGGGAGTTGTTAATGAGCTCTTGTGATTTTTGTGTTTCTTCTTCAACCTTCTACGATTTCTCTTATGGATTCAAGAGCGCGACATCACTGACAAGAGAACATTCATGATGAAACAAGTGATTTCACCGATCTTGATGATGAAGTCATCTGATACTGGCTCGATTGGAATTAACGCATCCAAATGTACATATCAGCTCAAGATCTAAATCGCTTGAGTGTGAAAAATTGCCAAAAACAATATCACAGCGACTATTTTCATCAACCTCCGGTTCTGTACAACGAGAATCCATGGAAGCAGAATCCTCATCTTCTTCATCGTCGTCTGAATCAGAATCTTCATCCATGTTAATTGCGGAAGCACGGTATCGTTGTGATACCATCTTAGAATTTGTGTTTAGGCATAGCTAAACCCCAAAATCTTGCTCACGGGGTGAGGGTTGCCCCCCACTTATAACCACAATTCAGCTCATCTCATTCTTCCATATGAGACTTTCAGCACACCCCCTCACACCCAGGACTGGACATCTGGAGTGTGTCCCGAGTGGGTCGATAATTGATGCCCAACAATTGATCTATGATAGGTTCTGATACCATCCTACAAATCACAGGATCAAACAAATGAAGATCAATCTCATAAGAGAAGTAAGCTTGAGAGCTTGATAGAGAGTAATTCTCATAAGGAATCATGATTAACAACGATGTGTATATTACATTGAATTATCCTATTTATAGACTTCCTAATTCCTAACTGACTTCCTAACTTCCTGACTGATTTACCAACTTTCTATAGCCTTTGTTAATGACTAAATTCGCTTCTCATGGCTTCTGAAATTTTGATTGAATATAAATGCATATATTGACTTACAACTCTTTTCTTTTGTGTTCTTTTTAGGCTGTGCGGTAATTATATCCCTCCCCCCCAACCCACCCAAAAAAAGACAACTTTAGGTAATATTTTCTGCGTATGGTGTATTTCTTTTTTGTTTTATAGGAAAAACATCTTATTTTATCTTATATACTCCATCATGTCCATATTATAAGAGACAAATGGTCCAATTTGTTGGTCCAAAATATAAGAAACAAGAATCAATTTTTACATACATTAAATGCTAATTTTCAATTATGCTCTTATTTAAGTTAGTAAAATTTGTGTGAATTAAGTGACATTAATTACCAGCCACTATTTATTAAAGGGGTATATTTAGAAGAAAAAAGTTAAATTTTTAGGAATATTAATTAGAATTAGCTAATTTCAATATATTTTCTTGGTATGTGTGAATTATGATTTTGTTTCGCATAATAATAATATAGACAGGAGGGAGTATATTTAATAAAAGAAAAAGCGAAAAAGGAGGGGCATAAAAATTGAGGATGCTTTATAGAAGAAAAAAATTTAAAAATAAAAATTGAGGATGCAACGTGGCAAGGATTAATCATCCAGAAATTGACTCTAAGGAATGGTGAATGGTAATTTCATTATAGCACTGTTTACTGGGTTTTTTGGTCTAATGCGGAAATCATCCGACAAGCCCAAAATGAAACAAATGATTATTTTCAAACGATGTGAGTCCTACAAGTTAACACGGTAATCTCGTCAAACGATGAGTTTTACACTTAGAAACAGTAATCTGTCAAGAAATCAAGCTTAGCCGCTTGAGGCCAAGGATTTTGCCAGAATCACCGTCAGGCTCAACTTGGTGGCTACACCAAGGGCCCTCATCGAGTTGACGGTTATGAAAATGGAAATTGAGATGAAAAGCGATTTTAATGGAAGCTTGAAAAATGGAGATGAGATGAAACACGAGGTTGAAAACGATAAACACGGAATTGGTTTGTTTTTAGATTTTTTTGTGTTTTGAAAGACTGAAAGTAAATGAAAGTGCGAGTAAAATCAAGCAGGAAGTAAATTGCATGAATAGTAAAGAAAGTTTAACAGAAAAAGTGCAGAAATTTAAAGGTACAGAAATGTAAAGTTTGCAAGAATTTAAATGCAGGAAAGTAAAGCGCAATGAAGTAAAAATGTAGAAATGTAAAAGACTGGAAAGTTAAATTGTATTGAATGAACAAGGTGGAAGGAGTACTTGATCTCAATCTGTGAGTCTGTTGTGCATTGAGACGTTGAGAAATCAATTAAGTATCCAACCTCGTTTATATCGTTTGACCTCCTCTTTATAGAAGAGATGTAAAATAACTGACGTCCTATCTGCTAGACACATGTACCATATAGATGTCTAGCAGTTACATTATATTTACTATATTCAACGGAATACTAGCTTAAGTAACTAACTACGCTAACAAGCACTGGGGCCAGTCTTGACAAGTCTTTGATGGCTTCGACGGTGGTTCTTTCACCAAGGCAGGTCAGTTCGACCCTTTTCGGCGCTTCATGAAAATTTTGCTAAGTCTTCACAGCATGATGGATACTTCGATCGTTCAGCACGTGTGCTTGGGTAAGGCAAGCCTACCTTCGACACTCCTCGTGCATCATCGAAACATTCCCAACTCCTCTATACTTAGCTTGCTTGTTTCTCTTTTGCTAGAGTTGCGTTTGTGGCGCATCGAGTCACTATCACATTCGTCGAGAATTCAAATTGTAAATTTGGCACTAACCAAATGCCTCCAAGTTTTATTTTTTGACGGCTAGGAGAAAGATCGAAACTTAGTGGTCTAAGTGGGTTGTGTCAGACCAATGCCTTTATATAGCCTTTGCCCCCAAAATTTCTTCTTTCTCCTACCACTGTTCAACTTCTTCTCGAATTCTTTGTTTTCCAAACTTCTGCAACTCTATTCTCCACCATTTCTTCATTCGTGGCATAACAAGATCTCACGATCTTGGCCTATTAATGGTGGTTGCATTTGTGAGACTGGATTTTTGTCTTAACCTTTTTGTCCAGTTCCACCACCATCATCATTGTTATACCCCAATTTTGTCCACCTACCTCTGGTAATGTATTTTTATTTTTGTTTTTACTTTATTCTTAGCAATAAATTTTGGGTTCATTTTTGTGTTAATCCTTTGGGCTAATTTCAGCCCAATTGCAATAAAAAGGAGGTGTAAATAGCTGGCCTTTTTTGTTACAAATTACAATCACAAGCATAAGTCAAAAAAATAATAATAACCATGTCCATTACATGTCCAAAAAAAATACAAAACAAGAAACATTAAATACAAAATTACAAAAAAAAAAACATATCTCAAAAAATGTGAAAAGCCAGCAACGGACAACTGGAATTGCTCTTTTCATTCATAGTCAAATTGCTCTTTTTCCTTGGTTATGGTTTATTTCCATTTCCTCTCAAGGAATGCAGCTTTGCTGCACAACCACCAGCTACTCAAGCCAAGTCACTATCCATTGTACCTACCCGTGTCTTCTAATTTGTCACTATGTTTCAACCCAAGAATAAAAAGAAAAGAAAACAAAGTCAAACCAGAAACAATTACTATAAGCATGAATGCAGCAGTGGGTTGAGGGAATACAAGCAACGGGCAGAGCACTTGAAACACCAAAATGGCAACAATTTGAAAAATTAAAAAAGATGATGCAGAGATAAAAATTGACCACACAACGTCTATATCTCGTATAATGCAAAACTTCGCCTATAAATACCACCAGCAGATTCACTCAACAGAGGAGGAGAAATTCTGGACGTTTTTACCACCAATCAAAGAATTAGAGGCTCCACACTGAAGCCCTAATTCACCAAGTAAAAAAAAACAAGCAGAAGCAAAAAACGCAAAAAAAAAGGAGAGGAAGCAGGAGCAAAGAAAACGCAAAAGAAGCAGGGAGAAGCAGAAGAAGAGGAAGGTAATCCTCTCATCCCTCTCAGGCTCGCACCCCTCCTCCCCTTCTTCTTCTTCCACGCCGCGCCACCCCTCCTCCCCTCTCCTTCTCGAGCGATCACACATGCCAAGAGCCGCACGGCGTGCACCACCCCCCTCCTCCCTTTCTTCTTCTCGCCATCTCTCTTCTCTCTCTCTCTCTCTCTCTCTCTTTCTTTCCCCTCCTTCCCTCTCGCCATCCTTCTCTCTCCTCCCTCCATACACTCCCCCTCCCCTTCTTTGTCTTTGTTGTTGTCAGCAACAAAGTATTAGGTTAAATGAAACCCACGAGCTACTCCCTCCCCTTTTACTTTTTATTTTTATTTTTTCTTATTTTTTTTTCTTCAACCCTGCTTTTTCAGCTTGCTTGGGCTTCGCCCCTTTCTTTTTGGTTTTGTTTTGAACTTTGGGCTTCAGCCCATTTTAATGTGGGATGACCCTTTCCCCTGTTTTTTTTCTTTTTTTGTTTTGTTGGTTGTTTTTTTTCTTTTCTTCTTCTTTTACTTATCATTTTTTATTTATTTATTTGGGCTTTGTTTGTAAATATTGGGCTTCTGCCCATTTATTTTCTTTGCTAAATAAACATAAACACTTTTTTTTTACTAGTCAAACTAGTACAGTTTCACTCAACTAAATTTCACATACAAGTTTTGAGACCCTGTTTTTCTTGAAAATCACAAGATAAAAATCACGAAAATTAATTTACTAGTAATGATTACTCGAGATTGCTTCCCGTTTAGTCATTGCGAATATCTTAATTTTCTAAACAAAATGGGTTATTAGTGAGGACCACTCTGGATTGCTTCTTGTTTGGTCCCCATGAAAACCTATCTTCTTTATAAAAATTAAATTAAATTTTTTTTTACCAGTAATGATCACTCGAGATTGCTTCCCGTTTGATCATTACGAATACCGTTAATTTTCTAAACAAAATAGGTTGTTAGTGAGGACCACTCTTGATTGCTTCTTGTTTGGTCCCTACAAAACCTACCCTTTTTTCCATCAAATATACAATTAAAATCAACCAACACACAACCATTTTCTACCCAAGAACTACGTAGCCTTTGATTTCTCCACTGCCCCCGGAGATACGTAGGAGCAGGAGCCCACTCCTGTCAAGCGCAAAAATAAACGACTTTTATTAAGTCCTCTTTTTTTTTTTTATCTTGGTTAAATTTTTTTTTTAAATAAAAGGGAAATAAATATTTTTCAGAAGTTAATAAATTTTGCACAATTAGTTAGAGGTAACCTTTTTCGAAAGGATGTCGTGGGGTGCTAATACCTTCCCTACGCATAATCGACTCCCGAACCCAAATCCGGTCTTAAGGACCACTTTTCTTCAAAAAAGGTTTTTCCAATATTTTTCCTTCGAAAATAAATTATTGGTGACGGCTCCATTAAACTCGAATAAATCCTCCGGATTTTTCGGTCGCTACAGCTGGCGACTCCACTGGGGACATTTTTTTTAGAGAGTCAAGCCTAAATAACTGATTGTGCTAAATAGTTAACTTTTATGTTTAATTTCTCTTGTTTTTATTATTATTTTTATTTACTTATTCATTTGTTTGTTTATTTATTTATTTATTTTTTTTTAATTTTTTTATTGTTCTTTTGTGAATATTTGTTGTGAATATTATGCATATATTGAACCTTAGGTTAGAAGACCATATTTTGTATATTTCATTTGTTTTGCAGCTTGGGTAGTGTTAGGGTGTTGCCCCTCTCACACACCGCACTTACACGTTCACACACACATGTGAGTAAGGCCCTATACCCGGGTCAGAGCAAAGCTTAAGTTGAGTGGAGGTTCGGTGATGGTCAATTGGAATTTGCTTTCCTTCTGGCTATTGCGAGAACTTCATCTAGAGTGTGCTCCCTCTGAGTATTCCGCACTAGATAATTATCTATCGTTGTGGTTAATATTCAGGAGGAGACTTTAGCTCTAGAGGCCTTTGGTGAGAATGTGATTAGAGCCACCATGAGATATATTACTCAATAAAAGACTATAGACCCCCTAGGCTAGAAAATCTCTAATTTTAGGTTTAACCCATTCAAGACACAAGGGGCGTCATATCATTTTTGTTCTTCCACAAAAAATCTGTTATATCACGTCCATAAAAAAGGGTCTACTAAATCACATATTTTTGTGCATGCTACATGAATAGTCATCATCATCCAACATTATATCTTCATGCATTCACACTTCAAAAAAAACATGTTGAATTTTTTTTTTTATTTTAAAAATGTCATTCATTCTCATTTCATTTTAGGTGCCAGGGAAGCATAGGAACTCAAAGTTTGGCTGCAAGTATTTTATGAGATAATATGGGATCAAGCAGCCAAACTGTCCCTTTGAAGAGGCACATACATCCGAGAATAAAAAAGCCTGAAATAGAAAGCCTGAAGAAGTGTGCCAATTTAATGACGACGAGCATTCAGCGTATAACCTTCATTGGAAAGTATGGGAATATTCTCAAGTTGCTAGAGGTGAATGTGCAAGTTGTGACAACCACCCTAAAAATTAAATGGAGCCGCCACCAATATTTTGATTTTAATAGGAAATATTGGAAAACCTATTTTTTGAATATTTTGAATTTAATAAAAAAGGAAGGTCTTTGAACCAGAATCGGGTTCGGGAGTTGGTTACGCGCAAGGAAGTTTTAGCACCCATACGCGCCCATTTAAAAAAATGGTACCCGTTAATTGTTTATAAAAAATTGTTTGCCTTTTAAGAAAATTAATTCCCTTTATGAATTTTTCTGAAAAGAAATTTAAGTTTACCAACTATCATGTTACAAAAATATTAAAGGAAACTTTGAAAGGAAACTCAAGTATTCTACCAGAATCATTTTCTTACTCCTTAATGTAACAAAAATAAAATAAAACCTAAAAGAATGTTAATAAAATACAGATATTTTTTTTTATTTTGCTTTTATACCCTTAATCATCTTTATTTAATTCTAACTATTTACAAAAAAAGGGTAAATTACAAATAAGTCCCTATTCAGGATTTGACCCATTGGAAGACCAAATCTTAAAACGCGTATGAATAGAAAAATTAGAAAAGGAAGACTTTTTAATTTCTTTGCTTTCAGTCCTCTTTTATCATACATTTACAGTTCAGTCCTCATTTATTATATATTTGCAATTTGATCCTTATTTATTATATATTTACAGTTTAGTCCCTATTTAGGGTTTGGCCCCATTGGAAGGCCAAACCCAAACCCTAATTTTGTTCCAGAATCCAACAACAACCGCAACAACAACAACGATAACAACAGCAACAATAATAAAGAATAATAATAAAGAAGAAATAAGAAAATAAGAGACGGAAGCAAGCAAATTGCAACAGAAATTCTTGATTACAATTTTATTACAGAACCATATTCAGAGAAAAAATAGAAGGAAGAAAAGAAAACCTGGGTGTTATGCTTTTCCCGGAAAATCAAAGAGATACAGAGAAGGGGGTAAAACCTAAAACTAAATATGTTTAATTTTTGGTAGCCTCACAGGTTAGTAGTTTCCTTTTCTTGGCTTTATTCGTCTTCCTTCTTGCTCTCGGCCTCCCTGCCCTTCTCTTGTTCTCACTACAGTTTCCTCTCTTTTGTTCCTCTGCGTATCCTTTCTCTGGGGTTCTCTTCCTTCTTGGTGCAATTCGCTCCCCCCTCTTCCTCTCGGACTTCAAGGATTTTTATAGCCGTTTCAGGATCTGTGACCAAAAATAGAAAACGTATCAGAGTAATAAATGGAAAAAAGAATCGAAAATAATTATGAAATAGTGAGGAAAGTAGAGTACTCCCTGATGGTGTGGAAATCCACGCGTTATTCTCAAATCCTCAGCGAATCTGTTCTTTGATGCACGATTCGAACGAAGTTATGAGCTTGATTCTACCTTGATTTAGAGAATATTCAGTAAAAATGGGGAAAGTGATGCGGCTTGTGTAGGTTTTTTTAGGGTAAGTGTTGGAAAAGATGGAAGAAGAGGGAAGAAGGAGGTGAGATGAAAAATGGAGGAAGGTAGAGAGGAAATCAGGGTAGAGAGCGAGATGATGGGAGGAAAATGAGGGAGATTGAGAAATAGGGGGATGTGGCGCCATTTGGTTAGAAAGGGAGCAGAGGGAAGGAAGGGCTGCATGCTTTCTTAGGTTTAGGGTTGAAGAGAAAGAGAAGGTGGGGATTAGGGTTTGGGAGAGTGGAGGATGAAGATGAGGTTGATGGTGAGGAAGGTGTGGTGGTAGCGGCTAGGGTGTGGGAGTCACAAGCGTGAAGATGAGGAGGAAGAATGTGTGTGTTTTGTGTTTTGTGTTTTTAGGGTTAGGTTTAATAGAGTTTGGGTTTGAAATTTGCAGCGTAAGGTTAAATTTGGTCAAAGGGGGTGTGCGAGCAAGAAGAACATGGGGTGCAGGAAGCAAAGAAGGAGTAAGGCGTGAGGATGATGCTGTTGGGTTGGGCTGCTATTAGCACCACCCAGTTTTATTTTTGGCACACCCACTTTCTTTTAAAAATATAAAATCCTCTTTTTCTCTTTTTATTCATTCTTTTCTT
Organism: Calophaca sinica; assembly: GCA_037113605.1. Lineage (NCBI taxonomy): Eukaryota > Viridiplantae > Streptophyta > Magnoliopsida > Fabales > Fabaceae > Calophaca > Calophaca sinica. The sequence goes on along the minus strand of CM073732.1, from coordinate 8,787,188 downwards.
TTCTTTCTTTCTTCTCTTTTATTCTTTATTATAAAACCAAAATATTATTTATTATTACTACTACCACTAATTAATTAAAATAAAATAAAAAGGGCCGGACAAAATTAGGGTACTACACAAGTAAATGCCATTTCTGCCCTTATCCAATTCTATGATTCTCCCATGAGGTGCTTCACTTTCAAGAATTTCCAAATGGCTCCCACACTGGAAGAATTTGCTCGGATTTTAGGATACTCGACCGAAAACATGAAGCCTTACCAACGCACCCGAGATTTTAATCTCCTGCAAGAGGCTGCTATAATTCTGAAAGACAAGGAGGATGAATTAAAGAAAAGAAAGTTAAACCGAAATAGTGTCGAAGGGTTTCCGCTAGAGTATTTTGTGGAAAAGATGAGGCATTTGGCTAGTGTTCAAGATTGGACGTCTTTCATGGAAGTGTTGGCTCTTACAATTTTTGGCATTATGTTATTTCCACGCATTGATGGCTATATAGACTTGGCCTTGATTGATGTGTTCCTAGCCTTTAAAAAAGGGAAAGAGAGCCCAGTGTCAGCCAATCTTGCGGATACTTATTGTGCCCTCACTCACTGTTATGAAAAAAAAGGGAAGAAACTATCATGCTGCTTATCCACTCTCTATGTGTGGCTTGTCACCCACGTATTCGGAAATAGGAAAATATCATGTCCCTTTGTAGACTTCAACACATGTGATGTAGGGGTCAGAGATGGAGATCGGTGGGCTGTAACTCTGGCAGATCTTGATGAAAAGATGGTCCGATGGTACCCAGGGTGGTTGGATATACATGAAATGATCTATCAGTGCGGGAATTTCCCTAATGTTCCACTCATAGGAACAAGAGGGTGTATTAACTATAATCCTTCTCTGCTGCTAAGACAACTTGATTATTCTATGATTAATCCACCGTCAGATCAGATGACGACCCCCTTTGTGGTATATGAGTTCGATCAAGGAAACGGCGGATTGCTTAGAAAGGTCCGACATGCTTGGGACCAAGTCACTCGGAAAGGGAAAGTTCTCGAAAAAAGAAGCATTGGTGCTACAGATATTTACCACCAATGGATCGAAAGTAGGGTTCGAGAAATCAAATTGCCGTTCCATGGTACACCCCCACCGGAACCAGAAGCACCGGAATTTATCCCTATTACAAGTAAAGAGATGGAAGAACTTAAAGTGGCTTTGTCAAAATCTAATGAGGAAAAGGAAGAATTACAAGCAAGGTTAGAAAAGGCACTTCAAGAGAACAAGTACTTGCAGTCAGAAAATATCCTATAAGGGAAGTTCATCGAGAGAAGCAACAAAAGGGCAAAAGTAGAGGAAAAGAGTAAGCATGATGTGCAACTTTGTCTGACGGGGGCGAATGAAGAGCTAGAGCTGCGTAATCAAGAGAGGGATAAGGCTATAGAAAACGCCTATATATGGAAAGGATTGTGGAAAAAGTCCTCGGTTACCGAAAAGAACTTGCAAGAGGAGCTTGAAGGTTTAAAGCGACATCTTGAGAAGGTTGTAGCTGGGTATGAGAACCGAGCCCAAAAGGAGAAGCAATACAAGGAAGAAATAGAAGAGATGCTTGTGAAATATCAAGATGCGTTGAAAAAAGAACAAGAGGATGCAAATGAGTTGCGGAACTATATTGCATATCAAGAGAAGATCTATGACGACCTAAAAAATGAAAGCACGTATTGGGAGAATCGTTTTACAAAACTGGTCAGTCAGATAGAAAATCAAGCGCTCTTTAATGAACTAAGGAACGAAGGCATGCATTGGAGGGACTGTTTTTCAAAGTTGGCAAGTTTGGCCAATCAAGCAATCATAGATATCCCAAGGCGTGTGGAGGAGGCTGATGCGGCGATGCACCCACTAAATACTCCAGTCAATGTTTACAAGTTTATTGAATTTTGTAAAAGTTTGATAGAAGAGTTGAGAGAAAAGGCTGGTTGTCCTATTAAGAAGAAAAAAAGGACAGCTAATTGATGAGACTTTAGTTTGAATGAATTGTACTATTTGTCTTTCTCATCAATAAAGGATTTGTCACTTTGCTTATTGATCCCATTTTTTTTCTCCAAATTACTTAATGCTTTTTTTTAATAATAATAATAATAATAATAATAATAATAATAAACAGATAATTACAACAAAGCAATGAGGCCTATGGTTCCCTGGTACAAAATGAATAGACTCATACATCCACATCCATTCATTCATTTTTTTCTTTTCTCTTACATACTCATATCATTTTTTTAATCACTCAGAAAATAATCAAACAAACTGGTTCCTCGACACCCTTATCGAACTCGCTCTCAATCAAGGATCATGGATGACCAAGAGATGAAAGAGGACGTCAACCAGCTGAAGGAACAGATGAGCAAAGTTTTGGAGCTTCTGCAATCCCTAAACAAGGACAAGGCTGCAGATGGGGTATCTCCAGCAGTGAATGATGAAAGTCAAGCTACACCTTCCCACCCACCTGGCTTCGGTCCTATGCAGTTGCAATATGGTCTCAATACTCAACGGATGATGGTACCTAGGCATGGCAACGGGCCGGGTCGGGGGCAGGTTTTGCCTCCCCCGTCCCCGTCCCCATTTTCAACGGGTTCGGGTTTTTCCTTCCCCATCCCCGTCCCAATAGGGTCGGGTTTCCCCGCGGGTCCCCAACTCAGCTCTAAATATGTAGAAAAATTGAAAAATTATAGTTATGATAATTAATAAAATAAAATCATAATTATTATACAGTGATAAAATAAAATAAAAAAACATTAAAATAAAATGTTCTATTGAAAAGAGATTAAATTAAAAATAAATAAAATATATGAAACAAAATGAATGAGTATAAATGCATAAAATAAAATAAAAATTAACAATTTATATTTAATTGGGCGGGTTCGGGTCGGGGGCGGGTTGGGTATCGACATCCCCAACCCCGTCCCACCCCCGGTCAAAGCTGGTTTTCCCCGTCAAAATTGGGTCGGGGTCGGGTGGGTACCCGCGGGTTCAGGTTCTGTTGCCATGCCTGGTACCTTTTGCAATTTACCCGCAGGGTCCTACACACTCACCAGTTAGCAACCCTTAGAATCAAGTACCACAGTTCCCACTTTACGGACTCCCGCCTGGTTACATGCCACCTATGGCCAATGATGATACTGCAAACCATAACCCCCAAGGCCCACAGGCACAACCGTTCCCACCATTTGGTCTCCCGCCCGGTTACACACCGCCAGGTGCTAACAATAACTCTGCAGAAACTGATTCCCAAGCACTTGTTATGCAAGATGTAGCTCAAGGATCCGGCTCCGGTACTGAAACCATACCAGTTCAAAGCTCAACTCCTGGCTTCATGACATACACCTTTCCACCTGGTTATGCGCCATCCCATCTCGGGAATACTCAAGGAGTCAAGACGCTCAGTGGGCCCCCGTGGTGAATCCCCGACCATTTGGTTACCCCTATTATATTCAAGGAAATCCATTGAATCCCCTGACTAACCGCATTGCCTGGTCTCCAGCTATGGGGGGACCCAATCTGAGCATCCCAGTTGGGAATCAGTGGTCTGATACGAAGTTGCAAATCCTCGAAGATAGGCTAAGGGCTGTAGAAGGAGTAAGTTATCTCGGTTCAAGTATCGCTTCAGACCTTTGTCTCGTACCGGATGTCGTTGTACCACCGAAGTTCAAGGTGCCAGACTTTGACAAGTATAAAAGGACAACTTGCCCGAAAAGCCACTTGACCATGTACTGTAGGAAAATGGCGTCCTATGCACATGATGACAAACTCTTGATTCACTTCTTCCAGGATAGTTTAACAGGGGCAGCGTCGAGTTGGTATACACACCTTGAGCGATCTCATATTCGTTGTTGGAAAGATTTGGAGAATGCCTTCTTGAAGCAGTATAAGTATAACATTGATATGGCTCCCGACAGAATGCAGTTGCAAGAGACAATGAGACTTTCAAGGAATATGCCCAACGATGGAGAGGACTGGCAGCCCAAGTGGAACCGCCTCTGATTGAAAAAGAAATGGTGGCCATGTTCATGGATACTCTTCAATCACCCTTCTATGACAAAATGATCGGAAGTGTATCATCAAACTTTTCAGATATGGTCATCGTAGGGGAAAGAGTTGAAGGAGGAATGAGGAATGGAAAGATTGCCCAAAGTTTTGCTGGAACTAGTAATATCAAGAGACCCCCAACAAACTTCGTAAAGAAGAAAGAAGGGGAAACCAATGCTGTGATGACGAGCCCGGGAGGACAAACACAAGGAAAACCACCCCAATTCTTTACCAATTTCCCACATCCTTTTCCATACCCCTACTTCCCACCTCCATACATTGCCGCCGCCTCTCATAATCCTACCCCCCGGCCAAACCAACCAATGATGCCCTTTCGACCACCTCCCCCCATCCAAACACAAGCACAGCCAGTTGCTCCCACCCAACCAAGCCAAAACCAGAAACAACCAAATGACCAAGAAAAGAAAGCAGTCCAATTTGATCCTATCCCCATGACCTATACAGATTTGTTCCAGCACCTCATCAGCAACTCCTTTGTCTCTCCACGCTCAATGAAACCACTTCAACCTCCCTTCCCAAGGGGATATGACCCAAATGCCAAGTGTGAGTTTCATGCAGGGGCAATAGGTCACACGACTGAAAATTACAAGGCTTTGAAGTACGTGGTTCAAGATCTGATCAATGCCAAATGGTTGAGTTTTAAGGAGGATGGACCTAATGTGGGTAATAATCCCCTTCCAGGTCATGGAGGTTCAGCAGTCAACGCCATTATTGAAGAGTTTAGGAATCAGCCCCTGACAATGAAAGTGGAGGATATTCGTACTCCCTTAAGGGTCATTTATGCCAAACTCTGCAAGTTCGGTATAATTGGGATGAAATACAATGAGAGGGACTTGTGTAGCTTGCATCCTGATGACAATCATTGCATAGAGGAATGCGAGGAATTCAGGCAAATTCTCCAAGAATTGTTAGACAGACACTTGATACAGGTAGGTTGTGTGAAGAAAGATGAAAACATATTGACCCTTCAGTCAAATGAAGATAAAAACACGACCTTCCCAAAACCATTGGAAATTTGTTACAACAAGCCAGTCCGAGGCGTGCCTAAACTAATAACTATTCATGTACCAACTCATTTCCCTTTCAAGAACGTTAATGCAGTGCCATGGGATTACAATATGAAGGTCTTTGTGGACAATTTAGGGGATGACCAGTTAAAAGCGGCATCTGGATCTGGCAATCCTGTTATCACTAACATCTCGTGAATCGGTGGGATGACCCGAAGTGGACGAATTTATACCCCTATCGGACCCATGGACAAAGCTCGTAAGGGAAAAGATAAAGAAGAAGAATCCATTGATAAAGATATGGGTAATAAGGCAAAGAAAGAAGAAGGAAACAAGAAAGTAGTGTTTGAAGAAGAGGTTTGTGAATTCCTGAAATTTATGAAGCAGAGTGAATACAAGGTGGTGGATCAGTTGAATCATACTCCTGCAAAAATATCTGTGTTATCACTGCCGACTCGAGCGCCATAGGGAATCATTGATGAAAGTGCTAAATGAAGCTCATGTCACCCATGACATCACGGTGAACCAATTCGACGGGATTGTGGGTAATATTATTGCTAGTAATTACCTTACCTTCGCTGATGAAGAAATTCCAGTTGAAGGAATGGGGCATAACAAAGCATTGCACATCTCTGTGAAGTGCGGAGACTATATCCTTGCTAGGGTACTCGTCGATAATGGGTCATCTCTAAATGTTATGCCAAAATCTACCTTGGCAAAGTTGTCTGTTGACGGATCATATATGAAGCCCAGTACTATGGTGGTAAGAGCCTTCGATGGGTCTAGAAGAGAGGTTATTGGAGAAATTGAGCTACCTATACAAGTCGGTCCTCGCACATTTGAGGTAGTCTTTCAGGTGATGGAAATCGTACCAGCATACAGCTGCCTCCTTGGAAGACCGTGGATCCATTCAGCTGGAGTTGTGCCTTCAACCTTACACCAAAAGCTGAAATTTTCGATGGATAATAAGTTGGTGACTGTCTCTGGTGAAGAAGAGATGCTAGTAAGCAAGCCATCCTCCACGCGCTATATCGAGGTTACAGAAGAAGCTCTTGAGACGTATTTTCAAACATTGGAGATTGCGAATGCCACCTTCGCGGGAGAAGGAGTCCTAATGAACAAACCAAAGCTATCTGAAACCTCCATGATGATCGCTAAAGTTATGATGAAAGGAGGGTATCAGGCCGGATGTGGATTGGGAAGATATGAACAAGGGATCGTGATGCTGGTAGAACTTCCAGATAATGTAAGCGGTATGGGTTGGGATACGAACCTAACAGATTTGACAAAAAGAGAATTGCCAAAGAAAGAAAAGAAAAGAGGATAGCTAGACTGGAAGGCAGGGAGCCAAAAGATGAGAGTATCCCCATCTGTGACATCAGGCAAAGCTTTCGGAGTGCAGGAATATTGAATCCGAATCAGATAGCAGCTATCAAGGACGACAACAGTGCTGAAGACAACGTCGTCAACCTTGTCCACCCTTGCTCGCCAAATGAAGAACTTGGAAATTGGGAGATTGTTGAGTTTCCCGTGATCTTTGATTCAAAGTAATTATGTAATGCAAATTCTATTGCTCTGCCCAAGGCTTTAGAATAATTTATTGTCAAAAGGGCGCACATGTTTTATTTCAGTATCATTATCAATAAAATGCACTTTGAATTTTCCAATCATTTCTTTTTTCTTTCATTTCCATCTCTCTTCATCTTTTCCCACTTTTCATTTCTTATTTTTAACTAATGCAGATCCAAAAACATTGTCTTTGAAAATAACAATGCCAGTAACTCATACTATAATTTTGAATACCCCATTAATCATACTGAGGAAGATAATGAGGACAATTGGGAAACCCCTCCTGAATTAATGAAGTTGGTGGAACAAGAAGCTAAAGTGATTCAACCCCACGAGGAAGAAACTGAAACAATCAATCTGGGCACTGAAAATGACAAGAAAGAAGTTAAGATTGGAACCACAATGAAAAGCAGCGAGCAAGAAAAATTGGTTAAACTCCTATTTGAATATGCGGATGTTTTCGCGTGGACATACCGAGATATGCCTGGATTAGATAATAATAGCATAGTCGAGCACAAATTGCCATTAAAACCCGAGTGCCCACCGGTCAAGCAGAAGTTGAGAAGGATGAAGCCGGAGATGTCACTCAAGATTAGAGATGAGGTAAAAAAAACAGTTCGACGCCGATTTTCTGGCTGTACCAAAATACCCTCAATGGGTGGCTAATATTGTCCCAGTCCCAAAGAAAGATGGAAAGGTCCGAATGTGTGTTGACTATAGAGATCTAAACAGGGCTAGCCCTAAGGATGACTTCCCTTTGCCACATATTGATGTCTTGGTAGATAGCACAGCTCAACACTCTGTCTTCTCTTTCATGGATGGATATTCTGGCTATAATCAAATCAAGATGGCTCCTGAGGATATGGAGAAAACCACATTTATCACTCTATGGGGAACTTTCTGTTACAAAGTAATGTCGTTTAGATTAAGAAATGCGGGGGAAACATACCAAAGAGCAATGGTGGCTTTGTTCCATGACATGATGCACAAAGAGATAGAAGTCTATGTGGATGACATGATTGTAAAGGCCAAAACAGAGGAAGATCATCTTATTAACCTACAAAAGCTTTTTGAGCGACTGAGGAAGTATAAACTCCGGTTAAACCCGGCTAAGTGTAGCTTTGGTGTAAGGTCAGGCAAGCTCCTGGGGTTTATAGTCAGCCAGAAAGGAATAGAAGTTGATCCGGCCAAAGTAAAAGCAATCCTGGAAATGCCGACTCCTCGCACCGAAAAAGAAGTTCGTGGATTCCTGGGAAGATTGAATTACATCGCCAGGTTTATATCTCAGCTAACTGCTACTTGTGAGCCAATTTTCAAGCTGCTGTGTAAGAATCAGGAAACCAAATGGAACGATAATTGCCAGAAAGCTTTTGAGAAAATCAAACAGTACTTACAAGATCCACCGGTTTTGGTACCCCCCTGTGCCAGGGAGACCCCTCATCATGTACTTAACAGTATTGGACGAATCAATGGGTTGTGTGCTAGGATAACATGATGAATCTGGTAAGAAGGAGCATGCCATTTACTACTTGAGCAAGAAATTCACTAGCTGCGAGACGAGGTATTCATTGTTAGAACGAACATGTTGCGCGCTAGCCTGGGCCGCACATCGTTTGAGACAATATATGCTATCCCATACAACTTGTTTGGTGTCCAAAATGGATCCGATCAAGTATATTTTTGAAAAGCCTGCTCTCACAGGAAGAATTGCTCGTTGGCAAATGTTGTTGTCCGAGTATGATATTGTGTATGTCACCCAAAAAGCAATTAAGGGTAGTACCTTAGATGAATACTTGGCTCATCAACCTGTGGAAGACTATCAGTCAATGCAGTTTGATTTCCCAGACGAAGACATAATGGCTCTATTTGAAGGAAAAGAAACCCCTGATGGTGAAAAATGGATCTTGTTGTTTGACGGTGCCTCTAATGCATTGGGACATGGGATTGGAGCTGTGCTGATTTCCCCAGAAAATCATTTCATCCCATTTACTGCAAGATTGTGTTTTGATTGTACAAACAATATGGCAGAGTATGAGGCATGTGTCATGGGCATTCAGGCGGCCATTGAATCAAAGGTCAAAATTCTCGAAGTATATGGAGACTCGGCTTTGGTTATCCATCAATTAAAAGGCGAATGGGAAACGAGGGATTCCAAATTAGTTCCTTACCACGATCATATCAAAGAATTGATGGAACAGTTTGATGAAGTCACCTTCCATCACATTCCGCGTGAAGATAATCAGCTAGCTGACGCCTTAGCTACTCTATCATCAATGTTCAAAATCGAACAGGAGAGCCTACCGCTCATAAAAATACTGAGAATCACGACGGCCAAAGACACTGCCTAGCAATAGAAGGAGAGCCTGATGGCAAACCCTGGTATTACGACATCAAACGATACATCACAAGTAGAGAATATCCTCCTAATGTCTCAAAGAATGATAAAAGGGCATTAAGGCAGTTGGCAATGGGATTCTTTCTAAACGGCGAAGTGCTTTATAAGAGAAACCATGACATGGTACTTCTCAGGTGTGTTGATAAGACTGAGGCGGAAAAGATTATGCGAGAGGTTCATGAAGGTTCCTTTGGGACTCACGCAAATGGGCATGCAATGGCAAGAAAAATCTTGAGGGCTGGCTACTATTGGTTGTCTATGGAGACTGATTGTTTTGGTTATGTGAAGAAATGCCACAAGTGTCAGATTTACGCCGATAATATCCATGTGCCACCAGTCTCTTTGAACATCTTAACAGCACCATGGCCTTTCTCAATGTGGGGATTGGATGTCATTGGACCCATTGAACCTAAGGCATCAAATGGACATCGCTTCATTCTTGTCGCAATCGACTATTTCACTAAATGGGTTGAAGCGGCTTCATATGTGAGTGTGACAAAAAATGTGGTTATCAAATTCATCAAGAGAGATTTGATCTGCCGCTATGGTTTGCCAAATAAGATCATCACTGATAACGGGACTAATTTGAACAACAAGATGATGAAGGAGCTGTGTAATGACTTCAAGATCCAACATCATAATTCCTCACCGTACCCCCCAAACATGAATAGAGGCGATTGAAGCCGCAAATAAGAACATAAAGAAGATTGTCCAAAAGATGGTGGTAACATTTAGAGGCGCACGAAATGCTCCCTTTTGCCTTGCGGTTATCGAACCGGTTCGCACCTCAACGAGGCAACCCTTTCTCATTGGTGTATGGAATGGAAGCAGTGCTTCCCATTGAAGTCGAGATCCCCTCGTTAAGGGTATTAATGGAGACAAAACTAGAAGAGGCAGAATGGGTTCAGGCTCGGATGGATCAATTGAATCTCATTGAAGAAAAGAGAGTGATGGCCTTATGTCATGGACAGCTATATCAGCACAGGATGAAGAGGGCTTACGAAAAGAAAGTTCACCCTCGGGAATTTCAAGAAGGAAACCTAGTGCTCAAGAAGATTTTGCCCATCCAAAAGGATTCTCGTGGAAAATGGACTCCGAATTATGAAGGCCCGTATGTTGTGAAAAAAGCTTTTTCTGGAGGAGCCTTAATCCTCACAAGGATGGACGGTGAAGATCTCCCACTCCCAGTGAACTCTGATGCAGTCAGAAAATATTATGCCTAAAAAAGAAAAACATGGAAAGCCAAGCAAAAGTGGGCTCGCTAGGTTGAAAACCCGAAAGGGCGACCTAGGCAAAAATTAGAGCGACCCGTTGGATTGAAAACTTGAAAGAACAATCCAAGCAGAAGTTAGAGTCTAAAATCAGATATTGAAGAAGGCTGGTGCATCGAAGGGCTCTTACCCAACTGGGGCAGTTCTGTAGTTGAGTAATGAGTAATCAAAGTTATGGATATAGGAGCTGGCATTTGTTCCTACGAAGACACAAACTATAAAATATCTGCTTAGTTATTGTCTTTCTTTGTTTTTTTCTTCTTCCTGCATTTTTCTTGATGTATTTTCAAGTCTGTATAACTTCAGTCCTTGTACACATAACTCTTCTTTTGAATACCAAACACCTCCATTCTTGTATTTCAAAATGTGTTTTATGATAATAGGCACTGAATTGTGAAGCATGTGATGATATGGGAAAGCATTACGGTTATTATATACATCTTAAGAATCACGAGGAAACGCCAAATCTCAACAAATAAGTTTAAAAAAGGGCAAAGGGGTTACCTTTAAAAAAGTAATTAGCGCTGCATTGATAACTCGCGCCCCCTCCCAGACGAAGATATAGCATGACTAAATCCAATGAATCTCAGTCCATCCCATATCTTTAAAACACCAGAGATCATACGGGATGAGGAACCAGTACAATAAAAATAGTAGTCGCATTGCATACATGCATCACATATCATCTATTCATGCATCAGCTTCGTATCACAACCTTTTCAGCCACTTTGTTACGCTTGGTCCATGCATCAAGTATTGATCCTTTAGTATTGTTTTCAAAACAATGTCAGCATTAGTCTTTTATTTTTGCTTTCTGAGCGACACGCCAAGTATCGCTCACTCTTTATTGCTTTCCGATCACCGCGTCAGTACCCGACCTGGAGGAGATCATTCTTTATAGTTTTCTGATAAACACGCCGAGCATCACCCTTTTTTTATTGCTTTAAGATTACCGCGTCAGTACCCGACCTGGCGGTAGTCCCTCATTATTGCTTCTTGACCAACATATCAGTTCCAGACCTAATGTTGATCCTTCTTTATTGCTTTCCATCGACGCGTCAATACCCTACTTGGCGTCGAACCTTCCGATCACCGTATCAGTACCCGACTGGCGGTGATCCTTCTTTATTGCTTCCCATCGACGCGTCAATACCTTATTTGGCGTCGAACCCTCATTAGTGCTTTCCGATCACTGCGTCAGTACCCGACCTGGCGGTGACCCTTCTTTATAGTTTTCTGATAAACGCGCCAAGCGTTAATCACTCATTACTGCTTTTTCGATCACCGCGTCAGTACCCGACCTGGCGGTGACCCTTCTTTATTGCTTTAAACGCACCAAGCGTTAATCCCCTCATTTTTGCTTTCCTACCACCGCATCGATACCCGACCTGGCAGTGACCCTTCTTTATTGCTTTCCGATAAATGCACCAAGCGTCAATCCTTCACTGTCATTCCTCACCCCATCCTTTGTCTATCCTGGTTCAGGACAAAATTAGTGTCTCTATCTTTACTTCTATCTTATGACAGAAATATGAAAACTTTTGTTATTCACATTTTCTAATAAAATATAACTAAAGAAGGGCAGCTATTATAACTCAATTTTGTCCACCTACCTCTGGTAATTTATTTTTATTTTTGTTTTTACTTTATTCTTAGCAACAAATTTTGGGTTCATTTTTGTGTTAATCCTTTGGGCTAATTTCAGCCCAATTGCAATAAAAAAGGAGGTGCAAATAGCTGGCCTTTTTGTTACAAATTACAATCACAAGCATAAGTCCAAAAAATAATAATAACCATGTCCATTACATGTCCAAAAAAAATACAAAACAAGAAACATTAAATACAAAATTACAAAAAAAAAACATATCTCAAAAAATGTGAAAAGCCAGCAACGGACAACTGGAATTGCTCTTTTCATTCATAGTCAAATTGCTCTTTTTCCTTGGTTATGGTTTATTTCCATTTCCTCTCAAGGAATGCAGCTTTGCTGCACAACCACCAGCTACTCAAGCCAAGTCACTATCCATTGTACCTACCCGTATCTTCTAATTTGTCACTATGTTTCAACCCAAGAATAAAAAGAAAAGAAAACAAAGTCAAACCAGAAACAATTACTATAAGCATGAATGCCGCAGTGGGTTGAGGGAATACAAGCAACGGGCAGAGCACTTGAAACACCAAAATGGCAACAATTTGAAAAATTAAAAAAGATGATGCAGAGATAAAAATTGACCACACAACGTCTATATCTCGTATAATGCAAAACTTCGCCTATAAATACCACCAGTAGATTCACTCAACAGAGGAGGAGAAATTTGGGACGTTTTTACCACCAATCAAAGAATTAGAGGCTCCACACTGAAGCCCTAATTCACCAAGTCAAAAAAAACAAGCAGAAGCAAAAAACGCAAAAAAAAAGGAGAGGAAGCAGGAGCAAAGAAAACGCAGAAGAAGCAGGGAGAAGCAGAAGAAGAGGAAGGTAATCCTCTCATCCCTCTCAGGCTCGCACCCCTCCTCCCCTTCTTCTTCTTCCACGCCGCGCCACCCCTCCTCCCCTCTCCTTCTCGAGCGCGACCGCGCGCGGCCAAGGGCTGGCGCGCGGCGGCCGCACCACCCCCTTCTCCCTTTCTTCTTCTCGCCGTCTCTCTCTCTTCTCTCTCTCTCTCTCTTTCCCCTCCTTCCCTCTCGCCATCCTTCTCTCTCCTCCCTCCATACACTCCCTCCCTTTCTTTGTCTTTGTTCTTTGTTTGCAACAAAGTATTAGGGTTAAATGAAACCCACGAGCTACTCCCCCTCCCTTTTACTTTTTATTTTTATTTTTTCTTATTTTTTTCTTCAACCTGTTTTTTTAGTTGCTTGGGCTTCTACCCTTTCTTTTTGGTTTTGTTTTGATCTTTGGGCTTGACCCATTTTAATGTGGGTCGACCCTTTCCCCTGTTTTTTTTCTTTTTTTGTTTTGTTGTTTGTTTTTTTCTTTTCTTCTTCTTTTACTTATCATTTTTTTTATTTATTTATTTGGGCTTTGTTTGTAAATATCGGGCTTCTGCCCATTTATTTTCTTTGCTAAATAAACATAGACACATTTTTTTTACTAGTCAAACTAGTACAGTTTCACTCAACTAAATTTCACATACAAGTTTTGAGACCCTGTTTTTCTTGAAAATCACATGATAAAAATCACGAAAATTAATTTACTAGTAATGATTACTCGAGATTGCTTCCCGTTTAGTCATTGCGAATATCTTAATTTTCTAAACAAAATGGGTTATTAGTGAGGACCACTCTTGATTGCTTCTTGTTTGGTCCCCATGAAAACCTATCTTCTTTATAAAAATAAAATAAATTTTTTTTTACTAGTAATGATCACTTGAGATTGCTTCCCGTTTGATCATTACGAATACCGTTAATTTTCTAAACAAAATAGGTTGTTAGTGAGGACCACTCTTGATTGCTTCTTGTTTGGTCCCTACAAAACCTACCATTTTTTCCATCAAATATACAATTAAAATCAACCAACACACAACCATTTTCTACCCAAGAACTACGTAGCATTTGATTTCTCCACTGCACCCGGAGATACGTAGGAGCAGGAGCCCACTCCTGTCAAGCGCAAAAATAAACAACTTTTATTAAGTCCTCTTTTTTTTATCTTGGTTAAATTTTTTTTTAAATAAAAGGGAAATAAATATTTTTCAGAAGTTAATAAATTTTGCACAATTAGTTAGAGGTAACCTTTTTCGAAAGGATGTCGTGGGGTGCTAATACCTTCCCTACGCATAATCGACTCCCGAACCCAAATCCGGTCTTAAGGACCACTTTTCTTCAAAAAAGGTTTTTCCAATATTTTTCCTTCGAAAACAAATTATTGGTGGCGGCTCCATTAAACTCGAATAAATCCCTCCGGATTTTTCGGTCACTACAATCATTTAGCTTGACTCGACAGATGAAGATGCCAGGATCTGGTGACATTTTGAGTTTCTTCATCTGGCCTGACCAAACGATACTCCAAAAAATCAATAGCCTAGTACTCAAGAAACCGTCATTTCTATATTTCTAGGCTAATAGCCAATTCGACAATGTATTTGTAACTTGCCAAATGGCTTATGAATAAAGAATTCTTTTTATTTATGACTGAATTTTTACTTCACACATTGTCGACTTATATGGCTTTAAATATTTGCCATTAATGGATTTAATCAGTAAGCCAGAATTCACATCAATAAGTGCATAAGCATTACCAGAATAAACTTGCGTAATTTTAAATGGTCCCTCCCATTTGGGTGACCATTTGCCTAGTTCTCAACAAGCTTTATACATTGGCAGAATAACTTTCCAAACCAAATCACCAACATTAAAGATTTGTATTTCATTTTATTGTCGTAAAATTTGGCTATTCTTTCTTTTTGTTTCGCCAAGCTTTCCAACACAATCAACCTATCATCATGCAATTCGTTTAGTTCGTCGAACATTGACTCCCAATATTGTTCCCTAGGCAGATCATCTTGCCTTAGTATATGAATTGACTCAAGGTTAATTTCAATAGGCAACATTGCACCATGTCCATATACTAACTTATATGGTGTGGTGCTTGTTGATTCTCTTGGCGAGTCTCTACATGCCCATCGGATTTGCTCAAGTGTGTTATGCCATCTTCTGGGATATTTTCCAACATGCCTTTTTATTAACCCAATTATGATCTTGTTCATGGCCTCAACTTGGCCATTCGCTTGAGCATAGTATGGAGTAAATGTGAGCATTCTGATTCCCCCTGACTCAGCATAATCTGACACTTTTCGACCCACAAATACTGACCCTTGGTCGGTTGTCAGTGTTTGAGGTATACCAAATCGACAAACGATGTGCCTTTCGACGAAGCCAATAACATCTTGTTGAGTGACTTCCTTCAAGGCAACAGCCTCAACCCGCTTGGTGAAATAGTCCTCGCCCACCAAGATGTACTTATGACCTTTTGACGAAGTTGGGTGAATTTGACCAATGATGTCTATTGCCCAACCTCTGGCATGAACGTTTTGTATATGGTCGTGTCTTTGACATTCTTCGCAGGACTTGGCACACATGATACAATCCCTCACCAATGTTGGTCAATAGTATCTTTGACGTCTTAAGATCCACTTCATTTTGTCACCAGCCTGATTTGCCCCACAAATCCCTTCATGGACTTCAGACAAAGCCAAATAAGCTTCTTCTTGGCTTAGGCAAGTTTCCAGATCGCCATTAACTGATTTTCTGTATAATGCTCCAGCCAATAGCACAAATTTTGATGCTTGGTACTTGAGTTTCCTATCAATATTTTGATTAGGATCCTCCAAGTATTGTATTATTGGCTTTCTCCAATCATTTTGTGCTGATTGGTCAACCTGCAAGACATCCCTTTCTTTAAAAGGATATAGGAGTTCTCTAATTTCTGCCAAATCATTCGAGACTTCTGGCGAAATTTTATAACCAGAGGCTATTTGAGCCAAATCATTTGCCTCCTGATTTAACTCCCTTGGGATGTGTTCGACAATCACATCGTCGAACTTTTTCAATAACTTGGTCGCTACTGCGCAATTTTTGACCAAGCTATGACTTACACATTTATACACTTGGGTTAATTGTCGAATTACCAACAATGAGTCCCCAAATATATGAATATTACGTGCTTTTAATTCCAACAGTATTTCGAAGCCAATAATTGAGGCTTCATATTCAGCCTCATTGTTTGAGCAAGCATACTTAAGTTCAAACATGAACTTGGTTGGAATTTCTTGTGGGGATACTATTAAGATCCCAACTCCAGCACCATTTTGCTGCCTTGAGCTATCAAAGTACAAGCGCCAGGGTTTGAGTTCAACAAACTCAACAGGATCGACCACATCCAAAGATGGGTGATCTGCCAAGAAATCTGCTATTGCTTGGCCCTTGACAGCTTTCATTGGAACGTACTATAATGAGAATTCAGATAAAGCAAGTGTCCATTTTCCTATTCTTCCATTCAGAACAGGCTTAGACAACATATATTTTATTACATTTATCTTAGACATAACCATTACATTACAAGGCATCATATAATACTTGAGCTTTGTACATGAAAAATATAGTGCTAAACATAATTTCTCTATGGCACTATATCTTCTTTCATCATCATTAAGAACTCTGCTAATATAATAAATGGTTTTTTCAACATTGTTTTCATCTTCTTGAGCCAGTAAACTATCTATAGTATCTTCTGACGCCGAAATGTACAACTTCAACGATCTACCAGACACTGGTGGCATCATGACCAGTGGATTTATCAAGTATTGTTTGATTTGGTCGAAGGCTTTTTGATGACAAGGTTCCCTGAAAAACTCTTGTTGTGCCTTCAACTTGACCAGTGGTGAAAACACCCTAGTCCTGCCTGACAAGTTAGAAATGAACCTCCTCAGGAAATTGACTTTTCCTAAGAAAGATTGGAGCTCTTTCTTGTTAGTTGGTGGCTAAGCTTCTAGGACTGCCTTAGCTTTATTCTTGTCGACCTCAATCCCCTTCTTGTGCACCAAGAACCCTAGGAACTTGGCAGCTGACACACCAAACCCACATTTCTCTGGATTCATTTTCAAATTGTGCCTCCTCATTCTGTCGAAGGCTTGTCTCAAATGATCCAAGTGCTCTTCTTTGTTTCTTGACTTGACAATCACATCATCAATATATACCTCCATGAATTTTCCAATCACATCATGGAAAATGGTATTCATGGCACTGGTAAGTGTCTTCAGCATTTTTTAAACCAAAAGGCATGACTATCCATTCGTACATCCCAATTGAACTAGGACATCTGAAGGCAGTTTTAGACACATCCTCTTTGGCAATGAAAATTTGGTTATAGCCAGCATGACCATCCATATAACTTAGCAATTTATGCCCTGATGCGGCATCGACAAACATATCTGCCATTGGCATGAGGTATTCATCTTTTGGGGTTGCCTCATTCAGATTTCTGAAATCTATGCAAACCCTTATCTTCCCATTTTTCTTCAAAACGGGGACTATGTTAGACAACCATTCAACATATCTGGTTCTTCTAATGAATCCTGCCTTGAGCAAACGTTCTACTTCTTCTTTGGTCTTCAGCACCACCTTTGGAGCAAACTTCCTGTTGGCTTGTTTGACAGGCTTGCTTCCTTCTTTCAAAGGCAGCCTATGCTCGACCAAATCCCTGCTCAAACTAGGTATTTCGTTATACTCCCAAGCAAAGCAATCTCTGTATTCCTTGACAAGCTCTATTATCTGATTTCTGAATTCCTTTGGCAAAAATGGACTTATGTAGATTGGTCTCTTTTTTTATCCATCTTTTAAGTTAATTTCTTCAAAAGGGTCTTCTATGTCGACGCTAATCTTGTCATCTGGTCCCTTCTCAAAACCTAAAGGGTCATCATTCAATGCATAGTCTGCCAATACACCTTTGAAGGCGTATCCTTCACTGTCGGCCTTGTTGGCTGACAGGCCCTATTGCTTAGGATTAAACATTGCTTGGCCGTGTTTCGGCCTTGGCAATGATTCTTACTCCAAATTGCTCCATGAGTGCATTGTCCAATGCCTCTCTGTCAACTATCCCATTTCACCACTGTGATGGACTTCACTTGTGGAGCGCACAACTTAAAATCTACATGCATCTGTTGCATGTAGCATTAGCTATCATCAGCATCAATTACCTCCATGTCCCCTTGTTCATTCCAAATGATCATCTTTTGATGAACAGTAGAAGGAATGGCTCCAACTGCATGAATCCAATCTCTTCTGAGCAAGACATTGTAGCTTGACTTTGTTGGAATGACTACGAACAGGGTCGACCTTGAAACTGACCCTACTTGGATATTAATGATAGCTATTCCATCAGAGGCAGAGGTTATGCCACTGAAGTCAGACACCACCATGTCTGTCGGAATAAGATCAGTCTCATTCTTGCCCAACTTTTTTAACATAGCTCAAGGCATTATACTGATGGATGCTCTACCATCGACCAATACTCTGTCGGTGGGCCTACCTTCCTTTTGATGCAGATACTGATGGGGGGAATGGTACTCGTCGAACAAAATCTCTGTACTTACCAGGAATCTTGTTGTCAACTTTCTTCTGTTGTTGCCTTTACTTCGCAGCCTTCTTAGTAGCTGCATCATCAAAGTGCACTTCACAGCCATGGCAAAACTTGAGTTGCTCCCATGGTCTTTTCTTCTTGCAAGTTCAGCAAAAGTCTCATCAGGCCTTGTGTAAATGTCGAATGGGTCTTCAACATTTACTTCACATTGCTGGCTTGTCCTGATATTCACCATGCCAATATTGAAAGGAACTTGGCCTTCCAAATTTGCCACTCCTTGGCCAAAAGGATCTGTGTCCACCTTCATGTCTGCTTTTGGTTTGTCGGCAAACTTTAGTTTGCCATTCTTCAAAGCTTTCTGTATCAAATCCCTGAAATGAACTTATTTATTAGTAAAATGACCTGTCGAATTATGGTATTTACAATATTTTTTGCCATTTAACTCATCAGGCCTTTTGAGCCTATGGTTACTTGACAATTTTAACTGTTTATCCTTTAAAAAAGATATCAAATATTTTGTCAGCTTTGGTTCTATCAAATGAATATGTCTTTTTGTTGACATATTCCATTTTCTCCTTTGCTCTAGCAGGCATGAGTGTCGAACAGGCATAAGGCGGGCCTTCCTTTAATTCTGCCAAGTTAATTTCAAGCTCTTCGATGCTTGAGTCATCACTGTCAGAATTCTTGGTTTCGACCAGATTGATCTTTTCACGCTACACGAACTTCTTCTGATGCTTCTGATTTTTCTCAGCCTTTAATTGTTCAATCTGTCGAACCTTTTCACCTGGTTGTGCCAAATCAACTAAGTGTTGATTGACCAACTTCTTCCTGACATAGTAGTCTAGATCGTTGGCGACAATCTTGACAATTTCTGCTTCTGGAATAGGCGTGAAACACCTACTCTTCATCCGTCTGAAGTGTGCCAAGTAGTCATCAATTGACTCGTTATATGCCTGTTTGACATTAAACAAGTTAGTTAGGTTGACTTTCATGTCTCCTTTGAAAAACTGATCATGAAAGCTCCTCTCCAATTGTGCCCAAGAATGGACAAAATTGAGTTTAAGTGTCGAGAACCAATAGAAAGCATTCTTGGTGAGTGAACTTGAGAAGAACCTCATTTTAAGGCTTTCCACAGTAGCCAATTCTCCTATTTCATGGTGTACAGCGCAATATGCTCGACTGTCGATTCGCCACTCTCACCAGGAAACTTAGAAAGTTTTGGAATCTTCACTCCCCTGGGCAACTCTGCTTGTTGCACCCAGTCAGGGAATGCTGACACAAAATATGGCTGATTAGCATGGCCAATACTGAATCCAAACCTATTCAGAACCTATTCAACTACATGGTTGACATTTTGTTCCACTTGGTTTTCTACTATGTTCTATCTAAGTGCAGCTAAGCCTGGGTGAACTTGCCCTTCATGCTCATCATTTCTGATCAGTATTTGAACATGGCCATAATGCAGATTTTGTTGGCCTTGCCCTTGAACTCCATTGATTGAGCCTTGTTCTTCATCAGGCATTGATCTTTGCATAATTGCTTGACCACCAAGATTGGGTGGTGCAGGTATTGCATGTTGCTCTTGTCGAACAACATTCTCAAGCGTTACAACGCCCAAGGCCTAGTTTAGCCTAGCCATTTGTTTGGTCAGTACATTGCACGCATTGTTAGTATTCGTCATAAGTGGAGTCATCACTGCACCCATTTGCTAAGTGAGCATATTGACCATATCATGATTGCTATCATCAATCTGTTGACGAACACCAGCAAGTGTATTTAGTGATAGGCCATCACCACCATACAGTGGCGCGTTCCTTGACATATTAGGGAATATAGGATTTTCTTAGTTCAACATATCTTGACGAGTAGTGACAGTAGAACTGGTTCCTGCTACTCCTATACCTTAGCTTGCAAACTGCCCCCAGGCCCTGGAACCCAAAGTTCGTCGAAGCCTGGTTTGCCTGTCCCAATGTGAATCCAAATGGCATGCCAAACTGATATTGGCTATTTGAAATAAAATTCCTTCCATTTGAGTTTGTTGCACTACTAGGAGACGGCATACTAAAAGCATAAGGCGTGCTTGCATTGGCATGCGGCGTACCACTCGTCACATGTGCCAATTCTTCTAAGCATGGAGGCGCTATTGCACTTGCCTCTATAGCAGTTAGGACAGGGGGCGGTATATTGCTTCCTATCTCAGCCATGGTAACTGCTATAGCACTTAAGGCATTTCCTGCCTCAGTGCCTGCCAATGGTGCATTCGCACTGGCATTTGGAACACATTGATATGCCAATGACGCATTAGTGTTGACCACACTTGCATTAGTAGCGTTATTAGTGTTTCTAACCATATTTTGTCTCCTGGGTTGTGTAGGAGTGTAAGTAGTACAGGATTTTCCACTCCTTAACCGCATAAAACCATATTTACCGAGTTACTCAGAACTTATCCCACCGGGCGTGCCAATTTGTTTACTATTTTCAAACGATGTGAGTCCTACAAGTTAACACGGTAATCTCGTCAAACGATGGGTTTTACACTTAGAAACAATATTCTGTCAAGAAATCAAGCTTAGCCGCTCGAGGCCAAGGATTTTGCCAGAATCACCGTGAGGCTCAACTTGGTGGTTACGTCAAAGGCCCTCATCGAGTTGACGGTTATGAAAATGGAAATTGAGATGAAAAGCGATCTTAATGGAAGTTTGAGAAATGGAGATAAGATGAAACATGAGGTTGAAAACAATGAACACAGAATAGGTTTATTTTTAGATTTTTTGTGTTTTGAAAGACTGAAAGTAAATGAAAGTGCGAGCAAAATCGTGCAGGAAGTAAATTGAATGAAGAGTAAAGAAAGTTTAAAAGAAAAAGTGCAGAAATTTAAAGGTGCAGAAATGTAAAGTTTGCAAGAATTTAAATGTAGGAAAGTAAAGCGCAATGAAGTAAAAATGCAGAAATGTGAATGACTGGAAAGTTAAATTGCATTGAATGAAAAGGGTGGAAGGAGTACTTGATCTCAATCTGCGAGTCTGTTGTGCGTTGAGACATTGAGAAATCAATCAAGATCCAACCTTGTTTACATCGTTCGACCTCCTATTTATAGAAGAGATGTAAAATAACTGACGTCCTATCTGCTAGACACGTGTACAATAGAGATGTCTAGTAGTTACATTATATTTACTATATTCGACGGAATACTAGCTTAAGTAATTAACTACGCTAATAAGCATTGGGGCCAGTCTTGACAAGTCTTTGCTGGCTTCGACGGTGCTTCTTTCACCAAGGCAGGTCAGTTCGACCCTTTTCGGCGCTTCATGAAAATTTTGCTAAGTCTTCACAGCCTGATGGATACTTCGACCGTTCATCACGTGTGCTTGGGCAAGGCCTGCCTACCTTCGACACTCCTCGTGCACCGTCGAAACATTCCCAACTCCTCTAACCTTAGCTTGCTTGTTTCTTTTTTCTAGAGTTGTGCTCGTGGCGCGTCGAGTCACTGTCACATTCGTCGAAAATTCACATTGTAAATTTGGCACCCAACAAGCACTCTTGAGGAATTGTCTTTCAGGTACGGCTACATTTTCATGACTGAATTAGACAAAATTTAGCAGGAACTACGATGAACCGTTCCTTGCTTTTTCCTTTCAAGACAAAATAATTATTATTATTATAATGGAATGGTTGATCACGTGAATCATGATAACGAGCATTATTATGGTGTCGATTAAAAAATAGAGCCGTCCTTGGAGTATATGATAATATACAAGGGATAAATACCTCTATTATTGGGGCTTCTTTCCCCGTAGGATTATGTTGTAGTGTCTTTTCGTCCGGGCGTTTAGCTCCCTTTTACACCAAAAAAAAAAAGAATGCGCACCATCTTACTTTGAACTAAATTGCATGTCGTGTGAACATAAATAAAGAATGTTGGGGAGTCTACTTAGCGAGTGTAGATGTAGATCAACGGATGAAAAATCTTATGTCTCACTTTCCTGTCACATTCCCTGTTTCCCACCGATTACAATTTGCCACACATAATAAAATAAATTTATAATTTATTAATACATATGCATATCTCCAGCCTTTGATTGGTAGATGGGCCACCCTTTTGAGTCTATCCGTTTACTCAACATAAATTATAGGTGATTCCATTGATCGCTCTTAAAGTTAATACTTATTATCCTAGGCATCCTCTCTTATTTGTGAAATTACACTTTTCTCTCCCAATTTGTTGTTTACAAAAGTAAATGATGCATGGACTATATGTTAAAGGCAAGTAAGTGTATTAAATAAAGATAGTTGGTATAATGATGGCCTATTTTTTCTAGTACAGATGGTAAGGCGTGAGGGAGAAGTGAAGCATTGCAGAGTCGAACTCGCGCTCTCAGTATCCGCACAACGTTTACATATGTTTTACTACTAAGTTGTGCTCTTATGACAATAATAGCCTATAAGAGTAATGATGTGTGTATAACTATTATAATAAAAATGATGTGGGTATGACATTTAAAATAAGAAGGAATTGAATATAAAAGAAAAACACCAGTTTTATGGAAGACAAATATAATAACCTCTTTAAATTAATACAGCTGTCCCTACATATAAGACCTCTTTAACTATTTACTCGATTTCAAATCTTTGGTGGTTTAAGAATTTTGTACATGGATTAAGAAATTATTTAATTGATGTACATTTTTATTAAAATACTCTTATTTTTATCATTAACTATTTTAAAAATGCTTATGTTGCTTTCATCTTTTTGTCATTTTCGGTGTAAAGAGTAAAAATATTTCACTATAATAAATCTTGTAAAAATCAAATAATTTTAATTATATCTAAGGGTATAGATGGAAAAATGTTAATTTATATCTTGGTTTTCTTTTTTTATTGTGCAATATGTTATGGGCTTCTAAAACACCTATTATTTTGAAACAAAACTAAAATGCTAAAACCACCAAAGTTTTGGAATGGAGAGTGCGAAAGTTTGTTGATTCAGTTAGTTGCATAAAATTTGTTAACAATTTGTATTATTTTTTTCAAATTACCCTTAAAATTATTATGACTCATCACTCACTCTTTCATCCTAATTAATTTGTATTGAAACTCATCAGCTCAGACCTTTCCCTAATCAATGATGAAATAATTAATAATATTTTAATAAAAAGATAATTAATGCAATAGAAATGTGACAAGCAAAATTCTAATAAAAAAATTAAACAAAGGGACGATGTAATGGCCCAAGCCCAAGTATATGATAGTAAGTCTTAGTGATGGAATAGTCCAGAAACTCTTGATGCTATGAGGTGTACTTTTCTGTTATACTGAGTCATTATAATTCTGTTAGGAAGTTTTTAGAAAGAATCTAAGCATGTACTGAGCAGAGCACCATTTGGTGACTCTATAAATATATTTGATTATTGGGAAAATAACAACAAGAAGAATATGAAAGAAAGTTTAGTGTTTAGCTTTTTTCTTAATTTTTTCTTTAGCATTTTTCTTTGAGCCTTTTAATTAGTTATCGAAAAATTTAGTTCCTTACAGACGAAGGTTGATTGTTGGTTGTTTGTTTGGCCCCGATGAATTGGCGTTAAGTAAGTCCAGCTGACAAAATACCAACCTCTTTAATTATCTTAATTTGGCATAAATGAACGGACAACAGTCCTGGTTGTAACTTGTACACGAATTTGACCTGCTCGTCTAAAAGTTTGAGTAAAACTAGACTCAAATGAAGCCGCTGAAACTGTTACGTAGAGTTGTTGTTGTTGCAATAATTATGTTAGTGACTATGACGTGTACACGCTAATGTCGTTTAAAGTAAGAAAATGGCTCATCGATGTGTCTAGAATCTAAGCAATATGCTCGTTAAGTGTGGAAGAAGTTAGGCTGTTTCTTGAGGCAAATCTCTACTTTATTGATGCAAAGAACCAACTTTTCAATTTGTTTATACAAATCTTGCAGAAATTGGTGTAAGGGGATATGGGCCCTCAGAATCTGCGGGTGGGATTGCCATCTTCCAATTTATTTGTCAAGCACCGCGCAGCCCACTACTAATACGCGCAGCCGGCAGGGCGGCTATCTTCAAATCAAATCAAATCTTACACTTTCGGACCCCAAAAAAATAAAAAAAAATAAATTATATACGTACAATAGATTATAAATGCTCAAAAATAATAAATTACGCCTATTTTTTTTTATTCTACGATGCATTCAATAATAAAATATATTTATTAACAAATTACAATAATTATAAACTTGTCATATTTTAAATTAATTAATACAAGTATTAAATATTTATTTACGTAAGCTTCTTTTATTTGGAGATTTCAAAATGAAGTAGAAGATTTCAGTGAGTGAAGATGCAGCGTAGGAATGTTACTCTCGAAAGTTACAAGATTCTCGAAAGTTATTCTTGAAAGAACAGAGTTTTTTTTTTATGGTCAACAGGGGCTCAGCCCCCAACAGGGGGCTCAGCCCCCTGAAGAAAAAAAACACACTAAGGAATTCTAGGGACCAGAACCGCAGCGAGGTCTGCCCTATAAACATTCGACAAAAACTGTGGAATACAATTGAAAGACCTACTACTCAAAACTAGAGAAAAACCAAAATTTGCAAAACCATCCGCCAAACTGTTAGCCTCACGAGGAATATGGTGCAATTCCCACTCACTAAACTGTTGCATACTAGAACTGATATCCATCACCAATTGGTAACAAGGATGCTGCGAAGAGCAACCCGAACGAATAAGATTAATAGAAGACAAAGAATCTGATTCAAAAATGACCTTATCAAATCCCTTGCTCGCAGATAGATGAATCCCAGTGAGAATAGCCGTCAATTCAGCACCAACAATGGACGACACGCCCAACCCAGAAGCAAAGCCCCAAAGGAACTCGCCACGGTGGTCACGAATGACACCGCCAACAGCTGCCGAAGCCCCCAGATTCTTGACAGCCCCATCACAGTTCACTGTGACCCATCCTGGTTTCGGAGGAATCCAGGCCTCCCGCAAGCCACCGCGATTACTGCCCCTATTGACACACAACAACTCTCTCCTGCTATGCTTAATCGAATCACAGATCGAGAAAATGCGATTAGCCAAGCCAGAAGCATTCAATCGTTTGTTGTCAAAAATAACCTCATTTCTATGCTTCCAGAAAACAAAAACAGCAACCCCAAACACTATATCCCAAGAATTTTCTAGAATCGCACGCCTAGAAGATAAATTGGATAACAACCAGCTATGAACATCACTCACCCAGAAATCAATGGGAAAAGTACCACCAGCCAATATCATCCACACCTGAGCCACCAGATTACAATCCCGAAGTAGGTGCAACACTGATTCCTCGCATAAATCGCCAAAATAGGGCACAGATTTGAGCTCGCGAAATGCCTATTGAATCTCTCCATATTAGTAAGCAGCGCTCCCTGAGAGACTTTCCAAAGAAAAATTTTGTACCGTTCTGGACCCTTCCACTTCCACAATCGATTCGCAAGCTCACTGTTTGGGGAAACTCCGTGCCGGATTAAAGCTTCATACGCCGAACTAGTTGAGAAATCGCCATCCATGGTAGGGTTCTAGAGCAATCTGTCCGAACCATTGCTAGTCGAAGGCACCGGCAAATCTAGGATGCGCCGAATAATATTAGGGTGGAGGAGATGGGAAATCTTAGAACAGTCCCACCGTCCCTGCTCATCAACAATATCCGAGACTCTCAAGGCCTCCTCAACCAAAGTTAAAGGCGAGTGAGCAGCGTGAATGAGCGACCCCACCTTCACTATCCAAGTGTCATGCCAGCAATTAATCTCTTTCCCATCACCAATCCTCCAAGAAATGTTACTCCCTACATCCTTCCAAGAATTACAGATGCCACGCCAAAAATTAGAGCCCATTCTAGAACTATTGATCTTGGGAACAACAGTGTCACCACATTTATACTTTGAGCGAATAATCTTTACCCAAAGGTCCTCTCTATTAGACATAAGATTCCAACATGCTTTCATAAGTGAGGCTTGGTTAATGGCTCTAGCTTCACGAAGGCCAAGACCACCCCAATCTTTTGGCTTACAAACATTAGCCCAACTAACCATATGCACATGACTATGGTCATCCGTGTCACCCCAAAGAAATCTCCGACATCTCTTATCAATCTCATCGCAAATAAACCGAGGAATATAAGCAGATTGCATCACATAGGACGGAAGCGCTTGAATAACAGATTTAGTGAGAGTCATCCTTCCAGCAAAAGAGAGGGTTTTAGCCTTCCAAGTACTCAAACGCTGATCCACCTTATCCAAAATGAATTGGAAAGTTCTTCTATTAACCTTCTCATGAAGAATTGGAACACCCAGGTATTTTCCAAGGTCATTTGTAACTTGGAAACCCGAGAGATGGCAAATACTATTCCGCAAATGGCCATCCACTTTATTGGAGAAGAAAATACGAGTTTTGCTCTCACTAATCTTCTGACCCGAACACCTGCAAAAAAGATCCAAAATATGCTTCATTAGAATAATTTGCCCTTCACTAGCCTCTGCAAAGAGAAGAACATCATCTGCAAAGGCTAGATGAGACAAAGGAGGACCCTGTCTAGCAAGCTTGATAGGGACCCAGTGGCCATGCTCAGTAGCCAAAGATATCATCTGGAAGAGTTTCTCAATGCAAAGGACGAAAAGATAGGGAGAGATAGGATCTCCTTGTCTAATCCCTCTGCCAGGATTGAACTGCTTCAGGGCTTCACCATTCCAGAGCACTCTCATAGAAGGGGAAGAAATGCAATGCCAAACCAATTTAACAAACCGACTTGGCAGGCCAATATCCTCAAGAGTCTCTCGAATAAAATGCCAACTTAGCCTATCATAAGCTTTCTCCAAATCAATCTTTATTGCCATCCATCCTTTCTTGCCTTTCTTTCTACGCATAGAATGGAAAACTTCCTGGGCCACAATGATGTTATCCCTGCTCTGACGGTTAGGGATAAAGCTGCTCTGGCAAGGATTCACCAAGGATCCCATTATACGTCTGAGTCTATGAGCAAGAATTTTAGTAATAACTTTATAAGACACATTACAAAGACTTATAGGCCGAAAGTCTCTAATATTGCAAGCACTTTCAATCTTCGGAATCAACGTAATCAAAGTGTCATTAATGAATCTAACTTTCTCTGGTTCCTCAAACACTTCAAACACGAGATCACAAACGGAGTCCCCTATAATTTTCCATTGGCTCTGAAAGAAAACCGCTTGAAATCCGTCACTCCCAGGGGCTTTAAAAGCACCCATATGGTTAACAACATTGAAAATATCACTTTTAGTCACCGGTTGCTCTAAAAGATCAATATCCGCAGTTGTTAAACTAGGAAAACCACCAATAATACAACCATCACTAACCACTGCCTCTTCAGCAAAAAGATTTTGAAAGTAGTTATTAACCAAAGTTTCAAGCTCAAATTGATTCCGAACCCATCGACCATCACAATCCTGGAGAGTATCAAAGGAATTCTTCCTTCTTCTCACAGCAGTGACACTATGAAAGAACCTAGTGTTCCTATCACCAAAACTTAGCCATTTGGATCTAGATTTTTGGAACCACATGATCTCCTCTTGAAATAGCACCCGCTCGTATTCTTGCCAGAGCCTTTTATGAGTGCTAACAAGAGTACTAGAAGGATTGGTAACCATATTCTCTGTAAGAACTTCCAATCTACGCACAAGATTATTCTTCCTAGTTATAATATTACCAAACACCTCTTTATTCCAAGCAATAAGCGATTTTTGAAGTAGAGGTACCTGATTACACCAAGACACTCCTCTAGGCCAGTTGCTGGCCATGAGATGAGGAAAATCATCATGTAACATCCAGGACGCCATGAAACGGAAAGGTCTTCTATTTAAACTAGTCCTCCTCCCATTCTTCAATTGCACTAACAAAGCCCGATGATCTGACTTGAAAAAAGGAAGATGCTTCACAGTGGCTCCCTGAAATAGAAGTTGCCACTGGTAGTTAATAAGCACCCTATCAAGCCTCTGATAAAGGTCCCCACGACGCCAGGTAAACGGACTACCTTGAAACCCAACATCCAACAAACAACAATCCTGCATCATTTCCTTGAAACCATTCACTCATCTGTCCGAGAAATTATTTGAACCACCTTTTCTTTCATGAGGGCCCAAAATAACATTAAAATCACCAAGAACCACCCAAGGCATATCCAGAGACTCAGCTAATCTAGTTAAATCATCCCAAAGATGTTGCCTATTCACGTAATTAGTGCTAGCATACACCACAGTAATTAACCAACTTGTTTGACCCCTCCAGCTAACAGACATATGAACCATCTGACAAGAAGACTCAAGAATACTACCCTTCCAGGAGTCCTCATCCCAAAGACACCAAATACCACCTGATTGCCCTCTGGAATCCACAAAAAATCGCCCAGAGAAACCAGTGTTTTTTGCACGAGACTGAGCTCTCTGACCACTAATGTGCGTCTCTAGAAGAAAGATAAGAGAAGCCTTATAATTCCTCCTAAGATCCTTAACCAGAGAAGTAAAACCTGTGGCACCTGTTCCAAAACAATTCCACACCATAAAATTCATTAAAACTAAGAGTTATTTGTGGCCTCCAAGAGGCCGGAAATACCAGGCACAGTGGTTGCCACTACATCAATATTCTTAGGAGCTGTCTCCCCTTCTTTCTTTTTGTTCAAGACTTTGACACTCCCAGAGTTCGGAGCCAAAATAATGTGGCTAGAATGTTTAACCCCTGCTTGTTGTTTCAACGCCAGCTTATTCAAATTATCCAGAAAATCTGCATGGGCATTCTCTAATTTATTTCTTGCAAGCAATGAAACGTCACCATAGCCAATCTCCTTTTTCTTGCGCAGCCCACCACTTGAGCTGGCTCCATTTGCATGGACTGCATTCTTCTTCTGCAAGCCCACTCCCCGAGCGGCCCTTTTAACATCATGCAAACGTGGCCCCAATTGTGAATTTTTCCCACCCGTTTTATTCCTAATTCTTGGCCGAGACCCATTCAATAGTGGCCCATCCGCCTTAGGCTTAGAACTAGGTGGACCCAATGCTTGGCCCAACTCAGACGCTGCATGTTCGCAATCATGGCTCGATTTCGTGATAGAAGGGCTCGCATTATTGTTGGACGTGCCTTCTCCATCTTTCACAGACAGGAGTTGAAAACGTGACCCACTCTCATTTGTGGGAGTATCAATTACATGCTCAATCATGGGCATTTTATCTCTCCTATTTTTCACCACCACTGGACCAATATCTTTCCTCCTACTGACTTTTTTCGGAAACATAAAATCCCCATATTTAATAGGGATCCCATTTTCCTTAGGATTCGCTGGAGTATTACTAGGAACGACCATAACGGCATTGATATCACTCATTGGCAATGAATCATTTGTAACCACATCAGTAGTAATTACTGCCACATCTGTCGCCACCTCAGCCCTTGCATCTAGACTCGGTTCCTGGCTGCCTAAATTAGGAGCACCACCGCCGCCGTTAGTGTTCACCACCTCTGACAAATCATCATGTTTCTTCCCACATGCACTCGCAAGGTGACCATACATACCACAATTGAAGCATATTTGACGAATGCCTTCATACTCAATGTTATAAACCTCACCTCTAACAACCACTTGAGAAACCAGAGGCTTTGCTAAATCAAGTTCCACACAAATACGAGCAAATTGGCCACGGGAATGGATAGATGTTAAGGTATCCATTTTCAGAAACGTTCCAAGAGCTGCACCAAATCGCGTTAGAAAACGCTTATTATATAATTCAAAATCAAGGTCTGGTATCCGAATCCAAACCGCCACCTTACTTTCTTTCTTTGTGTGTGAGGATGAAGAATAGAAAGAATAGAAGAGGGATAATACAGTAATTTAATAATTATAAAATTAAATTATAAGACCATTCCATCCTATTTCGCCCAAATCAAGAGGACGGAAAAATAAGGATAAGCTTCATTCCATTCCATCACATTTCATTCCATACCACCGATCCAACATACCATAAATGCTGAAATTTTGGTTGTTTTATTTGTCGTAGTAATGTGACATTCCTTTCAATTACATGTATGTAAGAGCCTAATGTGGGGGGAAATTTGTTCCAGTAAATAACAGATCTAGATTGACTAAAGTCAAAATTCCCCCACAATCATGCAATTGGGTAAATTACCACCGTTCGTATAAAATAGAATGATTCCTATTGTAAATTCATTAAAAATAGATTAGTATCAACAAATAAGATCATGCAACAGTAACTTTTTCACTGAAGAAAATCCATTTCGGTAAATTACACAAGATATAAATATAAATTGAGAAATTTAATTATGCAAAAATCCTGAACAATCACACAATAAAAATGCACAAACCAAAATAATTAATTTTGTTCATAATCTTTTTTAACTAACCCAAAAAAAGTTAAATACCTAAATACCCCCGTCTCTAATTATGTACCAATCTATCCCACTTTTTTTAAGTGAAAAGTCAGTTTTAGAGAAGCCGACTTCTCACTATATTTTTTTTAATAATAGGTGGGAAGTCGCTCTTATAGAAGGCAACCACTCACCTGCACTTTTTTCGTTTTTAATTATTTTTATTGGTTATACATTGATTAATTAATTTAATTGATAATTAATTTAGTTAATCAATTTATTTTTATAAATTTTTTATTAATTTAATTACTTAAATTAGTTAATTAGTTGTTATAATTAACTTAGCTAAGTAACTGTGTTTAAAGGATTAGAAATACAAATTTAAGTAATATTTTTTGTTGATTAATGTCGTTAACTAAGTTTAATTAAAAATAATTAACACCATAATAATAATTAATAATACAATTACAAAAAGGTATCATGATGCTAATTTTCTAGTTTTTCCTAGAAGGCCCAGGACGGTTAGGACATTTATTAATGATATGATCCTCATTCTGACAGAGTCCACGTCTTTCAGGGTGATCATTTTTCATAAGATCCATCTCGGTATGGATGTTGGTAGATTTTGAACGACCCCGTTGATCTCTCTGCATTTCTAGATTATAGCACAACTTAAGTCCAGTATATTGTGAATATGCTTTGTTGGGCACCACACTGAACTCTTCAAGGTAAACGTTGAAGACAATTTCCAATTTGTACATAAAAGGCACATACATCATGCAGTCATGAGCAACTAATGAACAAGCAGCGGTGACACGTGAACAAGGAATGTGTATTGACTCGAATTTCCCACAGTCGCACCACCTTGTATTGAGATCTACCTTGATTTCCCCACAAGTCGCCCCTCTAGTGGGTTGACCAACTCTTCTACCGAATTGACTGTGTCGTCGGTCTAATTCACAAACATAGTGAGACTTATACCGTTGTCGTTCGTCCTTGATGGCCTTGGTCAGAATTTTGGAATAAAAACAAACGTATGTGATCATTGCATTCAACTCCTGCCCCTTATTGCGAAATTACTAGATAACCTATAATAGGTTGTTTGGACCAACACAATGATTAGAAAATTGTGTGTCCCCTTTAATATCTTGTTAGGGCACTCAGCAAGGTCAGTTGTTATGTATCCCCAATGCCACCCTTCATCCATGCTTGGGTCCATTGTTCCTTTGGGATACCGTCAAGCCACGTCATGATATCTTCATTCTAGTCACGGACTAGATTTTGATAATAATTGGGCCGAAAAGCATGATCATTGGGTTCAACTTTGGAGGGAATGTCGTCTTAACGTCATGGAGAGGCAATTGATTCACAGTTATGTGTTGCCAACTAAGGAGTATATGAGTGGTTTAGACAAAATTCAAGACCTTGCATGTCCTCAATTCGACAACAATTGCAAGACCTATGGGTTTAACAAGGTGGATGTAGCTCGGATGTTGTCCACATGACAACTACAACACAACAAATGCCTACCCAACGACATGCACGACGTAATACATGCTGATAACTTAACTCCCCAGTTGCTGAGTCCTTGGAAGATGAAGACCCCAAACCACCTCGTCATTCATTTTCTTTCACTCCTTCACAACATGACCTCAAATCTTCTCACCATTGATTTGCTTTCACCCCGAACAATTTGACCATTGTTGACACTCTTTCGCATCTAGTAAAGATGATTTTATTAGCAATTTGTTTGGTGCAAACATCAAAATGCCAGAGTCTACTGTTGACTACTTTGAAACTATGTACTCATTTGGTCGGTCGTCATCACCCCCACCAGGCGACTGTCAGTTCTTCAACGTCTTCTATCAAGGAAATAAAAGATGATATGTCGATGCCTTTCGCAAATCTTAATCTCAATGAGACTATACCACAAGACGAGCAACGCACCGCTACTGAAAAACGGTCAAGTTGACGTCGTCAACGTTGTCTACTTCCAACACGTGTCATGCACCCTCCACTGTGTGGGAGTTACGAGAATAATTTTTCATGTATTTCTAATTTTTATTTTAATTAATTATAATGATTATTTTATCTATTATGATGTTTCATTATTTTTTTAGTTAATCTTAATTGACAACATTAGTCAAAAAACTATTTCAAAAAATTATTAACTAGTTTTCTAACCAATAAAAATAATTAAAAAAAACTCTAGGCGAAAAGCCGTCTTCTCTAAGGGCAACTTTCCACCTATTATTAAAATTAAAAATATAGTGAGAAGTCGGGTTTTCTAATGGACAAAACTTAGTGACAATAAAAATGAGTATTATGGACAATTATTTTCTTCATTTATTCTTTACTTTGGGGCAATTATGGGCAGTTTATGTTACCTCTATTTTTTTAGTGAAGAATACACATCTTCCGCGCATATCGTACCGTAGGTAAGTCTCGTCCATTTCTAAAACCTATTTCTCACTTTAAAAAATTGGCATAGATCATGGACACATAATTAGAGAAGTGGGGTGGGGTATATAGATATTTAATTTTTTTTCCATAAAAAAAGATATTTAATTTTTGGTTGAGTTATTAAAAAAGAGAGCTCTGTTTATATCGTGTATGTATATATTTTGGATTTCGCTTCTCTAAAGTGAGTAGAAGATAAAGTAAGAAAATCAATGATTGTTATTTTAACAAACTCATGATTTGTTATGATATACCTACAACATCAACCATTGATTTGTTTTTTATCAAGGGTTGATATTACTTACTTTACACTCTAAAATAAGTTACTCACTTTAGAGGAATCGGATCCATATATTTTGACGTAGTTCACACAGTAATAAGATATTATATATAATAGGGTTAAATATGTGTTTAGTCTCTATATAATTAACGAATTTTGTTTTTTGTCTTACAAAAATTTCCTTCGAACTTTAGTCCCCAAATATTCTTCGTTAGCAATATTGGTCTCTGCCGTCTAATTTTTGCTGACTCAACTAAAGGTTATCTAGTCAGCAACTGCCATGTAAAAATTTTAATTGATGTGGCATCTAGGTGGTAGGTGAGTCATCTAAAATATTATTTTTAATGCCTATGTGGTTATCATGTCATATGACACGTGGCAGGTGTTGTATGTGCCATTTTAAATATGTTTTTTGTCCATATAAAATTTTCACATTTTTATTTTGGTCCCTATAAAATTTAAGATTCGATTTTAGTCCCCTAAAAGTTCAAATCTTGATTTTGGTCTTTAATTAATTTTTTATCCAATTTTAGTGCATACATTATCGACTAAAATTTTGGTACTTGACTTTTTGTCAGTATAAAATATGGTTATCTAATAATTTGTCTCAAATCGATGACATGAAAATGTAAATATTTTTATACACTTGTTGGAGTGAAAGAAATTTCATGATGCACACTAAACAACCATTGTGTAGTAGGTAATAACATTTGATTTGTCATTTTTTTTATCAAGAAAACATTTGATATAACATGTAAATTTTTTATCAAAAAAAATATTTGATTTAACATGTAATACATTTGTTGACATTAAACTTTCGCAACAAATAGAATTCGAAAGATCAGTTTGGGAATTAAATTAGGTCCTCAAAGTACTTACCAAGTTGACAAAGTTAAAGTGTCCAAAAGTAGTACCGTGTTGTAAAACAAACTTATTCAAAATACAAACACTCAAAATTTGAGTCTTTGAAGTGACTCCAATAAAACAACGACAAAAAATGATTTAATTAATTTTATGAAAATGCAATCAAAGACACGTAAAAGGATTAAGAATAAAAGAATAAAAAAAGTGTGCGCACTAATAAAAAGAAAATATAAAATACATTACAAGTAAAAGAGAAATTACACCGTTAGAGAGTAAATAACAAAGAGCATAGGAAAAAGAACTATTTGAATTGCAATAAAATGCGGCAATAACACATACATTGCTTTCGTGTTATCAATTTGAGACAAATTATTACATAACCATATTTTATATTTATAACTAGCACAGTACCCGTGCATACGCACGGGTCAATCCGTCGGGGCTAAAGAGAAAAATAATCACTTATAAATAATAAAATATTTATAAAATTTTATACAAGCAAAAATAAATAAAACTATATCCACAACATCTAATATTTTCTCGTTGGGAGGCAAAAGAAAAGCAATCATTTATACTGACATATAATGTATCCCCATCAAAAATAAAAATTAAGTTGATGAAATTATACCGAGAACATGTAAAATTTTCCTCCTAGGACTTAAAAAAATAATCATTTATCATCTATAAATAATAATAAAAATTAATATTGAATACAAAAAAAATAAAAAAACTAAAGAAAAAATATTAAGAAAATAGGAAATATAAATAGAAGAAAAATAAAAAAATTAAGAAGTAAACAAAATTCTTCATAGAGACTCAAAAGTAAAATAATCACTTATAAATAATAAAATATTTATAAAATTTGATTTCGATATGAGCTCAAGACATTAAATTATGCCGACAACATGTAATGTTTCCTCGTCAAGAAGCAAAATAAAAAGTAATCATTTATATTAACATATAATGTTTCCCTATAGAGAGTCAAAAGTAAAATAATCATTTATAAATAATAAACACATATATAAATTTTGATACGTGATGAAATACGATGAAACTATACCGGCATCATGTAATGTTTTCTCGTTGGGACTTAGATGTGAAATAATCATTTACGAAATTATACCGACAACATGCAATGTTACCCTGTTAGGACTTAAAAACAAAATAATTATTTATAAATAATAAAGACATTGATAAAGATTATATATAAAAAATAAAAAACATTACAAAAAAAAGAAATATAAATATAACAAAAATAAAAAAAATTAACAAGTAAACGAAATTCCCCGTAGGGATTGAAAAATTAAATAATTATTTATTAATAATAAAAATTCTATAAATTTTATTTTGATATGGGCTGAAAGACAATGAAATTATACCGATAATATGTAATATTTCACGCCAAGAAGCAAAATAAAAACAATAATTTATACCGACATGTAATGTTTCCCATCGAGAATCAAAAGTAAAATAACCATTTATAAATAATAAAAATATTTATAAATTTGATACGTGATGAAATGTGATGAAATTATAGCGACAACATCTAATATTTTCTTGTTGGGACTTAAATGTAAAAGTAATCATTTATGAAATTATACTGAGAACATGTAATGTTATCCCGTTAGTACTTAAAAGCAAAACAATCATTTATAAATAACAAAGACATTTGTAAAATAATCATTTATGAAACTATACCGACAACATGTAATGCTTCCCATTGGGATACAAAAGAAAAAGAGGGGAAAAAAATGAAGAAGAGAGCAAAAAGAGAGAACCAACTAAGTGTTGGTCTGACTGGTACTGTGGTTGGGTCCCTTAACCAAAAGCAAAAAAATAAAAAAATATAAATATAAGAAAAATAGAAAAATTTAAAAGTAAAAAATTTTTGGGACTCAAAAGTAAATAATCATAAATAATAAAATACTTATGAAATTTGATATGTGCTCAAAGACGATGATATTATACCAACAATATGTAATGCTTCCCTGTCGAGACGCAAAAAAAAAGTAATCATTTATACCGATGATGTAATATTTCCCCATCAAGAATCAAAAGTAAAATGATCATGTATAAGTAATAAAGATATTTATAAATTTTGATGCGTGATCAAAGACGATAAAATTGTACCGACAATATGTATTGTTTATCCATTGGGACACAAAAAAAACTAATTATTTATCTTGATATGTAAAGTTTTTCTGTCGAGAAGTAAAATAATCATTTTTAAATAATAAAGATATCTATAAATTTTGATACATGATAAAAGAAAATGAAATTATAACGATAATATGTAATTTCTCATTAGGATTTAAATGAAAAATAATCATTTACTATTTATAATTAATAAAGACATTTATAAAGATGAAATATAAAAATAAAAATATTAAAAAAAGAAAAAAATAATAAATATAAAGTAAAATAATCATTTATAAATAATAGAGATATTTATATATTTTAATATGTAATCAAATACGATGAAATTATACCGACAAAATGTAATGCTTCCCGTCGGGACGTAAAAGAAAATTAATCATTTATACCGACGTGTAATGTTTTCCTGTAGAAAATCAAAAATAAAATAATCATTTATAGATAATAAAGACATTTATAGATTTTGATATAAGATTAAAGATGATGAAAGTATACCAACAACATGTAATGTTTTCTCATTGGGATTTAAAAGAAAAATAATCATTTATCATTTATAAATAATAATTACATTTGTAAAGATAAAATTAAAAAATAAAAATTTTAAAACTAAAGAAATAAAAAAACATTAAGTAAAAATGAAAAGAAAATGGTTAAATATCATTTTGATCTCTTAACTTATTTTTGAGGCTCAATTTGATCCTTTAATTATTTTTTGGGCCGACTTAAAAACTTAAAAGACTTATTTGGCCCCACTATACATTACAACACATCACATCAGGCTTTAATAGGGTCTTTGCCCTTATGACACGTCTCAACACATGTCTTAGTATCTTTTGATGGGTGAATGGCTTGGAGAAATTTAAAAACTTAAATGACTTTTTTTGTCCGAAAAGGACTTATTTGGCCTCACTTAAAAACTCATAGTATCTTTTTGGGCCCAATTTAAAAACTTATAAGACCTATTTGACCCAACTTAAAAGCTTAGATGACTTATTTGACCGAAAATGACTTATTTGACCCAACTTAAAAATTTATAAGACCTATTTGACCAAACTTAAAATAAACATAAAGGATTTATTTGGCTTAACTTTAAAACTTAAAGGATTTATTTGGTCAAAAATAATTTATTTGACCTAACTTAAAAACTTATAGAATTTATTTGGCCTAACTTAAAAATTTATAAGATTTAATTAGTCCAAACGGCTAAAAGTGAAAAAAAATAAAGGAAAAAAAAAGAAAAGGGGAGCCATGACCAGAAAAGAAATTTGAAAAAAAAAAGGGAGTGAGGCGTGATGCTAGCAAAGAACATTTGAGAGACTAAAATTTGAAAAAAAAAATTGTAGAAATTAAAAACAAAATTCATGAATTTTATAGGATAAACTAGTATTTTACCCGTGCATACGCACGGGTAGGACGCTGTTTTTTGTAATTATATATGGACTATAAAGTAATTAGAGGAGGTACCTAATGAGATTTTTTTGTGATCAAGAACCCTACTAACATCGTTGATGTAGATCTATTAGTACACATATATAGGACTTTTCTAAAGAGTGATCTCTGATCAAGTACACATCCCCCTTCCCTAACCTGTCGAGATCAAGCTTGATCTCGACAGCTTGAGGACCAACAGCTTGAGCTTGATCTCGACAGACCAACAGCTTGAGATTGATCTCGACAGCTTGAGGACATTGGGGACGTCGAGCTCGCAGACATTGGGCACGTCGAGCTCGCAGACATTGGCACGTCGAGGCACATTGGGGATGTCGAGCTCGCATACATTGGGCACGTCGAGCTCGCAGACATTGGCACGTCGAGCTCGCAGACATTGGGCACGTCGAGGGGACGTCGAGCTCACAGACATTGGGCACGTCGAGCTCGCAGACATTGGCACATTGGAGATCAAGCTTGATTTCGACTGGTTGAGCTTGACCTCGACAGGTTGAGCTTGAACTCGACAACTTGAGATCAAGCTCAACCTGTCGAGATCAAGCTCAACCTGTCGAGATGAAGCTTCATTTCGACAGGTTGAGGACCAACCGCTTGAGCTTGATCTCGACAGGTGTGAATAGCTGTCGAGATCAACAGCTTTGAAATCAAGCTCAACCTGTCGAGATCAACAGCTTGAGAACCAAGCTCAACCGAGATCTTTACCTGTAGAAACAACAAATTCGAACAGAGGTAAATATCAGATATATGTTACAAAACGAAAATACGAAAATAAGAGGTAAAATAATAATGAGAAAAAGAAGAACAACCAACAATGGATATGAGAAAAAAAAGTCTTAGTCGTCGCCCGAAAGAAAGAAAAGAAAAGAAGAAGAAGAAGAAGAAGAAGAAGAAGAAGAGGAGGAGGAGGAGAAGGAGGAGCAACAGCTCATCTTCGTACCAGGATGGAAAGATGAGAGCGAATTTGAAATTTGAAGTGAAAGACGCAGAGTACAACTGTCGAGTTAGTGAAGAGACATTTTTACCCAAAAAAAGAACAGCTGTCGGGTTCATAAGAGCTCCAAAATTGTCATTTCGACAGGTAGCGATTTGTATATATTTATAGTAGAAATGAAAAGGAAAGTGGCAAGTAAGAGGCAGAACCTCCGTTTTTTTTTTTTTTTTGGGTTTGAATCATTACGCGGCAGAACCTCCGTTTCCTACTTCCCACCTTCACTGATGGGACGGTTTTTCACATCGTCCCAGTCAACAAATAAACCCCACATGCATGATCAATTGATCTACATCATGACATGTCATGAAATGATACATCATGATGCATTGGAGGGGAAAGATCGTACTGTACTACTAGCACTATACTACCTATATATAGTCTTGATATTAGGGGTAAAAAATCACACAAGCGAAATAAATTTATTTAATATTATAAAATTAAAATGTTATCCTAAATATACTCTTATTATTAAATAGTATTTAGAAAAAATAACTTTCAAGTGAAGATAAATCTGAAATTAAATAAGAATATAAAAAAAATTATAGCAATTAATACATTTTAAATAAGCTACTTTTTTTTATAATTAAGACAAAAAAATACACTAAAATTTTTTTTGGCAAGAGACTAGAGGTAATATAAAATTTAAAAGGAATACAAAGATGCACCATCAATCATCATGCATGGTTGTATGAAAATATGGAATACCAACGACCATTGGCCATTTGGTCCTCTTCGTGTCAATTTTATAGCTATTAATTACTCTCTCTTTCTCAAATTATAATACTCCCTCCGGAATGATTTATAAGAAAAAAAGTTATTTCTAGATTCGTTAAAAAATATCTGTATCTGGTTTTGGACCAGATACATACATTTTTTAACGAATCTGAAAATGACTTTTTTCCTTATAAATCATTTCGGAGGGAGTAGTATTTTAGCTTTTTTATTTATCTTATTTTATTAAATTCTTTTGAAATTTATATGTAGTATTAATTATTTTTTTTGTTATTAATCTTATTTAATTTATTTTTATTTTAATCAATAAGTTAAATAAAATAAAATATAATTTATTTTTTAAATAAATTAAAAATAGTTTAAATAAAATAATAAAAATTATAGATAAATTTTTTATTTTTAACTATTTAATTACATTTTTTAGTATGAGAGATAATAAAAGTGTCTTATAGTTTAAAACGGAGGAAGGAATCAATAGAAAGGAAGGAAAAAAAAAAAGATAAAACCGAGTTTCAAGAAAAACGGCGTCGTTCACACCTGCTTCCCCAACACATGAATGTTCAAAACGACATCGGTTCGCCGCCGCAGTCAATGGTAATCAAGGACATCAAACGGCGCCACCCCAAGTACGACAAAACAAACAACGACGTCGACAAGGACAAACGACACGACAACGACGAGAAGAGAGGGGGAGGGAGGAAAAGACCAACCCTTTTTTTCTCTCTCTGCTTTTGGTTTTTTATTTTTTTAGCGTATAAAATAGAGGAAACAAAAACGAGGGCGGTGTTGTTGATTGCGTGTGGGTAATGTTAGAGAGAGCACCGTGACGTCTCAGCTGCCGACAGATTCGTTCGTGATGGGGCTTCTCGCCAGAAACACGCCACGTTTTCCTCTCCCCTTTGTGGGTCCCACAACGAATTACTATGTGTCAGACACGACGCCACCGCCCCCGAAATTTATTATTAAAATAATATGTAAAATTGCGTGAATTCTCGGAATGGAGGGACCACCTGGAAGAAGGGTCAAATCAGAGATGGCAGAGGTGCGAAATGACGGCCGGCTGGGCACAGGTGGAGCAGCTGTACTCTATAGTCTATGGCTGATCAGTGAGTGATGAAGGATGATGGTGCTCACTGTGTGCTGCTGGCCTTTTCCTTTCTTTTCCTTTATTACGTGCATTATTATTTCTTTTTACAATAACATCTTCCGTTAGTTCCTTTTTCCTTATCGTTTAATGTTAATTTATAATAATTAAAAAAACTAATAAATATTATTATTTTTTATGAAATTATTAATATTTTTTTTATAATAACTCTGATCATTCATTATTTTATAAAATATATTTTTCTCTATAATAAATAGTGAATAATATAATTAATAAATAATTAATTAATATAAATTTAACTATTGAAAATGACAAATAATTAGAAATAAAATTTTTCTAAAAATTTGGCATATAAAAAGAAACGAAGGGACTAGTAAGATTCCCAACATGTGATTTTTTATTTTATGGAAAGTAGTGACTTTGTTACTGTCCAGTAACTAAATTAATGAAACTATTTTTTACATTAAATTTGTTAATCATGCGTATTTTTTTTCCAAATTTATTTTTTAATTTTTAGTCTTTTAATTCCTTTCATTTAATTAGTGATATTTTTATAAAAAAAATAATTAATGCACTTTGTAATTTATAAAGAGTCTTATAAAAATGACAAGAAAATTTTACAAAAGAGTCTTACGTATGGTGATGGAGGGAATATTTTTTTTTCTTAGTACATATGGTTGGGAGACGAAGGAAGAGGAGGGGAGAAGTGGAGTGTTGCAAATTCAAATTCGCGCTGTCAATGTCAAGCACACTTTACTACTCGACTGTCTTCTCTGGGACTATAACTTTGCTATTATTATTTCAGTAATTATTTACTAGTAGGTAATACTAATAAATACTACGATCAATAAAAATAAATAAAAAATGCTTCGTGTAAAGGCAAAGTAGCAAAGATAGTTGCGTGCAAAGTAAATTAGTAAGGTGTAATTAAATGGTAACATATTTTAAGATGTGCTACACAGTTAAATGGTAAAATATTTCAAAATTTCTCATGTAAGGAGAACCATAAATATGACAACTCACACATTAGCTAAGTTTGTTCTGATTCTGTTAACTATGTTTGGATTGAGGAGTATCTTCCTTGTATCTCTTTTATTGTAGCTTATGGGGATGGATACGGGTACGGGTCGACCCGAGAATCAGACCTACCAAATCCAACTCAACTCACAATAACTGGGTTGGTTCGGGTAATTGGGTTGTGTTAGTTTCAAAATAAACAAACTCAGCATATGGATTACGTTGTGCGATTTTGGTCCTTTCGTTCAATAGTTATCTGATTTATAATTGAAAATATTGTAAATATTTTTTAATTTTCAAGCTAATTAACATGCTGCATGGACCAAATTATGTGTTACGTTATACCCACACGTGGTACATCAATATTTTTTATTAGAAATTGAATGGCATGAGGGACAAAAATTGCACAATTGCAATAAATGGAGAACCCAATTCGCACAATTTGAACTTGGGGACCAAAATTGCATAATCGCAATACGTGGTGGACTAAATTCGCACAATTGAAACATGGGGACCAAAAGTACAATTTAAGAAAAAGTACCACTCCATCAGTCCCATTATATATGTCATACTTGGCTAAATAACACAGTTTAAAAAAAGAATAAATGAAAGAAAGAGAATAACAATTTTACCAAATTAACCCTGATAGAAAGCATTTAACATTATGTGACATTGACATAAAACATTTAATATTAAGAGTAAAATTGACAGAAAATATTTAATATTATATTGAAAATATAAAATTATATATATATATATATATATTAGCAAAAGTCCACTCATGTAACATGAAACAAATTATAATCAAAATTCATATGTTTTCACGTATTTAATGATTATATGTCCAAAATACCCCTCATTAATTTTGTCACTTTTTGTTTTGCAATAAATAAGTTGAGGGGGTAATTTAGAGATTGTGGTTGAACTTTTAAATAAGATTAATAAAATTAAATGCGAATAACTAATTATCTTAATAAGTGTGAAAGTTGTTTTTGTTTATATTTTACATCAGTTATTCAACGAACCTAAAAAATACATTTGTCTCTTATATATATATAGCGTCAGGATCAAATAACACCAGGTGTCAAACTTAGCATAATGACACCTCTAATAACTTTGTGTATAATGCAAATTTCGCCGATCCAACCGTTAAACTAAAAGCTCTTTGTAAATAGATTCAGCGTATCAAAATTCATAAAATTCTAAAATTATTTGATACTTCATCAGATCACTTTATTTTGACATATAATATGATACTTAAAATATAAGTAAATGTGCACTATTAAATTATATATCTACAAATGTCTAAAATATCTAAAAATTTGTCTATATAGTTATCGAGTTAATATAACATGATTCAACGGTTGAATCGGTAAAATTTAAATTATACACAAAATTATTAAAAGTGTCATTATGCTAAATTTAACACTTGATATCATTTGATCCAAACCCATATATATATATATATATATATATATATATATATACACACGGAGTGAGTACTATTTATGTGTTCGTGCACAACAATAGTGTTATTTCTAGAATCTAGATGGGGAAGGAAGGGGGCTGTTTGCGTGTGGGTGAAATTGGGGTGGTGGTGGTTTGCACTTTTGCAGTCTTCTTGCGTCTTTTTGTCACTCTACTGTGTGCTGACAATTGGGTTTGAATTCGTCACCTTCTTGCCATGATAATATCACCGCATCACCTAGCAAATACCCAAGCCAACCCCTCCCTATTCCACGCACTGATTACTAGTAATTACTTTCTCCAGATTCAAATATTAAAAAAAACCAAATTTAGTGGACCTAAATATAATGAAATTTTAACTTATTCAATTATATTTAATATTATTATCTCAAAAATACTTTTAAATTAATTCAATTTTTATTTTTCAAGTTTTGTCAAAAAAAAATTATTTTTCAAGTGACTGACATGCTTTACATGATTAAGTATAGTTTAAGAAATATATTTCATTTTTTATATAAAATCAATAAAATTAAATTAACTTAAATAACTATTTAATCAGTATAAAATTAAGTATTTTTACTTATATTTGAGTCTGAATGCAATACAATACTTTATTATGAATATATTGAATAAAACAAACTTATAAAATGCTAGCATTTCTATTTTAATTCAGCATTTATAATTTTATATTGAATTTATAATTATAATTTTTACGGATTTTCTAACGTGTGCAACTTTGTGCAGGTTAAGAGTCATTAATTATCTACTTTTTTCCTTATTAATCAAATATTTTTCTATTTATTTTATGTATATAAACTCTCTCTTCTTACTAATTAGTAAAGTGATTAATTAATAAGAAAAAAAATGGCTCTTAACTTATGCAAGGTTGCACACGTTATAAAAATTATAATTTTTAAAACATATATATTTTATTAATTTTACAATATATACTATTGATGTATTAATGCCTTTACCATATCTATATTTTTACATTTATTTGTAATCTCTAAAACTTTTAGAATTAGGTTCGATTTGGTAAGGCCAAATCAATAACAAATGTTTGGTAGCCACTAGTTTATAATATTTTTTCACTAGCTTAAAGCTTTTTCCAACTTGTAGTAGTATTTGAGTTTATAGCTTTTAGCATATCATTTTTCTCTCATTTTTACAATTATTATTTTAATTAAATTTCTCGTTTATTCTCTATTAAATGAAATAAAAAATCATTACTGTTTCTCTCTCACTATATACATTTATGTTGTTGCATATATTTCTTTAATACAATATGTTTATAAAGCATAAAAAATAAATAAAATAAATATTTTTAACTATTAAAAATTATTTTAATGAAAGTAAATGAGTAAATAAGTAAACAAATTATTAAAATGTAAATTCCAAAATTTTGATTTATAAATATCTTAAAAATTATTTAGTAAATATAAATTTATTTAATAATAATTTATAAATATTTGATTATATTTAATATTTTGATTGAAGAAATAAACATGAATTAAAAATGTCCTTTCATGTCCTTTTATATTTATC
Source organism: Calophaca sinica (assembly GCA_037113605.1). Taxonomy (NCBI): domain Eukaryota; kingdom Viridiplantae; phylum Streptophyta; class Magnoliopsida; order Fabales; family Fabaceae; genus Calophaca; species Calophaca sinica. The sequence continues at coordinate 8,742,322 of CM073732.1, read as the reverse complement.
AGTTATTTTAAATTTAATCCGCTAGTTTATCTGCTATCAGCTATATGCGATAAGTTCGTCTATTATCCTTCAGTTTATCCGCTATCAACTAGTTTATACTCTGTATTATACTTTTCGCCAAACAAAATCTTAGTATGACATAGTAATGATTTTTTTTTTCTGCCAACTCTATCAAAAGATAACATTACTACTAAAATTTTAATTGACTATTTTTCAAAAACTATAATAAATTTTTTATTAACTTGGCAGAAAAAAAAACCAAAAAATCATATACATTTTTTATCAATTATTTTAGTTTTATCGGCATGTAAACAATTATTTTAATAGTGTTAATTTTCCTTACATAATATCGGAATTCTTCATACCATGAATATTTTTTTAACGAGTATAATTCTAAATATCTGTCGAAGTAAAAATAAAACTAAACAAAAGTAAACTATATCAGATCACAACGAATTATTTAATATGTATTTCTGAATAATAAAAATATTCAGTTGAAGTATTTAATACAGTTTCTAATAAATAATTTACGGCTCTCGACAAAATTCATATTAAAGTGCCACACAAGTGAAGTTGGAAGTGGGAACTGTTTTGTCAACGAAGGAAGGTTGGTAGGTATAGATTCGGCTCATATATTATAACGACGTGAGTTTAAACACCGTTGTCTATGTGAGAATTTTATTAGTAAATAACATGTAAGTATTTTTATAAACAATTTTTTAACTTTAAGGTTTTTTCTCGCCCTCGCCCTAATTTGCGTCCAGAACCCAACTTACCGAAAATTTCATTTATAAAAAAAAAAGTGGGAACTGTTTCCTTCTGTTTCTGTCACATATTGTTTCTGTAGTTTGGCCCATAAATGCGAACGCAAACCATGTCGTAGGGTGGATTTCCCTTTGATGTGTTGATGACGTAAATTCGGCTTACTTTCAAAACACAAACAAAAATTACGGACAGTTTTTCTTGTCAAGAAAGGGCCTGCAATTAAAAATTTTCGTCAATGCCACAGTGCAAAATCACATGTTCCTGCAAGTTTATCAAAAGGAAAAAAATATTCCTTCTCACCAATGTCATTTGCGGGTTGAGATAGACACACTGAAGTAATAAACTATTTATAGCTAAATCCAAATGCTGGTCAGGGGAGAAAAAGATAAAAAATGAAAGGAAAAGAAGAAGAAAAAAGGAATAGAAAATAAGATGATTGTTTAGTGATTTGATATGAGGTAAAATGGAAAGAAACGGTAAAAGGAAAGAAAGAAGTGTATATATATATATATATATATATATATATATATATAAAATGACATAAATATTCATAAGTAAAAATGAGATATAATGTAGAGAATAAAAATATAAAAATATAAAATAAATATTTCATTAATAGGCAAGATAAATTAAAAATGTTTAATTATTTATTAAAATTAAATTAAATAAAATGTGCGATTTTTTTATATATAATGAATATCTACAAAAAATAAAATAAACGTATATATGAATATTAAAATAAAAAAGGGTAAACATGTAATTCTATAAATATATCTCCTCTTTCAGCCCTTTTCTCTCCAATTTGGGAGGATTAGAAACATTTGGGCCCCGTTACTTAAATTTCTTTCCTTCTCATGTTTTCTTTTTCACAAAAGGAAAGAAATACAATTTTTTTGGTACAAATAATGTCAATAGAATCTTTGCATAAAGTTCTAATATACCAACAATGTAGAATAAATAAAACACTGCCTAAAAAAAAGGAAAATGTTAATAAATGTCTTCAACGCACTTATTTTAATACAAGAATAAATATTATTTAATTAAATAAATTTATTGTATTAAAAATATGAAAACTATTAATAAAATATTTTACACGATTAAATTGAAATAATTAGTAAAATATACTAACGAGTAACGCCTGACATTGAGCGATGTCAAGAAAACGGAACCACGGAGAAAGCTAAAAGTTGTACATTTTTGCAAGAGAAGTGGTCACAATGTTACATCTTGCCATGATAATTAAAATCATGTTCTGTCCACGATGACAAAGAAGAGGAAGAAAGAAGGTCAGTCACAAAAAAAATTTAAATCATATTTTTAATTTAAAGTTTTAGATTAAAATTTTGAGAATGTGTTTTATTGAAATGTGTCGTGAAAAACAGCAGTTTGCCAATTCAGGCATCATTTTATTTTTTTTAGGTTTGATGATTTATTTTCTTCTAATTTTTATGTTTGAGACTATGTTTGATATCACTTATGAAATGGAATTTTTGCTATGAAAGTTACCATTCTAGTATTTCTAACGTCTAACATTAAACAATATAGTATTATGTTCATAAAAATAAAATAAAAATATAGGAGAAGGAGAAAAATATAGAGTGTGTTTGTTTCAAGTTAAGAAATATTATTCCTGAGAAAGTGGGGGAGGAAATGTTACATTCCCATGTTTGTTTCAAGTTTAACAAAATTATTCCCAAGTAACTTTTATTCCCAGGAATATTATTTACACATGGTTTTCTCACTTCTTATTTCCATGTAAAAAGGGTGAGAGTCTAACATTCCCATGGGAATAAAATTCAACCACTCATAACTTCCCACTCTTACCTAATTTCACAATATTTATTTGTACTTTTAATTTTTTAATTAAATAAATTATAAAAACATTCCAGGAAATTCTATATAGTTACCAAACACTTGAGTTAGAATAACATTCTTGGTAATAATATTCCTAGGAATATCATTCCTGGGAATGTAATTTCATTCCTTGAAACAAACACACCCATAGAAAAAACATGGAAAAGAAAGAGGGGTCTTGAAAGAGTGTGCAAATAATAAAAAGCAAGAATCAAATAGTTATTATATTTTGGTAGAAAAAAGAGATATTATAGGGGGAAAAATTCACAAAATTAATGAGATGCAATCATATTTTTGAAAGAATCACAATTAATTAACTATACTACATTAATTAAAAATTTAAATATTTAATGCACCTTAACGCGTGCAAAGTTGCACGCGTTAAAAAAATTGTTTAGATATATCACCTTAATAATTTAATATCATTATTTATATATTTTATTTCATTATTTTGACACAATAATCAGTATTGCAAAAAATAATTAAAAGTCTAATATGTAAAATTATATAAAAATTTATTTTTGAATTTAAAGTTAGTTATTAAATTTAACATTATAGATTTAGTCCTTAATTATATATGTCAGCGCCGATAAATATAGTCCCTTAGAGTGTTTGGCCCCTAAAGTTATGACTTTTTTTTATAATGAAACATTTAGATACTTGGACTAAGGGTGACATACTCACGGACAAGAACAACCAGTAACCTGCATAAGGATTTACGATGTAATTTATGAGTAACCCGGATAAAACTCAGATAAAAGTGGTTTAAGCACTGTTCTTATTGTTTTTAAAGACAAAAGAGGCAATAATTTTTACTGAACAGTTATAAAAAACAGTTTATATTACATGGGACAGTTTGATAAGTGTGTCTAAGTTTTTCGCTTAAGAAAACAAGACCGAAATTAAAAAAAAAAAAATACGGTGAAGGCATATTAACGCGAAGTAGTTATGTTCAAAAAAGCGAGACGCGCTTGGGGATAGCGAGTGGGTCTAAAACTGGTCGAAAATATACGCTGCCAAAATGATAAGAACCAGATCTCTGACTAGAAAAGGAATGCCATCATGCTGATACCCACACGCTCGCATCGCAGTTCCCGCTCCCAACAGAAAGCACTCCCACTCGCCACCAAATCGCGCGTGTAAGAACACACGCGTCACTCCATGCCTTTTCTTTTTCGAAGGTGGTCCAAACTCCAAACTCATCAACGGGTGTCAATCCCTCGTCGGTTGTCTACCACGCCGCCCAACATTCCAAAAGCGCCAAACCGTAAAACACTACAGTAGTAGTAGATGTTGGACAAGGATTAGATAAGGTGTCCATCACAACCATTATTTCAAACACCCATTATTTTCTGTTTGTTTGTGGCTAACAAGCAAAGCAGATGCTCAATGAAACAAAATATTAGTAACACTCGTAGTCAATAGAGACATTAATACAAATGGAAAATAAATGTATATACAACATCATAGATTTTTCTTTTTCATTTTTTCTAAAGTTAGATAGGCTCACATAGACAGATAGATAGATACTCCCCCATGATAACACTAATGAGGGGAGAAAAAAAGACACGGAAGATTAATTAGATAAAGATAATAAGAGTGTGCAAAACGACGCCGTCCAAAACCTACAATACAGGATCCCAGCTATACGCTACTCATTTTCTAGGGGTTTTCATAGCCACAACGGTGGAGGTTCGTTCAAGTCAATAGGGATCCCGCGTCGGACGAGCCCCAAAAACGATGCCGTTGGGGAACTCTCAGCAACCTGAGCTCCGCCGGAAAGGAGCAAACCGCCGTCATTACGCATGTGTCCGGTGACCACGGCGGCGGGAGGAGGCTGAGGCGGGTTGATATCCTTGAGAACGCCGGTGTGAAGAAACTCACTGAGGACGAGGCCACGGGTGGGGACGGAGGGCCAGCGGTGATCGGAGGAAGGGGCGTTGAGGTCGAGGCAGAGGCCGGGGGTGACCGGTGCCGGAGGAAAGTTGGTCTTGGCTTTGGCTCCTCGGAGGGAACGAGCGGCGCCGTCGTAAGCAAGCGCGGCCTCCTCGGGGGTGTCAAATGTACCCAACCAGACACGTGTCTTCTTCCAAGGGTCGCGAATCTCAGCAGCGTAGCGTCCCCAAGGTCGCTTTCTAACCCCTCTGTAGTGTCCCTCGCGAGTACCCGAAGAAGACGAAGACGCCATGAACACCAAAAGAGAAACAGCGAAGGGTTTTTTTAGGAAGGAAAAAAAAAGGGAAAACTAGGAGGAGTAGTGAAGTGAAGAAGAGATTGTGTTGGGGGTTTATAAAAGTGGAGGGACCCACATAGCCTCCCGTAATTGTCGGCTGGCCGGCACCACCATCATCTTTCTCTTTGTTTTTCTTTTGTTTGCCTTTCTTTTGGTTTGTGTTTTATATATACACACACACCACACGCTGGGAAGCAAAATTTGGACAAAACCGGGGAGAGCCGTTGATTTTGATGGGGTGTGAACCGACGGCTGTGATGTGAGAGATTAAGAAAGTGGTGGGACCCATTGGGAGAGCCGCCTCCTGATGAGACGTGAGGGGTGGAAGCGGGCGCCGGGAGTGACGTAAGCCCTACTGATGTTGTACGGCGTTTGTGGAGCGGCGCCTGACATTTTTATTTTTATTTTTAGTTTAATTAATTAATTAATACTAGACTAGAAATGTGTTTTTTTGGGGATTGAGATTTGTATGAATGTGAATAGTGTTTGTTGTAATTGGAGGGGAGTTGTAATAAAGAGGTTTATGGGAATTTGAGTTGACGTAATGAAAGGGAAAGGTGGGTGGGAGGTATGATGAGAGGAGAGGGTGAGGTGGGGGAGTGTGATTGGATAGGGGAATGTGGGGTTGGGGGGTTGGGTTGGTGCAGTGACAGAGACTCCCACGTGGAATGGTGTCTGAGTTGCAGGGAACAGGTGAAGTTGGGCCACCTTGAGAAGATGGGCTGCTGCTCTGGTCTCGTTAGCGTGTTTGACTCTGTTGGGCTCTGTTCTGTTCTCTCTCGCTTTAATTCATAATTAATAAACCAAAAAAATATCCTTTCCCTTTACTACTAGTACTGCTACTATTTTTTTTTTTTGGTACAATACTACTATTCTTTTTAATGAAGAAAAAGGAAAGAAGGACCAGATTTCAAGTTAAATGAATTAAGGAAGGAAGGAAGAAAAATAAAGAAAAGAAATTTGAAAAGTGCAGTGAGTGGTGAAAGTCAGGGGTGGGTGATTCAGATTCAGAGTGACTGCAGCTAGCAGATGGGCACAGTGTGTATGCCTACAGATACGGATGTAATAATGGTCACGTGAAATGGTATTTAAGTACTTTTCCTTTTTCTTTATCTTCTTTCCATCCTTTGTTTTATGATTGGGAAGAGATACAATTTATTTCAAATTAATTAAAAATATTTAATAATCCATAAAGACATATTAATATAGTAGGTAGGAAATATTGGAGAAATGCCATGTTTGGCAACTGTTCAATTCCAAGTTGTGTTTTGCAATAAGCGACGATTTATGTTCACCAAAAAAATAAAATAAATAAGTGTCGATTTATTTATTTATTTATATGACAAAATGTGAGACTTGTGAGTTTGATATCCAACAGCATAAGCAAACATTGACTTAATTTTGCATTGAAAAGAGTTAAATATACATGTGCACTTATTAAAAAATCGATAATGCATGAAAGGATAGTAGTACGATCTAAGAATATCCTTGATTACTTTTTTTTAATATTATAATTTTTAAAAAACAATAAAAGTCAAAAACTGATTTGAGTAGCTGTTTTTTTTTTAACAAAGAGAATCTATTGCATTTTATTCAAAATAACGGATTCAATACATGTTGAGATATCATAGTAAACCTGAGGATTAGCCGTATATATGGTCGTCTTAGCTAAGTAATGAGCAGCCATATTAGCATGTCTCCTAGTAAACTCTACATGAGAGTTTTGAAAAAAAGAAGAGAGCAACTTCTTACACTCAATAACCATGGAACCAAACTCAGTGACATCAATAACATTAGACTTCAACCCATCCACCACAAGCTTGAAATCCATATCAAAAACGACATGCTCCATTTCAAGCTCCAGCATCCAGTCAATCGTCATCCTTAAGCCAGCGCTTCACCCAAACTAACCTCTAGTAAAGGCTGGAAATTACACGTCTTGGCGGCCATAAACAAGCCAAATTCATCCCTGAGACACAAACCAATACCAACCCGATTCTGACTTGAGGAGAAGGAGGCATCAATGTTACACTTCACCAAGCCCTGTGGGGTCTACGCCACTTACTCACTTCACCTGCTGGCTGTCTATAAGGAGGTTCCGGCTGCTCCCTAGCCTTACGCCAGTCCTGAAAACAGACCTGACCACGGCTAATTATGCAGGCAGAGGTCTCTACAGCATTCTCCCACACTTTGGAATTTTGACACCCCAAGCTCCATAAAGTCATGGCAAAAGTGTTCTTCTCCTCACAAGTGGCCTGTTGAAGAAAAGAGAAAAACACATCTCTAAACCTGCTACCATCAGGTATCTGCTGAGGCAATTTTTGCTCCAAGTGAACAAGGCGCCAACAAGCTTTAGCTTTCGGGCAAGTCAGTAGAATATGCCAAACAGTCTCCTTACTCGAATTACACCATGGGCAATCGGGTTCAACAACGATGCCGCGAGTGTGCAGAGCAGACCTTGTTGTGATGCAGTCACGACAAGCGCTCCACAGGAAGTTTTTCACCTTTGGGGTACTACTAAAGACCAGAGATCATGTCAATTACCAGCAACCTTCAGTTCAGTCGTATCTAAAACGTGGTCCAAGCATAACCTGTAAACAGAGCGCACTGTGTATTAGCCTCTCCGATCAGGCCACCAGACCCTAGCATAGCTCTGCACCGCTGCAAGCAAAGGTGTGTTTAAAACAGAAGCAACTGATTCAGAATGAACCCAACGTTGCACCGCTTTAGTGTCCCAGCTTTTCCAGCCTGGGTTCATTAGTTGATGCACCCTCAAAAAAGGATTCAACGCACCTTCATCAATTGGTTTGACCGGGGCTCTATCCTTTGTCCAAATGTCACCATAGACTTTTATATCTACACCTGTTCCAATGCTCCATCTTGTGCCTGCCCTTAAAATTGCTTTCGCCTCATGGATACTACGCCAAACATAGCTAGAGTTACTCCAGCGAGAGGCCTCCATAAAATCACACTTCGGAAAATATTTAGCTAGAGTAGCTGTTCTATGTTTGTGTGTTTTAAATAGTTTTTCTATTTTTCAAATAAGAAAAAAATAATTTAGAGTTTTTCTAATTTTCTGTGTTGTTCATCCTGGTTTTACACTCTATTATCGCTGTCTACATGTAACTTGCCACTTGACACCTATGCCCAGTATCGACCCAACGTCGATGAAAGCCTAATGTAAATTCTAAAGTGAAGCCTAAAAACACTATTTGAGTAGCTTAGATGGATAATAAGATAAGTCGTTTACCTATTCTATAGTTAATTTAGGACCCTTTTTGTCCAAAGAGAATTTCTACCACAAATGAACTAGCCAATGGTTCACTTTGAGTGACCTTTTTTTATTGGGTTTCATAATTTTCTAGGATAGTCATTTACCCACAAAATGTTCAAAAGTTACAATAAAATCACTCATAGTGGGGCTTAAACCCAAAGCCATAGGTTCAAAAGCATTGTGTTGTACCATCTAAACTAGACAGACTTGTTATAAGCAAAGGGAATTTGGTCATTTAGATTAAGCGAATTTAAAATTTAGAGACCTTTTTTTGTGAACAAAAAATTCAGACTTAAAACCCTTGTCTTAGTGGCTTAAACCTTGAGACGAAAATAGCAGGGAAAATAGGGAGCGAGAGATGACTAGCAACTGAGGGTTTTCTTAACCTTTTTCAAAATCTTTTTAGATCGGTTAAGAAACAAGCGATCTAAAATCTCCCCTTTCTACGTCAGTTAAAATTTTAACCGATTTAAAAAACAGTTTTCTACATCGGTTCAGGAAGCAACTGATAAAAAAATGTCATCGCCTTTTTTTTTTATGTCGGTTGCAATTTAACTTACGTATATTCCTGTTATAGAATGTGTTTTTTCCACTAGTGTGACCATGCCTATGCCATAGTTGTATCACCCGATGCCTTTCATTACTGACATTATTATTTTGCACCCACTACCACTCCGATCATCGTCGTTAGATATTTTACACCCTATTATCTTTAATAAGTATTAACACCTTTTACCACCAATGTACCAGATACTCTTCGCTATTAAAATACTTTCTCAAAACTAATTTATTAAACTATTTGTTCTCATTTTGAAACTATTTTTAAATTAATATTACATAGTATATTTTTTATTTTATTTTGAAAAACATTTTTAAAAAATATTTTATAGAGTAGTTTTTTTAATAAAACATAGTCATGACAACCCTAAAATGTTGTATAAAGTTTTCCTCCTAAAAATGTCACGTCAAGTTACTGCATCAACTGAAAATATGAAGTGAAAAATTAAAAAAAAAATATACCTATTTTTTTAGGTTTAAATATATGTTTAGTCCTTGTAAATATAAAGTTTTTTGGTTTTGGTCCTGTAAAAAAAATTTCTAGATTCCCTCTCTACAAAATCATGAATCATCATTTTTGGTCCCTGATGTTATCATCCGTTAAAAAAACACTGATGTGGCAAATGGAAGATGAGTTGGCACATGATACGTGGCATTTTGACGCACTCACGTCAAGATTGATACAGATTAAACTCATCTCTCTCCTTCTCTCTCATTCGTAACAGAGGAACCCTAAAGTTGCGACGAAAGAAGAGCATGAGTGAAGAAAGAAGAACATGAAGCAGAAATGGAGGTCTCTAGAGTTGAATCGTCGTCGGTTGGGACTATCCAGTCAAGGTTTGTACCATATTGCAGCTGTTGTGTCCCTATGAAGTTGTATGTGTCGAATTCGGTTGACAATCCACGACGTAGGTATTAGAAATGCCCAAACTGGAATGTCCTTCATCACTGCTGGAAATTTGGTTGTACGTTTTCGTTTTCGTTTTATGCCCACACTGCTTCGTTTTATTTCTTCCCTCACTTCGTTTCCTCTGTGATTGTTTTCCGGAGTAGAGAAAGTTGCAAGCTTTTCATATGAGATGATGAGATTACGCCGAATGAAGCTGGTGTTGTTGCTATGGATCCCATAGACCCCAAGTCGTGTAGTGCATGTCACTATGCAGAGATGCTGTTGGATGCAGGGACAAAGAAGATTGAAAAGCTGAAGTTGAAATTGGGCAATGAGAGAACACAAGTGTTTTGTCTGGGCATTGGACTTGTCTCATCGTGAGTTTTATTCTTGGGTTATGAATGTATTAACTCTAAATAGGATGTAATTTAAGGTTTAGGAATCTGTGATGTAATTTAAGGTTTAGGATCATGAGTTTTAGTGTTGATGTAATATGGGTCATGAATGTATTAACTTGATGTAATCTATCAAGTTCTTGTGTATTTGGTGATGTAATCATGGACAAAAGCTATTATGTAATGCTAGTTAACCTTTTAAGCAATGAAGATTAGTTTTGGATCATATGGCCTAACAATGTTGTGCAAACCAGATGTCAATGATGATTAGTTGTTGTGTAATGCTAGTTGTTGTGGCCTATACCCCGCTTTACTTACGAGTGCTAAAAAACCACATTTGTCCTTACATTCTACCCTTACCCTCAATTTGTCGTTTTTTACAAACTTTATTTCCCTTCCGTTCAGAATTGACCACTCTGTGATTGCTTCCTTGAATTCAGCAAGTGACTTAAATTCCAATTTGAACAAATAATTCTTGTCCAGGTGCTCCACCTTAAACTGATCATACTTGGGTCTCTTATCTTTATCAGAGTCATCAGGGTCACTATTATTCAGCTCATCGCTAACATAATCATACTCAATTTCATGGTCCTCATGAGGTGGTGCATCAGTATCTGCAACTTTTTTTTCCTTGGAGTTAATTTACGTTTTGCCATTGACTTCACTCTGAATGGGGTACCATTTATCACAACCGTTGATGATCCAACTGGAGGAAGATTAAAAGTGTCAAAGCCATCATCTAACCCTAAAGCCCTTTCATCCTCACTGTCATCAAATCTAATTCCCTTAACTTCATCATCACTGTTTTCACTTCCTCCATCATCATCATCATCATCCTCACCATAATTTGCACCCAAATCATTGTTCACCTCAACCTCAACCTCACTAGATTTTTCACCCAAATCATTGTTGCCCTCAACCACTGAGCCAATCATGCCACACACATTATGCTCAACATATTTGTGAGCCTCACTTTTGTTGTTCACGACCAATAAAGATAGCTCCATTGCATCTGCATCTATTACCATTCGTTTAAAAGTCACATCTTCTTCCATCTTCCACCATAATCTATAACTATTATTATCCTGATAACCAAGGTCCTTCAAAATACCAAAAGCTTCAAAAAAACTCCATTTATCAGTAGCAGCACCTTCAACCACAGTCTTGCTCCTCCTCTATAGTACAAAATCTAGTCCTGTACAAACTCACCCCTATGGTGAAAAACAACCGTAAAACTCATCCCTACGTAAATAACCCACAATACAAATGTCAAACATGGATGCAATTCGTCCCCACATCAGAAACAACCAAATAACATAGAATATTCCATTTCAACAGTAAACCCACATAATGGTCCCCCCCATGCATAAGACAGAGTTCGAAATGGCATACCTTTACACACAGTGCAGTATCGTGGAAGATCACGTTCTACTCTCTGCCATTGATATCCCTTTTAGCTCAAATCGCGTAACCCTGTGTCGTCTACCTCCTCCTCCTTCGCGTGAGATCGCAACGATGAACCCTAATTTTTAGAGGGACGAAATTCGTTGATGAATACATTTGTCCCTTGCATCTGATGTCCTCCAACATTCATGAGTCAACACCTTAGTTGGATGCCAAGTATGGTCAAAATGACACGTATCATATATCAACTCATCATCCGTTGCCACATTAATTTTTTTTTAACAGAAGATAACGTCAGAGACAAAAAATGAAAGCTCATAACTTTGCAGGGAGGGAATCTAAAAAAAAATTACAAGGACCAAAACCGAAAAACTCTATATTTACAAGGACTAAAAATATATTTAAACTTTTTTTTAATTGTAAGACACAACTTCACGTAAGATTTAGGTAAAAAATCACTTTTTTTCATCTACTTCACTTAATTTTTCATTTTATTTTATTAAGAATAAAGACACCTTATATAGTTATATTTTTTTATTTATATTCTCTTTATCTAACTAATTAAATAAATAATTTAATTTTAAATTTTTTATCTATCTAACTAATAAATAAAAATCTATTTTTTCTTTGCTTTTCTACTATTCTTTTTGTCGTTTTCTTTATCCTCGCAGCAAAACGAAGCATTTGGATAATTTCGTTTTTGGAACATCTCGATTGATTCTCTCCCTGCACGAGGACAGATTCAGTAATTTTATTTTATTAGAGATTTTCGGACCTGCCTTTTGGTTTTACTTTGTATTTTGTCGTGATGAGGACCATGATATGATAGGACGGCAACTTTTTATTTCGTCCCTTTTGTTTGCTCCGTTGAATATTTGGCCTTCGGATTACTGTTTACTTTGTTGTGTCTAATGGCAGTTGTTAAAGGCATCCAACAAGATTTGAGTGAGATTCCTATATCTACGAAAATACCCTGCCTCCATTTTATACACTTTCATAAACTAATGTAGTAATTTTTACGTCACATTTTTTTTTTAAATGTACCGTAAATAATTGCTGTAAATATGTTTTTAATGGTGCATACAGTACGCAACTTGTTTACGGTATATATTTTGTTAAAGGCTAAATTATATTTTTGGTCTCTTTATTTTGATCAATTTTTTATTTTAGTCACTCTATTTCTAATTTCGGATATTTAGTCTCCATATTTTTAAAAATTCAGACATTTGGTACATCTGTTAAATTATCATCCAAATTTAATGACGTGACTCTCATTTAGCTTATACGGCATTTGATGTGTCATTTTCTGTGGAGCAATTTCATAAAAAATGTCAACGTCATTAAAATCATGTTATTACCTTATTTTACAACAAATCCCACAAATTAAAAAAAAAAACAAAACCTAAAATCCCAAATCCTCATTTTCCTAAATCCCTCGATGAAATGTCTTCCTAAACCCAGAAATGGAAGATTCAAAAACGCAATCTTGCTAAACCTAAAATCCCAAATCCCCTTGATCGTCTTCTTCCTCTTGGCCGTTATCTATTCTACTTCTTCGTATTCTTCTTCTTCAACTTCTTCGTATTCTTCAGCAACATTTTCTTGTTCTGCCTCCGATTGATGCTACTTGAGTGGGGGTTCCCCTGATTGAGAAGATTTAGGTGCGAGTTTTCGGTTCCTCCCCATGGTTTTCTTTGGTTCTTCGAGTGAAGTGAAGGTCGACACTAGCTAGGGTTTTCAGATTGGGAATCAATTCCATTCACCCTACCTCTTCTTCCTCCTATTCTTGTCTTCTCTCGACGCTCTCCAACTTTCCTTTTTTGTCCTCTGGTTCTAAAAGATGCTTCTAGACTATCACGAGTGACTATCAAGAATCGAAAAGAAAATGGGTCATGACGCAAAAAGCAACGCAACCCCCTGTTGGAATCGATGTCCTCCAACAGAGCTTCAAAGCTTCAAACTTTGGGGAATATCTTCATCATCGTAGTTGGAACTGAGATTTTGGGTTTGCCCTTTCACTACAAGGAACAAGGCCAGCGGCGGCGGTTGCAACCTGAACCGCCTGCAGGTGAACAGCGGCGGCGGTGTACGAGGCGGTTCGTAAAACCGCCCTTGAATACTTGAAGTTAGCGGCGGTTTAAGGACACCAGCGGCGGTTGGTTTAAAATATTAAAACCCTCGCGTTTCTGCCTCTCATTCAGCGGCGGTTGAACGGCGATTAGCGGCGGGCTAAGTAAAAAAATTATACTTGCCCTGATTTGTAAACCCTAATTCGTGTAAACCTGCGTTTACGCCTCGATTCGCCGCCAGTAACTTGATTCGCCACTCCCGATTCGTTGCTTCAACCGACATTTTTGATTTCCTCTTTTGTTTACGCTCGTAATCCGATTCGATTCTCACCGACATTTTTGTTTCTTGTTCATTTAGGTTCGTAAATCTTTGGTGTAAACTAAACAAGCGACCACCGTAATCTCTCCCTCTTTCTCTCTGGTTTTTACCTTTTCTTTACTTTCTATTTAGGTTCATTTGAATTTGGGGGTTTCCCTTTTAAACCCCAAATTCATTGCATTACTTTCTATCATTGACTCTTTATTTGAAATTCTTACGACTGATTGTTATTGTAAAATTAGTTTGTGGTTTTATCTCGTTGGTTGTTGTTTTTGGGGGTGCATTGTGTTCTTACAGTGCGGTTTGGGGTTCATAGAAGGAGATGTGATGTCTTTGTTGGAGTCTTTGTTTGAAGGATGATGAAAATGTTGAGGAGGACTTTTTCGGTTCTTTTTCCTTGGCTAGTTGTAGCAGCAGGGTTTACTAACTTTGTTTATATGAAGTGTTGAACTGTGTTTCTGCTCCTTTGTTTTTCTTTGTTGGACTATGGAGTTTATAGTTTGTGGTGTGCCTGTGTGGCTAAAATTGGATACTAATGACTGAGGTGTTTGAATAGGAAATGTAGAAAACTGTATATGTTGTAGTTCCCTTTTTACCTTGTAGTTTTTTTATTTATTTATAGCTTATTTCCTTTGGGCCTTCTTCATTGACTGAGTTTTGGATCATCGTAAAACCTTGGTGGAGGTTTCTCCAACATTGTTAATCAGCAGGCTTCAGATTTAGGCTCACCTGCTGAGGTGAGACTTTCTTCAAATGCAAGCCACGATTTAGGCTCACCTACTGATGGACATGGACCTTCTCCTTAGTTTTTAAGGATTTATTAATCAACTGATACTTTTAAGGAATGTATTAATCGTATAACTGCACTTAACTATCAGTACTTTTAAGGAACTTGTGTTACTGTATTTTGCATTTGACTACCATTTTATATAATAGTTTTTTTGATAAATATGATGAGTGGTTAGATATTCAATTAATAGAGGAAATTATAATTAAATAGTTTATTAATAAAAGTAATTCATTTTATTGAGCAATTTTTATAAATTTTTTTTTGAATTGTGGTGGTGGTTGGATATTCATTTCATTGTAGTGGTTTTACAAAAAAATAAATTGTAATAATTAAAATTTTTAAATCAAACGTACTAGGAAACAAAAAAATTGGTCATCAAGCACTTGGCGGCGGTTTCAACCGCCGCAGGTCACAAAATAAAAAAACCAAAAAAGGCACTTGGCGGCAGTTACAAACCGCCTCTGTTTGATTCGAGCACCTCCCGTTACAACCAGGTTCCCACAACAAAATTCAAACTTCTAGCTCTGTTACCGTCGGCTCCAAACCGCCGCGAACAAAAACCGCCGCCAGAACCGCCGCAGGTAAGTCTACCGGCGGTTATACCAGCGGTTGATTAGAACCGCCGCTAGTAGACGTCCCGACACTGATAATGGCGACGATTATTGAACCGCCGGCAGGTGCATTTAGCGGCGGTTGGAACCGCCACAGATGGCCATTTGAACCGCCGCAGATAGCCCGTATTCTTGTAGTGTTTGCCCTTTGTCATCGTAGTTAGAACTGGGAATATCATCGTCGATGGGTTTTTTAATTTTTGGGATTATAGGGTTTTTGGGGATGATGGTGGTGAAATTGGGGGTGGTGCCGTCTGGGAGTAGAGGGGTATGAAAGTTTAGCCTAGAAAACCCAGAAGAACAACTAAGCAGAAACGAAGCAGAAGAAGAACAAGAAGCAGAAACGAAGCAGAAGAAGAACAAAAAAGCCTTTTTCTGATTTTTTAAATTTCATTTAATTTGTGTATTTGTTAAATTGAATATGATTTAATTCATTTACACATGTGGCTGATGACATGACACTCATTTTATGAAGTTTCAGCCACATGTATAATCCAGTAGGATACCATGTCAGTTAAATGAATCCACGTCATGCCACGTCACACAAATTTGCTGACAGATTAACATTTGGACTAAATGTCAGAGTTTTTCAAAATAGGGAGACTAAATGTCCGAAATTAGAAATAGGAGAACTAAAATAAAAAAATTGAGCTAAATAGGGGGACAAAAAATGCAATTTAGCCTTTTTTAAAATATATACCGTAAATAACTTTTTCAAATACCAGAAATAAAAAAAGGGGGAGGAGTATTTTGTCTAATAAGAAATTTTTGGGGGTGTCACTAATAACTCGTAGGGTTTAATAATAACTTCCCATCTAATATCCAAACCGTTGAATATTGATTACTCTGAATTAATTACTAATGGTGGGACTGATCCAAGTGTAAGACTACTAAAGCCCTAGCTTTATGCCTATCAACAAAAAGGTCATGTGTCTGACAAAGAGGCCCGACCTAAAGCACTCTCAGTTAAAGGAAAAATATTTTTATTAAAGTTTGCTTTAAGTCTAACTCACTATCGGGCATTATTGGGTCGATCCTGGCCGATGGTACAAACTTGTTTTTACTTTACATTTTATTCTTTTATAAAAAAAATGTAATTCAAATATATTTTTAGTTCTTGTAATATATTTAACTTTTTATTTTGGTATCTGATTTATTTTTTTTTAGTTCTGAAGTACTTATGGTAAAAATTTTGTTTCATTTTGTTACTCGTTATTTTGTTTTAATCCATGTAATATTTTTTATTTTGATCCCTGTTAGTGGTAGTCTTCAGCATCAGGGCCCTTTTCTAGGAGCACTAGATCGTATACAAAATTTTCTTAACATATATAAATATTAAAATAAGATTTTTATATATTAGTTTTTTAACAATAAAAAATAATTGCTCCACCTTCCAAAAAATTAATCATAGATTAATTTTTATGTATGGCATGTGTATCTGTATATATTAGAATATCTATTTAATTTAATACACTTTAAAATATGTTACCCTCATGTTTTATTCAGATATTTTCTTATCCCATCTTTCTCTCTTTGACTTTTTTGTCTCTCAATATTTTAGGAACCCATAATCAAATATAATATAGGGAGGGCTACAACTGGGTATATGGGTCGGGAAGACTGTTTAGGCTCACCCCACAATGAACCTCAACTTAGACGGATCGATCCGGGCCGCAACATAAATGGGCCAATTCAACCAGGTCCACATCTGCACTAAATAGCCCACGAGCTTACAAGCCAGCCCAAATACTACAATGAAATGAAAAATTTTAAAAACGTAAAAAAAACAATAAAAATGAATAAAAATATAATTCTTTTTTTAGTATCTAACATAAAAAAATGAGGATCCCTCTTTTCAATGATAAACATGATGAAGTAAATTGGACATGCAATGAACATCTATCTAGCAATTGGTTTAATAGTATAAAAATTATTTGTCTTTTTTATTTTTAAAAAAAGCCTATGGGCCGGCCCACAAGCCCACAGACAAAATACACTAAAGTTGAAGTCTATTCGAACCGGGCTGAAAATACCTGCAATTAAATGAGCCCCATATTTTTGGGCATGTTGCCTACGGGCCTATGCCCATATATCCATCTCTTGGTAGGATTTGTGGAAATTACAGTCGTCAAGTTGAAGCTTTCCAACTTATACCATTTAGAGTATAAAAAACAAATCAAGAGAATATTTGCATTGGGAAAGGATATTCCCAAGTTTCTGCTCAATGCTTTTACGTTAAGCCTATGTTTGGTTCTCAAGAGAAGTTGTGAAGAGGGAAATAAGCGAGAGAGAGAGAGTGAGAGGAGAGAAAGAGGTGAGAAATATGGTAAATTTAAAGTGTTGTTTAGTATAAGAAATAGAGAAGATAAAAAGAGAAGAGAGAAATATAATGATTTTATACATTGACAAAAAAGCCCCTATCTAAATAAATAAATATCTAATTATTAACAAGTAAAAATACTAGTTAATTAATTTACTTTTCTTAGTTAATTAAATTACCTGATTAATTTACTATACATTTTATTTTATTTCAATTAATTAATTTAATTCAAATAAATTAATTGTAATAGTTTAATATAATTAAATAATTAAACTAGTTATTATATTAATTAAACTAATAAATTAATTGCATCCCCACAACAACCTATTGTATCGCAAAGTGTTGTGGCCAGTGGGATGCTCTGCAAGGATTGCAATTTTACTACATAATGCATAGTCAAGCCACGTAACGGGGGTATAACCGTGAAAAAAGACAAAAATATGAATGCGGTTCCATTTCCTCACAATTTTTTCGCACATCCGGGGAGATTTTATTTTGGTGTGGGCCTGGCAGATTTTAAGTATTTCACTCCTATTTCTCCTCGAACCAAACGAAAGAAATTGAGCATCTCTCTCTAAGTTCTCTCGCACTATACTCTCTCTTTGCAGCTTCACTTCAAACAAACAGACCATAAATGACAACAAGAGAGGAATAAACTAAAATGTAATATCACAATTGCTTATTGGAAAACAACTTTCAGTTTACTATATTAATTTCTTATTTCAAACAATAATAATTTTTGTGGTTATTTTTGGAATCAAATTGAAGTTGGTGCTCTGAAATTTGGGAACATGTTGAAGGTTTAAAATGAGTAATCAGATTTTATCGAAAATAGTCTTGCTTTATGAACAGTCTAAGCCCTCCTCTTCAAAGAAGACATCAAAATAACAGAAAGTCACCACTTGCCATACAACTACAGGATGACTCAAAGACTCAAACGTCTTAGTAGGGATCACGAGAACTCCTCACTTACGCCCTATGAAGCCTTCGAAAAACCTACATTGGAGCATAGTCAGAAGAACTCTCAGACATTACAACTCTGCGGCGTTTAACCACGTGAAGCTGGTCATTTGTCCTATCATGACTTCCCACACGGATGAATCCTCTATGTGCACTCGCATGTGGGATGTCAATAGGGCGGGTGCAGATAGTGCTTCCCCCCGTATCCATAGCTATCAATACCCATGAATATTTATGCGGGTAAAAAGTATTCATGGGTATTTAATAATTTAACATAAAAAACCATACAACATAATATAAAAACATGTTATATTAACAGTTTAACACTTTAACACTGACATAATATAAAAACATGTTATATTATACACTTTAACAATTTAAAACATGTTTTTCCCCTAAGGAGGGTTTTGTATCAGAAGGTTTTAACGAGGCTCCTTTCATTTTATTTGATAAAAAAAAAGTTTAACACTGTATAATATACTATATACATTGACAAAATTTTATTACTTTGGGACTTTCCACTAAAATATATTTAATCTCAAAGTAATAGAAAAATGTCATAGTATATTTTAGGCTTAATTGCACTTTTGGTCTCTCTAGTTTGGGTATTGTGCGATTTTAGTCCCCCAAGTTTTTTTTTGAGCGATTTTAGTCCCTCTATTTTTAAAATTAAGCAAAAATTGTTAAGTTTCTTTCATCTAAACCCTTTAAAATCTAATTTTTTATCAAAATATTTGGGGCTTGATGATGAACTAGAGATATAAAATGTTTATAAATGTTTGAAAGTTAAACAATTGATAGAATCATGTACAAAAAAAAAAAACAATTGATAGAATTTGAATAATTTTGTAGGAAGTGGAATTAGGAATTCAAGAGAAAAAAATTTGGGATTTTTTTTATTTTGAGTTAAATTTGATATTTTAGTTAGTAAGTTTTAAGTGAAATGATGTTTAAAACAAACTACCCGATTCAATTTGCAAATTTTTTTAATAGATTATGAGAATTTTAGAATTTAAAATAAATAGAAAGGGATGAAGGGACCAAATTGTAATAACTGAAAACTTGGGGACTAAAATCACTCAAAAAAAAACTAGAGGGGCCAAAATCGCACATAGCACAAACTAGAGCGATCAAAAGTGCAATTAAGCCTATATTTTTTATATTTCACAAAAAAATAATTATAACGAATATGCGAATATCTGTGGGGCGGGTACTATGATCCCCGCCCTATTTAATAGCTATTAATTTACTACTCATTGCGTGTAATCTGTATGGGTATCCAAGGGTGCATGTTTTTTGTCATCCTTACTCGCGTGAGTTTCAGGCAGAATCATAGTCATAATGATGGTCAAGGGTCCTCCCACATCTGCTTAAAAGGTAGCCTTTGAGCCATCCTCAAGTATCCAACTAAATTGGCTCAAGGTGATCCATTGAACCTAACGAACATACTAACTAATTTTGTATATACAACGATGTGGTGGGAGTGATCAATCTCCTAACTCGCCACATCCTCGTCATGATAATAGAGCTCAAAGTCACCCCAAATGGGCATACTTGGCGCTCTCTGCGTCAAATAGTGGAACTATGCCCTTGTCGTCCTCCTCCTCCTTGATAGGGTCGTCTTAGGATCCGACAGTAGATCAAAATACAAAAAATAAAGAGGAGACAATAATATACACAATACATCACAAAATAGGGAAGAAGACATAGAATACAACTCTTTCTCTTCCTAGACATACACAATCATCTCTCGAGTCAATTACAGCAACCATCCTCAAGGACATAGCTCACCGAAGAAACTTTGTTTACAAAATTTTATTTAGAAAAAGATGAGATATAGCATGCAGGAGGGATATAGGGATGCTGAGCAGTGTGGTAGTGTGGTACTTTAATGGGGTTTTAACTAAATTAAGCTTACAAGGGTCGGAGAAAAGCTTAAGGCTCAAAGAGTGCTTATAGAGGTCCTCACATCAGCAGCAGGATTCAAACTTACATCTTTATGAGATGTGACTCGTATCCTTACTAACTGAATCAACCTTCATTGTCATTTATTTCTTTTTTTTATATTTTCTTTTGAATTTAAAAATTAAATTAACAAATATTTGATGTATATATCAATCAATTATTAATAAAAAAAACACGAGGGAGGAAGGGGCTAGAACCCCAGGTGCCCCTTCCTCCATTCATCTGTGAGTGGGAAGGGAGGGGAGTTGGGAGAGTGAGGACGGGGGAGGGGAAGTGGGGTTGGGGGCGCAAGAAGTCGCATGTGAGTTGGGTGGGGGTTGTGGGGAGGGGAAAGAGAGAGGGAGGGGTGTAGGGGTTATTTGGGAAATGAAAGGGGAGGGAGTGGAGAAAGGAAAAAATGGAGGGTGGGTATAGAAACTCCCGGTCGAGAATCCAGGGCAGACAGGGTTCCAAATGGATTGGGTATTGGTCCACTTACTTCAATTCAGAAACCAATTTGAGAGTGGCTTCCAGCACCCATTTGTTTGCCTACAACACCCCATCCCTTTTTTTACATTCTGGCAACTAGTTGTTGGAAGCAAAAATGGCTTCCAGCATGTAAAAAAAAAAAAATTGAAGGTGCCGTAGGCAGAAAAAATGGAGTGCTGGAAGTTGCACCCAATCAATTTTCAGCGGATGCCAATTTGGCAATTTGGTAAATTTTTCCTCTTTCTCGACGTCGGTAAGCCCATTAAAATGATCCGCACATTAAAATATGAAGAAAAAATAGGATATAAATTAATGAACAGGTCACGTTATGTAAATTAGACCCCATTTATGTTCCACAGAATATTATGATTTCTATTTGCATTTACAAATCCTGTATCAACAGACGAAAAAGAAGTATAGAAGTTAAAACATAGCGGGAGAAATAAAAACGTAAAGATGGTAATGTACAAAATTTTCTGATTTACAAATTAGGAGGGTTCTCAGCTTGTAAGAAGTAATTCAATGGACTCAAAAAACTGTCAATGTTTTGGGGAAGCACGTTATGGGATACAACCATCAGAAGATCAGATTACCCTGCCATTCATGCCACATAAAAGAGGATTCTTTAATGAAAAAAAATTAGAAGATTAATTGAAGATGGGAAACAAAAGAGTGCTAGGATAGTCTAATCAAATATACCAGAATAAATGGGATGTTATCCTGCAAGTAAGATAGGTCCATTCTCCGCAGCAGTGTGAGCATTGCCATAGTTATTATGCCTTGTCATCTGGATGTCACGCGAAAAATGGGTCCTTTTCTTTGCATATGGTGCGGCCCTCGCTACAAAAGAAAAAAGAGATACCGTGGTGATTTCAGTAAGACATTATCCATACCATGTTTTAGAGCAGCTCCAATGCGGGTTTTTAGCTGGTTCTTAAAGCTAAGAATCAGTTCTAGATTTGTTTTAGGGTTGGAGAGGAGAGAGTTGGATGCCAACTGTAAGAACCAAGAACGTGTTTTTAAATATTAAAAAATAATATTTCTTCTCCGCACACATAAAAGTATAAAGATGTGGGGTCAGTTGTTTGTAGGACTCATTTTAAGTTCGTAAGAGTCCTATATTGGAGTGAAAACTAGTTAGAGTTCTTAAATCTTATGTGACATTGTAGTGTTCATTACAAGTAAGTTAAGAACTCAAGTTGGATTCCACCATTAAAGTTGCTCTTACACGATACCATGCATCGCTATATTCACTAAAATAATTACCATGGAATAGATAGTGTTCTTGTCAGGGAAAAAGAGTTGTACAAAGAGCGAGAAAGGGAAAGCTTGGGACGGGGACGAACAAAAAAGAACATGGTATATTACTAAATATTAAATACTAATCAATCTTAATGGTTCCATATAAAAGCTGGCCTTGTACCCCTATTTATATTTAATAATTTAAGTCGATTACAAGATCAAGGTGACGTCTAAAGTGAACAAGCTATTAAGTGGTTCACAGTGAACCATTATTAAGAGCCGTTGGATTGAGTAGTTCTAGCAGATTTTATGATAGACTCTTAGCACTGGATATTTTTCCTTCTTCCTTCACTTTTCCTCGGTACCCAGAATCGAAAAAACATCTCATCTTACGAGTCTAAAGAACTTGTTTTGATTTCCTATTGCACCGCCAGCATTCTCTACAAGAATGTGTTTCGTTTCCCTGATACCCAGAATCACCCTTTTTCTTCCCTAATATGATTAACGTTGGATCTTTAGGGGTTAATTTCAAAGTCAGATAGAAATTGCATTAATTATTTTGTTCAAAATTGGATACGTGGGTCTTCAATCTAAGATGGAATTAAAATAGATGTCTAAGATGGAATTTGAGTCTTCAGTCTTATTTCACTATTATAATTTGTATCATTTCTGAAAAATCAAAAAAAGAGTTTTGGGCAACTCTCAAGTCGCGGTTAAGAACTTTCATCTCTCTTATCACAAAAAACCCCATCCACCCTTCCTTCGAAGATGCTCGAAAGCATCTAACAGTTTCAAATTCGATGTAGGATGAATTCAAGGGAGGTGTTTTTTGTCTTTGGAGAAGCAAGCATGCTCTGAGAAAAAAATTACAAAAAACAGAAACTTTGAAAATTTTCAAAAACGAAAGAACAGGGTAATGAATCAAAAGGGAAAACTTTTACCAAATACCCTGTCGATGGAAGGAGAAATGAAGCTCAGAAAGTGGACTTTTTGAAGCTATGGAGTATAGAGAGAGAGAGGACTTGCGTTGTGGGTCGCCGTTTGCTCGGGATTCTCCGACATCGTAGTTCGTGACGGCAGAGGGATCCTTTGGTCGTGGTCGCGGGTTGGAAAGAGATGATAGAGAGAGATAGGGAGAGGAGAGAGACAGAGACGGTGGTATGATGGAGACCCGGGTGGTTATGCAGGTAGCCATGGCGAACAATACGAACATTGACCAGAGAGAGGAGAGTGTCATGGACATGGAGACAATGGGAGTGCAATCTAGTGTGGATAACCCATGATAAAATCTATGAGCCTACTTAATCTAATGGTTCTTAATCACGGTTCACCCATGAACCATTTGATACAATTCTCTATCCTAGAAGTCACCCAAGATCAATAACATCATATTAAGATATTAACATCCTTACCTGCAATTTGCTGAGCCCGGAGGATATTCTGTCGCCTTTTCCACCAGCAAACTGAACAGGTAATCAGAAGTAGAAAGGCAAGAGAAGCACCTAACCCAATACCAACTTTAGCACCGGTAGAAAGATGAGGTCCGCATGTAGCTAATCCAGGTATACCACACAGACCTGCATTATCAGTAAAACTGCAGCCATCCACATGTGTAGATTTAGCAACCTTAATCACAAAGAACGGGGAGAAATAGCATGTAGACATGGTTCTCTTCTAGTTGCATATAAAAACTTTTAAGTTAATTCAAAAGTTTAGTCACTGACAACATACTTGAAGCTAGCTCTGTGCAGAAGCCTTCCTCCTAGTGTTGCTGGGACCATTCCAGACAGAAAGTTGCCATTAAGGTTCCTGCATGAGGAATTTTTATTACGGACTTATCGTTTTCTTATTTGTCATACTCATGCGGGCAATTTAAACAATAGAGTCTTACAGTCTCTGTAATGACGTCAATTGTCCAAGGCTTTCAGGAATTGATCCATTGAAAAAGTTGTAGGACAGGTCACTGCAAGTGTACATGGCATTCACAAATGATATCACCATGGTAGCCAAAGCAAAGATTCAAACCTTCCAGCAATCTAACAGTTAAGCTAATCTCAAGCATTTTAAATCAAAGCATGAAGAAACTGATTCATTGAAGTTCTACTAGTCACTGACGTACAAATTCAGTATTTTACACCTTGTTAAACCTATATTCAGAATTAAAGCTATGAACCAAAACATCAATATTTTATTTAGGTATCTAATTCACTTTCTTTGCAAATTTTTTTTTTTTATAAATGTACCCCAGTTTTTACAGATCAGAGTAATTTTACAACATGGAATATTCACTATACTGCTATCTACTCCATAATGAAAAAAATTCCACTGTTACAAACATATTGCATAAATGAAACTTTTATTTTGATTTTGTTCTATATTTTTGAGTCTTTAATATGATAGTTTGGGACCAAAGCACAAGCTTCAATCCAAGCGAGAAATCACCAATTATGAAATATGAAGATTAGGGAGTAACAAATATATGCCTTGAAAAAACTACATATAAAAGTTCATGTTTCATGCTCTCTAGAGATATAAAATTGATTACAAGTTAGTTATATTAGTTAGGAAGTTATTTACTACTCTCGTTAGTTATATAATCCCCATTGCATTCTTAAAAGATTACCTTTATCATTTCAATACAATTCTGTTTTCAATTTTATATATTTTCTCTCTTCCTTTTGGCTTTGCCATGTTTTCTAACATGGTATCAGATGACACCCACCATGATTGTTCCGATGCATTCTCTCCTTTTTCGTTTTCTCTTTTACAGAATTCCTAATTGATTCCTTTATTTAGTTTCTCGCTTCTTTATTTTTCTGCATTGTCTCATTTTTCCGTTGTGCATTTATCGTGAATTCTTATTGTGTTCACGAAAAGGCGTGAATAGATGCGAGTTTCTTCTTTGAAGTTTTTCTTTGCGTCTATGGTGCCGATTCTTCAGAGGTTACAAGCATTTGGTGAATTTGAGATGGCGAGACTGCGACTCAGAGACACCAACACCGTCGCTGATCTGCACTGCTGCTGCCAAGCACCACTAGTTTACCACCAGGCCCAAACATCAACACCGCCATCGACTACTATTGCTCCAATCTGTGACGCCTTGAGATTCTTGCAAAGACTTTGGATGTTTAAACAATTCTTATCGAGATCCAAGTTTGTTTTCTTTGCTCTCTGTTAGGCCCATTATTAATGTGAGGGGAATATTCTAGAATTGAGGAACGTGGGAATGAGTGGGGTGGAAATAACAGAATTGGCCACGTGGCTTGTGAGGAGAAAGAGATGAGGAGGGTGTGAGGTATTTGTAGTGGAGTGACCATTGTGTGAGGGCATTCAATTGGTGAGATATTCTGGTGGTTAGGTCTGGGTAAGGGCACGATGCTCTTTTCAACAGGTTGTTATCCTTTTTGGTTGTTGCCTTTTCTATTCCATCATCTTGCGAGGAGAGTTTTCTCCATTTCATCTTTACTGTTTATTCAATCAATAGCATTCACACTCAGTTTCTGCATTACTGAGTGCTTCCTTCTCATCTGTTACATCCTTTTGTGTGTTTCTGGTTTTGGTTCGTAACACTCATAGATTTTTCTTTACCTTCCATGGCGTATTCCTTATCATATTTCAAGAAGCAAAACAAGGTTATTTTTAGAAAGTTGAGGAAGAGGTTAATAAAATCTCAAGCATTTCCAGATCTGTTGGTATGAATGACCTATTCAATTTTTTCTCTCTCTCTCTCTGAAGTTATTCAAAGATCATGTTATTCTATCTGTGCTACATGGCTGGCAAAGGGATTTGTAGAAAATATATCTGAATAATATTTCATTAACTTAACTTTGAATACACACACTAATGTTATTATATAGACTACGCTAGACTTAACCTAATGGGCCTGAACAATGGACCGAATAACTAAACTAGGTTACAGTACAAAAGGTAAATATTTACTATTTACTCTAATTATTTACAATACTCCCCCTCAAGCTGGTGAGTGGATATCAATCATTCCTAGCTTGCAAGTAAGTTCATGGCGAATCGTGGCCCGTAGATAGCCCTTTGTAAGCACATCTGCTAGTTGGTGTCGATAGGAATGTAGGGCGTTGTTATCACCCACAATCTAGCTTCTCCTTTATAAAGTGTCCGTTTCATCTCAATGTGTTTGGTCCCGTCATGTTTGCATGGGATTATGAGCAATGCTGATTGCTGATTTATTGTCACAAAACAACCTCATTGAGCCTTTATAATTCACCTTCAAATCATCAAGTATAATCTTCATCCACAATAGCTCACAAATTCCATGAGCCATTGCTCTGAATTCTGCCTCAGCACTTGATCTGGCCACTACAATTTGTTTTTTACTCCTCCATGTTACAAGTTTACCACAAAAGATAATGCGATGGCTAAGTGGACCTTATCACCATCGAGCATAATCCGCATCGGTATAGGCTTTCCAATGTCGGGCCTTAGCCTCTTTTGAACAAAGAGACCTCTTCACGGAGTCGCTTAAGATATTGCAAAATCCGCTGCAAGTGCCTCATCCTCGGATCATGCATAACCGACGACTACGCCATCGCATAAGCTAAATCAGTCTAGTGTGCCAAGTAAATTAGCTTCCCCACCAATCTACGAATCTGAGGCTTGTCGACTCTAGCACTCTCCTCGCTCATTTTATGATTTTGCTCTATGGGAACACCCGCAGTTTACACCCAGCTTGCCGGTTTCTACTTGAAGATCAAGAACATATTTTCTCCGAGAGATAAAAATTCCTTGTTTTGAGTAAGCTACCTCGATCCCAAGGAAATACTTGAGTTCCCAGGATCTTTCATCTCGAACTCTGCAGATAATTTCTTCTTGAGGAGTTGTCTCTCAACCAAGTCATTCCTCAGAATAATAATATCATCAACATAAACAAGAAATCAAGTAGTTTTCCTCCATGTGGAATGTTTGAAGAAGAGAGGTATGATCTCCTTGACTCGCTTGTAACCAAGACCCAACATAGCCTTTGTAAATCTTCCAAACCATGCCCGGGAGACTGTTTTAGCCCATACAAGGCCTTTTTCAATTTACACCTTATTTATCCCCGAGGTTGGATCAAATCCCTTGGGATGTCCATATACACTTCCTCCTCTAAATTTCCATGCAAGAATGCATTTTTAACATCAAACCTGATTAAGTTCCCACCCGAATGAGCTTGAGATAGTAAGATACGGACGGTGTTCATCTTAGCTACAGGTGCAAATGTCTCCTCATAATCAATGCCATAAGTCTAGGTGTACCACTTGCTACTAATCAGCCTTATATCGATCAAGAGTGCCATCTCGATTGTACTGGCAAAGGTATAAATCCACCAATAAGCCAATCACTTCTTGCCTCTTGGCTTCACAACTATCTCCCGAGTTCTATTCTTTCAAGGGCTTTCATTTCCTCATTCATGGCTTTGATCAATTTTCATCTTTAAGTGCCTCATCAATCTGAGTGATTCTTTACAGAGTCAATCATCATAAAAAACCTTATCTTTGGAAACATGGTTAGATGAAACAAATTGAGAAATAGGGTATTTGTACAAGACCTTTTTCCTTTTCTCAAGAAGGCAATAGTAGTCAACTAATCAAGATCAAGTGTATCGGGAATAGAAGAATCGAAGCAAAGGGTTACTTTTCCTCAAGCTCAGGCGGTTGGGGTTGTTTTGGACCAGGTCGGTTTTCCTCTCCTCAATATGTCAAAGTTGGCTCACTAGCCTTTGTCTTTCTTTAGTCTTGGAAGGTCCGTTTTCTGCAAAATAGAAAGGTAAAGGAGAAACAATAACAGTGACTTCGAAACAAGCCCGGAGACTCGGGAGGTAGTAACTGCAATGACAGGAGACTTCGGGGATAGTGAGACTGTAAGAAACAGACTGACTGGGAGGATCAACTGACAAAGATGGTGACTCAGTGCCATGGACCAAGGAGAAGAAACTCGGAATCGATTCAAATCACTACTATTCTCCCCAAAAGTCGAGGGCGAGTGAAGAGCGGACATGTTCATGGAAAGTGACATCCATAGAGACAAAGTGTTCACGATTTGGAAGGATGGTAACACTTGTATCCCACGTTTTGTTAGCGCGATAGCCCAAGAAGATGCATCGAGCGACTTCGAATCCAACTTATTGCGTCTTGTGGATATGAACAAATGCAACACAACCGAATATTCGGGACTCAGGACTCTGCATGATAGAGCAGACGGGTAAAAAGATAACATAATGAACAAGACCGAGATTACCTAGAACACGGGATGGAATCGATTGATGAGATAAGCAGCAATAAAAGCTTCTCCCAATACTGAGTTTGGGCCGATGTTTGGAAGAAGGCGCGACCCTCGAGTAGTAGGTTTTCTTTCTCGCAACTCCATTTTGTTGTGGAGTATCAACACACGTTAGTTCATGAAGAATACCATTTTTACTAATAAATGAAGAAAGAGATTGTTGACATATTCTCGACCATTATCCGATGGTAGTCTTTTAATGCATTTGTCAAATTGAGTTTTTATCATGTGATAAAATTGAATGAACAAGCTGCGATACTTGATTTATCTTTCATTAAGAATAGCCAACTAACTTGAGTACAATCATCAATAAAAGTAACAAACCATCACAAGCACTCCGAAATATTAGAAAAGGTGCCCGAAACATCGTAATGAATAAGATCAGAAGGTTCAGCACTTCTATTATAACTAGAAGGAAAAGACACCCGTTTGTGTTTGGAAAATTGACAAACATCACCCTTAAAAGACTCAACAGACTCTTGTAAAAACAAAGCTGGAAACATAGTTTTAAGTAAGGAAAATGGAGGATGTCCTAGACGCTTATCTTGAAGCCAAACTTGAGAGGAAGTATGGTGAGACTGGGCCCATGAGAACAAAGACCTTGACCATTCTCTTGTGAGATAGAAAGTATAACCCTCCCGTTCTCTTAGCAACTCCAATCGCACTCCTCCAGTGGTAAGATCCTGAAAAAGACAATGAGTAGGAGAAAAAGTTCTTGTGCGGTTCATATCCGAGTAAGTTTGCGAATAGAAATTAAGTTATTTGAGAGTCGGGAGCATAAAGCACACTTCTCAAATAGAAAGGGTGTGGAGATTAATATCTCCAAAACCTACAACAGATGAGAAACCATCTGCAACTTGTTAATATAGGAATGCTTGAATGAGGTTATAAGTGGAAAACAATTTAGAGTTAAAGGTCATACGGTAAGATAGCACTGTAGTCGAGAATCCATGCATCCTTAGGAATAGTACTGCAGGCGATGTAAACGATCGAGAACATAGAGCCTTACCACGGTCATTGTCGGGGAACTAGAACTAGAAGGCTTACGCAAAGAGTCGAGGAGGCTTCTGCAAGCGGTCCCAAGTCTTGACACCCGGGGAAGGTGCATTGGACCCAGATAGAGGAGCAAGTGTGGGAGTAGATGCTACCACATGTGCTTGAGTACTTTTGAGACCTCCATACGGTTAATGACATTGTCTTTCCCATGCAAAGGTCTAAAACATCTCGCCTTTGTGTGCCCTGGCTTCTTACGGTGTTCACTGATGGCCCTCCCTCCCGTGCTTGGATGATCCTTGTTTGCTGGCTCGCGGCAACTAATGTAGATCCCCGAAGGTTTGGGACCTAGCATGACACTTGACGACTCTCTTCACCTGCGCACAATATAGAACACTTCATCAAGAGAAGGCATCGCCCCCAAAATCAGTCGAACGTGGTCATACTCGCTGTTCAACCCGACCAAGAATTCAAAAATCCGATCGGTTTCAATGCAAGTATTCAAAGCAAGCGTGTTATTGGGAGTCTCCATCTTGAGAGTCGATATTGATCCAACTGATCAGAACCCTTTCATAATGGCAAATGTAATCGAGACAGGACATATTTCCCTGTTTAGTATTGAAGATCCCCGCTTCTTGAAATCAAAGCGAGCGAGAGAGGTCCTTTTTCTTGGGAGTGCGTCTTCTTTGAGGCTATCCCAAATTTCCTGGCGAGCAAGAAACATATAATTCGATCTCCTGGAATCATCTTTGTTCCATATCCAGGACATAATGAGAGGTCTTCATTGTCCCAGTAGGGAATCCAGGATCGATGGCGGTGAAGGAAGAGTCCCTTCAATATGATTCAATTTGCCCACGACCCTTCGATTCGTGCGCATAAATCGGGCCCAATTGAAGTAGTTCTTCCCATTGAGGCGATAAGCGGGATGCGGCGTTAGCGTGGCATTAGAATTTATCAAATTTGACGAGTCCACAAGAGAGGAGGAGGAGGCGGCGGCGGTGGAGGATTTCGAACGATTCTGTTCCCTTCCATAACAACGATCGGATGTAGTAAAAACAGGGCAACCAACGAATGAACGTCAAATAACCCAATAAAAATGAAATTTCTGACGGATCGGAGGACCCCCCAAAGCGGAAAGAGGAGGTGCGGGATCTTTGTTGAAGAAAGCGGCGTCGAGGAGGTGCGGATGATCAGCAGTGAGCCACACGCCGCTCAGTGAGGTGAAGCGATCTGTGGCCCGCGTGGCGGCGTGGATGGTCATCTGGGCACACGCGGTTTGTGGGCTGGCTGGAATTCTGTGTGAAAAGATGGTGTGGGTGGTGAGACCAGGATCGACAATAAATGATGCGGAATGAAGCAAAGCAGATGATGGTAGTACAAAGGTGTGGGTGGTGAAACGATGCGCAGGCCCTTAAGCAACCGCAAAAAGCGATAAGCGAAGGCGCAATGAAAGGCACGAAAAAACAATCACCACGATGAAGGTGGCTAGGGTTTGATGCGAATAGGCCCTCAAGAACGAGAGCTCGTGATACCATGTAGAAAATATATCTGAATAATATTTCATTAACTTAACTTTGAATACACACACTAATGTTATTATATAGACTACGCTAGACTTAACCTAATGGGCCTGAACAATGGACCGAATAACTAAACTAGGTTACAGTACAAAAGGTAAATATTTACTATTTACTCTGATTATTTACAATAGGATTTTTCCTTCTTAAAAGGCACCACTGCCAAGGAACTTGTTTCTATAATGCTTGAAAAAGTGAAAAGGGATAACACTATTGTACAGGACATTACACGGTCTGGTAACTGTACTCAGAATTACTTTGATTTGATCAAGATGTATTTCCAAGTGGTTTATGATATCAAGCAGTTGATGAAGCTTCTGATGCACACCAATTGTTTCGTGATTTACTTCTTTGTTGTTTTGCTGTTGTTCAGCTTTGCTAGGTGGTTAAGCACATCTGCTTCTGTTAAGTGGTTAAGTCTTGAGTTGTGACTTCTGCTTAATGGTTAAGCCTTTGCCTTTTTTTGGCTTTGATGGTTTAAGCTTATGCCTTGTATGGTGGTTAAGCATTGAGACTCTTGTTTTTGGTTTCTGTCTTGAGTGGTTGAGTACCACATCTAGCTTCCACTCTTGATGGTTAAGCCTTGATAGCTTCTACCTGTATTAGGAGGTTAAGCTTTGCTCATGTCATTGTTCATATATTTTCAGCCGATGTATTTTCTCACTTCTCATTGTATTTCTCTTTTGATTTGATACGCATTTGTATTATCATCCCAAGCTGGAAGTGTTGTGTAAACCTTCCAACTTGCGGCGGTTGTAGGGATATACAAATTAGTTACGAGTTGGTTACATTAATTAGGAAGTTAGTTACTACTCTCATTAGCTATATAAGCCCCATTGCACTCTTGTATGATTATCTTTCTCATTTGGCTTAATTATAGTTTTGGTCCCCCTATTTTGACTAATTTGCGATTTTAGTTCCCCTATTTCTAAATTTGGACATTTGGTCTCCCAATTTTAAAAAATTCAGACATTTTGCCCAACTGGGAACTTGGCTCTCAATTTTGCTGACGTGGATCTGATGTGGCGTTCATTAATCTAAGTGGCAACTGACTGGGACACATAATGGGTGCCATGTCACTAGCCATGTCACAAATTTCATTCCATTTAAAAAAACAATAAAAATAAATTCTGAAAATAATAAAAATCAAATTCCGGAAAAAATTACAAAATCCTCAATTTGTTATCTATGAACCCTAATCTACTGCTGCTTCTCTTCTTCTGCATCGCGCTTCTTCATCTCCTCTTCTCCTCTTCTTCTGCATCGCCAACTCCTCCTCAACCTCAAACTCTGTTCATCTACCTCATCAACCCCTCCCGTCTCAGCACCACCCCATCCTTCCTCAAACCCAATCTAAAACACAATCCCCAAACCCCCCCACTCCAACTCCTCCTCAACCTCAAACTCTGTTTCAGTTTGTGAGAAGAAGATAAAAAGCAAGAGAGAGGAAGTTCTGCAAAATACACAAAACACCACTTTAGTTTTGATGGGTCTGTTGTTAATGGATTTGTTCTCTTCATCATCTTCTCCTTATTCTCACCCCTTTTCATGGTTTGTTGTTTCAGGAAAGATTGTCGTCTTTTGAGGCACAGATCTCATTTTTGGACAATTCACACTCTTAAACCACAATTGGGCTTTCGATTTTTTCCCATTCAGTGGTGGAAATTGTCCCTTTCTATTTCTTTTTTTTTTTTTGGGCCGAAAAAAGCTTGATGACTGTTTTGTTTTGTTGTTGTGTTGTTTATGGAAGATATGGAGACAGAGGAGAGGAACCAAAGAAAGTTCAAGGCATCATCGTTCTGGTGTTACTGTTTCTGAGAAAGAAGCAAAAAGAGAAAAACTTTCCGAAGAAGCCGTGGAAGACAAAGAGAGAGAGAGAGACGATGACATAGAAGGAGAGGTGGAGGAAGATGACGATGACAGAGAAGGAGAGGGGAAGGAGGAAGATGACGGTGAAATTGAAATTAGGGTTCTCAATTTTTGAAATTAGGGAAGAAGAACAAAGAAGCAGAAGAAGACACGAAGCAATTTCTGAAATTAGGGTTCTCAATTTCTCAATTTCTGCTGCTGTTGTTGTTGTTGTTCTTCTTCTTCTTCTTCTTCTTCTTCTTCTTGCTCTTCTACTTCTTTGTGGTGGTGCTGTTGATGAAACCCTAAAACAAGTTTTGGAAGTGAGGCGTTTGGAACAGGGTTTGTGCATTTCTGAATCTTCCAATTTTTGTGAGTGAGGCTTTTGAGGATTTGTGCGTTTCTGAACAGGGTTTGTTTAGAAGGTCTTGCATGGAGGATTTGGAGGTGTTGGTGTGGTAAAGGAGGAGGCTTTTGAGGAACCAGAGAGGGAGATGCAGAGGAGGTTTGTTGATGAAGATGTTGTTGTTGTTGATGATTCAGATTCAGCGTTGTTATTAAATTATTTTCTAAATTTAATAATTTTTGTTTTTATAATTCTTATTCTGATATATTAATAATATTAAAAAAAACAAATTTTGTGACATGGCATTGACATAGGATAATTAAATGACGTGGCATGTGCCACATAAGCTTTAGGAATGCCACGTCACAAATTTGGAATGTCAATTTAACATTTGGGCAAAATGTCTGAATTTTTAAAAATTGGGGGACTAAATGTCCGAATTTAAAAATGGGGGGACCAAAATCGTAAATTAGTCAAAATAGGAGGACCAAAACTATAATTAAGCCTTCTCATTTCAGTACAATTCCATTTTCAGTTTTATATATTTTCTCTCTTCCTTTTACCTCTGCCATGTTTTCCAACATGCTCATTATATCTTGTCTCTTAGATATTTCTTATTCATGGAAGAACTCTAATCAGGATTGGAGCTGACAAAAATTCCCAACACACTAGTACTGAAAATGAGAATCACATGTTGGCATTGAATCATATATTTTATGAACTAGGAAAATAAAAATAAAAAAATAAAAAAAACAACTCAATCAATCTGCCCTATGAACTAAGAAGAGCAAGAACAAGAATTCACTTACAGCACTTTCAAGGTAGTTATTGTTCCAAGTGAAGATGGAATAGCTCCATGAATGCTGTTTCCACTCAAGTTTCTGTGATGTACAAGTAAAATGAGCATAAGGAATAGGCAAATGAAGGTACTTGTTGTTTCTATTTCTTAAGGGATAGTGAATTGAAGGGAAAAAAAAAAGTAAACAAAAATGTCAGACAAGCTATTCAAATATCAGTATTTGTCATGTCAGACGTTATTTAATTGAGGTCTGCATAAGTAGGCTTTTATTTAATTATCAATATATCAAGCATAATTCATACACCCATTCAATGACAAAAATATTTATGTCTGTCTGAAGGAAAATGTTCAGAACTTACAGAATTTGTAGATTGTGCATTCTGGAAATGTCTTTTGGCAAGAAACCCTTCAGACCTTGATTGTCAAGACCACTGTTCATCAACAGATGCAACATCAAGTAAGCGAGATATTGAGATTAAATATTGAACACAGCTTTCAACACAAAACACAATAGCTTTCTACCCTAGTGGTAATTATCAAACTCTTTGCTAAGTGCAGGGTGGAGTTTCGAGTTTGTTTTGAATGCAACCAGAGCCCAAAGAAATTTAGGAAGGGGAGGGCCAATGTAAGGGTTAATCAAATAATGAACACAGAATGATTTCAGAAAGCATGCAAAACTTAACCAATGAGTGAAGAATCAACTTTGTTAATTTAAAAGCTCTCGAGACTGACGAAAAAAGTTTTGATTGTTGGTTTTGGTAAAACAGAAAGAAAATATTGGGAAAAAAGTAAAAAAAATTAACAGGAAGATGGAATTAAATGTTGCCACACAGCTAAATATACAATAAAAGCCTGAGAATAAGGATGATAAGAAATTACAGTCCATCAATGACCCAATTGCCGCTACTTTTGTCTAATTGGCAATCCACTCCAGTCCATGGATGTTGTTGAGGAACACATGGATCACCATTCCACCCAAACCTGGGAGGAAGCCCCAAAGCCTTCTTCAATGTTTGTAAAGCCATAACTAGAGTAAAAGAACAATGATCAACTAGCAAAATTTTACATGCATTTGGATTACAGGAAACCACGTTTGCTACCTTTAATAGTACATAAAATCAGATAACAAGTAAACGTAACAGTATCAAAAAGCAACCAATCAATTCACAGCTTGAATGTCATCTTTGATAGGAAGAGGAAGCAAGAATAACAGCAACCAGTTAAGGAAAAGTGTGACAGGAAAAAGAGACCTAAGAAGTATGATGAATTGATGATGCATTTAAAACTAACAAGTACCAGCACATAATTTGGGCTAAACCAATATCATAATGAATAATGAGCCGCATACCCAAAAAAAATAGAGTTTTTTGAGATGTGCTAATTAACAAGAGAAAAAAGTAGCTAATAAGTTCCTAAGAATGTGAATATTATGTTAATGGCCACTTGACAAAAACCGAAACACAAATCCAGATTGCATGTGGGTAGTGGGTACTACAAAATCATTCAAATCTCCTCCAAATTCAACCCACATTTTATTTAGTCATATAATAAACATCACATGTAGCTAGGATGAAAATTCATGTTGTACCCAAACATAAGAAATTCATGTTGAAAAGAAATTAACAGAAGTAGAGGTTAGCATACGAACCTTCATCTCGTAAAGTTTTTGACTCGGGCATTATGACCTCAAATATCTCAATGGCAGTGATTGTGGCAAGACTACCTTCTTTCGGGCTCAAAGTTATTGTCAAAGTCCTCCCATTAACAGTAACAGTTGTATTGAGCACAAGAGCAGTATAACGATCACCACTCAATTTCACAATGTCAACATCTTTAAAGGCAGCATCACCATTTATCACAATATCAAAGACCCTTTGACCTATGGAAGTCACTGAATTATCAATCTCAGCAAAATGTAACCAAATAGAATAGTTTTTGTTGGGATCCACATCCAACGTATATGTTAAATCAGGCTGGCTACTGGTACTAACAAGTGCTGATCGGTAGAGAGTTTCCGGATAAAAGTTTGGTGGAATCGAAGCTTTTTTTATTCTAGTTTCAACAGATCTAGGTCGATCAGAATCCTCACCAAAAGTTTTGATGTGCTGCCAAAATCTGTCCCCTCCTAGAGGATCGGCACCATAATCCACACCAAATTTTGACTGTCCAAAGCCACAACTCAGTCTTTTAACTGTTCTAAGAATTATCTCTTGACTCCACTGTGGTACAAAATAATAAGCTTTATCATCAATTTGTAGAATCTCAATCGAAAGGATTGCTGGATCTCCATGACCAGTGCTATGGAAACAGATGGAGACAGTACGGTCCATAAGAAACACCTGGGTTTCGGTAAATGCTTGATCATCCTGATTGGTCCAACCTGGTTTCAAAGAATATATTTGAGTGCCTTGAATAGAGATGTCAAATAGAGGTTCATTGGTAGCTCTAGCTTGTGCCACAAGTGCAAAAAAGATCCTGACTGAGTAGTGCCCCTTTGGCACTCCATTAATCTTGTAGCAATTTGAAGGACCTTCAGACAAGGGGAAATAGCGAAGAGTTTTAAGTGGAGGGGTAATGTAACTTGTTCTAGATGCATTAGCAGGTATTCCTCCTGTATAACCAAAGTCTTTATACCAAAGGGTAGTGGTTGGTTTTGTTTGAACATTTTGACGAGCCCCACAGTTTATGCGCATAGCAAATGGCCCTGCAATGGATATGAGGTTTCATAAATTCGAACCAGGTCAAGGGGGGACGAAATATAATAACAAAAATCTAAAAATTATAAAAAAAACCTAATCCTATGGCATGTGCAAGCAGTCATGCTGGTTCCATTGACACTAAAAACCACAACAAAAAGGAAGTAAAAACAATGAGAACTACCTCTGGCTGTGAATCTCAAACGTTTTGTAGATTGTCCATAGATTGATTATAATTATACACACGCACGAGCATAATTTGATCACATTCCTGAGATGATACCCGATTAAATGCAACCGTTTGTGCAACACGTGACCAATAAAGCAAGTTCTATGAATCAAGATAAACTGACATAAAGCGAATTTAAGGATTTTCAGTAAGCCACTGTTATTATTGAGAATGACACATAACTAAAAAAAGGGAATCAAACTTAGTTCGTTCCAGAATTTGGACAAGCTGAGCACTTGTATTAGTATATTCTTGAGATCAAAGCATTCTACTATAGAAAATTGGAGAAATGTCTGTCATGAGGCATTCAAACTCAACTAACCCTTAACCATGTCTATAAACAAAACAATAAGTTGCAGAGATTAACTTGATGATGCCATCAAATATTTCGTTTTTTTTTTTTTTTGAATTCATTGAGGCCTTCTAGCCTTATCTCTTATACATGATATAAAACTCAAAACACATTTAACAAAGAGGGGAAAAAGCTGCATTATTTTGTCATTCTCTTATACATAATCAAATGTATCCCCAATTACAAAGATTAAATTATTAATTCCACCCAGCGTCGCGCACACGCATTTTCACTTGATAACACAATTGAAAGCAAAACAAAGTGAAATATCACACAAATCCAAACTCAAAATCCTTATGCATCAACCCACTTTTCAACTTCAATGCATATGAACGCGAGAAAAACCGGCAAAGGAAGCTCACCTCGTTGAGCTGCACTCGCGGCAGAAGAAGCAAAGCAGAGGTAAAGCATCCGCAACAGAAGAAATCGAAGCATTGTGGTGTTTTGCATCTTTGCTTCTTCTTCTTCTTCACTCTCTCACATCCCTGCTTTTCTAGAGAGAGAAGGAGGAAGAGAGAGATAATGCTTGGACGTGTCTGCACTTTGCAGTAACACTGCTAACTAATACAGTTGAAAATTTATTACATTATTAACTATCAATTATTAATAATTGTTAATGATCTTCTTCGTTTAGTTGACTCGTGAATGAAGGATGGAACAGCTGTCACCGTAGAGCTCAGCTTCATTACAACTGCTGCAGGTGCGCACCCACTCAACCGTAAGTTACTAAATTTAGAAGAAAAAAAAAATGGTGATGAAAAAATTATGTAAGAAAAAATATTAAGAATCAATCTTAATATAGGAGAATTTAGAGCTCTTGAAATCCTAAATTTACCCCTAACTGAGTATGTGACACGTGTCCCTTTTTAATGGTATTTTGGTCAACACAATTTCAATTTTGTTGTAGCTCATTGTCTCCACGTTCTTCTGATAATCAAAAAAAAAAAACCCTTCCCTTTCTCTCTCTCTTTCAAATTTCAGATTTCAGATTCTCTCTCTCTCTCACTCACACGTTTTTGTCACTCTCTTTCTCATCTTCTCTCCTTCGATGTGGTTTCGGGATTACCCAGGTTGTAATCTTTCTCTTTGCTAAAGCTGTGCAACTTTTCTCCTCTGCAATTTTTCCACACTCTTCTCTCATCTCCATTTCAAATTTCAAATTTGAAAAGTTTGGAATCTCACAAACTCCTCTCTCGGTCTCTCCCTACTTTCATTTCATGGCCTCTCTTCCCTCTTCTTCTCTGTTCCTCATTTTTTGTGTCACGCAAATGAATGTTGGTGGATTTAGGGATTCAAATTCTGAGCTGTGTGAGGAAGTCAATCCAAAATGAGTGTCGGAGGGTCAAGCAGTTCACAACCTCCATCTTCCTCAAATCCTTGGAGAAGATAAAGACATGCATCTTCTCCCTCCAGCTTCGTCACCATATGAGAAGTAACTCACACTTTTCCATCTGAGAACTGAGGAGCATTGATCTCGACAGGTTGAGCTTGATCTCAATCTGTCGAGATCAATGCTCAAGCTGTTGGTCCTCAAGCTGTCGAAATCAAGCTTGATCTCGACAGGTTGATCTCGACAGCTATTCACACCTGTCGAGATTTGATCTCGACAGGTTGAGCTTCACATGAAGCTGTTGATCTCGACAGCTATTCACACCTGTCGAGATCTTGACATGAAGCTGTTGATCTCGACAGCTATTCACACCTGTCGAGATTTGATCTCGACAGGTTGAGCTTGATATCGACAGGTTGAGCTTGACATGAAGCTGTTGATCTCGACAACTATTCACACCTGTCGAGATCAAGCCTGCCGCTGGTCCTCAACCTGTCGAGATCAAGCAGTTCACAACCTCCATCTTCCTCGAATCCTTGGAGAAGATAAAGACATGCATCTTCTCC
This sequence comes from Calophaca sinica, assembly GCA_037113605.1. NCBI lineage: Eukaryota > Viridiplantae > Streptophyta > Magnoliopsida > Fabales > Fabaceae > Calophaca > Calophaca sinica. Next base: position 8,703,179 of record CM073732.1, on the reverse strand, counting down.
CTCCAGCTTCGTCACCATATGAGAAGCAACTCACACTTTTCCATCTGAGAACTGAGGAGCATTGATCTCGACAGGTTGAGCTTGATCTCGACAGGTTGAGCTTGACATGAAAGCTCAAGCTGTTAGTCCTCAACCTGTCTACGTCACCATATGAGAAGCAACTCACTTTTCCATCTGAGAACTGAGGAGCATTGATCTCGACAGGTTGAGCTTGATCTCGACAGGTTGAGCTTGACACGAAGCTGTTGATCTCGACAGCTATTCACACCTGTCGAGATCAAGCTCAAGTTGTTGGTCATCAACCTGTCGAGATCAAGCAGTTCACAACCTCCATCTTCCTCGAATCCTTGGAGAAGATAAAGACATGCATCTTCTCCCTCCAGCTTCGTCACCATATGAGAAGCAACTCACACTTTTCCATCTGAGAACTGAGGAGCATTGATCTCGACAGGTTGAGCTTGATCTCAATCTGTCGAGATCAATGCTCAAGCTGTTGGTCCTCAAGCTGTCAAAATCAGGCTTGATCTCGACAGGTTGAGCTTGATATCGACAGGTTGAGCTTGACATGAAGCTGTTGATCTCGACATCTATTCACACCTGTCGAGATCAAGCTCAAGCTGTTGGTCCTCAACCTGCATGCTCCAATAGATAGTTGTCTGTCGCCGAGATCAAGCCTGCCGCCGAGATCAATCTCAACCTGTCGAGATCAAGCTTGATTTCGACAGCTTGAGGACCAACAGCTTGAGCTTGATCTCGACAGCTTGAGCTTGATCTCGACAAGCTTGATTTCTCAAGATATGTGAGATACACTTAAAACTCATTGGTGTTATTTTGTTATAAACATGAACCATTTCAGATCCTTCATCCAATGTTCTTATAGTGATATTAAAGATTAACAACTCTTCCTGAATGTGTTTGGTTTTTTTTTTTACCAATTAAAATATTCACATGCAATTTTGGCTTTGTATTTTCTTTAGAAAATCAATTTGTCAAGATCCATGATCCCTACCCGTGCGTATGCACGGGTATGTTACTAGTTAAGAATATAAAAATATACCAATCTTATCTAAACTTATATTCTTTTTATATATTTTTATCAGATTGGATTAAATTTAAAACAATATAAAAAAAATTCTTACATTTATTTTTATATTCTTTTTTTCTCTCCCTTCTTTTATTTATTCCTCTTATCTATGCTATATATAAATCTGGTGAGAATTACTACAGTACTCCCTACAGTAATCTTGCTTCTACTGACGTCCCTGTGTAAACTGTTTCTGATACTAGTATTGACCGTGCAACGCACGGGGAGAAATTCGTCGAAAGAATCAACATTATTTATAATTTATAATTTGTTGTGTTCAGTTATAATTTATTGACAATAAATCACATAATCGTATTAGGCATGTATCAATATTGCGTCGTGTTACATTATTCTAAATAAGATTAAACGTACAGAGCATCAATAGTCATTGAGATGTGGAATAAAAGTAGAAATATGGCATTCTTGAATCACCGATGTAGAACGAAAAAAAAAACTGCAATAATAAAAAGTTGAAAGAATGAACAAAAAGCTAATAACAAACCCACATAGAAACCATTCTGATAAATCAAGATGAAATGTGTCTATAAATCAGCAAACAATGAAATGCAAAAATATAAGTCATATTTATCTCAAAGAAACGCACGGGAGAGAGATTCGTTGAATAATTGTTTCGTTTGAGATGTAACGATATCGTATAATAAATCACAATATGGCATTCATGTAGTAGAGAAATTCATTAGGTACGCACTAAAAATTTTTAACCAACGCTTGTCGTTTGATGTGGTATACACAACATAATAGTAAATGTATGGAAAACTCAAAAGACAATGACCTAAATAAAACTCACAAAAGTCATATGGTTACCACGTTGTACCACATCAAAAGATAGTCGACTGGTAAGAGTGGGAACAATTGTAATATTTGACAATCTCTATGCATGTTGCTGCAAAAAAAATAATAATAATAATCGTTAATCGTTAATACATAATAAATGAGATTGGATGTTGTTTTGCAAAATATATAATAAAGAAATTCAGCCAAGTTTGAGATATTAAAGTTGACACCTGATATGGTAAACCTCCTACAGATTGTCAAAGACCTCGTGGTAGACAACATTAGTTGTTGAAGAAAAATACAATGCAAGAATTATTATATCAACCCTTGATAGTTTTTAAAGTTAAAATACACTCCAAGAAAATTGTTAGAAAGATCAACTCGACTATACTGATTATTAAGTATGCTAACATTCCCAAATTACTGATTATCAACTCGACTACACCTCAAGTCATCATCCATGCTTCTTATTAGGATATTGTCTCCATGTATGCTAACATTCCCAAATTAGAGATAGTTGACACCATGACCACTGATTCACACAACAATCCTTGCTCCTATATGCCCTGCACAACAATAGCAAAACACCAGATTTAACATACCAACCAAAAATCACCAAGCAAATATTAGTAGGTTTGTTTCTAGCAGCCAAGTTAAATGTAGCAGCCTCCGATCAAACTATAAACTACTAACACAACAAAATATAGGAAATTTACTGCAATGACTAACTGTCGAAGTTGGTCTGTCGAACTGTCGAAGTTGGTCCTCTCAGGCATAACCCAACCTCCGATGCTCTCCCAGGATTCGAGAGAAGGCGCATGCGGTCGGGGGTGACCGTGAAACCGGAGTGGAGGATCCCATTGTCGAGGCGGTTACTGGGGAGTGGAGGCCTTGAAACGATGTCGTCAAAGTTGGTCCGTCCGAATCGCCGAAGTTGGTCCGCCGAATCGTCGAATTAACAATGAAGAAAAATACAATGCAAGAATTATTATATCAACCCTTGATAGTTTTAAAGTTAAAATACACTCCAAGAAAATTGTTAGGAAGATCAACTCGACTATACTGATTATTAAGTATGCTAACATTCTCAAATTACTGATTATCAACTCGACTACACCTCAAGTCATCATCCATGCTTCTTATTAGGATATTGTCTCCATGTATGCTAACATTCCCAAATTAGAGATAGTTGACACCATGACCACTGATTCACACAACAATCCTTGCTCCTATATGCCCTGCACAACAATAGCAAAACACCAAATTTAACATACCAACCAAAAATCACCAAGCAAATATTAGTAGGTTTGTTTCTAGCAGCCAAGTTAAATATAGCAGCCTCCGATCAAACTATAAACTACTAACACAACAAAATATAGGAAATTTAATGCAATGACTAACTGTCGAAGTTGGTCTGTCGAACTGTGGAAGGTGGTCCTCTCAGGCATAACCCAACCTCCGATGCTCTCCCAGGATTCGAGAGAAGGCGCATGCGGTCGGGGGTGACCGTGAAACCGGAGTGGAGGATCCCATTGTCGAGGCGGTTACTGGGGAGTGGAGGCCTTGAAACGATGTCGTCAAAGTTAGTCTGTCGAACTGTCGAAGTTGGTCTGTCGAACTTTCGAATTAACAATGAAGAAAAATACAATGCAAGAATTATTATATCAACCCTTGATAGTTTTTAAAGTTAAAATACACTCCAAGAAAATTGTTAGGAAGATCAACTCGACTATACTGATTATTAAGTATGCTAACATTCCCAAATTACTGATTATCAACTCGACTACACCTCAAGTCATCATCCATGCTTCTTATTAGGATATTGTCTCCATGTATGCTAACATTCCCAAATTAGAGATAGTTGACACCATGACCACTGATTCACACAACAATCCTTGCTCCTATATGCCTGCACAACAATAGCAAAACACCAGATTTAACATACCAACCAAAAATCACCAAGCAAATATTAGTAGGTTTGTTTCTAGCGACCAAGTTAAATGTAGCAGCCTCCGATCAAACTATAAACTACTAACACAACAAAATATAGGAAATTTACTGCAATGACTAATCGCCGGTTGGTGCATTAAACTGTCGAATGGTGCGATTCTATGCTCGATGTAAACAAAGATAGAATCCATCAAAAGACAATGCAGATGCAAGAAGACATCTTCAAACACCGTGTAATATAGTTTTTTGTTGTTTTAGTCCCTCTATTACTTTATTTGTATTTAATTAATCCCTTATGAAATTTGCTTTGCTTGCTGTTGTTGTTGTTGAACAAAATAAGGATGGTTTATAGTTATATTGTTCATAGGGGTCAAAATTCTATTTTATCTCATTTCAGTTTTTAGCTCATCCATCATCTTCTGCACACTGTATAGCCTATGTAGTTCCCTTAGAAAGTCGTCAATAAAATATAAAGCAACTCAATGAAGGAGTTTTGAATACCCTGATTGTCCACAAAATACAAAGTCTGGAACTTTTACATAAAAGAGTTGTTCACAAAGCAAAAAAGCAACTAAATGACTCCAACACAAATACCCTTCTTGTCCACAAAAGAGATAGCCAAGAAACAACAACAATAAGAACTACATAGAAAGCATCAATAACATAACATGACAAACACCACAACAACAACAAAGTGTGACACTAAATCTTCTCAATCTTAATTGCCCGCTTCAAGAATCTCGAGGGAAGGTTGATATCTGCATCTGGTTCTTCAATTGGGGATACTCTCTTGACTGAAGTGATGATGCTATCAATTGGTTGGAGTATGTCAACATCATGTTCCACTCCAGCTAGTGAAAACTTAGGCATTAAATCCTATCAACATAGAAATACAACAATTGTAGTAAGAATCAGAATCACATGGTAGCTATTAATTCTACTGCAAAATTTTTCTTTTATACCTTTGAGAAAGCAACTGCTTTGCAAAACCATATAGCTTAGTTGACAGTTACATATTAGTTCTAATCATATTCACTATGTTGTAGCTACATTCACAGTCAATGAAAAAGATTGGTTCAGTCATCTATTTGCTCAATTTTATCTCAAATTACTGACCTTATAGTGAAGTCCAATATATCTCTCTAAAAAAAATGAAATCCACTATAAGACATTTATATTACTGTGTTTACTTGCAAATAATGATGTGAAGTCCAATATATCTCTCTAATAAAAAGTGAAATCCACTATGAGACATTTATATTACTGTGTTTACTTGTAATCATTTCCTGTCCAGTTGCTTCACAACTACAGTAAGCAGAATAAAGAATATGCTTAAATTGAATGTATGTAGCAGAGACAAAAAAACACCGGGTATATACCTGTGAGACACCACTACAAGCACCTTCAATAACATTCTCCTTCTCTTTTACTTCATATGCAGACAAAGATTCAAGATCCTATGTATAAAGACTCATTAGTATGACATAGCCTCTAGAAATTAGTTAAACAATGACATAGGGGTAGTATATACCTGTGAAAGAACATTGGTATCACAACCATCAATTTTGTCCTTTCCCTTATCCATCAATGCACTCAAGGAATTAGTTTCCTACAATGTTGACCCAAGTAAGTATTTCCTTAAGTGTAGTCTTTGCTACTAATATTAAAAGGAACATGAGCTTACGTTATTGTTCTTTGAAAAGGTAGCATCTTCCTTGTCCCATTTTTTATTGAACTTGTTAATAATAACCTCATTTGTGCAAATTTTACGAACTCTAAATGACTGTTCAAACTTGGGACTAAACACAGGCTTTGTCTCCACCTTGAAAAGGATAGTGGTATCCACTAATGCTGACAGTTCAGCAGGGAGCACACTATTTCCAGCAGTCTAAAACAGTTTAAAACCATTATTAATTCATCAGTTTAAGTATGACCACAATATAGATATATAGATATATATAGATATATAGATATATATAATAAAATTTGGTTGAATTGAATTGATGACTTAGTCAATGGAAATGCATAATACCCTGTCATGTGACTGAAGCATTTCTGCACAAGATTTATCAAACAGAAGGCTTGCATCGCGGTCAAAGATGACAAATGTTGCACAATCAGAGTTATCAATGACCCGAACTTTGATACAGTATCTAATATATGTTAAACAAATGTTAAGTATTATTCATTATTCATTCATTTTATAGCATTAACCTATAAATGAATAAACACATCAGGAAATAGTTAAGTGAATACATAGGAAAAACTTTGTAACATACGCAGGTTACACTTTTCACAAAAGTACATCTTGGAGTCAGGATAAACGGACTTATTGCATACACAAGCGTATACCACCAATTTTCTTCATTTAAAATGTGTTTAATAAATTCCCAAGGACTACAAACACAGATTCCTACAACAAACCATTGTAAAAAATAAATATATGTGCATGTGGAAGCCCTCTTTTTTGAAACCAATAAGCAATAACCAATAACTAATAATAAATTATAAATTGTAAATTATAAACCGTTGAGCAATCTCTGAGGCCCTGCATGGTTGTCCTTGGTGTGTTGTACAAAAATTCCTCTAAAGGTTCAACCTTTGGCTCAGCATGTAGTTGAGTAAGGGTCAATGGTGAAGGTGATTCAGTATTATCAGTGAGCCTACTATTTGAAAAAAAATGTCATCAAGTTCGTGATGAAAGCCACTAATTTTGGATACTAACACAAGTCAAATACAATGAAAACAAATTGCAAACCGAAGAAAATAAACAACCTGTTTCTCATCATGACACCATCATCACAGGTTGGGTTAAAGACCAATCTAGTGCAACTAATGCAATTTTGAATGTGTAATTTATCTACAAAAAACATATCAACAACTTAATCATCATATAGAATTTATAACGTATAATCACCACAGCAATGAATGGTTGAAGGAAATAAATAAGAAACTAACCTTGAAAAAGCTTCACCTTGGCTAACTGTATAATCACCACAGCATTTTGCAAATCGCCAGAAGCCAGAAAGGGATTTAGATCATCAACATAACTTCCAAACAGGTGCATTGAATCTTATGACTGCATGAAAGATTAAGGCGAAATATGTTCACTTGTAATGGATGATGTGAAAATAATATGCAGCAAGATCCTTATAGAGCAAATAAACTAAAATAATAAACTTTACCCAGAAGCTTCTAAGGCAATAACATTAAGCTTGGTGGTTGTGCCATCTCTAACAACCTCCCTTTCAGTCCCAACTCCAGTCAAAACACCAATCACATCTGTCAAAGTGTGTGAAACTAATAAGTATAATAAGTATAATAAAGCAAAAAAGTAATATATAAAAAAAACATATGGAAATCATTGACACAACATACTCACCAACCAAAAAATCAGTGTCATACTGACCCCCAACAATTTCAGATATTGGAACAAAATGGTAGGGTGAGAGAGTAATTTTTGCATTAGGAAGGGGAACAACCCTGCTTGAAAATTGGAAATTTAGTTTAAAAGGGCGGTGGGTTGTCCTATAACTACCTCCATTTGATGCAACACCCATATTCTCAAATAAATAAACATTCCACTCACTAATCTCAGTTCTAAACTTGTAAATAAGGGTTTTTTTAACAGTGGCATGAATCCTCCCTCCCTCTGCATCCAATAGGATCATCTCAACAGAGAAGGGCAAAGTTTGCCTATTGAAGTCAGAAACAACCCACAGACGAATAACTTTGGCTTTGACATTCCAAGAAGATTTTTCAGAGTTGATTTCAGAAATTTGTTGGTTAGACATTTTTCAGATTTGATTGAGGACAGATACAAAAGGAAAGAAAAGAGGACTATAGTGGAAGAAGCAAGGGATTTTGCCAACTTTCAGAAGCAAGCCAAGTAATGGTTGCGGGGTGCTCTGCTTGAATCCCTAAACGATACTTATATAGACATAAAATAATATCTACTAAAAATAAACGAAAATAAAATAAAATGTAAAGTAATATGTTTGGCAGATGAGATTAGATGGGATTTCAGCTAACACTTTGAAATTTGAAATTAAAAAGAATATGGGAAAATTATAGAGATAGAGCTTACAGGTTACAGAGAGACGATTTGAAAGCACAGCTGCTGTCTGACCATGAAGCATCGAAATGGGAAGGTTGGGGGGAGGGAGGATGCGTGTACATATATTAAAAGTCACATTTGAGAGTCATTTGGGAAATTTTAGGGGAATGTGTTTAGGGATTGCAGGCGGGATGTGAGAGAGCAAAAGGTGAGATTGAAAACCCACTCTCTGAACTTTGGGTTTGGCTTCGAGGTTAGATAGGCAAAGCTGTGATTTGGGTGTAGTTTGGGAG